>CM060704.1:68125086-69325086 GCA_030686995.1 Artemisia argyi | reverse complement strand
TCCACAACTCATCTCGACGGTTTACTTAATGAACTCCTCACATGAGGCTCCCTACTATTGTAGTATTTGATAATATATATATATATATATATATATATATATATATATATATATATATATATATATATATATATATATATATATATATATACACATATAAGTTTTGATCCGAAAAGTTACATGTCCAATATTTGAATAAACTTAGGAAAGTTTACTTTTAGACGAGGATAGTTATTAGAATGAGTTTCTTTAAATCTTGTATGACAATTACTTGTAAGATCTCATGGTTCTTTAGATGAAGTAGATCCAAATTGCATGTTCAAGTTATCGCTAACTCTTTAGCTCATGTTTTCGCCTAGGTAAGTTTATATGGTCATTTAGTCATGGCCTTGCCGTGACCTTTGGTCATTGTTCCATGGTCTTAAGACTCAACCTTGGCTTTAGCCATGGTTGTGGTCTTGAATTTAGGTCATTAGACCTCTTGGTCTTATTAAACCATAACTATTATATAGTGACTTTGGTATATAAAATAGCTGTTAAGAAACTGAAGAAAATCTCATTCGTTATTAGTTTTCTGGATACGTCCTCCTAGTTTTTTGAAGAAAACATGATTCCGGACAACTTTCGTATTTTAACTTTTTCGTGAAACGAACCAGAAGGGCCTCTTTTTGCGTGTTTAATTCTGTTACAGAAACGTTTGGCAGTTTTTGCAGCAAAGTTTTGTTAACTTCAAATGGTCATAACTTTTTACTCATGTACTCATTTTAAGTGGTTCAAATTGTTATGGTTTCCTTGTTAAGTCCGCTACTACAGTATGTAATTGTCCAATATCGTAATTATACCATTTTGGTCAGATTTTACCAAGAAAGTTACTAGTTTACTTGTTTAAATAACATAAGTTAACATATATATACCAATACTTGTTTTACCCATTTTTAAACATCATGGACATAATCACAAGACAAAATATAGCATGAATGATATGTAAATAGCATGAATATCATATTTAACAAGAAATATGTTAGGGTTTGCTTACAACTTTTGGCTTTCAACAAAGAAAGATAAGTAACATGTAAGGTAAGGACTTTGATTGACTTATGCTTCACCCTACTTCACTTCAAGCAATCTTTCTACACTTGTATTCTTGAAAGAGAGATGATGAAAGTTGAGGTGAATTGAGTAGATTCAAACTCAAGAGAAATCACCAAAGTTTATAGGGTTTGGAAGTATTTTTGATGAATCAAAACTATACTAGGGTTTCTATGTTGTTGTAGCACTTGATTCTTGCATAAAATTGGAAGTAAACTAGCTAAAGTAAGGGTGTTTGTGTGTGTTATGTGTGGCGTACAAAGAAGAGGAGAGGAGGGGGCTTTTATAGTAGCTTGAGGAGGTTAGGAAATAACTAGGAAGATGCATGAGGAGGTGCAAATATTAGGATATTTAGGAAGCTTACTTAGGAAGTTTTACACATGTAATGAATCCAAGACTTCAAGTATGAGATCAAGACACATACTAGGTGACTCCCCCCTCTAAGTCGGCCAAGATGAGATAAGGGTGACTAGATGATGAATCTTGGTGCTATCTTGTTTACGGAGTGAGTTTTGGTCCCGGTAATCGCTAACGGTAAGTGGTTAAGTCACGAAACGTAAAACCGGGTATCGTAAAAATGTGAAACTTGAAAGAATGACTAAACTTGTCAATATACTCCATAATAAAATATAAAATGAGTGGTAGGTTCCATTGGGGTGCTAAAACCCTGCTAAAACTGGAAACATGGGTCTAAAACGCGTAATACGTAAAACGTACGAATATTGTGTAAAATTGAGAAAAGTAAAATGTTACTTTTTTAATATGATAATAATGATTTAAAATGACTTATAATGTCTAGACTGGGCTCAGTCTAGTGTCGGTTGATATTTAATGTCTTTAAGACATAAAACCGTAAGCCTAAACATCAATGAATGATTTATAAAATCAAGGAATGATTTTTGGTCAAAGGGGGAGGGAAAAATATGTTGACTTTTTCCAAAAATGTGAAAACTCAAATCGTCTTAGAAACGCGGTGCAGGTATAGGCTAAGGTTACGGCTAAGTAAAAGTGTTTAAAAACGAAAATTCCTGTTTCTCACGGCCGAGGTTTATTTGGTCACATTTTTCTCAGTCATGATTAATTCTCAAATAAATCATGAGTGTATCAAACATTTTTCTGATGCGGGGAAAATTAACGCGGTCGAGTTTCGTTGTGCGTAGGATTTTTGAATGACGTTTTACCCTAAAACGTGTAGTTTCTTAATAACTTTCGCGAAAATGATATGATGAGTGTCAAACTTTTATTTTGCCATAGAAATGATTTATCACACGAGAATTTGAAATAAAAATCAAATTTAGGAAAAGTGAATAGTAGAAGTGAATAGTAAAAATGAATAGTAAAATTTTCGGGAATAGAAGTTAACCTGAAAATGTGAATTGTTACAGTCTCTACCCCTTACGGGAACTTCGTCCCGAAGTTCTATGTGTGTTATATATTGGAGTGGTGTCGATGAAGATGTGTGGTTACTTATGAGGACTAGAGTCTGGGATTACCAGTGATGTAGTTTGATTTGTCTCAGAATACGGTGTGTCAATAGAGATTGATAACATAGTTGAATATCAGTAGAGATCCATATAATAGTCGAATATCAAAGGAAATTGATATAGCAGTCGAATATTAATAGAAATTGATATAGTTGTTGCAATCATAGTCTAATAGATAATCTGTTGTTGTACCTAGTGTTTATTGACTTTATACTTATGTTATTTCGGATACAAATAAGCCCACTCGTTTATAATTCTTTATTTACATAGAGAGGCATCCCAAACAATGTAAATAGAAGAATATAAACTTATGGTTCAGTGATTTACAATTTCTTTATTTAAATGAAAAGGCATCCCAATCCATTCAAATAATTATAAATCATCCTACTTAAGAATTCCCAACACAACATTCATAATTAGCCGGTGAGTTACAAGATAGTGTATTACGAGATGATACTGGTGTTCCAAAAGTACAAGATGAATATTCAATCTTGTAAAGCTGATGAGGGTGCTTGTGGTGTAACTAAAGATGATTTGAGCTTTAAAAGTGCATCAAGATTTGTTAATGAGCTTGTGGTTGCAACGGTTGTGAAGACATTGATGTGATATGTTGATGAACAAAAGTGTGTAGTGTATGCTTAACATTAATATTGGTAGAGATGTCAAGTTTGCTTTAAAATTTTAAGAGATTTTAAAGGTTTATGACGGAATGGTATCCTTAGGACCTAAACAGGATAGTACTTCTACGGGATGAAGAGAAGAATTGATAACTATCTCAAGATAGTAGTTCGGATTATCTTATAAATGAAAACTTTCAAGAATGAAATTAGATAGTACAAATAAGGTTTTAAGATCTTGCTGAGTGGTAAGACACTATCGTGTCTCTAGATCGTTTTAAAGTATTCTGGTGGTTTATTGAGTTCAAGTAGGAAATTAATCTGAACATAACCCTAGTACCACTATTCTCAGTATTTGAAAATTTTAAGTCGAACATAGTTAGTCAGACTATGTTTCACTGTCCCTAGGTTAAATATAGGTGACTAGTCTATATTTAGCCAAGGTTCGATAAAATTTTCAAATACCTAAATTAGGTATACTTGTGATATGTCCGTTGCTTTTGAGAAACTGTCCACTAAACAAAGGCGATGTCAAACCATTCAGTTGCAAGTCCCGCCCATACAAGACTTGTAACCTATGTTTTCACATTCCATTGCATAGAAGATAGTACGGGTAGATACGTGTGGAAAGGAAGTTTTAAGTAATTCTAGAACAGTCTATACTTGGCCAGGATCACGAATTTTAACAATGAAGGTTTCAGAAGAAAACTTTGATGAATGTAGAGAAACTTCAGCTTTTGTAGGTGATGGATTAGTTTGTCCTTTAGAAATCTCATATTTCTATTTGGAAATCGATAGATTGTGATGGGTTTTTGATATCATATGAATTAATATTGATGAGGTGGTGGAATAATTCCAGAAACCATTGCACAAATTACAATGTCTCGGAAGTAGATTAGACCATTGTGCAATTCACAATGTCTGGGAAGTAGGTTAGACCATTGTGTGACTCAAAACATTTGAGAAATGATTAAGACCATTGTATCATACAATGTCTGGGAAATAGGAAAAACCATTGTAATTACTTACAATGTCTTGGATATAAAATGTTGGAGTAGGAACATGATTGGGAGAATGTGGTTGTGTCGAAATGCCCTAGAATAGGCATACGCAGATATGTTTAGTCCATTGTTTAGATAAAATGATTGAAAATAAATCGAGTGTATATATCAATATATTAATATGTTCATGTAGTATAAAAAGGCTTACGGGGAAATGCTCAATTATGCTAAGGGTATATATATCCATATGCTAACATGTTTGTGTAATATAAAATGCTTAATAAGTCCATAATCGTCTGGAGGATGGAAGACACGGAGAGCGAAAGGCTATAAAATGTTTTTGCTTGTAATTGTAGTTATAGTTTAGGTCTCAATTAGACCCGTTTCTCTATAACCATGGCTCTGGTACCAATCTGTAACACCCCCAATTCATGGATGCAGCGGAATTCAAACTGGGTGTTACTCGACGACACAATAGTCACAATGATAGAAAACAAACTCTAATTGAGTCATTTTAAAAGATTTATCATTC
Source organism: Artemisia argyi (assembly GCA_030686995.1). NCBI lineage: Eukaryota > Viridiplantae > Streptophyta > Magnoliopsida > Asterales > Asteraceae > Artemisia > Artemisia argyi. The sequence continues at coordinate 69,320,363 of CM060704.1, read as the reverse complement.
AAAGTATATAAATATCAGAGATTACAAAATGAGGTCCCAGATGGTTCCAGGTTTACAAATTACATTAAATGAGTTTTTGAATGATAATAAAATTTATAGCCCTCTTGAATATCCGTGCCCTTCCGTGCCATCCTTGATCATCATGGACCTGAAATACATGCTTAAAAGCTCAACACAAAGGTTGAGTGATATTCATAGAGTTTGTTTAATGGTTGAACACAATATGTTGGTAGTGTGAGTTAATTAGACTCAAAAATGATGGGCTACGTTGTTATACGCCCATAAAACGTATTATTACACTAAGCTCATGACACCAAAACGTTAACGGGTACCAATATCAATCGGCGGAGTTATCCCGGTAGGTACTTTGCCGTCATACCTATGTCTCAATGTGACATTTCAAAATTTTCATGTCACTAATTTTAATATTTTATTATTTAACTTATTTTTTTTATAATTAACTTCGTCGGAAGTTATCCGCGTACGTCATGATTCGTTCAATTTATTCAACCACTACTATACTATGTCTAGTCTATACTTTTTATGCATTTTTGTTTCCTTACAATCCTATTTTAAAAGTCAATTTTCAATTTTTCCATTTATACGTAAACCTTGCACCTTTTAAGTTTTTCGCGATTTAAATTTTACGTTTTATGTTTTAACAACATGGACCAACCCTAGACTATGATGATTTTATATATTTTATGCATTTTAACCTATTTGCATGATTACAAATGATTTTATACTCGTCGTGTCATTTTTATAGTTTACGTCACTTTTATCAAGAACCGGTGTCACCAAACGCGTTTTCAACTCACGGTTTCAGTTTTAACAATGTTTAAATCCTCCGATGAACTCACCACTCATCTAAATTACTAAAATAGGTTATGATATCATGTTTTAATATTTTTGAAAGCTTTAAAAATTATTACTACCCGGTACTACGTTACGCGTCTTAAAAACCCTACGTTTTAAATTACCGGGATCAAAACTACACCTTATAACCAAATTAAATCACAAATCATCCACTCACCCTCCCCTCCTCTTGAGGTGGCTGGTTTTAGTCATGGTATACTTACACCTTGCATTAGAATTGGACACATAACTTTCCACTAACTTATAAACCATCAAAACCATCAACACAATACCATTTCTCTCATTTTTACATGCAAAACCACCATCTTTTTCTCTCTATCTTTCATCACCAACGACCAAGAACAGGTCCTAAACTCATATTTCATCTAAATTTTTACTAAATTATTCATAATAAATTAAAGATCTTGAAGGCCTAGTCTTGTTCTTGGTTTATTTCACTCAAAACATCATCAAATCTCATCATTTCTTGGTTTCTTTGGGAAGTTGTTTCATGTTTTGATCAAGATGGTTTAGGGGGTGTAATTTCAAGGTATTATCAAGGGTAAATCAAGGTGAAAAAGTTGGGTAAAATATTGAAAGAAAATGGTGCAAGGGTTATTGGTAAAATCATAGGTTTTGTGGTCCATTGTTCTTGATTTTCTTGTTCATCACTTTTGTAAGGAAACTCAACACTCTCTTTTCATTTTATTTCTATTTTCACTTCTGTAAAAGTTATATATCTTGATGTATTTGTATATTATATAAGTTATGTTGCTTGGGTAGGCTTGGTACATAGTTAGGAAACACTAAAAACCCTAAAGGACTAGACATGCAAACTGTGAATCTGATTCAGGGGTAAAAACGGAATAAACTGATTTAATCAGTAAACATTGGACCTAAACTAAAAATATTTAGTTGTAGCCCTATGTCTTTTGGTCATTTTGACGGGTATGTCATCGAAAAACTCATTACGATGATTAAACTAGAAATATTTTCGTGAAACATGCCAGATTCTGAGTTACAGATTTAAATGGTAAAAATCTCAGTGATATGTTCATTTTCACTACTTGGCCCAATTTTATGAAATGTAGGTAACATCTTAACTTAAACATGGCCGCAAACGGGGAATTAATTGGACTTGTAGAACTCTAAATATCGCATTTTTCGTGGGACTGTTGTGATATTGAAAACTGTTGGGCTGAATACTATGGGTAAATGGATTATTTTTCTACTGTTAAGTAATTTTTAGTCTAGTGGGACCCACAAAACTTGTTAGTACAGACAAATACCTTTCCGGGGATATAAGAAACTTAATTTTTCGACATACGGTTTAATAGTAACGGATTTTCTAAGATGTACAAATTATAAAAATGTTAACAGCTTTGACTTTTAAAGTGTAGAGGATTCGAAAACTCATATGACTATATCTCTAAAACTTAATTTTGAACACTTGATATAGTTAGGAATTATGTACCAAGCATAGGTAAGTTAATAACTTATATATATAGCTAAGTTGCATCAATGTTTATTTTCAAAACCTAAGACAACGTATATATGTTTAGGTTCTTCGTAGAGCTTTTGCGGCTATTCCTTCACTTGCTTGTTCATTGCTATTTTCTTTGCTTTAAGGTGAGTTCATAGCATCGCCTTTACTTACTTAAATGTTTTATAAACATCGCGAGGGGGATACATGCTAGTTTTTACAAACTGAATACAAGTAGTTTTTGGTATGCTGGACCCGATCATATGATCATAGATATTGAATGCTTTTTGCCAATTAAGTCCCCTCATGAACCGTTAATTACTCGAGTAGTAAACGCTAGTATTATGGATATGCATATTAGGCTTGGCGGGCCTTGTTCGGGATACGGACACATAATAGTTAGAATTGTGGTAAATGGCAAAATTTACCTTTCCGGGGCATTATTAAAAATCGTCAAGGTTCGGTTACATGAACTCAACACTATAATCAAATAAACCGACATGTAATTGCAATACTTGTCGCCCGATAAATAATGCTTGTATTCAACTTATTACTTATTAAACTCTATGAATTCACTCAACTTTATGTTGACTTTTTAGCATGTATTTTCTCAGGTATTATTTTTGCTAGCTGAGCATTGGGAGCAATCGGAGTCGCGTGGATATCAAACATTGAAGGACTTGTTTTCTTCATATTCGATAATTATTTTCTTTAAATATGCAAATGAGTCATTTTTGAACTCTTGTAACTTAATTTTTAAATATAAATTGTTGGGACCTTTGTACTCTGATTTATCAAATTGAATGTGACATTTTATTAAACGTCTCTTTTGAAGTCGTTTTATGTAACTTGTTTTTATGAACTATGAAGTAACACCCAAATTGGTATTCCGCTGCGTTGTAAATTTTGGGGGTGTCATATAATGCTATAAAACTCATTTGTAAACATGAAATAGTTTAAAAATTCATAAATATGTAAATTATCATAGTCTAGGGTTGGTTCACTTTGTCAAAACCTTAAAACGTAAATTTAAATCAGGTAAAACGTAAAGGTGCAAGGTTTACGTAAAAATTAGAAAAAAGTAAATTAGGACTTTTAAAATAGGATTGTAAGGAACCAAAAATACATAAAAAGTGTAAAGTGTACATAGTCTAGTCGTGGTTGAATTAATTGAACGTGTTTTGACAAAATGCGGATACTGTGACATTTTATTAAACGTCTCTTTTGAAGTCGTTTTATGTAACTTGTTTTTATGAACTATGAAGTGACACCCAAATTGGTATTCCGCTGCGTTGTAAATTTTGGGGGTGTCATAGAATGGTACCAGAGCATTAGTTATAGCGAATTAGGTCGCTTTCAAAACCTAAACTATAACTGATTTTCAATTTTTTTTAAGTCTTTCACCATTGTTCGATATCCGCGCACGCTTGCTCCCAGGTAACTTATATGCTCTATTTTGCATCAATACTTCTATTATATGACTAATGAATATATCCCCTAGTCATGATTTTGCTCTCTCATGCCTACTCTTACATTCTTGTGATCTATGAAATTTTTTTTAAGACATTGTGGGTTACACAATGGTCTCGTTTACTTCATTAACATTGTGAGTTGCACAATGGTTTCTTTTATTTGTCAGACATTGTAGGTGATTACAATGGTCTATAAACTCTTTCATAACCTTATATACTATCATTACATCTAACGGCGAAACTCGTTACAATTTATCAATTCCTCTTTATTTCTTTACTCCCCGTAAACTTATGTTTCTTGAGCATTTCTGCATTTTTTTTTTCAAATTGATACAAATTATATAGAAGACTATCTATATACACTTGATTTTCTCTTGACTATTTATACCTATTTACAAGAGCGTTACTTTTTATTTGTATAAGGATATTTATTATAAATGTTTTATCCGACTCTTTACACTCAGTCTCTATAGCACCATGTCAATAAATTACCCCACTACTACCTTACAAACTAATAACATGATTCACCACTATTTTATCTCTGACTAGTTCAGAATTTACTATTTTGTTACCCCTTTACAAATTATTTGGTAAATTACCTTGTAAAACTAGTTTACTACCATCTTTTAAACCATTTTCGCTAAAATTTTAATACAATGTTTTCCACTCTCTTACAAACTACTTTACCATCATCTATAAACTAAATTACTCGTTTATTTTAACCTCTTATGAACGATGTGGTGATCTCTGAAACATTTTCGCTACTTTAATTTATTTCCTTTTGATGATATTAACATTCGGTGTACTTTGTCAATTCCACTAGCTATTTTATTATTCAACTCTGAGTGTGAACATTCTTCTTATGCCTTTGAACCGCGTATGTTGTTTTCATTATCCATTGTTTTGAAATCTTCCAATTGATGGGAGTACGACCTTAACTTGTCATCCCTGATCATGCTATCCTTTGGCACTTACCTTTGCGAATGCGATTGACTAATTTCATATTATTATTCTCGTTACTTCTCATGATTTTGATGAATCATGTCGTTAATTAGACATCATTTTATTTATTATAGCACTTAATCTTGTTGTGTATTTTTTTTAGTGACGGACATACTTAAGTAGGATGATTTATAATCGTCTTATTAAAATGAATTGGGACGCTTCTTCATTTGAATAAGGAAATTATAAACCGCCGAACCATAAATTCATAAATTTTCACTTACATGGATTGGGACGCCTCTTTATGTAAATGACGAGTTATGAATAAGTGGGCTTATGTGTATCCACCATAGCGTGTGTACGAATCATTCTTTGGGCTATGAACTCCTCTCGACTCGTAATTTGTTATGTGGATTTTTCCGATTTTGTATCAACCGCCGCGAGCTTGATAAGCTAATAGTAATGTACTATTATCCGCTTCCACGAATTGACGACTTGATAAATTCCTTGTCTCCTATTGTCTTATCACCAACACTTTTATTCAATCTTTCCTTTAAGGACCCTCATGACATTCTATTCGTTCCCTCGTACCATTGCTTACACATTAGGTGATTTCTATCACTTGTTCTATCTTCATTGCTACCTTTTTACTTTGTCAAAATCCTGAGCACAAAATGCATTAAGCACCTCCATGGGCTTCTATAAAATTTTTATACATCTTTATAAAAATTTTACAAAGATTTCACAAGTGATTAAATTACCAAAATAACATTTTTAAGTTAAAGAGTCGGTTCTAACCACCCTCTTTTGTAAAAATCATAACCAATATTTATAATGACACCATGCCCTATATTTCAAATTACACATTTTTTTTATATATATACATCATAATTTAATCACGTCTTTAGGATATGACTGATTTAAACTTCGTTTCAACTAATGATTCTTAAAATTTTGAAAATAGACATTCTACAATCACAACCATAAACCCGAATTTCAACATGGTTTTTATACATGCTTCCATCCTAAAAATCTTTAAAACAACCAAAAATGATTAAGAAGAATTGAGCGCCGGGACGTCGCTCTCTTAAGGGGTACGTACTGTGACATTTCAAAATTTTCATGTCACTAATTTTAATATTTTATTATTTAACTATTTTTTTTTTATAATTAACTTCGTCGGAAGTTATCTGCGTACGTCATGATTCGTTCAATTTATTCAACCACTACTATACTATGTCTAGTCTATACTTTTTATGCATTTTTGTTTCCTTACAATCCTATTTTAAAAGTCAATTTTCAATTTTTCCATTTATACGTAAACCTTGCACCTTTTAAGTTTTTCGCGATTTAAATTTTACGTTTTATGTTTTAACAACATGGACCAACCCTAGACTATGATGATTTTATATATTTTATGAATTTTAACCTATTTGCATGATTACAAATGATTTTATACTCGTCGTGTCATTTTTATAGTTTACGTCACTTTTATCAAGAACCGGTGTCACCAAACGCGTTTTCAACTCACGGTTTCAGTTTTAACAATGTTTAAATCCTCCGATGAACTCACCACTCATCTAAATTACTAAAATAGGTTATGATATCATGTTTTAATATTTTTGAAAGCTTTAAAAATTATTACTACCCGGTACTACGTTACGCGTCTTAAAAACCCTACGTTTTAAATTACCGGGATCAAAACTACACCTTATAACCAAATTAAATCACAAATCATCCACTCACCCTCCCCTCCTCTTGAGGTGGCTGGTTTTAGTCATGGTATACTTACACCTTGCATTAGAATTGGACACATAACTTTCCACTAACTTATAAACCATCAAAACCATCAACACAATACCATTTCTCTCATTTTTACATGCAAAACCACCATCTTTTTCTCTCATCTTTCATCACCAACGACCAAGAACAGGTCCTAAACTCATATTTCATCTAAATTTTTACTAAATTATTCATAATAAATTAAAGATCTTGAAGGCCTAGTCTTGTTCTTGGTTTATTTCACTCAAAACATCATCAAATCTCATCATTTCTTGGTTTCTTTGGGAAGTTGTTTCAAGTTTTGATCAAGATGGTTTAGGAGGTGTAATTTCAAGGTATTATCAAGGGTAAATCAAGGTAAAAAAGTTGGGTAAAATATTGAAAGAAAATGGTGTAAGGGTTATTGGTAAAATCATAGGTTTTGTGGTCCATTGTTCTTGATTTTCTTGTTCATCACTTTTGTAAGGAAACTCAACACTCTCTTTTCATTTTATTTCTATTTTCACTTCTGTAAGAGTTATATATCTTGATGTATTTGTATATTATATAAGTTATGTTGCTTGGTTAGGCTTGGTACATAGTTAGGAAACACTAAAAACCTTAAAGGACTAGACATGCAAACTGTGAATCTGATTCAGGGGTAAAAACGGAATAAACTGATTTAATCAGTAAACATTGGACCTAAACTAAAAATATGTAGTTGTAGCCCTATGTCTTGTGGTCATTTTGACGGGTATTTCATCGAATAACTCATTACGATGATTAAACTAGAAATATTTTCGTGAAACATGCCAGATTCTGAGTTACAGATTTAAATGGTAAAAATCTCAGTGATATGTTCATTTTCACTACTTGGCCCAGTTTTATGAAATGTAGGTAACATCTTAACTTAAACATGGCCGCAAACGGGGAATTAATTGGACTTGTAGAACTCTAAATATCGCATTTTTCGTGGGACTGTTGTGATATTGAAAACTGTTGGGCTGAATACTATGGGTAAATGGATTATTTTTCTACTGTTAAGTAATTTTTGGTCTAGTGGGACCCACAAAACTTGTTAGTACAGACAAATACCTTTCCGGGGATATAAGAAACTTAATTTTTCGACATACGGTTTAATAGTAACGGATTTTCTAAGATGTACAAATTATAAAAATGTTAACAGCTTTGACTTTTAAAGTGTAGAGGATTCGAAAACTCATATGACTATATCTCTAAAACTTAATTTTGAACACTTGATATAATTAGGAATTATGTACCAAGCGTAGGTAAGTTAATAACTTATATATATAGCTAAGTTGCATCAATGTTTATTTTCAAAACCTAAGACAACGTATATATGTTTAGGTTCTTCGTAGAGCTTTTGCGGCTATTCCTTCACTTGCTTGTTCATTGCTATTTTCTTTGCTTTAAGGTGAGTTCATAGCCTCGCCTTTACTTACTTAAATGTTTTATAAACCTCGCGAGGGGGATACATGCTAGTTTTTACAAACTGAATACAAGTAGTTTTTGGTATGCTGGACCCGATCATATGATCATAGATATTGAATGCTTTTTGCCAATTAAGTCCCCTCATGAACCGTTAATTACTCGAGTAGTAAACGCTAGTATTATGGATATGCATATTAGGCTTGGCGGGCCTTGTTCGGGATACGGACACATAATAGTTAGAATTGTGGTAAATGGCAAAATTTACCTTTCCGGGGCATTATTAAAAATCGTCAAGGTTCGGTTACATGAACTCAACACTATAATCAAATAAACTGACATGTAATTGCAATACTTGTCGCCCGATAAATAATGCTTGTATTCAACTTATTACTTATTAAACTCTATGAATTCACTCAACTTTATGTTGACTTTTTAGCATGTATTTTCTCAGGTATTATTTTTGCTAGCTGAGCATTGGGAGCAATCGGAGTCGCGTGGATATCAAACATTGAAGGACTTGTTTTCTTCATATTCGATAATTATTTTCTTTAAATATGCAAATGAGTCATTTTTGAATTCTTGTAACTTAATTTTTAAATATAAATTGTTGGGACCTTTGTACTCTGATTTATCAAATCGAATGTGACATTTTATTAAACGTCTCTTTTGAAGTCGTTTTATGTAACTTGTTTTTATGAACTATGAAGTGACACCCAAATTGGTATTCCGCTGCGTTGTAAATTTTGGGGGTGTCATACTCAAATATTAATGCATTTGTTTGAACTTAATCAAAACAAATGGGATTCGTCAATCTCAATAGGCCTATTCACAATATTCGCGCTCACTATTACTAGTGATTAAATGGTTCATGATAAGGGATATTGGATTTGGCAAGGATGGTACTTAGTGATAATAAAATAATCGGATAGCATATAATTTCAAAGCATTGTGTTCGGTTTAAAATAGCATGTATTCCCCCCAAGGGTTTGTAAAACAATTAAGTAATGGAAAGTGGGGCTATGAACTCACCTTAAGTTATATAGCAAGTAGTGAATGTGATGGTCGAATTGCGAAGGTTTCTACGAGCAACCTATAATAGAATGTTGCGACTTAGGATTGGAGTAAAGAATATGAAGAATTGCCTATATATGTCTTGCAATTAGTCCATGATGTAGTACTTAGTATAGTGTAAGTCTTTGAAAAGAAATGGTTTATGAAACATGTATAGTTTATATATCGCTGACTACCGTTCGGGCCGACATAATTCAGAAGTCATGTAGTAAACGTTCGAGGAGCCAGGACACTTTAATTCGTAAATCCACAACTCATCTCGACGGTTTACTTAATGAACTCCTCACATGAGGCTCCCTACTATTGTAGTATTTGATAATATATATATATATATATATATATATATATATATATATATATATATATATATATATATATATCTCTACATAATATATAACTGGAGGCGTTTGACTATTTTTTGCCACATATTCATGGTCAATGCCCAGTCATCATGTTTAGTTTTTATTTTTCGTCCATGTATATTTAAAAAAAAAAAAAAAGACATTACATGATTCGAACTAAAGACCTTTTATATGTTATATAGAATGTTAACCACTGCACCAACATATTTTTATTGTTATCATTTGTTTAGTCGTATAATATATGTAATATTTGTTAGATTTGTGTATTTTAAAGTCTGTGTTTATTTAGTTACTTATTTATTATCTCACTGGATATGCATGCATGATTTTAAACGTAAAATATGTTTTTATATATTAAGTTATATGATAAGTATGGAAATTATTATGATATATCTTTTATAAATATGATATAAATCTTTATTTATTAACCCTAATTTTTTGGTATATATATATCGTATTATACGTACCACATGTATTCATAAACTAATATTCATTCATTCATTCTATCACTTTCCAGTATGCAGCCACAACCACAAAGACATTCGCTTAGGATTTCAAGATCCAATAGTAGGAAAAATTCTGAAAGTGTTGAAACAGATGTTAGATTGCAAAAACTAGGTTTATATATTATCAATGTTTATATTAGCTATGTTTAGTTATTGTTTGTAATAACATTATGTGTATTTTAATTTTTGATGATTTTATAGCAACAAGGAAAAGTAAAAGTCAAAAATCTTCAAGAATCAGTGAGCATATTATGAAGAATACTAATATCGATTCTGCAGGTTAGTTTTATAGTATTTGTTAATCATATATTATGATGTATTAATAATATAGTATTACTTTTTTTGCAAAAGCAGATGATCACTCAAACAATGAGGTTTTATCAAATTCTACAGGTTATTTTTTTTGTTTTGTATTTTTTGTTTATTTAACAAAATAATTTACAATTATTGAAACAGCATGTATAACATGTATTATATGTTTTATGTGTTTTTTAAAAAAAAATTATTCAGATAACCAACATGTAGATGTAAGCAGTGTTAGTAAAAGTACATCTACAAAGGATTTAATGATAGAATGTGGTACACCAAGAAGAGGTTTTAACAATAAGACAGATTGTTCAACAAAGAAGATGTTTAAACCGGCCAATAAAGAAAGTTCTAAAGGTAATTTATCAAATGTTTATATATTGTTTTTATTTATTTTTATAATGTTTTGTCAAATATAATTTCATTATATATTTGATTTGTCAGATGCATTGATAGTTGAAAGTGATACTCCTTTAGCAAATTCTACGTCTCATTCTATGAATGTAGGTTGGATACATGAAGGTAAAATTACTTTATTTTATGTTTGTGTTATAACATATATTTTATTTACTCTTTAATAGTTTTTTATATTAGTATATTGATATATTTTATTATGGTCAATTAATGTTAATTATAGAATCAGAAAGAATGTCTTACATTGAAAACAGGAGAAAAGATCCAAGAAATGGTATGTATACTATTTGTTTTATTGGTTTATATTACTTAATCTGTTTATGTTTAATTGTTTATGTATGATGTTTATTAATAGCTATTTGTTTTGTTGGTTTATATTAGTAAATATGTTTATATTTAATTGTTTATGTATAATGTTTATTAATAGGGAATACCAAAATTAAAGAGAATTTTGGATATCAATCATCTTCTTTTAAATCTGGTGATACATTCAGAGGTATGGTTGAGTAAAAATAAAAGTATGTATAGTGTTTTATATATGCAATATTTACTTCTTATATGTTGTTGTTTTATGAACAGGTAAAAGTTATGAAGCACCAAAAAGAAACAGCAGAGGTGGATTTTATAATGTAGACAGGCAATCATCAAAGCAGTCTTCTTTATCTGGAAGTTTTGAATCAGGATCTGTGATAAAGAATCGAAGTATTACTGCCATTAAAAATCTGAATCCAATGTGCAATAGCATGGTTGTTAAAGGAAGATGCATATCTCTGTGGCATTCTCACAAACTCCATGAAGAACATGATCCTTACAGTTTGGATTTTGTTTTCCAGGATGTAGATGTAAGTATTCTTTTACAATGAACCTCATATTATATTTTTCCTTCTTTGATAACATGATTTATTTGTAATTTTTTTGTAATTCAAGGAAATCGTATACAGATTTATGTAAAGAAAGAATTGATGTTCAAGTTTGAACCACTTATCCAAGAGGGTCAATGCTATATCATATCCGATTTTGGTGTGGCAGAAAACAGTGGAAGGTTACCTTTGTTGCCAAACAAATGGAAAATTTCGTTTTATAAAGGAACTCAAGTAACAAGAACAGACCAAATTGACGACAATATTGTTGGTTTCATAAATGAACCATTTACAAGCTTTTTAGACACCAACAATGAGTATCATGAACATGATTGTGTTGGTATGTTTATATCTGTTAAAGTGTTCATAAAATTATTTGAAAGCATGTTTATATTGATTTGATAATTTTATGAGTTTTTTACAGATGTAATTGGTACAGTAGTCGGAATTGGTAATATTGTTACTGTAAACAGTGCCGGAGGACCAAAAGTTCGGAGAACTGTTGTTATTGAAGATGCAGAGTGAGTAATATACATTTACATAGTTTTGTAAGTTTACATACACATAATTATATTGTTTGATTTTATGCAGATCTTACAGGCTTGATTGTATATTTTGGGATAATTGGGCACTCATGTGGGATGAATACGAACGGAAAGTAGATGATCTTGGCCATTTAGACATTCTTTTCATGTTTGGAAAAGTTAAATATTGGGATAGTAAGTTTTTTAATTTACTATTTATGTTTAATTTTTGGAATTACAATGTATGTAGTTTATGAAATTATATAATTGTTGAACTTTTGAATATTTCAGATAAACCATCAATACATAATGCTCTATTTGGTTCAAAGATATATGTGAATAGGAAAATACCTCACTTAATTTCTTTCCGAAAGAGGTAATTTTTTTTAACACTTTATTTTTAATTTTATAATTTTATATGTTATTTTATGTAAATATAAAAGTGATGTTTTTTACATATTTCAGGTATGAAGTACAAGAAGGTTATGAAGCAAATGAATTTCGTATTCAATCTTACACGCAAGATATGCATGTTGTTACACCTTCTGAATTTATGCAAGGTTGCTTAAAGAAGATGGTTGGCATGATTCGTAGTATAGAACCGGTAAGAAAGTAATAGCTTAAATATATTTTAAATTGTTATGTTTTTATGTATATAAACTAATTGTAATAAGTTATTTATTTTATTATTAACAAATGTATTATTAAATACTGCAGAAAACATATTGTGTTGTTTATGCTAAAATACATAGCATACAATATGAAAGTGGTTGGGCTTATACAGCTTGCAAGGCATGCAATTCTAGAGTCACAGCTATTTCATCCAATACAGGAACAAGTTCACGAAACAAGAAACAATTGTGGTACTGCAAAAAACATGAAGAAACATACGCAATTGCTTCTAGGTATAAAAATTTAAGATTTTCATTTATATGTTTAAACATTAAATTAAATAAAACGGTTGTAGCGTTTTAAAACTTTCAAATTCATATGCAGGTTTAAAATAATTGTTCGTATAGTTGATGATAGCGGTACTGCACAAGTTGTAATTTTCGACAAGAATGTTCATAAAATGACTGACTTGACTGCATGGGAAATTATGGAAGAACATGGAATGGATACAGACCAATATTTCCCTGATGAACTTAATCAAATTATTGGGAAACAATATCTTTTCAAGATATTCTATTCTGAGTTTAACCACAACAATAATAGCCACATATACCGTGCAGAAAAGGTGACAGAAGATGTTGATACAATAAACTACTTCAAGATGGGGTTTTTGGATAATGAGGTTTGATTTTGATAATGCTTTATATATATATATATATATATATATATATATATATATATATATATATATATATATATATATATATATATATATATATTTTTTTTTTAAAATTTATTTATGTAAATAAGTATACAACATACAATTTTATAATGTGGTTAATTTTTATTTTAAATTAATGTAGATTGATGATGATAATTTAGAAGATGATGAATATGAATTAGAAGATGATGAAAATGATTCATTAGTCTCTGAAGAAGGTTTTAATACAAATGAAGATGGCAATCTTTTAAAGAGTTCTTCAATTCATGATGACAAGGTAACTTAAAAATGTGTATCATATTTGTTTAGTTATATGCCAATATTTTTTTAAAAATAATGTAGTTAAGTAACTCATATTAAACTACGCAGGAAAGTGATTCAGATGTTATGAAGGAAACTGTTGGTCATGATTGTCCTTTGTCATCTACCAATGCCAATGGCAATGGGGTAGAAGACACAACAACTGAAGAGACTCATTGTAGGAAAAGAGATCGTAGTTTGTTTGATGATTCATCTCATGAAGAAGAAGATCAAGAGAATACAAAACATTCACATAAGAAGATGGTGTCAACAAATGTCGACAAGGATGTTTGATTTCTGCTTTTCATGGATTTAATTTTGTTTGAGCATATTAAGATGAATTTTATTTCATATTTAAATAAACTTTTGCACGTTTAATAAATAATTTGTCTTTTGTAGGATTAATATTTATATTATGGTTTTATTTAGTGTCTTTATTTAAAGCCCAATATAATGGTTTTATTTAGTGTTTTTATTTAAAGCCCAATAATAGAAGCCCATACAATATTTGAATTTTATGTGTTATTATACTATGCTCATTGTAGTATGCATTAGACTTATTTTCAATCTATATACTTGATGTGTGTAGTATATCAACATTATGGTTTCAAAACCACTTTCACAATCAAAGGCCTATGGAGTTAAATGAAATTCAAAGGACTAAACGCAAATCCATTCATACACAAGCAGGAACAAGTTCTGATTGATGGTGTACAAATAACAAACATGACCATTCAACAACACAAGTTTATTTACTTATTATTTTGAATATTTTGCTTACTAAGTGTTAATAGAGACTTTGAAATCAACAATTATGGAGCCTTTTCTTGATGGTTTAGAATAACAATACTTCAAGAGGGGTTGGATGAAGCTATACAATAACATTCATCATGTATAGTTAACATTCATCACGTATACTTAACATTCATCAAGTATAGTTAATATTCATTAATTAACATTCATCAAGTTAACATTCGTATGTGACCTCTCAACAATTTCATTGAAATGTATGTCATTGCTATAGGTACTAAGATTTGATAATGAAATGGAGGTTTGTTCGATGAACTCGAACATGAATCATGGTTAACATTCATCCATTCATCAATTAACATTTAAATGTTTACTCTCAACAATATAAATGAAATGAAAGTAATTGATACGCTTAGTAGGCTTTCTTAATGAGACAAAGATTGCTATGGGTACATGGATGTATGGTGGTAATTAAACATAATTTCACAATAAGTAAAACCAAACAAATTGATACGATTAGTATTCTTATCATATATTTTATAAACCTTTAAATTAATAAAGCGTGTCTAATATATATATATATAAATACATACTTGATTATGTTGATTAAGTTAAATATTGACTACCTAATACAAGTAATTGATCTAATGAAATATGTAAAACGTATGTAGAATATTTTATAAATTTAACTGTTATGATCTAAATGAATTTAGCATGTTAATCCACAATTATAAATCATATATTTATACTCCATATATTCAGCCTAAAATAAGTATGTTTAAAATTCTTATCATATATTTTCAAAACTTTTAAATTTGTAAATCGTATCTAATACATATTTAAATACATTGAGTGATTTTAATTTTGTACACACACTTTCTTATAAACTAAACACGTAATTTCTAGATTAAAATCCTAATTAATGCTAACCCTTTTGTCTTCCATATTCTGAGATAAATACTCATTACATTCCATCTCCCCATAAACATTATCAATTCGATTACACATACATACATTTTCACATAAAAAAAAATGGCTGTCAATCAAGATATTGTTCAAGTTGCAGAGGTATTAGGTAAGTAAAAATCAATGTTTTAACTGTATTTGTTATTTAACCTAAACTATTTAAATGTTATTAAAATAATTATTTAAAATGCATGCAGATGTAGTTCAAGATAATCATGCCCAGGGTGTTGAAGACTCAATTGCTGCAGTGTATGATTGGCTACAGGCTCAAAAACAAGCATAAAAAAAAACGCAAATGGGAAGATAAAGAGGAAAAAAAAGAGAAGAAAAAAAAACAAAAAAAAGAGGAGAGGAAGAAACACAAACAGCTTATGAAAGAAGTTAAGGATCATAGGAGATCCAAAAAAATGAAGACATTGACTGAAGCTGATTTGGATGCCAATGAAGTTGAAGATGAAGAGCTTGAAACATATGATTATGACCAACTTCATTTATCATTTAACTATGAAAATTTGTAGATTTGTTTTAATTTAAGTTTTTATGTATTTTATTTTTAATTTAAGTAATATTAAGACGTTTTATTTATGTTTTTAAAGTACTTTGTTTACTTTATATTTATCTTTCAAGTAATTACTTGAATTGCATAATTTATATTAACATTAATTCGATATTTGATACTTATCTTGATACATTATAAAAATATATATTATAACATAAAGAGAAATAATTTAAACCAATTAATAAACACAAATATTAAAAATATTATGTTTTACAAATTTATATTTTAAAATTATTATTATGATAAGATATTTAAATTCGATATAAGGTATATCCATTCCTTTAATATATCTAATTCGTAAGTGTAGAACAAATCTTAATTCGTAATATGAATCTAGATATATATTTTCCTAATTAATATAGCTGTTAAACATCTATAAATATAGGTTTATAATCTCGGTTATTCATTAATCAATTTGGTTAGTACTCATCACATTATCACCATAATGACAAAACGAAACTCCATGAAGGTATTGTTTTTATTTTTAATTACATTATGACTTTTGAATATTCATACTATAATATATGCTTATGTTAATGTACATTGTAAATGTTGTGATACATATTATAACAATTATTGTATTCGTTATTTTTTGCTAGAAATCGAGAAAACAACCAGTTGATACCAAGTTTTCCATTGAAACCCACTTGACTTCAATAGAAGAAACCATTGTAATTTCCGATAATGAAAACGTACGTGATTTTACTATTTTTCATCTTATTTTTAGTTGTTTATTTGGTAAATAAAGTAGTTATATTATTATTTGATTTTGTAGATGATTAGGTGTTTTTGTATGTCTTTATAATATAAATTTGTAAAACATACTTTTATAATGAAAATTTAGGTTACAAAAAATAATGGGAATTTAAAAAAAAATAAAGTAGGAAAAAAATCAACAAAGGTCGAACCCATGACCTTTGGATAAAGTTGTATGTTTAACAAACACATGAGAACCATTAGTGTTCTTTGGATTTTAACATTCTTAAGTACACAATTAATACTTTTGTCAACTTTTATTCAATTTATTCGTATTAATTGTTTTAGTAATATTCAATCCTTTTATTAATTATTGTATTGTTATAAACTTTTTATTCATTCACTATCTACCAAGTTTATACAATATGTTTGTCATATAACATGTTTAAAAGTTTGTGATATGTACAGCCTAATAACTTTGAAAATAAACGTCGAAGACTTTGTAAAAACAAGAAAATTTGCAACTCAAATACTATCCAGGTTATATCATCAGATGATGAAAAGAAATCCCCAGCCATGAAGAAGAAACAAATCATTGATCTAACTTCATCAGATGATGAGGACGCCAACAACAAAAAAAAAACATAAAAGATTTGAGTCATAATGAACAAAACAAACTATTGGTAAGATTTACAGTTGTTTTGCATTAATTAAATAACATAAATTATGTTTTGATGAGATGTATTTATTTTTATAAACTTTTGCATGGAAGATATCTGATGAAGATGCACCAATATCTTTTAAACGTGGCAAAAGAACAGACGAATGTGTTTCATCAAATAAACAAGAATATATGCTCTTTGACGAGGATACGGATGATAAGGAATTTAGAAAAAATGCAAGTCCTAAAGATGGGGTTTGGGTAAATGTGAATGATCTTGATGAACCTTTTTATGATCTAAAGGAGTATAAGCCCAAATATATTATTCCAGATGATGACATTATTGAAGACTCTTCAACAGGTTTTTTTTTTTTTTTTTTTTTTTTTTTTTTTTTTTTTTTTTTAATTAAATTATTTGTTAATGTATGATAATTTTTTTGTATAATTACTTATTCAATAGTTATAAATTATTAAATGTACTAATACATATTTTAAAAATACAAGGTGATTACAAATATACTGTGGTTGATGAAGAACATGATCGAGAAGAGTTGGACAAACATAACCTAATTGAGGAAGACATGTTTGATGAGATGGTTGATATTGATGGAAAAGTGAATGGGAAAAAAAATTGCACTAACTATATTGAAGACGAGAGTTGGGAAGTTGATTCGGATGCATATAGCATAAGATCAGTGAGCTCTGGCGATGATATATCGGATTTCATTAATGATAACACAACAGATGGTGATGATAGTGATGAAGAATTTTGATGCAGCATTCTAATTTCATTCAAGATTTTCAATAATAAGTTTTAAACATTATCATTTATTTGTGTTTTAAAGATGTTACCCTCATATGATTGTTTTGATTTTCATTGACAAATAGTATTATTAATTATTTTGGCTCCATTACATTCAGTGCATATGTAACTACTCTTTGAACAAGCTTTACATCCGCCACCATTTTAAATGATACTCAGAATTTCAGATGTGTGTACAAATAGTTGGAAATTAGCTAAATGAAATAAGTAAAAATTAATCATACAAGCAATTACCCAGGAGGTAAGTAGAAATAATGACTACAGGTATTGTAAAGCTCAAATGACCAACTAAACTGATGTTCCAACGAATTACTAATAATGGCAGTCATAAAAACTTGTGACATATCTATGTTCCTATTGATCAGGGGAGTACACAGATGAAACAGGCAACTTGCAAATGTTTTTTCAATAAACAAATTAACTTTAAATATTAATTTTGTTTTTGCAATTGATTTACTTACTACCAAACTTATCAAAAATGTTAGCCAAAACAATTTCCAATAAGCAATGAATTCTACAGTCTTTCGCAAACTTTCGACTAAATACTTATTTGAAACTATTTTGACTCTTTTTGCTTTTATGAAACTTTTACTCTAATTAAATTCTTATTATATAAACAAGATAAGTGTCAAATATTAACCTATATATCTTTACACATTTTGAAATCACATTTTAACTAATGATATATACTATCAAATCATATCCAAATACATTTACAGATTATCACATTTTAATTAATGATATATACTATCAAATCATATCCAAAAAAAAAAAATACAGATTCAAGTATAAAAAATAATGAAATCAAGAAAAAATTCACATTATACCAACAATTATTTTGATTGCAATTTTTAATAATTTGCATACCTTATCATGTCAAATACAGCAACACAAAATCCAATTGCTAATGTTTCACACAATGTTGATACTGACTTTTCACGTCGACGTCCTGGAAGACATAAGCAACACAAAGAGCTAAAAACATCACCAGACTCACAAATAGATTTAACAATTAGACGAAGAGGACCACAAAAACCAATTGCTAATGTTTCAAAGAATGTTGATACTGACTTTTCACGCCAACGTCCTGGAAGACATAACCAACACAAAGATGTAAAAACATCCAGATCATGTGGACGACCAAGACTTTATGAAGATGTATCAAGTAAGTATCAAATAATATATACAAATAGAAACAATAGTATAACTCCCTTTCGTACAGTTTCTATAATAACTTATACATGCACATTTATCATATAATCGATATGTTTCATATTATTTAATCTAAACAGATGAAAAAGGTGTTATACAACCAGATTCACAAATAGATTTAACAATTAGACGGAGAGGATAAGAAAATCCAATTGCTAATGTTTCAAACAATGTTGATACTGACTTTTCGCGCCAACGTCCCGGAAGACATAACCAACACAAAGATGTAAAAACATCCAAACCATGTGGACGACCAAGACTTTATGAAGATGTTTCAAGTAAGTATCAAATAATATATACAAATAGAAACAATAGTATAACTCCCTTTTGTACAGTTCGTATAATAACTTATACATGCACATTTATCATATAATCGATATGTTTGATATTATTTAATCTAAACAGATAAAGCAGGTGTCATAGAACCAGAATCACAAATAGATTTAACAATTAGACAGAGAGGAAGACATCCAAAAAAACAAACAAATGAAGATAATGCTGTTCAAACCAGAACATCAAGACCTGGTGATATTGAGTACAATCCATTTGGAAGCAAATGTAGAAAGAGAAAATCTGACAGGCTTAAAGGTAAATTATTACAAGGAAGATGGAAGACAATCAATTCACGAAAAAAAGATTCATTCATAGGAATCTCAAATGGTATAAACACTTTATACAATATTTAAATAGTGGCTCAATACGAATTTGTATAACTAAGAAACAATGCAATTGTAACGTTAATGACTACAATATGTTTTTTTACCAGAGTACATTGAGCATGGAGACCCAATATTTCCGTGTAAAGCATGTGGCGCGTTACTATGGCATGCAGAGACTATGGTAGGTCACACACATAAAACAACAAATGAATATTCAATGTGTTGTGGAAGAGGGAAGATAAAACTAGGTAATGAAGCAAATGAACCTCCAGAATTGTTGATGAATCTTATTACTGGAAACCATCCTAAAAGCAAAGCATTCATTGAGAATATAAGGCGTTATAATTCTATGTTTTCATTCACTTCACTAGGCGCAAGACAAGACATGTCTGTTACAAATGGCCGTGGTCCATACTGTTACAGAATACAGGGTCAAAATTACCATCAAATTGGTACATTGCTACCAGAAGGAAACAAACCACCTATGTTTGCGCAATTATATATTTACGACCGACCAAATGAAATAAAGAATCGGATAAATGGAGTCACGTATGATACATCAACAGCAACAGATGAGCATCCTTTGGACCATCAATTAACAGTCGATTTAGGTGACATGCTTGATACAATCAACCCATTAGTTGCGCAATTTAGAATGGCTGGCGAACAATTTGTACGTTCAAATGAAAAAAATAAATTAAAGCTACGCCTAATTGGTACAAGAGAACGAGATAGAAGAGAATACAATCTACCAACAGCCGAGGAAGTTGCAGGACTAATTGTAGGAGATTTTGATTCGGCAACAAATAAAAGGGACATAGTACTACACATGCAAGAAGGTGGCATCAAACGAATTAGTGAACTACACCCCTCATATCTTGCACTCCAGTATCCACTTTTATTTCCGTACGGTGAAGATGGTTATGATACTGACATATACCATTTTGGTATAATTGACTATACACCAACAAACAAAAAAACAAGAGTCTCAATGAAGGAATATTTTGCATACACCTTGCAAGATTGAGAGAACACTTTGTCAATGATACTCAATTCAAGGCGCTTATGTCAACAGTTTATTGTTGATGCATACACTATGATAGAGTCTGAACGTATGTCATATGTTGAAAAAAACCAACCAGATTTACGAAGCGAAACTTATAACAAATTAGTAAAGTTAGCCGAACAAGAAGACTCAGGAGTGAAGTTACGAGGTAAAAAGGTTATTTTGCCATCATCATTCACAGGTAGTCCAAGGTATATGATGCAAAACTACTTAGATGCAATGACAATTTGCAAGGTGTACGGTTACCCAGATTTGTTCATTACCTTCACTTGCAACCCAAATTGGCCAGAAATTGAACGGTTTATGGAAGAAAAGGGGCTAAATTCTGAAGACAGACCCGATGTTATCACTCGTGTATTCAAGCAAAAACTGGATACTATAATGAAAGAATTCAAAGATAAAAATTACTTTGGTCATCTTAAAGCAGGTATTTATATTATTAAATATGATTTCTAAGTACATTATACATAATTTTAAAATGAATTGTATAATATACATAACATTATAATCTTGCCACAGCTGTTTACACAGTTGAATTTCAGAAAAGAGGACTCCCGCATGCACATATTTTGCTGTTTCTTGAAGATGATGATAAGATCAAAACAACGGACCACATTGACCGGTTTATTTCATCAGAAATTCCAGATAAAAACGAAGATCCAGAACTTTATAAAATTGTTACAGAGCACATGATGCATGGACCTTGTGGTCCTGAAAGGCCAAGTTGTCCTTGCATAGTCAAGAACAAATGCACAAAAAAAGTTCCCAAAACAGTTCAACGATAAAACGGTCATTGACGAAAGTGGGTATGCACTTTATAGAAGAAGAAACGATGGTTCAACTATAAACAAAAGTGGAATTGATTTGCACAATGGATATGTTGTTCCATATAACCCTGGATTACTTCGGCGATTTCAATCACATATTAACGTTGAATGGTGCAACCAAATTGGTTCTATAAAATACTTATTCAAATACATTAACAAGGGACCAGATAGGGCAACTGTTGGTTTAGAAGATGAAGATGTGGATGAGATAAAAGAATACTACGATTGCCGATATCTATCTGCATGTGAGGCATCGTGGAGAATATTTGGATTCGACATCCATTACAGGTTTCCACCTGTTGAGAGATTGCCATTCCACTTAGAAGGTGAACAATCCATTATATTTGATGCAAGCCAAAGTATCGATGTCACTTTGGATAAGGCATCTGTAAGTGATTCAAAATTTATTTCATGGATGCAACTTAACCAAACAGATACAAAAGCGCAAAAACTTCTTTATCATGAAATACCCCAGCATTACGTATGGAGACAAGAAGACAGAAAATGGGTTGAAAGACAAAAAGGTACATGTCTTGGTCGTGTCCACCATGTGTCCATTGCTTTTGGAGAACTATTCTATTTAAGAGTGTTGATAAACAAAGTCAGGGGTCCTAAAGATTGGGTTGATTTTAAGAAATTCGAAAACGTCACTTACGCAACGTATAAAGAAGCATGCCAGGCAAGAGGTCTATTAGAAGATGACAAGGAATATATAGACGGTTTATTGGAAGCCAGCCTGTGGGGTATGGGACATTATTTACGATCTTTTTTCGTAATGCTTATTGTGACCGACAGCATGTCAAGACCGGAGGTTGTTTATGAGAAAACATGGCAAGTAATGGCAGATGATGTATTGCGAATTGAACGACGAAAACGAAATGACCCAGGTATACTCCTAAAAATACAAATTCACAAAAGACTATGATATGTTCATAAAACTAATTTACTTATATTTTATTTATCAAAAACATAATGTTGCTATAATAATCTTGCAGATTTGGAACTAACGGACGATGAAAGGAAGAATATATGTCTCACATATATTGAACACATGCTGCTTTGTAACGATAAAAGTTTGAGACAAATACCAAATATGCCATATCCTAATGAGATGTTGACAATGGATAATTTCAACAGATTAGTTTATGATGAGCGAAAATACAATCGAGTGGTTGAAGACAACGGTGGAATGTTTTTTGTTTATGGATACGGAGGCACAGGTAAGACGTATCTATACAAAACTCTATCTGCTAGATTAAGATCTGAAGGTCAAATAGTGTTAAATGTTGCATCGAGTGGTATAGCAGCACTTTTGCTGGAAGGGGGAAGAACAGCACACTCTAGGTTTGCAATACCAATAAATGTTGTTGATGATTCCATGTGTCATATACCCAGAGATAGTGACCTCGCTGAATTGATACGTATGTGCAGCCTTATTATTTGGGATGAGGCTCCGATGACACACAGACATTGCTATGAAGCATTCGATAGAACATTACGAGATATATGTAGACCAACACCCTACGAACCTTCAGACCAAGTTTTTGGGGGAAAGGTTGTTTTGTTTTGAGGAGATTTTAGACAAATACTACCAGTCATTACAAATGGATCAAGGCATGATGTAGTACACTCATCTATTAACTCCTCATACTTATGGCAACATTGCAAAGTCATGAAGTTGACTGTTAACTTGAGGTTGGAAAGTGGCACAAATGATTGTGAAAAGAAAGAAATACAAGATTTTGCAGATTGGATTTTAGACATTGGCAATGGTACAATCAGAGGGAAAAATGACGGAGAATCAACAGTGCATTTTGAAGATGACATGTTAATTCCAGATTCAGATGATCATATACGATCAATCATTCAACAAACATATCCAGAATTGGAAAAAAACCTTTACACCTCCTCATATTTCCAAGAAAGAGCAATTCTAGCACCCACACATGAGCTTGTGGATATGGTCAACAATAAAATGCTTGATCTACTAAAAGGGGAAGAAAAAACTTATGCAAGTTCAGATTCTGTTGGAGTGATAGATATGGATTCAAATTTCAACGAGGCACTTTACACTCCAGATTTCTTAAATAGTATTAAAATACCAGGCCTTCCAAACCATAACTTAAGATTAAGAATCGGTGCTCCAGTTATGTGCATGAGAAACATTGACCAAAGAGCAGGGTTATGCAACGGAACAAGGTTACAAGTTCAAAGGATGGGAGTAAATGTAATAGAAGCTAAGATTATAGCAGGTGGAAATCTCAGAAATTTTTGTGCAATACCAAGAATGGTGTTAAGTCCATCTGATAACAAGATGCCATTCAAATTTAATCGCAGATAATTTCCTTTGGCACTATGTTTTGCTATGACCATCAACAAGAGTCAGGGACAGACATTAAGAAATGTGGGTTTGTTTTTACAAAGACCCGTTTTTTCACATGGCCAACTATATGTAGCGGTATCAAGAGTCAAGAGCAAGAAAAGATTGAAGATTTTATGCTGTGATGATGATGGGAATTACGCAAGATCAACAAAAAACGTAGTGTATAAAGAAGCTTTATTCAGAATTTAATAAACAATTTAGTATTACATAGAAAATATGGACATTTAAAAGTTACCTTTGAAGCAATTCATTCATATTTTCACTGCATATGTTGTTGTAACTCGAGGCTAAGCCTTCACTATTGCAACACAAAAATAAAATATGTTATATTACCTGAAAGCATACGCTCAAGCGATGGCCGTTAGTAGCATCTGTATATATCAACACTGCATCAGATAAGATCCATCAGGTACAACCACTTTCAATATAACTTCAACACTGCATTAGAGAAGATCCATCAGGTACAACCAATTTCAGTATAACTTTATATCTATCAAATGTTGTCATTCAGATAACATTTACTTACCTTTGATTTTTAAAATCATTCAACACATACAAAACATGTCATACTGATCCATGTTGTTCCCAAAAGTGTCACGACAAACAAAGGTCGGTCACATATGCCAACGGGTCATTCTTCAGAAACATAAGTTAATAACATTGATGATGCTCAGCTTACTCAACCCATACATACCCTTTTGACCAAAATTTTCTACAACTCCAATCTAAAACAAATGCCACATTCAATTTACAGTGAAAATGCAAAAGATTTAAGTCAAAACAACAATGGATTCAGATAAGTTTGACAAATAACTTCATTAGTCAACTATACTTGTCTGACCCATTTTAAAGAAACATACACAGTACACTAGAAAAAAAAATTACCATCTGCAAGTAATTTAAAAGAAACAACCATAATTCACATTAACCAACTTAATAATTCAAGTACACATCAGTACACAGTCATATTTTAATAACACTAATACAAACCATCCATAATACTAATTAGACATAACATAACCTAAGTTAAACACAATTCTAAACAGTTTTTTGGTTACTACAGAACCATCAAAATAGGAAGACACAAACCACATAACATAATGTGCATTCAACACACATGAAAAACCGGAAAACGTGCTTCTTCGTCACCTTCCAAATCATTAACAGAGTACATTAATCTAAACCTTAACATCTTCGTATATCCAAAACCACATTGTTCACCAAACCAAGCCCATTCACCATACATGTTCACATGATTGGTCCTCTAAGGATTCTCATGGTGATGATCCATCCTGACAGTGAATTCAACCTCAACATCATTGTGTTTTAGCAAAGCCTTCCTGTAGATGTGCATTGGATGATCTCGCTGGATTTTAGCCGGTATAGCCTACAATAATACAAAAAAAACAAAATAACTCACAGAAGCTCATAATATCAATTACAAAATATTAAAACACAATGGATTTAGAATAAAACTTACAAGACGATTAAATGCAAGAATTTCAGAAAACCTCTTATAAAACACATTGGTTCTTTCAAGAAAATGTTCACGATGATAAGGCCACATGCATATATGGTACATTCGATCATCCTCTGCAAAACAAAATAACAACCAATACACAAAACTCTTAACTACAATTACACAAACATATCAACCGTCCATAAAATTCATTGAAACAACTAAACATAAATGAATCTAAATTTATACTATAAACTTACTCTGATCAACATATGCTACAGGTGGTTGTACTGCATTCAGGCGAGAAGTACCAAGAAATTGAACATCTGTGTTACTGCTTCCATCAACGTTGAAACACATTACATTAATCACATTGTTACATATTTTTGTGAACACTACAACATCACCAAACTCCAAATCCTTTTCCTCACACAAAGCAGCCCAGTTATGTGAGTTCAACACGTATTCGTTAAGAACACCACCACCATTTGGATTCACACGACTAACATGGATATTAAATTCATCACCTTCACATCTAAACATTATCACACCAACATTCGTCATACCAGCTAAAAAATCAGCAGGAATAGTCTGAAAAAAAAACCGTTTAAACACATTTGTCAAAACTCAAACACAGCAAACAATACTCTGCTCAAATAAGAAAAAAACGTTTCGTTCCTCACTAAAACATGCGACAACCACAACCACAATTACATACAATATATTCACTTTATAAAAAATTTTATTCAAAACATAAAATTCTTACCTGATGTATTCCTAATTCTTCATAAGGCGTTACACGTGACTGAAACCGATAAAACCGTTGATTTCCTTCTCCATAACCTCCAATTTCTTTCCCATCATTGTCAAATCCTGTCACGTAAAACGAGTCATCACCTTCCTCTATAAAGTGCAGCACATTCACATTCTCATTCAGATTCTCAACAACAAACTCATTCCATCTCTTGCCTCTTATCTCATAAACCCCAAATCTTGATCTCAATACATCAACTTTTTTACGGTTTCTAGCTACACCTGACAAGTACAAACAGCTGTTTCCAGTGTATGCTTCCTCTTCAAATACTTCAGGAAGTTGAAGCTCTTTAGGATATTCATTATGGTAAATGAGTTGCACAACAAATTCAATCGGCATCTTTATACAAAAAACAAAAAAATAAAATATTAAAAAACTTTTTAATCAAAATATATATTATAATGTACCTTTATTAAATACCAACATTCACCTTCATCTTTTGACTAATATATTGTATAAAACAGTACACATATATTTTATACATTTAATAACTTCATTAAATCCTAACCAATTACCTTACAACAAATTATATATAACAACATCATTCTTCCTCTCAATTAATACCATATACTTAAATTTAATAAAAAAATAACCTGTTTTATATTATGAAGATTCATTTTCACACTTAATATTAATACATACCAAACCATAAAAAACAATTAATAAACTACTTGACTCTTAATCAAATAACAGGGGACAATGTCGTTTGCTCATTGCCAACATTAACACAAAATTAGCCGTTAAGTTTGTAATTTATTTTAGAATTGAATCAATCATACACTATCCAAAAAACAACTCATAAACTACTTGACTATTAATCAAAAAACAGGGGCAATTGTGCTTTACTCCTTGCCGCCAAAGTGTTTAACTTACTTACTACTTGTTCTAATTGATAACAATCCAAATGAGCCGAGTGAATATGGAATTATTCAACCACAACCACAATAGAATAACTATTTTTTCATAATTAACATCCGTTAAAAATAACCTATCAAATCTAACCAAACCCAACATAACCACTTTCAAATATATTATTTGTTATATCTTTTAAAAAGACTAAAATCATACACTACCCGTAATCATAAAACCAAAATCACATCTTAGGCTTTATATAACAAGTTACATGTATCAAATCATCATACACTACCCGTACTCTTAAAACAAAAATCACATCTTACAGTTCATATAATAACATACATGCATCACATATTTACAAACAATATTACTCAATAATGATCAACAAAAACTACAATTAAATTAATAGTAAAGAAAAACATGCATCGGCAGATTACAATGAAATTATTAAAAGGTAAACAAAACTAATAATCGAATAGACTAGATAACATTTACTTAATAATCAAATGTTATAATGTAAATGGATTGTACAAAATCAAGATAACTAATAATCAAATGTAAAGAAACAAAAGATACTTACTGTTCTGATTAGGCGACACACAAGTTGAAGTGGCTGAAAAAATATATGTTTGTAATTACCAATGATATGAATAAATGAGATTCATATATATATATATATATATATATATATATATCTATTATAAACACAAATTTAATACATTTAGATAGTAGCTATTGTAGGTGTGAGGCTACTTTAAATCATGTAATGATTATACTGCATGGAAAAATGTTTCTAATTAATATACAATAAAAAAAAAATAAAACAAAAAATTATACCAATGCTTATAGATTCTTACTTATTTAATTTACACACTTAAGTAAAGAACCTTCATTCCAATATTGATATATAACATCATAATTTCAGGTACCTAATAATCTTAAGGAGTTTACGTAACATCATCTCAAAAATATGGCAACAAATATCATAACGGATAGTATGATTGTTGAAGGTCGTTTTGGTTGCATTTAAAAACCGTTGAAAGATTAAACTATGCATTCTCCCCCAAACCAAAATTCTAAAAAACTTTTTAACTTAAATTATTGAAATCGCAAAGTAAAAGATATCCTATATAATCACTTACAAATAACCTTTTAAGTTAATGGTTTATTACCTTGATGTTTCAATATATATCAGCAAAACATAATATAAAATCGAATAAAAAATTTACTAAAGTGCTAATTTCAATAAACTATTAGATGTATTCATATATATTAATTTATTTTTACGTTAAAAGAAATTACACTAGCTTTTCATTAGTTCCTCCATTACCCCGCATTCATAATAAACAACAGTAAATCATATTCCATAATAACATATTATAAAAAAACATGTTATTTGAAACTATAAACAAAATATATATATTTTTTAAAATAATAATAAAAAAAAGTCAATAAAAATGCGGTTTGGTTACAATATAAGTTATACAAACATACTTTAACCTCTTTACAAATTTATCAACACAAAAACCCTCCTCAAACCAATCACCTTGCAGTAACTCAAGAATCAACAAACAATCACACGAAATCATTAAGGTAAAGTAATAATTTAATGTGTTTTCATTATATACTTATGTGAATTATGGAAGAAATCGGATGATAACATTGCATTGTCTTACCGATTATCAGCTGTAGCAACTTCTAATTAGGCAAAACTTATATTTAGCTTGGCAATACAATTTGTGAAAACGTAGAGGGGGGGGGGGGGGTGAATACGTTACCATTTAAAAACTTTATTTCTTGATGTATCAAATATCCATTCTTAGCTTGTTCTAATATGAAATATGTTAAGTGTAGTTTATGACTAGCATAAACTAAAGACAAGTTATCACACAAGCATAAACAACAAGTCACAACACAAACAATCACATAATGCAAACAATATAGAAAAGCAATAAGTAAAAGGAAAGTGCAAACCGAACACGAGGATTTATAGTGGTTCGGTCACGGATCTCCTCTCCGCCCTACTTCACTCCTCGAGTACCCAACTCGAGAGTTATTTCACTAGATCAACAACCTCCCTTTTCGGCGGAGAAAACCTTACACGTCGCTTATACACGTTTACCGACACTAAGCTAGATGTCGAGTTCTTTTACATGGGTACAACCACTCCCGTTCGTCGCTTACACTTTTACCGACACTAAGCTAGATGTCGAGTTCTTTACCAAGGGTACAACCACTCCCGCTATGTTTTGTGGCCCAACATAAAAACCTTGTGTTTTATGGCACAAATACATAAACCATCTAATCTATATTGTTATGATACAATGATGATCCAAGACATAAAAGTCTAATGGATATGCATGCCTAATCTACATAAACTTCTTGAATAAGAAGTCTTCAACCATTGAGGATGTCAAGTGCCCTTGAATCTTCATATGTTGGAATGCTTCAATGAATGATGACTTCAAGATCTTGTAACCTTCTTGGTGGATCATTAAGTATGATATGCTTACAACAAAGATGAATGTTAGAAGCATTATGATCAATATTGAAAGGGTGATCTACATGGTTTCCTACTTATCTATGTGTGTGTGTTTATTTCATCTTTTCATCACACTTCTAAGTAAAACATAAACTTCTATTTATAGGCAAAACAAAATAAGAAGTTTTCTAAAACCATGTTCTATATACCATGTTCCAAAACCATGGATTACTATTAGAGTCAACATTGACAAGACATATGCATATACTTGAAACTAAATGTTGACAAGACAAGACATATATGTTACTTGTCAACTTACAAGGACTATGACACATCTTACAAGTTCTTTGACCAAGTTATTTTCCAAAGATGTTTCCAAGTCAACTACAATCTATGACACATCTTAAATGATATTTGACAAAGATAATTTCCAAATATAGTTTTCCATTTTTATGAAAAATACATTTAGACAAATGTATATATTAACTTAAAAAGGTAAATTACTTGTATAAAAAATATATTAGCTAGCTATATAATATTTAGTAAGTTACTAAAAATGTTTTATGTACTTATGTTGTTATAAGACACATTTTTATATATTGTAAACTTACTAATATTATCTAGACACCTAATGTGGCACTTATTCTATTTAACACCTAAAGTGTACTTTGACATCTAAAATACTTAAAGACTCCTAAAGTATTTTAGTCATTCTAAATGGTTGGTCAAGGGGTTTGATCATAATGCTACATAACAAACATGTACGAACCTGTGTTGTAGCATACGATGACTCGAGACGTTGAGAGGTGTTGAATGTTTGTTGAGACAAAGTATGATTACAAGTAACTTGTACATTTTACGTTATGTATCAAGTTATACGTTTGTCATCAATCAAAACAAACGAGACTGTATAGATTAAATATCGTAATATTTGCACTAACAATCTCCCCCTTTTTGATGATGACAAAATATGTAAACGTGATAGAACGTAAAATTTAAAAAGTTACTTGTGTCCGTATTACTTACTATTATCCGCAACACACCTTCTACATTTCCTTCTCCGTTTACACTCTTCTCCCCCTTTGTCGAAACAAAAAGGGGTGTGTCCTTGGAGTTAACTTAATTTCTCCCCGAAATGGCGAGCTTGTATCATCCCTAGTGGTGAATTCTTCAACTCCAATTTCCTAAGGTTGTTAGCGGATCCATGGATCAAATTAAGTTCCTTGACCTACACCAAGGTTAGTGTTGTGCAACAAAAAAAAAATTATACGAAAAATGCATGATGAGTAAAAATCATTTTGGACTATGTTGACTTATCTCCTTCTTTTTGTCGAAACACAAAGGTGCGTCGAAGAATGAGAATAAAGAAAAATGCGTGCATGCTTCCCCTAGATTGTAGTTCCCCCTTGATCAATACTCCCCTTTGCTAGGGTCCCAACGTATATGACACAAGAAATAAGAAAGCTACAAAAAATAAAGGTTAGTGCATGATTAACTCCCCCTTGATCAATACTCCCCGTTGCTAGGGTACCAACGTATATGAGACAAGGATAAGAAAGCTACAAAAGACACAAAGGTTAGTGTATGATTGACTCCCCCTTGATCAATACTCCCCGTTGCTAGGGTACCAACGTATGTGATTTAAGGATGAAGAACCATACAAAATAAAGGTTAGTATAAGACAATAATTTTCCTATGTTTGACGGAAGCTCCCCTTGTTAAAGGGCGTCAATATGAACCTACAAAAAAAAATTAGTATAGTGAAAGTTTTGTCTTTAGACAAGCATGTCCTCTACAACAACGTGTATAGACGATGCAATATGAGTGCTTGATGGATATTCCTCCTACGCCAAGAAGCACCTAAAATGAAAGAAGGAAAATATTCGATGCAAACATCATCCTTAGATGATAATGCTATATACGATCTAGCCATATAATGGTGAACCTACAATGAAAGAGTTAGTGCAATATATTTCATCTCAAAGAAAAGTAAGATGTAAATATATAAATGATATAAGCAACTCAAGGTAGAGACCCATGATATCAAAGATCTCATGAGGTGCATTCTTGTAGAAAGAAATACAATCATAAGAAAAATAAGTTGTATTCTTCTAATAAGAATTACAATAAAGACGCGAATATAATATGATAGAAACCTACAAAACAATGCCTAGAGGGAAGATATGAGGATGAGATGCTTCTAATGATGTTGTAAATTAACAAGGAATGAGTTTCTCACCTAAAAGATTGTTTTGAAGAAGTGTGGTAGTTGAAAATTTGAAAAATAGAAAATAAACATTTGCAGGTGGTCTGGCGGAACCCTACGATGACACGGGCGGAACCCTTATGAGGGTTCCGTCTGATCCGCTGGGCCATTTCTGGGTTTCCAGAAAATTGCACTGGCGGAACCCTTGTGAAGGTTCCGCCAGATCCGCCAGACCTGGAAAACAACACAGTCCCCTTTTTAAGTGCCGAGACGATTTTCAAAATTTTCGAAAACTCTTAAAAACACAAATATAACTCATATCTGGTTGGGAAAAGATAACAGGGCAAGTAAAAACACACGTAACGTTAGAGTTTGAACGAGGGCTAACGATTTTCATTATACTTTAGAAAAAGTATTGAAAATATGACAACATCACAAGATGAATAGAAATAGGTTTTACGCTAATCCATGGTGGTGATGATTAGTGAAAGAGTTGATTGATGGTGGTGGTGATACGTAGAAAACTATTTAAAGAGTTAGAAGCTCGTGTGTATAGCAAATTCTTTATCGAAAGATAAGGATAGAACATATCTACTCATGCAATCCTAAAATTCACAACTAGAGGGATAAGCAACGAATATGACTTTATCATCTACCAAAGATGATGTATCTTGCCATAATGCATGCTTGAATGGAATTGAAAGGAAGTGATAACAATAAGCACCTATGAACAAGAGTTCACATGAAAAGAGTACTAAAAACACCTATATGAGGATGAAAATGACATCATAAGATGCGAGAGTGTTGATTAAACCAACGTGTTGAGAGTTTGATTAAAATATCGTTTGCACTTACAATGACATGCATGATATGTGTCGAGGAAGAAAAAGGATGAGATCCTATGATGGTGTTCTAGACAATGAAGTTGTGAAGTCCTAGTTTTGAGAACAATCCTAGACTCCATTGGTTGTTGGTTGTGGAGATGAAAAACTTTGTTGAACATATGATGTTTTTTTCACTTGATGAGGTATTAGAAGTGAAAAGGGCTTGAAATATTAAAAAGAGAAAAAGTCAAAGGCTTGAAGCACTTGTGTTTTTGTGAACCGACTTTAACTAAATGAAGTGTACCTATGTGTTGGTATTTTAGGGTGCAAGAAACATGAGTAGATGTTCTTTGAATACAATTTGACAAAATACAAATATGTGAATGAATTTCTCTCCTCCTAAATAGGTGGACATCCAACATATTGTGTAATGCATCGTATAAGGAATTATGATGAAGTGTTTAGGAGGTTGTAGGTTAATGTAAGCGATGAGCTTAGTGAAAGCAATGAGCTTTGTGAAATTGAATGATTTTGAAGTGTTTTGTTGGTTGACGACTGAAGGTGAATGTGTGAAATGAGGTGATGATGACTTGACAACACTTGAAGCTTGGATATCTTCTTTGTGTTCTTCACTTGCTAGAAAGTGGAAAAGACGCATTTCATAATGAAATTCACTTGACTTTCGACTACATACACAAGTATGACAATGAGTGTATGGATATGACAATTGCCCTTTGTTTCAAAGCGCGACACAAGGGTGAATATAAGTTTATGTATCATGAGAGATGGTTTAACCTTAATGGGTTAGGTTGTAGTGGGGATGACACACTTGTTTGGTTACATGGTGGAATCTTCTTGTGAAGATAACTAGGTGTATGATATTGACTCTTGGTTTCTTTGAGGGCATGGAAGTGGTGGATGAATCGATATTGGTAGAACAAAGGATAACTCGGTTTTTCATTTCACATTGGTGGTTTAAGGTTTGAGTGATGAAAGGTTATGAGGGTGATTTGATCATCAAAGACCAAGAGATGTGTTAGTGTGTGATGATGGAATATGTTAAGAACGTTCTCAATAGTGATCTTTGGAACAAGTGTATAAAGTTACTAACTTTATAGGATCTTAATTGTGTGTGCTCTAGAGATGTGTAGGATATGCATAAGGTTTGAATTGGGTTATGAGCAAGGTTTGATTATGATGAATGCTTAAAAGGAAATAGACACATATGGTGTCTTTCAACAAGTAAGATTATCACGTGGAATATAGTCACCATGCTTATGAAACATAAGAATGACGGGATGATGAGGAGGCTCTAGATCCTAGAACTTGCAGATGTTGATTTAAGATCATTAACCCAATGGGGTATAATGAAATCTCATGTAACACAATCGTTCATGTTCAATGAGAGAATGACGCATTGGATATACAATATCCTTTTAATCATGATGAAAACTTGACGCATGATTTCTTAGGCATAATGTCTTTCAAGACATCATGTTTTCCTAAATGAAGATATGAAGCCAAAGTGTTTGAATCGGATAGTCCTATCCTAAATATACTTGGTCTCAAGATTATAATCACTAGATGATGACTAGAGGAATTCACTCGAGTTTCTTATGTATACTCCTCAAGAGTCATTGTTGCTCAGGGTATATGAGGTTGGCTTTGAGATTGCATTTTAACATATGTTGTTAAAATGTTGATTTGAAGTTGAATGAAACATGTGCAGAAGTTAAAAGTATTACTAATACTTTGATAACTTGTGAAAGCAGAACTTAAGCCTAGTGTAATTAAATGTGCGCTTCATGCTCATTTGTTGGTGAAGATTCTAATCCTATAGGTGGTAAAGTATGGTTGAGTTTATTAAACGAGTGTTTAGACAAAGGGCTTTTTGAGCAATGCACTCAATGGATTCAAATGAAGGTAAGGATGGTGGATTGGTTTATCTAGGTGGTAGCTCCTTTAGTGTGTCCAAAGAAGGATGTGGTGATGTGGAGGTTTGTTGTGCTAAGGAAGTACTTAAGTTTCATAGATGTAGAAAGTGAAGAAGGATTAATCTTAATTTGTTCTCATCTATTGGTTGGTACAACTAGCGGGCGAGGTGCTTGAAGTTTTGCTCATGTTTGTGAAGCTTATGAGCTGAGATATGTCACAAGGTGAATTGTGATGAGATGATGGTGAAAGAACAAGTGAACTTAAGTGCTAAATGTTTAAGGATGAAAACCTATTGACATTTGTTTTTGTTCCTATTGATTGGGAGAATACTATGATGAGTGTTTTAGTTGTGATGAGTGTTTTAACAAACATTGTTAAAATACTTTGGTGTTGATTTTTCGGATATGACTTTTAATGACTACGATAGTAAGTCTAGATTACTTGAATATTTTGAAATAAATACTTAAGTTGTCAATCCTACTTAGTTGAGAATGGATAGCATGAAAGGATAGCAAGACTCGATAATACATCTATAACTTAAGAGTAAGTTATGACTCGATGTAAATCCTTATCGTCTTGAAGGATGAGTTAAGGATGAAAGAATGTTGTGAGTGTGTGTAGTGATCACAAATACTCAATGGCTCGAGGATTACAAGGAACAAGTTTCCGGATTCCTTTCTCTATGGAGAAAGGTATCTTGGATCTTTCTTGTGAAGTTTGGAAAGTATTATTATAGATGATTTTCTTATTGGTGCAGGTGAAATGTCCTATTCCTAATATGAGTGAACATTAGTGAGAAGAATCCTAGTGATGAAGGTGAGTGATCTTGAGTGAGGGATTTAAATGAAAATTTAAAAAGGAGTCTGCAGGACTGGCAGAACCCTGACACATCAAGGGCGGAACCCTTTTGAGGGTTTCGTATGACCCGTTGGGCCAAATTCTGGAGTACCCAGAAATTACACAGGCGGAACCCATTCTAGGGTACCGCCAGATCCGCCAGACCTGGAAAATTAGACAGTCCGCGATTTTGACCCGCGAGACGATTTTCAAATTTTTCGAAAACTCCTAAAACATAAAATTTATACCATATCTGATTAGGAAATGCAAAGATTGGATATAGAAACATTCTAACCGTTAGTCTTTGACTGGGGGCTAGCGAATTTCACTATACTTAGTGAAATATTCAAAACTTGAAAATTTGACAACATCCCAAATGTTGTCTACCTGCATATCCGTTAGTACAAGACAATGTACAGAGATAACGAAAGATCCTAGAAGTACATATATCCATGAAACATATTATTTAACTACCAAATAGTTCAAATTTCAAGTAGTGCCAAACACTCCTTAACAATGGACATTTATTGACTCCCGAAACTCGTTCAAGTATCCTAATAATACTTGAAACATATGCACCCAATTAGATGTGATAGATTAAAACCAAAAACACATATTCTAACACATGTTAGCATATAGATTAAGCCGAGGATTATGAGCTTACCATAAATAGAAATTAAGCCAAACATGGAAAATTGATTACAACAATGTGTTATCATCCAAACATGATACGGTTAGTTAGCATGATCAATCTAAGATGATTTTCTATCTTTTATCACAACACATTCATCACGCATCATTGTAGAAGCATGTATACCAAACACCATTTTACAAGAATACTACATGTTTAAAAATGTAGTGACTCATTTAGATGTGTGACCATATTCCAAGATATTTAATTAGTATTGCTTAATTCTCATTCCTAAGTTAATTATGCAAAATAATCACATAACATATGCAAGGAAGAGTAACTAAAACAATAAGCAATACAAACACAAATTTTCAACTTAGTACACACAATCTAGCAAATATCCTATTGTGTATAAACATGAAATTGACAAACAAGCAAATGAATATCATGACAAGATTTACACTCATGAATCACAAATAAACAATATGCAATCACAACTTTCAATAAGCAAATATCATATATGCACACAACTAAAACAAGTAGTCATTTAGCATAACATAAAGAAATATACTTTTCGTCACTTTGCGTTTAAATATGACGATGTATGCCAAGCTTGATTAGTTTCCTTTGTATATATGAATATCACAAAATTCTTTAGTTTCAAAGAAAATAATGTCAATGTTCAAAAGATACTAACTTGTATTGCCTAACTCAAAAGTTTGAGTTTCTACGTCAAAACGAAACTTGTTATTTTGGACACACTATAGTATTTGGTTTATTCTTTTGACTTCAGATTAGATTTAGGCCATGACATTATTTTTAAAAGAAAGTAGACTCAATTACCTTTAAAATGATAGGTGGCGCAACTCCTACGGACTTACGGTTAATTTGTTATGAATTTTTAAAGTTTGACAAAAACTGTATACTGTGCAGCCCAAGGAACCTTCGTCCAAAGGGCAAGGAACCCTTCTGAGGGTTCCGCGGGGATCCGCGGGGTCTGCTGTAACAAAATTTCACAAAAAGCTAAAAACATGTACTTCGCATAGCGAAAATGTGTAGGACTTACTAGATTTGTTAGTAAACATATAATACACTTATTTTAACATCATTACTTCTTATGTGACTTATCTAAACATTTACGGAGGTGATTTTTTTTAACTAATTTTATAGTTAACCCAAACACTCATTTTAAAACCGTATTTTACGTACATTAGCTCTAACCACATAATTTGACACTTACAACTTTTTAAGAAAAGTTTTCTTTTATTTTTCAAGGACACCTTCAAGCTTGTATACAAAGTAATATTTAACCACAAAATTTCTAAGTATACTTAACGAAACATTTTTCATATTATATTCCGCTTCAATGGTAATTAGATACATGGATCGTGCTTCATTTTAAAAACCATTTGTTTTGAAAATAAGAGTTACGAAGCTTTGATACCAATTGTGAAAACGTAGAAGGGGGGGGGGGGTGAATACGTTACCGTTTAAAAACTTTATTTTTTGATGTATCAAATATCCATTCTTAGCTTGTTCTAATATGAAATATGTTAAGTGTAGTTTATGACTAGCATAAACTAAAGACAAGTTATCACACAAGCATAAACAACAAGTCACAACACAAACAATCACATAATGCAAACAATATAGAAAAGCAATAAGTAAAAGGAAAGTGCAAACCGAACACGAGGATTTATAGTGGTTCGGTCACGGATCTCCTCTCCGCCCTACTCCACTCCTCGAGTACCCAACTCGAGAGTTACTTCACTAGATCAACAACCTCCCTTTTCGGCGGAGAAAACCTTACACGTCGCTTATACACGTTTACCGACACTAAGTTAGATGTCGAGTTCTTTTACAAGGGTACAACCACTCCCATTCGTCGCTTACACTTTTACCGACACTAAGCTAGATGTCGAGTTCTTTTACATGGGTACAACCACTCCCGTTCGTCGCTTACACTTTTACCGACACTAAGCTAGATGTCGAGTTCTTTACCAAGGGTACAACCACTCCCGCTATGTTTTGTGGCCCAACATAAAAACCTTGTGTTTTATGGCACAAACACATAAACCATCTAATCTATATTGTTATGATACAATGATGATCCAAGACATAAAAGTCTAATGGATATGCATGCCTAATCTACATAAACTTCTTGAATAAGAAGTCTTCAACCATTGAGGATGTCAAGTGCCCTTGAATCTTCATATGTTGGAATGCTTCAATGAATGATGACTTCAAGATCTTGTAACCTTCTTGGTGGATCATTAAGTATAATATGCTTACAACAAAGATGAATGTTAGAAGCATTATGATCATTATTGAAAGGGTGATCTACATGGTTTCCTACTTATCTATGTGTGTGTGTTTATTTCATCTTTTCATCACACTTCTAAGTAAAACATAAACTTCTATTTATAGGCAAAACAAAATAAGAAGTTTTCCAAAACCATGTTCTATATACCATGTTCCAAAACCATGGATTACTATTAGAGTCAACATTGACAAGACATATGCATATACTTGAAACTAAATGTTGACAAGACAAGACATATATGTTACTTGTCAACTTACAAGGACTATGACACATCTTACAAGTTCTTTGACCAAGTTATTTTCCAAAGATGTTTCCAAGTCAACTACAATCTATGACACATCTTAAATGATATTTGACAAAGATAATTTCCAAATATAGTTTTCCATTTTTATGAAAAATACATTTAGACAAATGTATATATTAACTTAAAAAGATAAATTACTTGTATAAAAAATATATTAGCTAGCTATATAATATTTAGTAAGTTACTAAAAATGTTTTATGTACTTATGTTGTTATAAGACACATTTTTATATATTGTAAACTTACTAATATTATCTAGACACCTAATGTGGCACTTATTCTATTTAACACCTAAGGTGTACTTTGACACCTAAAATACTTAAAGACTCCTAAAGTATTTTAGTCATTCTAAATGGTTGGTCAAGGGGTTTGATCATAATGCTACATAACAAACATGTACGAACCTGTGTTGTAGCAAACGATGACTCGAGACGTTGAGAGGTGTTGAATGTTTGTTGAGACAAAGTATGATTACAAGTAACTTGTACATTTTACGTTATGTATCAAGTTATACGTTTGTCATCAATCAAAACAAACGAGACTGTATAGATTAAATATCGTAATATTTGCACTAACACAATTATAAGCATGTTTAACTCTTATATGGAACAAATCGAATACCCACACAATACCATTCCCCTGTATTTGCAGAAGGATAGTTTATCTTCTTTAAAATTAGGCAAAAGTTACTTTTATGTTAAGTATAGAATTATAAACATTCTTAAGTACCCTATGTTAGAGACACCAATTGTTTGATGTTATGTCCAAAATTATTACCATTATAAGCATACTTATGTATTTTATAAGCAGGACGGACACAAAATGCGGCCGAACGAAAATATGATTCATAAAACACTCTACAAACTGAACATAAAAGGTGTATCATCAGGATGTTACTTATTAAATAAACTGCCATGCAACATACAACTTGGTAGATGTTACTTATTTAGTAGCTTATTTAGTTGTAAGCACCAATTACATGTGTTTTGGTTAATGATATTCTTGATGTTAATTATTTAGTATCAGGATGGCACAACAATTTCTATTCCAATATGTCCATCAAACAGAACAAACTCATCAGGTACTAATAGAATTTTCGCTACAAGTAGTAAAAACAAAATTTAGTAAGATAATAGCATACTTATAATGAATACATAAACCTTACATATACATTACAATTTCAATAACAGATGTTACCTGATGTTTTTACCGAGTATTTCAAAGAACAGAGCGACATGCTTTATCTCAATGGCACCGATAGGTACCGTTACAAAACAAAATTAAAAAAACATAAACGGCAAATGGGTCTTAAGTGACAGTCAGTGGAAAGCCTTTGTTGAGTCAAATATACCACCAAGTGCCACAACAATCCACTTTATAAAGATAGGAACAGACGACTACTATGTCACATTATACGACAATACTGGCTCAGAATGTGCTGGATATGATAGAAAGACGATAGGTCCAAGAATGATAAGGTGTTTGGTAACTTATACTCCAGGAATAACGGTATGTAAAAAGTATAATACAAATACATTATTGCTGATTAAATAGACATTATATTAGTTTCCCTATTTTCACTCTATATATTTATGCATGCAGTTGTTACCGGGAGATTTCTTACAAGATATATGGCAGAATACATTCACAGTCATTTACGCAGGAATGATGTTTCCCGTTCGTCATAAAAGGGTTAAACCATGGGAAGATAAGATAGTAAGAATGAATGGACTGACCGGTTATGGATGGGACGATTTTGTTGTAACAGCAGGAATACAATGGGGCCAACAACTTGTGTTTACAAATCTGCCAAATTATACATTGTCGGTTGTAGTTATAAGTGGCTACGATGGTCTTGGTCTCAGCAAAGAAGATATATGAACAACATTCCTCAAAAAGCCACCCAGACCAATACTTAATCGTGATATCAATGGTAACTACAACAACAATTTATAACCTATAATTTGTGTCATAATATCGTTAACTATACTTAATTCATATTGCAGATCCAAGAATGCATCATATATGCAGATGGTACCACCACTCAGCTCATGTCAATGAAGATAGCGTAGTCTACACAAAATTCAAAGTAGACACTGGGAATCACTATCCATTGGTAAGTCATCTAAACTAATTGGCCCAAAATAACCAACAAAATATTATAATTACCATGTCATACTTAATAAATTATGCATTACACAAACAGATAATCGAATCAGATATATGGGATAACTTACACATGGGAACTTACAAAAAAGGAAAGATTGTTCACATGGATTTGACCTATTCAATAAAGTTGAAGGTAATTGCTGACACAAGAAACACTTTCAAGATCAAGTTGTTAGTGATGGAAGGCAATTGGAATCAATTTGGACTAGAATGTGGATTTGAAGAAGGAAAAATGATGCGCATTAAACTGTGTCATTACGAAGTCCATAATGAAGATGCAGACAACAAGACAATACCAATATTTCATGTTTGTTAGAATTACAATCTTTTTGATGGTTGTCAATCAACTTAAATATGCAGGATTCTGAATTATCACTTTTAAATTAATTAATCACCAATACGTTATGTATATATTTGAAATTTCTCATCATACAAAACCAATGCATCAGCAAATCACAAC
Organism: Artemisia argyi; assembly: GCA_030686995.1. Classification (NCBI taxonomy): domain Eukaryota; kingdom Viridiplantae; phylum Streptophyta; class Magnoliopsida; order Asterales; family Asteraceae; genus Artemisia; species Artemisia argyi. The sequence continues at coordinate 69,278,822 of CM060704.1, read as the reverse complement.
TATTATTGCACTGAACATATGAATTTTTAGTATGCCAAATGCATTAAACTTCTTTATACTATGCTATTATGCATTACACTTATTTTCAATCTATATAATTGCTGTGTGTAGTATATCAGCATTGTGGTTTAAAAATCACTTTCACAATGAAAGGCCTATGGAGTTAAATGAAATTCAGGTAATTCTTTGAATAACTTCACATGACTAAACGCATATACATCCGTACACAAGCAGGAACATGTTCTCATTGATCGTGTACAAATAACAAACACGATCACTCAACAACACAAGTTTATTTAATTATTATTTTTACAATTTTGATTACTAAGTGTTAATAGAGACTTTTAAATCAACAATTATGGAGCCTTTTCTTGAAGAGTTTACAATAACAATACTTCAAGAGGGGTTGGATGAAACTATACGATAACATTCATCATGTGTTGTTAACATTCATCAATTAACATTCATCACGTATACTTAACATTCATCAAGTATAGATAATATTCATTAATTAACATTCATCAAGTAAGCATTCGTATGTCCCCTCTCAACAATGCCATTGAAATGTATGTCATTGATATAGGTACTAAGATTTGATAATGAATGGGAGGTTGGTTCGAGCACCTCGATCATGAGTCATGGTTAACATTCATCCATTCATCAATTAACATTTAAATGATTGCTCTCAACAATATGAATGAAATGAAAGTAATTCATACGATTATTATGCTTTCATAATGAGAGAAAGGTTGCTATGGGTACATGGATCATGGTTCATGGTTAACATTCATCAGGCCTAAGTAACATTCATCAAGTAAAAATTAATATATGCGACATCATAATTAACAATAATTTCACAATAACTAAAACCATACAAATTATCATTATAAGTCATGCCCGCCCCTTGGGCGGGCTTTGATGTCTAGTATATATATATATATATATATATATATATATATATATATATATATATATATATATATATATATATATATATATATATATATAAGTTTTGATCTGAAAAGTTACATGTCCAATATTTGAATAAACTTAGGAAAGTTTACTTTTGGACGAGGATTGTTATTAGAATGAGTTTCTTAAATCTTGTATGACAATTACTTGTAAGATCTCATGGTTCTTTAGATGAAGTAGATCCAAATTGCATGTTTAAGTTATCGCTAACTCTTTAGCTCATGTTTTCGCCTAGGTAAGTTTATATGGTCATTTAGTCATGGCCTTGCCGTGACCTTTGGTCATTGTTACATGGTCTTGAGACTCAACCTTGGCTTTAGCCATGGTTGTGGTCTTGAATTTAGGTCATTAGACCTCTTGGTCTTATTAAACCATAACTATTATATAGTGACTTTGGTATATAAAATAGCTGTTAAGAAACTGAAGAAAATATCATTCGTTATTGGTTTTCTGGATACGTGCTCCTGAGTTTTTGAAGAAAACGTGATTCCGGACAACTTTCGTGCTTTAACTTTTTCGTGAAACGGACCAGAAGGGCCTCTTTTTACGGGTTTAATTTTGTTACAAAAACATTTGGCAGTTTTTGCCGCAAAATTTTGGTAACTTCAAATGGTCATAACTTTTTACTCATGTACTCATTTTAAGTGGTTCAAATTGTTATGGTTTCCTTGTTAATCCTCTACTACAATATGTAATTGTCCAATATTAGAATTATACCATTTTGGTCAGATTTTACCAAGAAAGTTACTAGTTTACTTGTTTAAATAACATAAGTTAACATATATATACCAATACTTGTTTTACCCATTTTTAAACATCATGGACATAATCACAAGACAAAATATAGCATGAATGATATGTAAATAGCATGAATATCATATTTAACAAGAAATATGTTAGGGTTTGCTTACAACTTTTGGCTTTCAACAAAGAAAGATAAGTAACATGTAAGGTAAGGACTTTGATTGACTTATGCTTCACCCTACTTCACTTCAAGCAATCTTTCTACACTTGTATTCTTGAAAGAGAGATGATGAAAGTTGAGGTGACTTGAGTAGATTCAAACTCAAGAGAAATCACCAAAGTTTATAGGGTTTGGAAGTATTTTTGATGAATCAAAACTATACTAGGGTTTCTATGTTGTTGTAGCACTTGATTCTTGCATAAAATTGGAAGTAAACTAGCTAAAGTAAGGGTATTTGTGTGTGTTATGTGTGGCATACAAAGAAGAGGAGAGGAGGGGGATTTTATAGTAGCTTGAGGAGGTTAGGAAATAACTAGGAAGATGCATGAGGAGGTGCAAATATTAGGATATTTAGGAAGCTTACTTAGGAAGTTTTACACATGTAATGAATCCAAGACTTCAAGTATGAGATCAAGACACATACTAGGTGACCCCCCCCCCCTCTAAGTTGGCCAAGATGAGATAAGGGTGACTAGATGATGAATCTTGGTGCTATCTTGTTTACGGAGTGAGTTTTGGTCCCGGTAATCGCTAACGGTAAGTGGTTAAGTCACGAAACGTAAAACCGGGTATCGTAAAAATGTGAAACTTGAAAGAATGACTAAACTCGTCAATATACTCCATAATAAAATATAAAATGAGTGGTAGGTTCCATTGGGGGTGCTAAAACCCTGCTAAAACTGGAAACACGGGTCTAAAACGCGTAATACGTAAAACGTACGAAGATTGTGTAAAATTGAGAAAAGTAAAATGTTACTTTTCTAATATGATAATAATGATTTAAAATAACTTATAATGTCTAGACTGGGCTCAGTCTAGTGTCGGTTGATATTTAATGTCTTTAAGACATAAAACCGTAAGCCTAAAAATCAATGAATGATTTATAAAATCAAGGAATGATTTTTGGTCAAAGGGGGAGGGAAAAATATGTTGACTTTTTCTAAAAATGTGAAAACTCAAATCGTCTTAGAAACGCGGTGCAGGTATAGGCTAAGGTTACGGCTAAGTAAAAGTGCTTAAAAACGAAAATTCCTGTTTCTCACGGCCGAGGTTTATTTGGTCACATTTTTCTCAGTCATGATTAATTCTCAAATAAATCATGAGTGTATCAAACATTTTTCTGATGCGGGGAAAATTAACGCGGTCGAGTTTCGTTGTGCGTAGGATTTTTGAATGACGTTTTACCCTAAAACGTGTAGTTCCTTAATAACTTTCACGAAAATGATCTGATGAGTGTCAAACTTTTATTTTGCCATAGAAATGATTTATCACACGAGAATTTGAAATAAAAATCAAATTTCGGAAAAGTGAATAGTAAAAATGAATAGTGAAATTTTCGGGAATAGAAGTTAACCTGAAAATGTGAATTGTTACAGAACGGGAATAGAAACCATAGTGTATGCCAAGTGGAATTATGTCGGTAATAAGTTGATAAGAAAAGCACAAGTGGTACTTGCACTTTTATACTTACTTACCCAATGATTCTCCAAAACGCTTAAGGTTCTCAAATTAGTATTGAATGGAGAAGCACGTCAACAAGCTCCACTAGAACAAGCAAACTCGCGTCAACAACGGAATTCCTCTTATCAACATTTTTATTCCTTCAACAAAGGAAGCATCGACTTCAGCGACAATCCAATCCATTATGTTCTTAATTGACACATTGTGATCCATCATCATCGCCTTGGTAAAAATGTTCATTGAGGAACATCTCAAGCAAGAAAGTCTTATACGATAACCATGTTGTCGACGTTTTCACGAAACCTCTTGAATGAGAATCATTCATCCTCCCTATACTTAGTTAAAGACTCATGAGACCTTAAACCTTAGTTTTGAACATTAGGATAAAACCACAAAAATCAAGACAAATCCTTTTTATTTTTTCCTCTGTTGTACCCGCGGAACCTTGAGACCAAACGGGCGGAACCCTCCCTTTGGTTCCGCCTGGTCCGCCGAATCTGCAGCATGTTTTCTCTTAAATTCAAATCCAAACACCTCTTAACTCACTACTTCAACTTACAAGCAGCTATCACTCACTCACAAACACCTTACCACACGAAAATTAGGGCTCTTACTCACATCTCTTCCAATTCAATCAACTTTGTAAGTATTCTTATCATAATTGCATTTTCAATCAAAGTCTATCAGTTTTATTTACATACATTAACTAGAATCTTAGGGTTTATGCATAACCTTGTTGATTCATGAAAAACCTTGGTTGTAAACTAATCATAATTTTCATTAGTTAGGAATTGTATTTTTTTTTGTTATTATCATGATTTACCAAACACACCAAATTCATTGTCTTTCAAAAATCACTAGAACACCACCTTTCACCACATTCTCCGATCACAAGGAAACTCTTAATTACTTACCCAAACATCATAGGACCAAAGGCCTTACTAAAGATCAAGTTAAAACTTTTAAGAGTCTAGAAAAACGCTATGTTCATGAAGGAAGAACCATTGATCCATCCTTCCTAAAAGGAACTTCCATTCATCAAAACTTTGCCGCTATCAACTTTGATTGCCTCCTAGACATGGATGAGCAAATTTGTCCTAGGTTTATTTTGGAGTTCTATGCAACTATAAGCCTTTTCTTCGATGAAGATGGTGAGATATCATTAACCTTTACAACCAATCAAGTACCAAATATCATACCCTTGAAAGATTTTGCAATAATTCTTGGTGTCCCTAATGTTGGTACATGTCTCTACACGGATAAGTGGACCTTTTCAAGTCTTGATTCCATTGAGCGTTATCATTCATACGACACTCTTCTTGCTAATAAGGAAGAAATTCGTGAGCATCTCTTTGTTAGGACCTCAACAACTAGGAAGAATCGTTCGGGAAATGAGGTAGATAAGGACCCTTTTGGTATGGAACTCAATGAGCTTAAATTTAAGAAATGGAAAGAAATTCTTAGAGCCAACGTCATAAGTTCCATAGGAAATAGAGATCATGTCAACACATGTCTTAGCTACATGATCTATAGCATTTCCACCGGTCAACCTTTTAACTTAGCCTATTACCTAGCCAAAAGAATGGTCGACATATCCTTGGTAGGAATAACCACTCTTCCTTATGGAATGCTTCTCACCCGCATCTTTAGAGCAATCTCGCCCATTCCTCCTAACAATAAGGGAATGTGCCTTGATTACTCTCTCGTTCCTCACATATTCGTCCCTCTAAGTGATAAAAGAGTCTTCAAAGTTAAGGGTAAGCGTACTTGCTCTCCTTCACCATCATCTTCATCATCCGATATAAGCAATGACGATAAACTTCCTAACTCTAAGCTACCCCCTTTTGACTACCTTCAAGAACTTCCCGTCATTAGCAATGCATCCGAAGAGTTCAAGCAAACCAAAGGAATGTTCAAGTGCTTTGGAAGGTACCTAAGAAAGCTCAAGAAGAAGATAGACCGGTTGTGAGATATGTGTTTAAGGAGTGTTTGGCTTATGTAGCTTTTAGAACTTTGTACGTGTTAAACTATGTGATTTGTATTTCTTTTTACTTCCATGATTTGTTTTCTTCGTCAGACTATGTTTTGTATGAGCCTTTATGCATATTGACTATATTTGAGGTATTTGTCAAATTTTCATGCTTATGGAAAATTTCACTAAGAATAGTGAAATTCGCTAGCCCCCGGTCAAAGTCCAATAGTATGCGTTTTTGCATGTCCATTTTTTGCATTTCCTAACCAGATATGAATTATATTTTTGTTTTTAGGAGTTTTCGAAAAATTTGAAAATCGTCTCGTGGGTCAAAATGAGGGACTGCCTTGTTTTTCAAGCCTGGCGTAACTAGCGGCACCTTCAAACGGGTTCCGCCAGTGTAAATTTCTGGAATTCCAGAAATGGCCCAACGGACTAGCCGAAAACCTCAGGAGGGTTCCGCCTGTGTTATCTCAGGGTTCCGCCAGTCACCTGCAGAAATTTTTTTGTCATTTTTCAAAATTTCAAAATTTGTAAAATGTCAAATCTTTATCTTTAGTGAGAAACATCTTTCCTTACTTCCAATAAACATATTAGGACCACTCTCACTCACTAGAACAATTAGGAAGTCATTTCCCGCCAAAAATTCAAATTTAAACATAACTAACCCAAGGAACCCTTAAAAAGGATCCTTCAAACCCTTAGAACATTTTCAACCAAATCACTTCCCATGATCACTTAGCATTGAGTGCATAAGTTAGTCTTTCACTCTACCCAATTCCATTGGATTGACATCTAATGATTTGACATGTTTTTGGAAATATTCTAAATCATTAGAAACCTCAACATTTGTATGGTAGAACATCAAATCCAAACACCCCTTCCAACATCTCTTCCACTCTATAAATTTGACAATTTTGCAACACTTCAAATCACACCATCACCATCAAAATCCCTTCTCTTAAGCTTCAAAATCATACCTTTGAAATGACTAAATCCAACACCTCATCCGAATCATCAAAATCCATTAGAAAAACCGCTAGGATTAGTGTAAAACCTTGTTGCTTCAACAAAACCATCAAATCAAGCTCATCATCATCAAGTGATACATCACTTGACATTTCTTCACCTATCCAAGATTTCCTTAACCTTACTACCTCAACACCATCCTCAACACCTTGCAATACCAATGTGATCACTATACAAGATTTGCTTAATCTTGCTACTCCAACACCCTCTCCAAAGCATTGCAACACCAACATAGTCACTATTCCGCCACCAACTAGACCTTCAAGTGATTCAACATCACCTTCTCAATAAACTCAACCATCAAAAACTCCATCACCTCAATCACCAACACTTACACCAATGGAACTTTTCCATACACCACCAACATCACCACTACCATATTTGGAAACTTTAGAAGACCTATCACCTAAATCATCAAGCCTTCCATCATTGTCACTCTTTGACACCATTGCTCAAATGGAAACCCAACAACAACCAAGTGAGCAATTAGATGATGAACCCCATCAACCATCATTGGTAGAACGTTTGGCTTACCATTATGCTAGACCCTCAATTTTTCCACAAGATCAAGGTCATACACACCTACAATCATTTGTGTTTCACCCCATTTACAAAGACCTTCATGGTAATCCTTCCGGAGAACCAAGCTTCTGCCATTATGTTCAACAACAAGAACCACAACAACAACAACAACAACAACCACCACCACAACAACAACCACCACAAGAACATTTCCAATACTTTGAATCTCTATTTCCTTCTTATAAGAAAATAGAAGCATCCTTATGGGAAAAATCTCCAAACACTAGTGAAGAACTCAACACTCATTTAAAAAACCTTCATGCTTTCAAGAATATGATTGACTCTCAAATCAACCATGTTATAGTTTTCCATACGGCGTTACACTCATCTAGTGAAGGAACCAAAAACACCTCCCAACCATCCACATTTGCTCCTTCAAGTTCAAATGATCCACCACCAACAAATCAAACCTCTCTTCCACCAAACTTTCCCCGCCATGATTGCGGACATTGCGAAAGAACCGCTCACATTAGTGAAAGGTGTCGAACGGAAATTCGCGAGCTAACCGAAGAAATGAGGTTTATCCTCAATCACATCTTGGAACATCTAGAGTCCTTGTCTCACCCACCTCAACTCTAGAGTCTCCAACAATGATAGAGTCTCATCCGTAGTAGCACCAAAAACACAACCTAACAAGCCAAAACACACATCATCATCTACGTTAAAACATTCTTTAGGAGGATGTTTCTCATTAAGGACTATGATGTTTTTCTTTTTATTTTCCTTTTATTTTTTTTCCTTTAAAGTAGGATGTTATCTTCCTAATTTCTTGTCTTTGACTTTCTAAAAAGTCAAAATTTTACATGAAATGAATTTCATTCTACTATAAGGTATGCATTGTTTGTTGACCATTTAGGTATTGTGAGTAAACTTTTCCTTGCTATGGTAGCATACATATATCTTGTGTTTTAGAAACTAACCTTCCTTTTTGTAGGATCATTATCCATGTATTCTTTCCTTGATACTCCATTTAGGGGAGTAATATTCAAGGGGGAGCATGAGAATTGCATTATTCCGCTTCGCAACTCTTATTTGTGTTTTAGACATAAAGAGCTTTCATGACTTGTTCTACACTTGTCTTGTACGGCAACTAACATTTTTTTTGTAGGTTCAAAATCCATGTTTCCTATCTTGGCACTCCTTTTAGGGGGAGTATTGTCCAAGGGGGAGCACTTGCAACATTTCGCTCCGCTTCTCTTCTTTTTGTTTCGACAAAAAGGGGGAGAATTTATATTCAACTTGTTCTCATCTCTTCTCTAACTCTTGCATATCACATCATCTTAGCAAAAAAAAGTTTTAATACAAACTTTATAAGACTTAACACTAAAACTAGTGGCTTACTTATAAATAAAGTTTGTGTTTTGTCATCAACAAAAAGGGGGAGATTGTTAATACAAATATCGCCTAAAAACGTTATTTATATTTTACGCTCTTTGCTAAGTTTTGTTAATGACAAAGTATGAACTTTAGTTTATAGTAAAAACATCACTTTAGTTTTAAGTCTTGTATAACTAGATTTTACATTTATCTTTTAACATAACATTGTTTTTATTTCTTAAATAAGAAAGTGTCACATCACATCAATAAGCATTTATGGTAAGTTTATGTGTTTGACTATCCATAAGCTCTTACACATTTTGGAAGCATTCCATGTTGATTCAATGTGTGGTTGACCAAGTAATAACTTGATGTGACTTTGGTTGGTTTGGAAAGATTTATGGCAAGTTTGTTTGTCAGTCCTGGCGGAACCCTCAGGGTACATGGGCGGAACCCATTCTAGGTGTAACAATTCGCATTTTCAGGTTAACTTTTATTCCCGAAAATTTTACTATTCACTTTACTATTCACATCCAAAATTTTTATTTCATATTCTCGTAAGTTAAACTATTTTAATGATAATCCGAGAATTTCACACTCGTCGGATCATTTTTGCAAAAATCACGAAGCCGTGTCCGAGATTTACTTTTAGGTTTAAACGTCATTCCAGCATCCCGATATGTCCATAAAACATTATAAACAATAGAAATATGATTTTCTCTCATTTTATGACAATTCCAAAAGTTTTGGAATTTTACGTTTTCCAGTTCAGCGTTTTACGCGAATTACGCGTTTTAGACCCGCGTTTCCAGTTTTAGCAGCGTTTAAGCAACCCGATAGAACTTATCACTCATTAAATAGGCTAAAATAGGTTATATTAATAAGTTCTAACATATTTATAAATTTCATATTTTTAGGATACCCGATTTTAAGTTTCATGACTTAACGACTTACCGTTAGCGATTACCGGGACCAAAACTCACTCCGTAACTTAGATAAGACCATGACTACTCATCTAGTCACCCCTTATCCCATATGAACGTGTATCACAAGCCTTGTTGGCTTGTGATAAGTCTTGAGGACTTTAGGTAGCAAACATGTGTAAAACTTCCTAAGTAAGCCTCCTAAATATCCTAAAAACTAACCTCCTTAAGGCACCTTCCTAGGCACCTTCCTTGCACCTCCTCTTCATGCTATAAATACAAGACTCATTTCCTTCCTTTCTTCATAATAAAAACGCCACATATAAATCCCTAGCACCATGATCCTTTGATCTTCAAACTACAAGTTACACTACAAAGTTCAAGGTCTTAGTAATCTTTACCTAGTTCTTAAGTTTGTTTGGTGATTCCATGGTTGAATTAGGAGCTACACAAGGTGATTAGGGGCTGAAGTTAAATGGTTTTCACAAGGTTTATATCAAGACTAGCAAGGGTTATAAGAGTTGTGGTGAGGGTTTACAAGCTTAGGTTTAGTGTCCTAGTTATATACTTGACTTCCTTTCTTTAGAAAGCCAAAAGTTGTAAGCAAACCCCATTACACTTTCTTGCTCAATATCATTTTCATGCTTATTATGTTTCTTTCATGCTATATATGGTCTTTGTATTATGTTCATGATGTATAAAAACTAGTAAAACAAGTTATGGACACTATATATTAACTTATGTTATTTAAACAAGTAAACTAGTGACTTTTATGGAGAACCACGACCAAAATAGTATAACTATGATATTTTACACTTACTTAATATTAAAGAGGACTTAACAAGGAAAACATAGCAATTTGAATCACCCAAAACGAGTACCCGAGTCAAAAGTTATGGCCATAAGAAGTTAGCGACACCAAAACGCCGAAACTGCCTATACCCTTCTGTTTTGCATTCTGCCAATTTGAAAGTCACCTTTCTGGTCCGATTCATCAAAAAGTTAAAACACGAAAGTTGTCTGGAACGACGTTTTTGTTCAGGAACCAAGAAGCTCGAGCCCTGAAAACGCTTTCCGAGTGATAATTTTCTTCAAATTCTTAACAGCCCATTTTTAGACCAAACTCACTATATAATAGTTATGATTTACTAAGACCAAGAGGTCTAATGACCTAAAGCCAAGACCACAACCATGGCTAAAGCCAAGGTTGAGTCTCAAGACCATGGTAACAATGACCAAGGTCACGGAAAAGCCACGGCTAAAGACCATATAACTTTTAAAGATCAAAACTTATATATACGTTATCAAATACTACAATAGTAGGGAGCCTCATGTGAGGAGTTCATTAAGTAAGCCATCGAGATGAGTTGTGGATTTACGAATTAAAGTGTCCTGGCTTCTCGAACGTTTACTCCATGACTTCTGAATTATGTCGGCCCGAACGGTAGTAAGAGATATACAACCTATACATGTTTCATAAACCATTTATATTCAAAGACTTACACTATATACTAAGTACTACATCATGAACTATATGCGAGACATATATAGGCAATTCTTCGTATTCTTAGACGTTACTCCAAACCTAAGTCGCAACGTTCTATTATAGGCTGCTCTTAGAGACTTTCGCGATTCGACTACCACTTTCATTTCTCATTACATAAGCTTAAGGTGAGTCATAGCCCCTACTCTTTTCATACTTGTTTTAACTCTTTGGGGGAGATACATGCACAACTACTTGCTTACTTGTACAAATACTCAAAACATTTATACTTGATTGTTTTATACTTGATTGTCTTATACTTGATTGCATTATACTTGATTTCATACATACATGACTGTCTTTTATCTTTGGGAAGTGGCTCCCAGTAAACTTTTATCTTTGGGAAGTGGCTCCCAGTTTTCTTTGGGAAGTGGCTCCTAGTTTTTTTTGGGAAGTGGCTCCCAGTTGTCCTTGGGAATTGGCTCCCAAGTGAGGTCTTCGGAGATGAAGTAGAGACTCACTACTAATTGCTTAATTGTTTTGATGAACTTATACATGTCTTTATTATACTATATGTTAGCAGTGGGTTGTGAACACACAGGTTGCAAGTCTCTTATGGCGGGAATTGCAACTGAGTGGATTCACGACGCCTTTGCTGTGCGAATATTCTTTTAAGGCTTTTCAACTGTTTTAAGACAAACTCTATGAACTCACCAACCATTGTGTTGACACTTTAGCATGTTTATCTCAGGTTAGTAAGGCGATAGCTAGTGCGTGGAACTTAGAGTCAAGCTGCATATTCTGAAGACTTACGCTTTTATCATTTACCATTCAAAACATTTTGTATACATTTATGTATCATACTTTGGAATCTCATGTTTGTAACTTTGAATTCATTAATCGAATGGTAACTTTTCAAAACGTCACATTTAGAGTTCGTTTTCTATACCTTGTACTTTGTATTATGAAGTAGCACCTCTATGACACAGTCTTCCGCTGCGGTATTTTGGGGCTGTTACAGATTGGTACCAGAGCCTTGGTTATAGAGAACTAGGTTGCATTTTGTGCCTAGACTATAACTGCTATATACGTTAAGACTCTCCTCTTTATTTGCCTTACACACACTACATACGCATACGCTTCTTGGTAGTTGTTTGTTTAGTTCCACGCTGTTAGATGATGTGACTTTAGTATTATAAGGAACCCCAGAGATTCGTCGAGTCATTAAAAACATGGAGCTCAGTAATAACTAATTATTTAACTTGATCTTGTGACAGTTCTTGTTTGATGAGACACAAGATTTGAGTTAAATAATATTATTGCTTAGCTTTAGGGATTTGATGACTTGATTATCTTACTATCGGCCTCAGAAGGCGGATTTTGTGTCGGAAATTCTTAAGTAGGATGATTTAGAATCTCCTTATTTAAATGGATTGGGACGCCTCTTCATTTAAATAAAGAAATTGTAAATCACCGAACCATAAGTTTATGAGACCTTACTTACATAAATTTGGACGCTTCTTTATGTAACTAATGTGTTATAAATAAGTGGGCTTAATTGTAGCCGATACAACTCCTTAACCACAACCTTAGACGAATCAGAGAGAACACCACTATTTTAGAGATCCTGAAATCCCGAATTCTCTTAGACACACCGTAAGTAGTTAACATCAACTGAACTTCGGGACGAAGTTCTCCTTAAGGGGTAGAGACTGTAACAATTCGCATTTTTAGGTTAACTTTTATTCCCAAAAATTTTACTATTCACTTTTTACTATTCACTTTTACTATTCACATCCAAAATTTTTATTTCATATTCTCGTAAGTTAAACTATTTTAATGATAATCCAAGAATTTCACACTCGTCGGATCATTTCTGCAAAAATCACGAAGCCGTGTCCGAGATTTACTTTTAGGTTTAAACGTCATTCCAGCATCCCGATATGTCCATAAAACATTATAAACAATAGAAATATGATTTTCTCTCATTTTATGACAATTCCAAAAGTTTTGGAATTTTACGTTTTCCAGTTCAGCATTTTACGCGAATTACGCGATTTAGACCCGCGTTTCCAGTTTTAGCAGCGTTTAAGCAACCCGATAGAACTTATCACTCATTAAATAGGCTAAGATAGGTTATATTAATAAGTTCTAACATATTTATAAATTTCATATTTTTAGGATACCCGATTTTAAGTTTCATGACTTAATGACTTACCGTTAGCGATTACCGGGACCAAAACTCACTCCGTAACTTAGATAAGACCATGAATACTCATCTAGTCACCCCTTATCCCATATGAACGTGTATCACAAGCCTTGTTGGCTTGTGATAAGTCTTGAGGACTTTAGGTAGCAAACATGTGTAAAACTTCCTAAGTAAGCCTCCTAAATATCCTAAAAACTAACCTCCTTAAGGCACCTTCCTAGGCACCTTCCTTGCACCTCCTCTTCATGCTATAAATACAAGACTCATTTCCTTCCTTTCTTCATAATAAAAACGCCACATATAAATCCCTAGCACCATGATCCTTTGATCTTCAAACTACAAGTTACACTACAAAGTTCAAGGTCTTAGTAATCTTTACCTAGTTCTTAAGTTTGTTTGGTGATTCCATGGTTGAATTAGGAGCTACACAAGGTGATTAGGGGCTGAAGTTAAATGGTTTTCACAAGGTTTATATCAAGGCTAGCAAGGGTTACAAGAGTTGTGGTGAAGGGTTTACAAGCTTAGGTTTAGTGTCCTAGTTATATACTTGACTTCCTTTCTTTAGAAAGCCAAAAGTTGTAAGCAAACCCCATTACACTTTCTTGCTCAATATCATTTTCATGCTTATTATGTTTCTTTCATGCTATATATGGTCTTTGTATTATGTTCATGATGTATAAAAACTAGTAAAACAAGTTATGGACACTATATATTAACTTATGTTTTTTAAACAAGTAAACTAGTGACTTTTATGGAGAACCACGACCAAAATAGTATAACTATCATATTTGACACTTACTTACTGTTAAAGAGGACTTAACAAGGAAAACATAGCAATTTGAATCACCCAAAACGAGTACCCGAGTCAAAAGTTATGGCCATAAGAAGTTAGCGACACCAAAACGCCGAAACTGCCTATACCCTTCTGTTTTGCATTCTGCCAACTTGAAAGTCACCCTTCTGGTCCGATTCATCAAAAAGTTAAAACACGAAAGTTGTCCGGAACGACGTTTTTGTTCAGGAACAAAGAAGCTCGAGCCCTGAAAATGCTTTCCGAGTGATAATTTCCTTCAAATTCTTAACAGCCCATTTTTAGACCAAAGTCACTATATAATAGTTATGATTTACTAAGACCAAGAGGTCTAATGACCTAAAGCCAAGACCACAACCATGGCTAAAGCCAAGGTTGAGTCTCAAGACCATGGTAACAATGACCAAGGTCACGGAAAAGCCACGGATAAAGACCATATAACTTTTAAAGATCAAAACTTATATATACGTTATCAAATACTACAATAGTAGGGAGCCTCATGTGAGGAGTTCATTAAGTAAGCCGTCGAGATGAGTTGTGGATTTACGAATTAAAGTGTCTTGGCTCCTCGAACGTTTACTCCATGACTTCTGAATTATGTCGGCCCGAACGGTAGTAAGAGATATACAACCTATACATGTTTCATAAACCATTTATATTCAAAGACTTACACTATATACTAAGTACTACATCATGAACTATATGCAAGACATATATAGGCAATTCTTCGTATTCTTAGACGTTACTCCAAACCTAAGTCGCAACGTTCTATTATAGGCTGCTCTTAGAGACTTTCGCGATTCGACTACCACTTTCATTTCTCATTACATAAGCTTAAGGTGAGTCATAGCCCCTACTCTTTTCATACTTGTTTTAACTCTTTGGGGGAGATACATGCACAACTACTTGCTTACTTGTACAAATACTCAAAACATTTATACTTGATTGTTTTATACTTGATTGTCTTATACTTGATTGCATTATACTTGATTTCATACATACATGACTGTCTTTTATCTTTGGGAAGTGGCTCCCAGTAATCTTTTATCTTTGGGAAGTGGCTCCCAGTTTTCTTTGGGAAGTGGCTCCTAGTTTTCGTTGGGAAGTGGCTCCCAGTTGTCCTTGGGAATTGGCTCCCAAGTGAGGTCTTCGGAGATGAAGTAGAGACTCACTACTAATTGGTTAATTGTTTTGATGAACTTATACATGTCTTTATTATACTATATGTTAGCAATGGGTTGTGAACACACAGGTTGCAAGTCTCTTATGGCGGGAATTGCAACTGAGTGGATTCACGATGCCTTTGTTGTGCGAATATTCTTTTAAGGCTTTTCAACTGTTTTAAGACAAACTCTATGAACTCACCAACCATTGTGTTGACACTTTAGCATGTTTATCTCAGGTTAGTAAGGCGATAGCTAGTGCGTGGAACTTAGAGTCAAGCTGCATATTCTGAAGACTTACGCTTTTATCATTTACCATTCAAAACATTTTGTATACATTTATGTATCATACTTTGGAATCTCATGTTTGTAACTTTGAATTCATTAATCGAATGGTAACTTTTCAAAACGTCACATTTAGAGTTCATTTTCTATACCTTGTACTTTGTATTATGAAGTAGCACCTCTATGACACAGTCTTCCGCTGCGGTATTTTGGGGGTGTTACACTAGGGTTCCGCCAGATCCGCCAGACTGCTGGTTTGTTTTGCTATAAATACCAAGCCACTTACTAGTTTTTACCCATCACTTTAGGACATATATTTCACATATTCTCTCATCTAACTCAGTAATATTTGACTTGTGTGATTCTCTTATGTAGCAAAGGAGTTCACAAGTTCATCCAAGAAGTTACAAGTTTCAACTCAAAAGTTGCATGACTTGCTAGCTTTGTTATGTATGAACTTTGGTAGTTTATACTTCATTTGTATCTTGTGTAGAAGTGATCGGTTAGTATTTTAGGCCTTAAAATACATAGTGTGACGGGAGTTGTTGTACCCTTGTAAAAGAACTATCGGGAGTGGTTGTACCCTTGTAAAAGAACTCGACATCTAGCTTAGTGTCGGAAATAGTGGATAGGCGACGTTAGGTTGGTTCTACCTTGAACTAGGACCCGGTATCTAGCTTTGTACCGGATAAAGTGTAAGCGACGATTGTAAAGGTTTCTCCACCTGTGAAAGGAGCTTGTTGACTAGTGCTTGAAACTCTCGAGTTGGAAACTCGGGGCGCGGATGTAGGGCAAGGAAAAAGAGTCCTTGTAGCCGAACCACGATAAATAATCGTGTTGTGGTTTGATCGTTTCTTTCTTTATCTTTGCATATTACATAGTGTCTTTATTTAGAATCGTTAATTACATGTAAAGCTTTTCAAAGATTAACAAGTAATTTGAGTTTATATCTTTAATCAAACGTAAAGTTTTTAAAGATAATTAAGCCAAAAAGCGGTAAACTATTCAACCCCCCTTCTAGTTTTCCACATAATCTTCACACCACCACACTTAGGGCTGTAAACAAACTGAACGTTTAGTAAATATTTTGTGAACCGTTCGATAAAAAGTTCGATTTTGTTCGTTTATTTATTAAATGAACAAACATGAACAATATTTTACGTTCGTTTTGTTAAGTGATCGAACATGAGCAAAAGTCGTGTCCGTTCATTTATGTTCGTAAACATCTGATTATGCGTTCGTTTATGTTCATTTATTCTTTTTTTAATGTTCTTATATCATATCTTTTAATTGTATAATTTAAAATTAGTTTGTTTAAACAAAATAACACTTATAAATATTTTTGAGTCGTTTTTTTTTTAACTTTGACCATAAATATTTTTTTTGTGTTATATAATGTTTGATGAAAAATATATGAATAGTTGGGTTTTAAATATATTTTCATTGGGATAATTATCATCAAATGTTATATAACGCAAACAAAAATATTTAATGTCAAAGTTGAGAAAGAAAGACTTTAAAAAAGTCAAACTGGATAGTTATTATGGGACGGAGGGAGTATTATATATGGTGGGAGAGCCATGAATGTCTAGTTTCGAGTGAAAAACGGTATGTTTATTTTACTATAGGTTTAAAATGTTGGAACATTAAAATTAGTATTGAATCACATGTGAGATCTCATAGAAGTTTGAACAACGAAAAATAAAAAGAAGAAGAGATGAAAAAAATTAGAAATCGCAAAAAAAGTAAAAAATAAAAAATAAATTGTCGCAAGCATATATAAAAATTCTCATCTATTAATGGATAAATAAATGTGTGTCAGTGTAATTTAAGATTAACGGTATAAAAGATATTTACTTTTATTAATTAATAAGGTGGAAATATGTTTGTTACTGAGTAATTGATTAAAAAATGAGTGACTGATATTATCTTTTGAAATTTAATTGTTTTTCTCTCTCCTTTAAATTTTAATGCTTCCACGACTAGTTTTCTTGTAAATCCAAAACACTGCTTCATGTTTTGAGGGGGTGTTTGTTTCGATTTTATAGCCGACTTATGGCTTATATGTGTTCGGCTTATATAACATAAGCCACAATTTTGTAGCTTAGGGTATGTTTGGCGCAATGGGTTGGTGCTAGGGCTGGACCGGTGATTGAGCTAGGGCTAAGGCTTATATTATAAGCCGAAAGCTTAAATTTATATTTTTATAAAGTTGTTTGATGAATTAGTTGTACATGAAGCTTATTAATCTAAAATCACATAGAAATAAAATTAAATTCATATATATTTTCAGCTTTTACGTGATAATTTATTACGTTTTTAAAGCTATTTAAGTAATCTAACTAGCCATAAGCCCCTTTCTATGGGCTTGGGCTTATGAAAACTTTATAAGCCATAAGCCTTCGTAAGCCTTTCTGACAAACGAGACTTATTTTATAAGCCGGTTTATTTTAAAAGCTTAAACCCTGATAAGCCCTCATAAGCCTTGTGCAAAACATAGCCTTATTTTGACACTTATAGGCTAATATAACATTGACAATATTATATAAGCCCGTAAGTGTCAAAATAAGCCACAAAATTGTAGCTTTTGTTATATAAGCTCAACACGGCTTATGTTATATAAGCCGAAACAAAGACCCCTGAATGCTTCTTCAACTAGCTTTTATTTCCTTTCAAAAGCTCGATATTAGTGAAACTTCGAAAAGGAACTCAAACAAAAACAAAAAGAAACACTAAAATAAAAGCTGAATCATAGTAGTCGGTTAAAAGAACAATGATTAGTTGTTACATCTTGCATTTTAAACCCCTCATTAGTAATCTTGAGACAAAAATACACCGTTGGTCCCTAAATTTTCTCAAAAACATCACATGGAGTCCAAAACTTTTAAAATAGTCATAAGGAGTCCAAAACACAAGTTTTAGTGTCTGATTGCGTCCCTTTGACTGTAATCTGTTAGTCAACAACGTTATTTGACATTTTGTTTGTTTTTAGTGAAGGGTATAACGGTCATTTCATATATTTAGATTATTACTCATATAAATCTCCTCCTCTACTTTTCTTCTTCCACTTTTGGTTATAGTGTTATATATGTACATGAATCGACTTCTAATGCGTACCAAGAAGATTTGATATACATTTTGAACCTTCAACTGGGTTATGGTATTGTAGGTGTCTTGACAGATCCTCGAATGGTGCGGCCATAAGCTAAACTCAATATCTAAGGCAGAGAGAGTTATGCTGGAAAGCCGTTGGTCCATGTACTCTGTAGCAACGCATGGTTTGAGCTTGATGAAGAAATTGATCACACTAGCACTAACATGGTCACCTTCTTCACTAAGAGGATCACATGAACCAGCCACTGTACTAGCACTAACACGACGACCTTCTTCACCAGGACGATCACATGAACCAATCCCATAGTTACCAAGATCTATATGTAGATCGATGTGATCACTAATTTGCGAGGGATTGCAAACAAAACAATAGCCTTTTCATTTAACATGTGGATTTAGCAAACCTTAGAATAAAAGTTCACAAAAATACATGAGATCCTTATAACATGTCCATTGAATTGAGAGACATGGCAACAAATGGACTAGCCAAGTTTGAGTCAGATGTTTCTTGTTGTTGTTCAACTTCAACCTGATGTTCAAACTATTTTATTGGCCCTAGATATGACCAAAATAATATAAATAGACGAGTCCTATAAGCCAATTAATGTTTCTCAAATTACTTAAAACATCCGGTTAGGTTGTAGTCAGCACGCTTACTGCTTCAAATATGTTTAGCTGGTTCTTACAAAGTCTAGTATCCAATGTGGAAAGATTGTTAGCTAATTCATGTTCTCAGCTTAAGTTTGTTTTTAAGGCTATAACAAAAGGAAATTCATAATATCTAGGTTGGCTCACCTTAGATGGCATAAGATTAAAAGTTTCATAAATAAAGAACATGGAATCTTAATTAACTAACGCTAGTGTTCACAACTAACCACAAGAGGCAAAATGTACCTCAAATGAAACAAATATCCGAGGGCGAAACCAAACTTTCTACGTACTCAATGGAGCGCAGATTACTTAGACCTAGTAGTGAGCGTTTCATATGAACCTTTCGACGTATCATACATAGCAATTTGGTATGAGCTATCTATGATAAGAATTTTTTCGTCGCCCAAAATACAAATTGGGTGGAACTTTTTGAAACCATCATGGTCCAAATCAACTGTGAATGTACATGTTTTCAACCATGAATCGGCAACGTCTTGTTCTTTCATCACCCACACATCGAATCTACTTGTATCAATCTTGTTAATTTCGCAAAGGCATCCGTTAAAAGAACTTAAAGGAGTAACTGGGTCTCTAAATCCAGCGGGTAGTTCTATGTCCGTAATCACCATATCCTTAATATTGAGAGCCAAAATTGAGAATTTGAATAATGAAACAACCCAATACAAAGTTCCATTTATGAAGGTACCCATGTCACCCCTAAAGTAAAAGTTTCGTGTAAGGTAGTGAGACTTGCTCTACTAACTAGTTTTAAGATCAAATACATCACACGTATGTCTATCGTGAACTGGTATGTCAAAAATTCCAAATGTGACAATCTTTAAGTCACTTGGGGTTGCACCATACCCAAATGCAAATACAAATACATGGGGTACCAAATAAATTGAAGAAGGTGGATCCATTTCAAGAATCAATTTGGATGCACAAGTTAACAGATTGTATAGGATCATATGAGTACGACATGAGGGCTTAATGATATAGGCCAAAAGCACTATGCCATTAAATGTTCCAGCAACCAAGACTTGCACAGCTTCCTCCTGATGCTCTAAAGGAGAACGGATTCTTACCAAGAAATGAGCCTTGTCGTCGACCGGTACATTGTAGTAGTCTAAAACAACATTAGAAGTCGATTCATGTACATATATAAATAACACTATAACAAAAAGTGGAAGAAGAAGAGTAGAGGAAGAGATTTATATGAGTAATAATCTAAATATATGAAATGACCGTTATGCCCTTAATTAAAAACAAAAGAAAACATCAAATAACACGGTGTTGACTAATGGATTACAGTCAAAGGGATGTAATCAGACACTAAAACTTGTGTTTTGGACTCGCTATATTTTAAAAGTTTTGGACTCCAAGTGATGTTTTTGGGAAAGTTTAGGGACCAACGGTGTATTTTTGTCTAATCTTGATTAACTCCACTTTTAGACATCTCACGTTTCTCTATATCTAGCCGGTTCATAGCTGTCGCAGTTAAGAGTGTTTGATCTATATTTAAAATATTGTTAATTATGATTATAATCCAGTTTCATTTTTGGCAAAGGCAAATAAAAATATGTTATATCCAAATGTTTTGTTGTAACACTTTCATTATCATCATATTTTTGTATGTTATGATTAGAATTTCTGTAAAAGGAAAAATGTTTTTTTGTAGAGCTATGCTTAGACATTCTCAGTGCATATATTTTGGAACAAAATTTACATAGAAATTAATACACAAATATTTATGCAAATAGAAACTTGCTTTAGGGGTTTTTTTTTCTCATATTAATACTGTAAAGTTAACGTGTTGGTATTAGTAATGAAACTCAAAGAATATAAACGTGATTATCGATCAATATATATATCCATTGTATATCAAGATGTATATAAACGTGTTGAAACACTTGCAAATCTAACTTTCTTGTAACTTGTAAGAAAAGTTAATAGAAAACTCCATCTTCATGGTTGATTATATGTAATTAGCTGGTCTCAATTGTTTGAATTATAGAGACTAAGTGATAATTAAAGAAATAAAATAATGCAATTTAAGAATTTGAATTTAATTATGCGGACACTACTAGCTGCGGAGGTCGATGAGAAGACGTGGCCATAATTAAGACCAATCTTGTACGGGATAATGTACGCCTGTTTAATGCGTACAACTACTACCAAGTATAATAAATAATTTTAAGAACATAAAAACCAATAGAAGCTGCATGGCGTGGCATGGGATCAAAGAATGAGATCTAGATAACTAATTATTAAATGATACAATATATCGTTGCTGAACTTAATATTCTGACTTAATTAGCTTTAGAAACACGTAGAAATGCATCTTTTACATAACTAACGTTTCAAAGCAATTAAGGAACTAATTTTATATGAAATGTTCTAATTAACATATGTAGAATTTAGATACATATAAAGATTTTTTAAAACAAAATCTCATTCCCTATTAAAAACTTTTTACCCTTTAAAAAAGCAATTTAAATTATATAGTAATATTATGACAGTTGTACGTGACCATGCAATGTAATGCATGCTTTATTTTAATTTCATATGTTATTTTAAAATGAATAATACTCCCTCCGTCCTAAAATAATTGTCCTCATTTGACTTTTTAAAGTCTTAATTTCTCAACTTTGATCTTTAATAATTTTGTTTATGTTATATATTAATTGATGCAAAATATATGAATTGATTGGTTTTTAAATTCTTTTTTATTGGTATAATTTTTATCAAGTATTATATAACACATACAAAAATATTTAAGATCAAAGTTGAGAAATTATGACTTTAAAAAGTCAAATGAGGATAATTATTTTGGGACGGAGGTAGTACATAACTATTTTTTTGGCTGAACTAGTGTTAATATTGTGCTCCTCTTTCAACCAACCAATTAGGCAATTACCAATGTAGGTTTTAGTAAGAAGTTCTTTTGATTTTGATAAGAGTAAGTTTCATACTTATATTTGTTAAACAATGTTCATCGAACAATGCTTAAATCAACAATTAATATGAATATAAAATAAAATTTGAACTTTGTTAAATTAAAAATACATATATTTATGTAATTTTTATGTTCAATTATTGTGTATTAAATAAATAAGTACTTTAAACATAAAAAGAATATATTATTTAATGCGGTTTAAATATTGACCGGTGTGCATTCATGTTATACAATATTTCCCTGTTTTATTTCTTATGTAAATCATGGTCTATTCTAGTTAATATGTTCACACACATCTCCAAAATGATCAAGCCATCTTACATTCCATAGCTAAATAGTAGAGTGCATTTCACATGAGGTATTGTGACTAATTCTCGAAAAAGGATATTGCATTTTGAGACCCTATATCTCATTCTTTCAATACAGAAAATCTTGAACCCATAGTATCTCGTTTAAAACATTCAGTGAGTATTAGCATAGGTTGAAAACTAATAGAATTGATTTAACGGAAAAACTCGAAACATACAAGTTAAAGATCCTTTTGAGTTTTGACTTAAAATTTTAGGACAAATGCCACTTGTTATTTCCACGTGCCAATGTGATGGCTTTTATATAAAGAGGCCAACTTTTGTGATTAGACATTAGACAAAAACACCAACTTCTAAATCAACTTGCTCTAAAGTCTTGAATCAAAAAAGACCAACAAGAAGATATTAAAAACAGAGAACCCAACAAAAATTTCCCATTTTTAGTCCTACATTTTGGATATCTAAACTCTTGTCACACTTTAATCTCTCTGTCTAAGGTAACTCATTTTCCAGTATCTGAAACTTATATGTTCCTTTTTGATGAATTGCGTCAACTATGTTTCCTTTTAAGTTCTTCCTTGATAAAGTTTAGATATGCATATGTGAATGCACTTGTGCACAAGAAATTTTATATCAAAGTGTGATTAATGTGATTAATCACATTAACTATTTTATCAGAAAGCTTGATCTTGTTCAAAATCTTTATTGTTTTATTGATTATGTTGTCAGTTTAGTATTGACACAGCTCATTGACAAGCAATTTGTTGCTGTCTTTTGATCATGCCACATTTTTTACGATTCTGTTTTACTAGCAAAATCTCGATGATCTAATATTTAAGTTATGTATCACCATTTTGCAGAAAAACTAAGCCTCATAGGCTGTTAAACTACATTTGGGACTTGCATGGGGATATCATATTCGTGCCCCTTCACAGCTTACACAGATTTAAAGACCACTTCAAAGTCTACCAGTTTGGTGAATGATGAAGTAAAAGACTCTGAAGAAACACAACTAGATTACGCCAAAATGAAGGAAGTGTGCACTAAATTTCCAGAATTCGACAATGTGATCAATGAATTCACACAATCGTCTATTTTTGATCTAGGCAGCCCCGAACATGAAGCAGCCATAAAGTTACAGAAAGTTTATAAAAGTTTTCGAACGAGAAGAAAGCTGGCTGATTGTGCAGTCCAAATTGAACAAAGCTTGTATGTGTTTTATATAATTCGATTCTATTACTTATAATTTTCATTTTGGTTGTTTTTCCTAACAAAACTTTGTGTATCTATTATAGGTGGAAGCTTCTAGATTTTGCAGAACTAAAACAAAGTTCTATATCATTTTTCAATATCGACAAACAAGAGACCGCCATTTCACGTTGGTCCAGAGCAAGAACAAGGGCTGCAAAGGTTGGAAAAGGTTTATCAAAGAACAGCAAAGCCCAAAAGCTTGCGTTACAACACTGGCTCGAGGCGGTAAGTGAATCGCCCTATAATTATTTGTTCAATACTTGATGTTATATTATACAAGTTCTTGATTTTAGACCCTTTTTTTCAACAGATTGACCCAAGACATCGTTATGGGCACAATCTTCACTTCTATTATGGGAAATGGCTGCTTTCTCAAAGCAAAGAACCCTTCTTTTACTGGTAAATACATGTCAAAAGCTGCAATTATTAGCAAGATTAATGCTTAAATAATTATTGAATCTAATCTCTCTTTGAAAATCCAGGTTGGATATTGGTGAAGGAAAAGAAATAAATCTAGTTGAAAAATGCCCGCGATCAAAACTTCAGCAGCAATGCATTAAATACCTTGGCCCGGTATGTCTCATGAATCCATACCTTCATTTTATTATGTAAAGTATAATCACAACTAAAAAATACTTATTAAGATTTTTGTTATTTATGTATAGATAGAGAGAAAACAATATGAAGTCGTGATGGAGGACGGAAAGTTGCTATACAAACAAACAGGGGAGTTGCTTGACACTGCAAGAGAACCAAAGGGTGCAAAGTGGATATTTGTGCTCAGCGCGTCGAAGATATTATATGTTGGAATAAAGAAGAAAGGCTCGTTTCAACATTCAAGTTTTCTAGCAGGTGGAGCCACATTAGCGGCTGGGAGAGTTGTTGCGGAGAAGGGAACGTTAAAGGTATATCTTTTAACATATATATATTATTTGTTGTCAACTTATTTTACTTCAAAACCCTTGGTCAATATACTAAATGTGCCCTGCTTTGTGTTTTTTCATCAGGCAATCTGGCCTCATAGCGGTCATTATCGTCCTACCCAAGAAAACTTTCAAGATTTCATTTCATTTCTTAAGGAAAATGATGTGGATATGACTAATGTTCAGATTGATTCAGACGAAGATAAGGAACCTGTTGGAAATCACGTAAGAAGTCACTCATCAGAAGAAGATATGAGCGAAAAAGAGCCACCCAAGAACATTGATGATCACCCGTTGGAAACTACTAATGTTATGAAGCCACATACTGGTGTTCAATTTGACGGTGTTAAAAAGAACTTAAGTCCCCTCGAGATACCAAACATTGATAATAGTTTTGTGACGGAGAATCAAGAATCAGAATCGTGTTCTAAAAACTTCAGCGTTGAGACAATCTTGGATGGTTATGAAGCTGCCGAAGATAAATTTTGTTCACAAGAAAATTACGCTGCATCAATGCATGAATTATCGGATGATGAAGACGAGCCATGCATAGATGAGACTATTATTCAAAGGAATAATTCACATAAAGATGCAAGTTCTTTTCAATTAGGAAGGCAAATATCCTGCAAATGGAGTACAGGGGCTGGACCTCGAATAGGTTGTTTGAGAGACTACCCTACAGAGCTACAATCGCAAGCATTGGAACAAGCCAACTTGTCGCCAAGAAGTGCCCCAAGCAGCCTTAGGTATACCAGCACAGGGATATGCACGAGTCCTTTATCATTTGAAAACAAGAGTTGGCTGCGAAGATATAAACGGCCATATAGAACACAATCCACTCCGTTTCATATTGAATCGGTGAACTAGCAACAATCACAAATCTCTTTTAGTTAGATTATTTTTTATTTTATTTTATTATTTTTTTTAATTATTAAAATTCATTTATTCTTTTGATTTTAGTGTTAGGCATTCTTTGTAGGCTAACTGGTTTAGTGTGGAATCATGTATACATAGTTTTCTTCTTCTTTGTACAAAATAGTGATACAAATGGCAAGAAAATTGTAAATTCATTATTCCAAATTCTTTCGAATCAATGTAAATTGTTTGACTAAATGGAAGAATGTTTTCGCATTTACTATATGTATAAGATGTGCTTTTGTGAATTAAATAAGTTGTATATGAGAACAAATATCACAAAGTTAGAAATGAAAAGGTTTGAATTAACTTCTCAAAAGAATATCATATGGAATGAATGAAGTCAATTAATCCAACTTTTTCTAATGAAAGAGTACGGTCTTTCAGATTCAATAATAATTTTAGTTCCAAAAAAAAAATGTAGCAGTGATATTATTAGCAATAATTTATATGTGTACTTCCATGTACTACATGACATGCAATAGAATAAAAGTCAAAAGGAATTGCCAAAAAGAACACACAAAAGTCCTTGAAAACCCCAAATATTCATGCCCCAAAGTTTAAGCCCATTTAAAAATTGTGTACTTGTATTGAAGTTCCACATTTCCATTGATGAATGGAACATGCAAAGTACATGTGATTGAGATGCACTGTTTTCATTTTAAATTATATTCCAAAGATTTACACTAATTTCCACCTCTATGTTTTCACATTGGTCACTAAAAATAAAAATAAAAATAATTAAAATATGATGTCACATTTTGAGTAGGTCTTGAGGTTTAAGTAACAACAGTTTTCACGTAAACCTATACCACCTATACCTTTGATTCCTTATTTAATTTTTGTTTGGTATTTCTGGTCGATCTGTCACAGCATCCCAAGTGATAGCTGTATTTCACATATTTTGTATATTGTGCCATGTTTTCAATGTTTAAAAATACGTAATAAAGGTTTTTTGGGGAGAGAACAAAGTAGTTAAATAAGACACTTACATTAATATGGAAGGTTTGCTGTTTCTTTAACGAAAAAAATACTTCCTCCGTCCCATATTAAGTGTCCACTTTCAAAATGCACAAAGTTTTATGAGATAACCAAAAATTATTTTTACCCATTAAAATCTCATCTTATTGATTGAAATGTATAAGTGGACACTTAATTTGGGACATTCAAAGATTTCATTGTAGACACTTAATATGAGACGGATGAAGTATATGTTTTGGAATTTTCTGGTATGTACTACTTCTTGAGCCCAATGGTGGAATATGAATTAACAAAAGAAAAAGTGATAAGTAACAATAGATCTTACTGAGGAGATCATGACCTCTATCAAGAATAAAACTTGATAACAGAACTTTGGATATAACTGTGATGCTTTATTCATTCATTGACCCCTTATTTAAACTAAAGAGCTTAAGCCATGTGACAAAGTTATGGCTGAAAAGTAGGAACACAAAAACAAAGTGGTGTAACTGTTTTGAAACTGTCTACTAGTCCTAGATAAGGCCTACGAAAATATTGAAAGAAAAATAAACAACTAGTCCTAGATTGAGAACAATTTTAAGCACTTAACAGTCCCATCCTCTTAAAATTGCTCTTGTCCTCAAGAGCATG
Source organism: Artemisia argyi (assembly GCA_030686995.1). NCBI lineage: Eukaryota > Viridiplantae > Streptophyta > Magnoliopsida > Asterales > Asteraceae > Artemisia > Artemisia argyi. Next base: position 69,251,922 of record CM060704.1, on the reverse strand, counting down.
AATAGATATTGCTACAACTTCAGGTAGGTTCATGGTGCTCTATGTCCATCTCTTTATCGTCATCGCTGGATTCCATTATTGCTTGGATAGCAAACAAATTTTTGCACTTATGTCCAGGCGCAAATTGTTCATTGCACCTAAAACAAAACCCTAACCTTTTTCTTTCATTGATTTCATCAATGGTGAGCCGTTTAGCACGTGACATTGCAAAAGTCGTTTGTTGCTTTGTTGGTTGAATTGTGGATTTTTCAATAGGCTGTTTTTGTTGTGATTGATTCTTTGCTTCATAAAGTCGAGCTAAGCTGATGGCGGTTGAAAGATTGGTGGGACAATTAGATTGCACTTCGGTACGAATTGTGTCACTTAACCCACTTACAAAGCAACTAACTTGACGATCAGGTGGTAAATATCCAACCTTTGCCAAAATTTGTTGAATTGAGTTTGATATGATTGAACCGTTCCTTGTTGCCTAAGTTTAGTAAGCTCTCCGAAGTAGTCGAGAAATTGATGAGGGCCGTAAGTGGCATAAATACCTGCTTTAAATTCTTCCCATGTTGCGTTTGGCTTCTCTTGTATCAAAACTTGAAACCACAGCTGGGCATCATCCTCCAAATGAAAAGAGGCGACTGAAACCCGTTCCTCCACAGGAGTAGAATGAAATCGAAAAAATTGTTTTGATCGACACACCCAACTTGTTGGATCTTCTTTCCCATTGAACCTCGAAAAATCAAGCTTCAAAGGTTTAGTACTATAATTTGCATTCGGACCATATCTTGGTCCTCAACCTCAACCGTTGGAACTTTCACCATCATACCCTCATTAGAAACCTCATCAATGCAAACCTTTAATTGACTAAAGAGATCATTGATTTGGTTAACGATGGCTTGTTGCCCCTCCGCGAGAGAATGCACACTACCTTCAATCTCTTCCACTCGTTTCTCCATCATTTCTGCCAGGCTCTCGAACCAATTTGGTATGTACTGCTTCTTGGGCCCAATGGTGGAGTATGAATCAACAAGGATTTAGATCTTACTGAGGAGATCTTGAACTCTATCAAGAATAAAACTTGATAACAGAACTTTGGATATAATTGGGATGCTTTATTCATTCATTGACCCCTTATTTAAACTAAAAAGTTGAAGCCATGTGACAAAGTCATGGCTAAAAAGTAGGAACACAAAAACAAAGTGGTGTAACTGTTTTGAAACAGTCTACTAGTCCTAGATAAGGCCTACGAAAATAAACAAAAAGTCGGTTTTGAGTTTTCTGATGTCCTCAGCCTATCGTTTGAATTTTTTCTTTGTAAATAATACACACTATCCTCCAAGTATTTGGAATCTAGTTAAGTTAAAAGGCTTATCCTTTGGATGATTTTTAATTAACTTGTAAAATATTACAAGATGGGGATATAAACTCTGAATTACAAGCTCAACATATATAACACCTAAAAAATTTTCGTCTTGAATTCTTCAAGCAAAAAATCAATTATCTTGTCTTAGTCTATCTTTGTAAACAAAATCACTTTTAATACTCAAAATTTCTAACACGCTCATTCTCTCTTAACTCATTGGCACTGGCGGAGGATAATAGGGGCAGGAAGGGGGTGCTGGCCCCTTCCAAGATATCCAATTGTAGCTAGCAGCCTAGCATGGTTAAGTAGTATATTGATCTCTAAACAATATTTTCATTGTGCCCCTTTACAATTTAGTTTCAAAGCATTAAACCCCCTTGAGAGGTCACAGTTTAGAAATATAGCTCTAATTCATATCCTTCTTTCAGTTTCTTTTAGAAACTCAATAAATGCATGATTGTATTTGATCATCTATATTAACTTTCGATAATTTGCTAATCTAATTTTTTAGTGTATTGTTAATTTGGAAACCGCTTGATTAATTTAACTTATATGTATATTTTTCTTATATAAAAAGTTAATCTTATGCTAGGATGGTTTTGAACCCCCAAAATGAAATGATCAAGCTCCACCAATGCTCATTGGATTCCATGAATAAGACTTTGTTTTCTTAAACATTGAAAAAAATCTTTCTACGGATGCTACCAGACTAGTATAGTTAACAAAATCTTGTATACATGTAAAACATTTGAGAACATATACCTCTTTTTAATCAATCAATAATTTGAATAAATGTCAAAAGTCTTTCTCCCTCATATGCTTCACTAGAAAACATCTTTTGCAGATTTTGTAACAACATAAACAAGTTATTTTCACCAATATCACAATCTTTATCATGAAGAAGTATATCGTTGGACAATACCTTACTAACTAAATTAATCTTAAGTTAAAAAAAACTAAATTAATCTTATATAAAATTTCATACAGATAACCAAGCTTAGTACAAATTAAAAACATGAAACTTGACCGTTTATCAACACTTAGGGTGCATTTACTTGGAGAAAAAAATACTCTTAATTCTATATCTAATTTTGTAAAAATTTGGAAGGAAAATTTATCTCCACAAAATACTTGAAAATATAGAAAACGCGTTTAGTTGATTTTTGTATTTTCTATTTTGAAGAGGGGGGGGGGTGTGGGTTACAAAAGAACCAAAAACTCATGTCGCATAAAATCAAATCCTTACTATTATTTCTGTCGATCATTTGTAGACATTGATTACCATCTGACAAGCTATTTTTTCTTTGTTAAAGTCGATCGTTGGTTTTGTTTGATAACCAGTCGACCTTGGGTGTTTTCAGTTGATCGTTGGTTTGATCAGGGGGAAATTTGGATCTAGATGATGCTGTTGAGGAGAGGAGAAGGTAGAATTAGTGGATGTTCTTATTTTGGAAGAAGTTTTGTTTTGAAAGTTACTGTGCCTTTCGATTTTCAATTAGGAAAGTAATAGGTATTGATGGGGAAGTGTGCCTTTCGATTTGCAATTAGGAAGGTAATAGGTATTGATGGGGAAGAGTGGAAGACAGCTTGAGGAAAGAGTCATGTATTAAAGGTGATTAATGGAATAGATGATGAAAGTGATATTATTTTGTCGTTAGAGTATTAATTAGTAATGACAAAAAGTATTTTTTGTTAGCTGATTGTTTGTACGGCTTTGTTACCAGTCGCCTAAAGTTTGTAGGATCTACTCCTTGATAGATCTTTGAGCCAATGGATCGATAGACTGCTAATGTCAGCAAAAGCAATACTGTATGAAAAATCTCTGTATACTTATGTCTATGCGGAATTAAACACAAGTAATATGAACACAATAAACTAATAATACTTTGATCCTCTATGGATCTTTTATTAATCACTATAGATTGAAAACAAGTCGCATGTATAATGCATGACAATGAGTTTCTTTTATACTATAAGAAACCCTGACCTCTCTTACAAGAAAACGTGTAAACCAAAACTATAAAATATATTACACATCTTGTCCTAAAATAAACTAAATATAATCTTCTAAGAACTTCCAATGCCACGGATTAACTATATCCGCAGAACTTCTATCTTCAGCATGAACCAGACATCAGTAGAAACCACTATTGGTATCAGCAGGAAACTGTCAGCAGGAAGCCATTAGCAGAAACTATATTCTGTCTTCGATAATTCCTAACAATCCTCCCCTAAACTTGAATTTGACTAGGTTAACTTCAAGTTTCTTGATAGATCTTTGACATAATAATGAAGAGGATTGAAACTTAAACTTCAGTAGCAGATAATAAGGAACCAGCAGCATCACTATCAGCATCAAAACTTTAAGCATCCTTTCTTTGCAGCAACAAATGACTTAGTGTACATCAATTCATAAGTTTCATACTATTCTCATCACTTCGAGGTGTGTTAACTCCTATGAGAGGTGAATCATTGAAAATTAATGGATTTGATGTCTCTTTACCAATAGCCATCACTACTGGAGTAGCCAAATGTTTAAGTTCAAAAACTATGGTACATTGATAACCATATGATTTTTAGCAAACCATCAGCTTTAAACGGATTTGTTATGTCTTTACCTGTAGCCGTTTGTTTAAGACTAGCTAATTCTTTGGTTAAAACCATGGTGAATCAGTAACCATATATGGTTTTCCACTGCCTTTACCACAATCCATATGCTTGTGGGCTAGCCAATTCTTTGGAATCCAACAGATTTGATGTGTCCTTACCAAAGCTTTACCCTTTGGACTAGCCAACTATTTGATTAAACAGTCAACATCATGGTGAGTTGATAACCATATATGGTGTGGTAATTAACCAACACCAAAACTGCATACAACAAAGAATGACACTATACAAAGAAAAGTTAGTTTTTTTTTTTTTTCTTTTTTTCTTTTTTTTTTTAACTAATACAAAAAAAAATATATATACAATAACAAAGGAATAGATCACTTAAGTGAAGATTCAATATGAACATCATACTTAGCTGCCAATTCTTGTTTGACAAGAAGACTTCTTCTAATGGCCCTGACAAGCTGTTCTGGATGAGTCATATCATTCCCCACCATATCATGAGGAACAGTCAACTTCACTTCAAGCATCTACTTCAAAACATCTATGGAAATAGGATATGTCACATCTCCCCACATATATAAAGTCTTACCATCCATAGTGAATACCATATGCACATTGGAGATAGGGAAATATTTCCAACTAGCTTCATTCCAAGACTTCTATCCACTCCAAACCTTAAACCCTTTGCCAACATAATGAGAAGAATCACATAGGACATATAAATCCCCAAGCAAAAACATACCAAAACTTTCTGGCTTATGTGATTTATAATATTCTGTCACCCATCCATATAAATGGAGAAGATCCTGTCTATCCACCATATGTAATATTTCACTAAGGAAAGTGAAATGTTTGGTGGAACCATCTTGTCTGTGGATAACATTAACTTGTCCTTGACCCACTACAGACTAAACAAGTTCCCATTTGACCAAAGGAATCCATAGAACGGGATCCTCCTCATCTTCTTCATCAAACTCAATGAATGAACTATCTTCTGCTGGCAAAGCAACATCCTTAGAAGCTCATTTCTTTGCAAAGCTCTTCTTCCTTTTACTAGGAGTAGAAAGAGTAGGAATTTCTGAATCAGGAGCTTCAGTTTGTGTAGGAGAAGCATCAGTAGAAGCAGGAGTAGAACCATCAGTAGGACCTGTCTCTGGTTCCTCAGTAGGAATTGACTTTTGAGCATCAGTAGGAATAGTCTCTTGAGCATCAGGAGCATTAGGTTGTGAAACCTCATCAGAAATAGATTCCTTGGTAGCTTGAGGTTGAGAAAGCTCCTCAATAGTCACAGAAATTTCAAGAGAAATGGCAGCAAATGTGGATCCCCCAAGTGTATCAGCAGGTGCTGCATCAGTAGAATCCACAGTAGGTCTTGAAGCATTAGAAGCAATAGTAGCATAAGGATCATCAGCAGAATCATCCACCTTAGTCAGGATGGAGGGTGATTGAACTTTACCCCAGCAGCAAGAAAAAAATCAGCAGAATCCTTAAGGGTATCAGCAAAAGCATCAGTCTTCAATCTTTTTGCTGCAGGTTCACCTAAAAGACTTCCAAGTCTCTTCATAGGATGATGAACATTGATGCCAGACATCTGAAGATTTGAAAGAAGCCTTTCATATTATGTAGTTAATTTAGAGTCGGAAAAGCCCCACACTTGCTTCTTTGTCCAACTTGAACTATACACAGCACTACTTTGATTCTTGACAAAATTTCTCATATAGTCCCTCATCTGTGCTTGAGTCCATGGCTTTTCCCTCTTTTCCCTTGCCTTTCTCTCTGCCTCAGCTTTCCTTCTTTGTTTAGCTAATGCAACCATCTTCTGAGCATAATCTTCCATATCAAATGCATCTCCTAGTACTGTCTGAGCTAGATTAGGATTGGAAGTAACTTGATGTGTGCTTTTTCACACATCCTTTTTAGCCTTAAATCAGACCAAATACACCAAATACTAACCAAATATGCCAAGAGAATGTGTGTTTTTATATTTGTGTATGTGCAGGTACGGATATGAGAAAAATGAACAAAAACAAAGCCAAAACCGACAAAAACGAGCACGAGATTGGAAAAAGGTCAAAAGCCGGGGCCGGGGAAGCAAAATAATCAAAGAAAGCTCAAAATTACATAAGAAGTCCTCAGAGATTAACTAAGTTACATATTTAGTCCTTGGACAAAGTTTGGAGAGATTGGCAATTTTAGTCCCTACACTTTTAGAGTTTGGCAAAAATGGTCCCTTGGGAGAAAAATCAAAAAGTGGTCCTTGATGAATCAAAGAATTACAACACAAGCCCTTGGAAGAAACTTTTGGAAATTTACAGAATTGGTCCCTATAAAATTCATTTATACAACATTGGTCCTTATGTTTAATATTAACCTTACATTTTCAAACCGAATCCACAAGTATTAAATCCATATTAACACAAGCCCATAAAAACATAAGCCCAATACCTCTTTACACACTACCCAGTCCACCCAGCTCTATACCCGATCCAAACCTTTCCCCAGTCAAAGATCCGGTCAAACCTTTCAATAATAAAATACCCAAATACACACTCCCCCCCCCCCCCCCCCCAATTAACCAATTACCCAGAAATGTACTGTTCCCATTAGAACCCAAGATTTACCACGCATCAAATTACCCTGATTGGGTAATAATTACCCAATCATATATGCTTCTGGAAGGTGTCAGGATGTCAGGACACGTGGTCTAATGAGCACGCACACGCAGGATGCATACTCCACTCTCACATGATCCAATGGTGCAAAATAACGCGTATGATTGAAGCATGAATCAAAGGATAAGATTAAAGGAATGAAAGCACACCTCAAGGGATCGAGAGGCTTCTACTCAAACCCTAGCAGCTTCCCCCTCAAGTATAAATACCCCCCCCCCCCCCAATTTCTTCATGTATGGTATGTAGAGTCTTAGTAGTGTCTGTGTAGTTTAATAGTAAGGTTCTTATCATTTTTCTGTTTTAATTGTAATTTTCATTTCCAAAGCTTTGTACTCAGAATTTTAGTATTAATATAATTTCAATTTCTTTTACAGTTTATTGTTTCCTTATTGTTCAGTTTCAATTATTTACTTAATAATTAGTTTAAATCATTAGTTGTTAGCTTGTTTCTATAATTTACTCAATTATCTGTTGTTGTTTCTACTTATAATTAAAAATCCAAAAAAAAAAAATAAGAAAATCAGAAAAATTAAAAAAAAAATATTGTTTCAATCTTACATTTCAGCTTCAAACAAGCTTTATTTTGTTTATATAAGCTTATATTAGCTTCCTTATAGCTATTGTAAGTTTATTCAGTCAAATTGTTCCAAAAACACAAAAGTCAAACTTAGTCAAACTAAAGAGCTTATTTGAATAAGCTAAGCTTATTGAGAGTTTAAGGCAGCCAAAGAGGAGCATTTTGGCCTGTCAAAAGACATGCAAGCTTAGTGAAACCCCCTCTGTTTGGCTGAGGGGGTATTGAGTTTGTAAGTTTTTCATTTCAATTCATAATTGCATCAATAGCTTAAATAGTAGTTTAGATATGTTTCAGTTAATTAGTTTCTGCTTATTTACATTATTTGAATCATAAGTAGTGTAGTTGTGGTCTGTTTCTTCATTTAGACTGGTTAGTGTTTGGATTGGTACTGTTTCATTGATCTGTCATCATTTAGATCTGTGTTTGGTTGGTAGTTGCATCTGAGATCTGTTTTTATGATTATATTGGGAGTTGTTGAATCATATCTAGCACCTAAGTTGAGATTTGGATTGTTGTGGATGAGATTTGAGGAGTATAAGTTGAGACAGTCACTAGATTAGGGGTGTTTGGATTCATTTGGTTTGCTAGTTTAATAACTGATTCAGGAGTATTATTTGGTCTAGGGGTTTCACTTAGGGTGCATCTAGGCTAGGTACATCATAAACAATCAGTAGTTATCTAACTAAAGTCAATTTAGCTTATAAATTGCATAACAGATAGTCATTTAGGTCTCATAATCTCAATATAGTTGCATAATTTTGAGTTTCAGCTTATTCAAATCAATAATTAGCTTAATATACAAATCTCAAAAAAATATTAGTCATCAAATTTCATTAGAGTCAAAGTTTTCATAAAAAGCAAAAAGTCAAAATAGTTGCACATAGTTTTTTGGACAATACTTTGAGATTAATTTTAAGGATCAATACTCATTGGAAATTATTTTAAAAAGAGGATTTGGAAACTTGAGCAGCTTATCTAACAATAGCAAAAAGAAATTTGAGATTTTAAATTGATTTGCTTATTGAAAAGCACTTGGATATTGACTGTTTGAACCTGACTCTCCCCTGTGCATCAGTTTTTATCCAAAGTCTAGGTTGCTTTTAGGACAGATTATTGGTTTGGAAATAGAAACTATTGGTTAAACTTTGATCTCAGCTGGTTAGTGAGTAGTTTGCCCCCATCAGTTTGTATTCCTGAGCTTATTTGCTCAGGATTATTGTCTTATCTAGTTGAGAGTTTGAGACTAGCATCTGCTTTCAAAATTGAGGGCTGCAAGTGTTTATTTGTGGTGGTAATCTGAGATTGATTGTTCATTTGAGTTTATTAGTGCCTATATTAGTTGTTTTCAGTCAGCTTTTGCTTTTGGCTTATTTGGTTGCACTTGTGCTTATTCATCATTTGCTTATTCATATCTGTTTGTACCCAATTCTGTATGTCTGAATATCATTTGGTCCAAGTCCTTTTCATTTAAGCTTATTTTAGTCTAAATTACATCTGTTTTAAGTTTGGGTCAAAGATTTTGTCAAAGTGCTTATTATTAAGCACTCAACTTAAGCTGTTTTCAAAGCAAGTAGTAGTTCTAGAGCTGATTTTCAACTTTTTAAATTTTTCCTAGCTTTAGAATATTAATTTAGAATTTCCCTGAAATTTTCATATTTTTCTGACCTTATTTGCTATTTTTCTTATTTTATTTTCATTTTTATTCAATTTTTAATACATTTTAATTACCAAAAAGTCCAAAAAAATCAGAAAAAGCTTAGAAAAATCCAAAAATATTTTAGAAATTTATTTTTATTTATTTTAGAATTTTAGAAATTTATTTTGCATTTTTCCATTTATTTTTAATTTAATTTGAATTTTTAATTAGATTTAATAGTTTTTAATTACCAAAAATTACACAAAAAGCTAAAAAAATTAGTTTTTAGTTTTAAAATTAGTTTTTAGTTATTTTATAATTTTCAAAATTTATTTTGCATTTTTCTCACCTTATTTGCATTATCTTTTAATTTTTAATTAGTTAAATTAGTTTTAAATTCATAAAAATTAAATAAAAAGTCAAAAAAATATTTTTCTTTTTCTCAAAATTTTCTTTTATCATTTTTAACTTTTTAAAATTATTTTCAAGTCCGTAGGAGTAGTATAGCTTAAATTTCATGTTTTATTTCGTACGTTTACGTTTAATTCGCGTTTTAGCTTACGGTTTTTAATTCTACGTTACGTTTTTGGTTTAATTACTTGAAATACGTGATTAAGTGATTATTTGTGCTTCATTTACTTATTCATTAGTGTAATCTGATCAAAATCACTTTTTACCACTTTCACGACACGTTTTTACAAATCGAGAATTCGAAATTCCATTCATCCTTCACACGGACTACGACCTCGGGTTATCCGTATTTCTTTGCGGATTTATTGAGTAATACTATACTATAATATACTTGATTTGATTTCAATCAATCAGAGATCTCATCTAATTCCCTTTGTTTCTCAGTAATTAAAGTAGTTGGGGCTGGAAAACCCATCTTGTCCAAATCATCTTGGATTTTCCTTGCAATTGCCTTAGATTTTTTTTACTCTTTAACCCTCTTGGCCTCAGCAGCCAAGTCCTCATCCTGTAACTGTTCAGCTAACTGTTCACTAATCCTTTCTTGCTCTAGTTCTTTCTTTGATTTTGGTCTGGAAGGAGGATCTTGTTCAGTCATAACAGATTTCCCTTTATCCATTTGACCAGTAGAAATAGCAGTAGTAATCGGTGTCTTATCAGTAGAAGCATCAAGAATAGAAGGAATGGGACCATCAGATATGTCAACACAAACAGATACTTTATCTGTTGGTTGATCAGCAGGAACTGCATCAGTTTGATGATCAGTAGATAACTGAGTAGCAGAAACAGACTGCATAGGATCAGCAGCAGATAAGTAAGTAGCTTCAGCATGAATAGATGTACTAGTTGCTGCAACTCCAGAGCTACCAGAAGCATTCAACTTGTACCTTTCAAATGCTGATCCTCCAGACTCTCTTCTAAGTCTTTGTAACTGTCTCCTTCTTTCATATGAGAACTGAGTAGTAGGAGGTTCTTCTTCTGCATTATGATCATCCTGAATATCCATGTCAACAGCAGTATCATCCTTCAGAGTGTCAACGGCTGAATCCTTGACACCTTGATCAATAAAATCATCAGCAGATCCCTTGGTGTGAGGGTCAGTAGTTGTGTCTCCATCAGCAGAAAATGGAGAAGGACTAAATTCAAGGTTGGTGGCATCAGTAGTAGCTTGGATATTAGTAGCATCTCCAGGAGAAATCACATATTCTCTTACAGCAACAAAAATAGTTGTAAACACTTCTGAAGCTATTTCTTGAATTGTAGAGACCTTTTCAACACCAGCAGAATCAACATCCATACCATGATCAGCAGAATAAGGATGATCTTCATCAACAACTTCCAAGGATCTGAATAGTTGATCAGCAGGAACAGCAATAGGTTCAGCAGAAACATTACCATCAGCTGAACTCCTAACAACTCTAGCAGGAACAGAGGAAGTAGCTGACACACTTGAACTTCCAGCCTCAACATCAAAAACTTGTTCCTCTGAATTCTTTATTAGTCTGTGCCTGTGTTTTCTCCTTTGAACCATTATTGGTCCCTTTTTCTTGAGAGTATCAGCAACTTTAGGTACAGGAGAAGGAGGTTGCTGAGCCAAAGTTGCTTCTACCAATACATGAAGAGAATCCATGTTAAAATCCACCTGCTCATCCTCGGAATCAATCACAATGTTCCTTGTTCTCTTTTTTCTCAAGTTAAGCCCAAAGTGTGAACTTTCTCTGTCAGCTCTTCTATCTTGCCACCCAGAGTTGCTTTGGTATCCTTGAGTTCTTTCTCCAGGTCATCAACCTTCTTCACATACCTGTTGAGCAAAGTATAAACACTGGTGAGAGTAACAGGGTCCTCAACTTCATCAGCAGGATTACCTGATGATTTAGAAGCTTCATTGGGCCTAGCAGGAGAAACATGAAAATCATCAGTAGTATGAGTTTCCTAAACAAAAGACTCTCTAATTGGACTAGGAGTCTCCTACCTTTGGAAAGTCAATGGCTCAATTTGAGTCTCAAACTCAAATGTAAAAACTGATTCAATATGAGGTTCCTTAGGGTCAACACTAGGCTCAATCAATGTCTCCTCTGTTTCATTAATGGGATTGGGAGTCACTGAGTCATCTATGGGCCTAAGAGATGGTTGAGAAGTAGCATCTGTATCAACGCTAGCAGAAATGACTGGACCCTCATCAGGAGTATTAGGCCTAGGGGAAGGTAAGGGCTGGTCATCAGCAGTAACACTAGTAACATCTGGTGGACTGACTTCAGAGGCATTAGAGGTACCCACATCAGTAGTAACTGATGTACTAGCATCAGCAGGAACTGATCTGCCAATATCAGCAGCAGCTGATGCACTTGCATCAGCAGCATTGGCGGTACCTGCATCAGCAGCAACTGGTGCATCTGCACCAGCAGCATTGTCAGCACCTTCATTGCCTATGTGCAACATAGCTGGTAACAAAGGTTTATGTACTCCAGTAAAACCAATTTTCATACTAGCAAACAATTTAGCAGATAATTCTATAATAGGCCTATGTATTCTATTCTGAGTTTCAATGCCTATAATTATCTGTAGAAACCTAGGATACATAAGAAATTTCTTGTTCTTAGCACTAACATTAGCAAGCATACCATCAAATATAAACCTAGAAAAGTTATAAGTGATACCCTTTGAAAGATACACAATTCCACAAGCAAGAGAGGCTGAGAATTGATCCCATCCTCCTGACTTTGGACTAATTTACTGAAGTAATGTGTGGACCAAAAATCTCCACTTTGGGCAGAGTCTGTTCTTGCGCCACACCTTTGTGTTATCAGGTCTATAGCCAACATCCACCATCCCAGCAAGAATTTTATCATAGTTGGTATGATACTCCCCATCAGCATCATCCAATTGAAGTTTTGTACTGACCAAAGATTCTATGACCACATACTCTACACCATCAATAGTAGCCACAATCTCTGTGGGATGACCTTCACTGTTTCTTGTTGCAACAGTTGCCCAAAATTGTTGAACAAGGGATTCACACACCAGAGTTGGGTAATGTGTGAGAGCAAAACGAATCTTGGACCTGAGTAAGAAGTCCACCATAGGATCAAACACTTTATGACCTTCGACTTTTTCAAGGAATGCAACCTTGTTGTGATCACTTTTGAATTGTAATGCCGCCATTTGAAGATTTGAGAGAAGATATGAAATTGTGAAGTTTGGGAGATGGGTTTGAATATATAACGAGAGGGAATCAATTATTTTAGGCGTGCGATATACACGTTTAGGTTATAAGTAGCAGTTTCCAAACTGTTGATATAAATAATGCCTAAAAACATTATTAACATTTATCGATATCTCTATGTTTTGATAATCACAAAACGTAAACCCATTGAGCTAAAAAATGATGACGTAAACAAGTATTAAGAGATAAATATTCACTTTACATCCAAATCACTTATGGTATGAATAAACAAAGTGTTTATTGCGTTCTATGATCAAAGGAACATTTTTCTTAAACACTAGACTTTTTGTAAAATGTCACAAAACATTTTATATCTTTTACAAAGTCATTTTTGGAAATAAAAGAATATGTTTAATTCATTATAAATATATGAATTCAAATTTTCAACCAAAAATGGTAAAAATGTTCCAGAAAAACCTTCCCAGTAAAAGACAAACTTTATGGCCGTTTTGGGAGGGCGGCCCCCTTAATAATTAAGGGGACCGGCCACGCTCCCAAACAGTATTTTTTCTCCTATAAATACTGGCTCAAATCTGGTATTTTTCCTCACCTTTTGCACTATAAACTTTCTGATCTAAATCTTCTATACCATTCTCTTAAACCCTTTGATCATATAATCATAAGCTTTTATTTCCAAGTGATCCAAGCTTCAACCTTTCAAGTGCAAGAGAAAAATACTTCAATCCTTCAAGACAAGAAGTATTACAACTTATTGTGACCTCCACATCCAAGTTGTTTGTGCATCATCACTTGTATAGTATTCATCCATTTGTGTATTAGTTGTGAATATTGGTTAGATAGAAGTAAACATAAGGATTTAGGCTAGTAAGGTGTGTAGGTAGAGAAGTTGTGAATTGATTGTGGTGTGCAAGTAGTATAGGTGTGAAGAAGTAGTGTGATTAGGTAGTGATTAGGTGTGAAGAAGTTGTGAAGTAGTTGTGAAGAAGTTGTAAAGTAGTTGTGTAGAAGTTGTGAAAAAGGTGCGACAAAGTTGTGGTGTGATAATTGGTGTGTAAGGTTTTCTCCGCCATAAGGGAGCTTGTTGACATAGTGAAGAAAACTCTCGAGTTTGGTGCTCGGGGAGTGGAGTAGGGCAAGGAAGGTGTCCTTGTAGCCGAACCACTATAAATCTCTTGTCTCTCGGTTAGATCTTTCCATCTCTTACTTATTATCTTGCTTATATCGTTATTACTTTTGTAGACGTAGACGTATATATATTGTTGCTCATATAGTGCTAGTGTTGATTTCACTTAAAGATCAAACAAAAGTTTCATTCACAAAACAAAGTTTTTACAATCAAACTAAAAAGGTAACATACATATAATTGATCATTTCGATCAAGTATAGTTTTCATACAAAATATAATTAAGGATTACAAAATAAACATTTACTTACTTATCTCTCGTATATAGCTAAAATTGTTTATATTATGCATGTGTTGATTTCACATACTTAGCATACATTATTATTATTGTTCATACTTAGATATAGTTGTTCATATTGTTCAAGATTTGAGTTCACATAAGATCGAATCAAAGTTTTAAAAGTAAACAAGGTTTTAAAACTAAACTAACATTTCATAATAAAATTAAAAAAAAAAAGGTAAAACTATTCAACCCCCCCCCCCCCCCCTTCTAGTTTTCCACACAAACGTGGAAGATAATTGGCAAAAATCATGGAAAGAATCTTTGACCAATTTGGACTTTAATTACATCCCAAATTAAAAACCGAAAATTACTCCATCAGCAGTAGCCATAAGTCAATCTGCAGAAACATATGGTCAATCAGCAGAATCCCAGATTATTTGACCGTTGTCAACAAATAAACCTCTTCAGCAGGAATGACAGTCAATCAGCAGCAACTAGTCAATCCGCAGAAACACCCATCAGAAGTAACTTCATCTCAGTAAAATATCTTCTTTATGGTCAACGTGGTTTTCAGTAAAAATCTAAAATTCTTACTATCCAAGCAACGCACATTAAGTTGCATTAATTCCCATTAACTCTTAATCAGGTCTATAAAAGTACCTTCAAATCACAATCCACCGAAAATCAATTAACCTCAATTTCCAAATACATCACAAATTCTTCCAGCTAAAATAACCATGAAGCCTAACCCTGAAATGATTGAAATATCATCCGATTCATCCTCCGAATCTTCTGATCTACCCAATGATCCACACTGGTTGTTGTACTTCCCACCTCAGGATCAGATGCCACCGTATAACCCCAATGTACCAGTTGGCCAATACTTTCCATCCCTTCCACTAAGTGAAGAAGGACCTTCTCAACCACTACCAGCCTTAGAACTAGCACCACTATCAAGTTTTCTCCAAAGTGAAATGGAGAGAGTTGTGACTGGGATGAGTAGAATCCCAGTTCCCCAGGAGCGTCGAGCATCTCAAAAGCGTTTAGGGCCACTGAAGGTTGTGTTAGGGCTTGCTTTTCCAAGAGTGTAGGACAAAGATATGCAAGCCAGAGGAGTCCACAAGAAAATGCCTGACCCTAAGGACAAAGGGAAGATTGCATTTCTTCCTGCATTGCTTCTACCCAACCAGGATCACTTAGTTCTTGTTCAATACTGGTTGGTTCAACTTGAGATAGGAAACAAGCAAACAAGCAATGTTGCTAATTTGTATGATTGTCCCTTTGCTGATTAGTGACATAGGTGAGAAAGGCACATTCTCCATACTTTATCTTTTTCACTGTACTCCTAGTTTGAACCATGGCATTGGGATCTCCAAGAATATTGGATTGAGGAATAGTGTTTATCCTCTTAGTAGGATTAGGGTCAACTTCAACAGTTGACTAAAGATTGGTCAGAGTTGGAGCAAAATCCTCATCATAAGAAGAAGAGTTGAAAATTCCAGCACTTTGTTGATGATTGCCAAGGTCAGTGGGGCTTGGAAATCGTGTAAAAGGTTCATCTAAGCTTGGGGATGGATCAGTGGGAATGGTGAAATGAACAGCAGAAACAGGTACTCCAGTAGAAATACCATCAGGAGAATTGGCATCAGCAGCAACAGCAGGAGAACCATCAGCAGAAATGGAACCAAGATCAGCAGAATCCATGTTCCTGCGGGTGTCCAGAGCAGCTTGTCTCAAGAGTGCCTCAGTGTCTTTTGCAAACTCAAAACCAAGCCTCTCAGCTTCCTCATTTGATGCATGTTCTTGCTTTTGAAGCCTAGCAAGATCTTCTGCATAAGTTAAATCATCCACACCGGAAGCAACTTTGTCATGAGAACCTGCAATGTTAGTTGGAAACGAGGAAACAACAATGGTTGTTCATCACACTCTGAGTCATAGTCTGAGTCATCATCCAGGGTACCTGCATTGTTAGTTGGTGACTCTTGTGTACCTACAGATTGGTTAGATTTGAATCTAGTATAACCCAAATGATCTGTTAAATAGTCAAGGTCAAAATACCAATCATGACCAGTACCCTGAACATTAGGTTTCTCTTATAGAAATCTCAGGTTAAGAGTTTCCTTTATCTTCTTAGCAGACAAATTATATACCCTGTAAGCCTTACTATGAGCTGAATATCCAACTATATAACCCTCATCAGCCTTCCCTTCAAACTTTCCTAGGTGATCATTTGTATTCAAAATAGTCACATGACATCCAAAAGGCCTGAAGTAGATAATGGTAGGAATCTTCCCAGTCAAAAGTTCATAGGGTGTCTTATTGTGTGGTCTAGTAATTGAAACCCTATTTAGGACATAACAAGCAGTGCTTACTGCTTCAGTCCAAAACATAGTGGGAAGTTTAGAGTCAGCTAGCATAGATCTTGTTGCTTCTATCAGGGTTCTATTCTTTCTTTCAACAACCCTATTTTATTGTGGAGTTTTGGCATTACTATAATCCCTTTTGATACCCTTAGACCCACAGAGTTCAATTAAGTTAGCATCTTTGAACTCTGTCCCATTATCACACTGAATCCCTTTTATATTTTTATTTAGTTGGTTTTCAACAAGGGCCATAAATTCTTTAAGAGTTTGAAAGGTTTGATCTTTAGTACCCAAAAAGAATACCCAACAAAACCTGCTATAGTCATCAGTGAGCACCAGGCAGAAGTACTTATCGTCAATACTTCTGATGGAAGTTGGACCAAAAGGATCCATATGCAGTAGCTGGAGAGGTTCTGTAATTGTGCTCACAGCTTGAATGGCTTTGTATGATGCTTTGTGTTGCTTCCCTTTATTGCAGGTAACACAGTTGTGTTCATTGGTAAAGACTTTTGAAGGAAGTCCATGGACCAATCCATGTTTAGCTAGCTTGTTAATGGTTTTGAAGTTCACATGTGTCATCCTTCTGTGCCATTTAGTAGACTCATCCAAGGATGCTTTTGCCACCAAGCATGCTAGATCACCTTCAGGCTGAACGTCATTCAAGTTGAATGTGTAGAGATTGTGACTCCTAGGAACTCTTTGCAAAACTAGACTTTCATCAGGTAACTTGAAGTCTTTTGAAAGTATAAGACAGTCCTCCTCAGTGAATAGAACATTATTCTTCTTGTCATAGATTTTTGAAACAGAGAACAAATTGAAGTTTTGTAACTCCTTCACATAGTAAACGTTTTCAAAGTCCACCTTGGAAGTCCTAATGGTTCCTTTCCCTGTGATCCTTCCAACTCCTCCTCCAAATGTCACTGTGCCTCCATGAATGGGCACAAAGTCATGTAACTTGTCTTGATTCCCAGACATGCTTCTAGAACACCCATTATCAACAATACCTACATCTTTACTCTTAAGAGGATGTTCCTACAATTACAAAATATACAACAACATTAGTACCATAGAGATACTCAAGTCATAAATGACTTGAGCCTACCTTGTGGATCATAAGAGTGAAGCCATGTAGATGAATGAGATCCACCATTGTTCTTGCATCCCCTATTTACAGATGGTCTATTATGTCTCCAAGAACAACTTGCTGAGGGCTTAACAGCAGTATCCCAGTATGCCCCTCCCATGTACATTGGGTCATAAAAACTAGGCCAAAAACCATTTTGAGAGTAAGTATTATTATATCTAAAAAATGGTCTAGCAACATGTCTTTTCCAGCTAGTGGAAAAAGGCCTACAGCAGAAACCGGCTTGCCAGCAGAAACTGGCCTACCAGCAGAAACTGGTTTGTCAGCAGGATTTGGTCTGCTGGTGGCTTGTGTTGCTTGTGGAACAAATGGTCTAGGTCTCTTTTGGTCAGCACAAACACCCATTCTCTTCTCATGAAAGTCACAATCTTTAATAAGATGAAATTTACTACCACAAACAAAACATTTCTTCTTTCTAGAAGATTTATTCAAAACAAGAGATGTCTTATTGCACACAAAATCATTCAGACCAATACTAGAAACTGAATTGTTTTGCAAAGACTGAAAAGAATTGTTTTTCATAGAAGTAAAAGATAAGTCTTCAAGAGAAGCTGTCTTTGAAGTGAATTCATCAGCAATAACTCTTGTGGAGAAGTCAACAGACTTGCAAGAAGACTTGGGTGAGGGCTAGGGTGAGTCTGACTTGACACTGGAATCACAACTGGCAAAGCTAGTGGTATTGGTCTCTGAGGTCTTGTCACTGAATGAACAAGAGACAAAGTCAGTAGATTCATTGCTAGAGTCAGGTGAGTCAGTTGACTTAATGCCAGTTTTCATTTGTGATTCAACTAGGTCCATGTGTGGTGAGGTTGGCATAAAGGTTCATGTAATGGTGGGAGAAACTGTGTGCATTTCCCCCTCTTTAACATACTTTACAGGAGTTTGAAATTGCAAAGGTGGTTCAGGGTCAAAAACACTTGATTCATTAGGGTCATAAACCTCATTTGGCCCTATATAATCTCCATACCCTAATGCTCTTCTAGACCTAGTAGACTGAGAACTATTAACTATTCTCTCAAGACTTTTAGCCTCTTCTTGCCACTTCATACGACCTGCAACTTCTTTATCAAACTTAACCTACAATTATTGTTTTTCTAAATCAACTTTAGCTTTCTCTTTTTTAGAAAACTTCAAAAAGTTATTAGTGTTCTCTAAGTCTCTTTCTAACACCCTAATTTTCTCCTCATATGCTAATTGACTCTTTTGAAACCAAACCTTTTGTTGCTCTAATGTTCTAACTGCTTCTTTATAGGCTTGGACCTGAATATAGCATTCTTTATATTTTGGTTCTAATTCATCATATGAGTCTTTAAGTGCGGCATATTTTTTTATCACAACTAAAAACACAATTAGGTACCTGAGATGAGATGCCCATAAAAGCAAATTCTTCATTCTCATCTTCAGTATCACAACCTGCCAGGCATGAGTAGAGCTTAGAAGCACTACTTTCAGCATCGTCAGACTCATGTTCCTTCCAATCAATACAAGAATCCACAGAAACCATTGCCTTTGATTGACCAGCTTCCAGCTCCTTTATCTTGAAGGCAGAGTATCTTGTTTTTCATCAGCTGTCTTCTCAGTGCATTCCCTTGAGAAGTGACCTATTTGACCACATGAGTAGCACTTGACCTTTTTCCTATCAAACCTAGCTGGATCCCTACCTCTGAAATTGAGCTTTCTACTAGTTTTCTTCTCAAACCTTCTGACTTTAACAGAAAACATAGCCATTTGCCACTTGAGATCCATCTCTTCCAGATCCAACTTGTCAACTTGCTCAAAATCTTCAAAGGCCAGTTGTTGCTGTTGTTCATAGTCAGCAACAAAAGAATAGAGTACATCCTCTAACACACTACTAGATTGTGAATTATTCCTTGATCCAATAGAGGTGTAGGAAGATGTTGTTGATGAAGAACTTGGACCAGCAGCATGTGTCAACTTGTTAGAAGTAGTGCTTACAAATGTTGAGTTTGAAGGAGTTGATGAATAAGTCGAGTGCCCCTTGATATCAAGCTCAAGACTTCTGTGCTTGTTATAGAGATCATCAAAGGAGAGATAGTCAAGTCCACCTTTGGTTTTAAGTGCAATGCTGACTTGGGACCAAGAAGGAGGTAAGGCTCTTAAAAACTTGGAATTATAGTCCTCATTGTCAGGCTTGGCTTTCAGTTGATTCAGCTGACTCAAGATCTTCTGAAATCTGTCATACCCCTTGTGTATGCCTTCCTCCTCTGAGATCTTGAATTCCTGGAACTCCTGCTTGAGCATGGACCTCCTCATTCTCTTGGACTCATCATTGCCCCCAAACCTTGCTTTAATGGCCAACTAGATATCCTTGGCATCATCAAGATAGTGAAAATCTCCCATATGATCATCTGGTACAGCTTGAAGCAAGATAGTTCTTGCCTTATTTTCTCTTTGGACAGCAATAACTTCTTCAGCAGTAGCAGGAGGAAAAATGGTAATATTACTATCCGGGTCTTTTCCAATCTTCTTCTTACTATTGCCATTCAGGATCACATTCCAGAGATTAAAATCATTGTTGGTAATCCAGTTTTGCACTTCATTGCCCAAATCTCGTACTCATCTTTCTTGAGATAGGGGAACTTAGCATTACTGCTGGTGAGAGTAACCTGCTGAATTTGTTGTGTCAGAGTGTTGTTTGGTTGATTGACCTCTGTTGCATCTGATGCTGCATCATCCATTGTATTAGGGTGAGAGAGTGTTGAAGAAAAGTTGTTCTTTGTTTACAGAGACTCTCCTGTGGCTCTGATACCACTTGTAGGATCTACTCCTTGATAGATCTTTTAGCCAATGGATCGATAGACTACTAATGTAATCAAAAGCAATACTATATGGAAAGTCTCTCTATACTTATGTATATGCGGAATTAAACACAAGTAATATGAACACAATAAACTAATAATACTTTGATCCTCTATGGATCTTTTATTAATCACTATAGATTGAAAACAACTCGCGTGTATAATGCATGACAATGAGTTTCTTTTATACTATAAGAAACCCTAACCTCTCTTACAAGAAAACGTGTAAACCAAAACTATAAAATATATTACACATCTTGTCCTAAATATAATCTTCTAAGAACTTCCAATGCCACGGATTAACTATATCCGCAGAACTTCTATCTTCAGCAGGAACCAGACATCAGCAGAAACCACTATTGGTATCAGCAGGAACCTGCCAGCAGGAAGCCATCAGCAGAAACTATATTATGTCTTCAATAATTCCTAACAAAGTTTACCATTGGTACCAATCCTTAATGTCGACCCATTGGTATGGTTTTATTACCAGTCGAATTTGCCGACCGTTGGTACCAGTCGACCGTTGATACGGTTTTCTTACGAGTCGACTAAAGTTATGCTTTTATAAGTTGATGTTTTGTTTTTCTTTTCTTTTATTGTTTACTACTCTAGTCCAAGCTTTCGCGGTTTCACTGCTCGGACTCCGGGGAGTGTTTGGTGGTATTGTATATTGGGCTCAGGCCCGGTTTCTAGAATAATCTTGGTATCACTATATACGTACCTAATCTCTATTATGAAATATATGAAACATTACCTCCACTTACAACATCTTCTCATTATTTCTCCATTCTTATTTGAAATGTGTAGCTAAAATTTCTACCCACTCTTATCATTTCAATAATTTTTCTAAGTAGATATTTTCCTATACATACAATACTAAGAGACCTAGGTGCAGTGGTGATGAATAACATGTTATTGGTGTGTCACTTCATCGCCGCCTCATCACCTTCCCCAAAAAAACACCAATATAATGTTATTGGTTAAAACACCTTTTTTTCATGATTGTTATGCAAACACATTTTAAACTAAAATTCAAATACGTTGTATTAAAATAAGAAATGAACTACAAATACGATACAAATACAAAACATATATAAAAAGCTACGATACTACAAATACATAAAAACTAAAAAATATGATACTATAAATATTAAAAATACGATACAATGCGATAAATATTAAAAACTACGATACGAAAAATACTAATTTGAGCCAAAATATTTTGCTCGAATCTCGTCTTTGATCTTTTTTAAATGCCCGCCGCATCTTATGGCCTCATCCCGTCAGTGTTAAAGTTAAGAAACTTCAATTCCTTGAATTTCTTTTAAGTTTCGATAAAATCAAGTTTTCAAGCACGTTAATGTCGCAACTCTTCTTGGACCATTTCCTTGAAAGCTTCTCTACTAGACGAAGATCCTTCTAAATGCTTAGAGTCCGATTTTTTACTCTTGGAAGTCCTTGGCTTGCCGGGAGGACGTGGTATTCTATCATCTCGAAATATCTCGTTACATTCTTCAATATCATCGATCGTACGAACGCGTCATCTAGGTTGAACGGGTTTGGCACCATGCCATTTGTGGTGATCTTTCAAGACCTCCCATGCTTCATAGTGGACAAATGGAATGCCCACATTTCTTTGAATATTTTGTAACAACGAGCTAGCCACGTCGAATTGTTTTCACCACTCATCCGTTCATGTCTGTCGATAATTCCGGTAAACTTGTTGCAATCCTTTGTCAATGTTGTCCACTTTTCCATTACCATATCCTTGTCACTTTCGTGGGATGCATTGCGGTTGTATTCAGTTGTAACTTGTACCCTAAATGATTTTGAATTTTGGTAAATGCCAAGTCTTCCTTTTTTCCTTTTTATTTTCCGACAGTAGAAGACTCGATGTGTGAAGCTTGTGATGGTGAGTGTGGTGGTGAGTCGTGTAAAGATCGTGGTGGCATCATTTGTGTTGGTTGTGAAGAATTACCGATATTCATTTGGTTAAAGTGTTGTTGTTGAAAGTTGTAGTAAATTCACCTGGTTATATTGATCTTCGTTCATTTATGGTGCGAAAGAGGTTTATGGAAAATATGGCATTGGGTTTTTGCAGGTATTGTGAAAATGATGGGATCGGGTTTTGGTTTGCATAATGTGGAAATGATGGCATCGGGTTTTCCGGGTGTTAAGAAGAAAATAACGGGCGGGTGATGGTGTAACGCATGCGGAGAATTAGAATTAGCTGACGAATAAGATGGAGGAAATATACTGTTAAGTAGTCAATCGTTGTCGTTTTGTTGTGACAATTTCAGAAGATAATGGAAGTGTATGTGAAAGTGTAGTTAAGTTATGATTTAGGTTGAATATATGAAAAATGTTTAGTTAAAAGTGAGTATATATAGTTGAAAAGTGTGGTACTTTTTTAGCCGTTTTTTATCCGTTTGGCAATGTTCACATTTTGAAAGAAAAAACTAAAATAAAAAAGAATAGTGTTCAGTTGTTGCAATGGCTGGAACGAATGGCGGACAATGACGAAGAAGATGGTGCAGAAAAGCAGCGCTGTTTATGCGTTATTGGCGAAAGACAGACGGGAAACGCATTGCACCGAGCACTCTAACACATGTCATATATAAACTTTTTAGGTGTACATCAAGTTACATTTTATGAACCCTTTGATGTTTTCCTTTCACAATAGATTATAGGGAAACTGACACACTTTTATTAATATAAAATTAACAGTAAATAAATGACAGAAAATTAAAGACGGGCAGATTGGGGTAGAAGCCAAAGATAGACTCTAAATAACGATAACTAAAGAAAGAAATAAAACGTTGAGGAACGAGCCTCATGTTTAACGCGATTCCATTAAAAGATTCGTCGTCTGTTTCGCAGGTATAACGGCCAAAGCAGATGTACTGTCAGACGTGATAAACTTGCCTTAGTTTCCAACGTTGGTATGTCTTGATCGAATGCAGAAGCAGGAAAAACGTATGAGTACTACTTTCAGTTGTATAAAAAACGAATGAGACTTATGGCCCTATTTATACACAAATAGGCAAATTTTAGAAGTTGCATGCATGTCCGTAGGTCACATGAGCTCACAAGCTTGGAACCCATTTTGGCCCAGAAATCTAAAATCCGCACTAGGTATTGAAGTAAAACTAAACAAATAAAATTTAATGGTTGATATCAAGATTTCTATATAAACACCTCTTCATTTCCTTTTCTAGGCGATGTGGGATACTCTTGTGCTTCAAGTGCCTCTTTTTGAAACACGATATATCATTCATATTAACTCTATTTTAGACACACTTTAACTTGCTGCAAAGTTCTCTTCAAGGAGAACGCTAACCTGATAACCAATATAAATATATATAACATATACATATATTAAATAGTGTCCAAAGTTTGCAAAAATCGGTTTTGCAAACCATTTTTCCAACAGATTCATTATCATATCTTTTTCCTCCAACATGGTTAATATTTAGATTTAGGATTTCAAAACTTGTAACACATTAAAATTTGTTACAATAGAAAAACCCAGAGTTGATGTATTTTCTACAACCATAAACTCTGGCATACAACATTATAACCAGTGGCGTAGCTTTTAAGGGTGGGGCCGACCCCCCAAAAATTTTTTTGCGATGTAGGGGGTATATAGTTTTCGTGTAGAAAAATTTTGGTATATTCGGTTTCGACCCTCCGAAAATTTCGGTATACCTGAAATATAGCCTTAGGAAAAAAAAAATTTAGATCCCGACCCCCCACTTAAAAATTCCAAGCTTCGCCACTGATTATAACAAACACCCTTTAACACAATGTCATGAAGTGTTATGGAAACAAAGTTCGTTATAATGTTATGGGCAGTAATATGCACACCAAATAAGTGATGTGCACACCACAAATATGTATATGTGATGTTATTCCATGCGTATTACTAATGTAATTTTGTGGTGTGTACATCACTTATTGTGGTGCGCATATCACCTCCCTAATGTTATATGTTAAGCGTTTCTTAATTTATTTGGTATTAGATTTACATTAAGATATAAGTTTTCTTTGATGAGATAATTTAATTGAGCTTTTCATGCAGATATGTTTCTACATGGTAAACTACTTCACGCAACGTAGGGGTTGGGAAGAAAATTGTCGAAGAGGGTTTAGTGTCCGGGGGGAGATTGACATGATCGTAGCATTTGGATGGTGTTGGTGTCGGGAAAAGCATTGTTGGCTAGTAGTTGAGAAGAAAATATGATGATGCAGTAATAGTACTTGCTCTAACTTTTGAGTCGGGCTTCATGTACTTTTACCAATGATCATACTAGATTAGAAAATTGTAACGGGTATAAATTAGAAAGCATAAAATCTAGGAAGATAAGTGACGTGATGTTAGAAACTTGTCGTGGCTAGAAACTGAAAAGCATAAAATCTAGGAATATAAGTGATGTGGTGTGTTAGACGTCGAAGAAACAAAAACAAAATGACACTAAGAGTATTATAACATGATCTAAAACAAGATGCTCAAATCTTGTTTAGGTTTTAGAACTATTATGTGCACTTTTGGTTCATGAATCTTGAGGGGTTTCATTGTGTTTTTTTTTTTTTTTTGGAACGGTTCTTTCGGAGAAATCATTGACCAATGAAACCCGATGGGGGGAAAACCTTCAACTTAAGCCGCCCGAAGGCACGACACTTAATTTGAAGTAAACCCTGCCTTCTCCAGATTCGAACCCTAGTGGGTTGAAACCTTCATTGAAGGACTTTGAAAGCCTAGTATCAACAAACCCTGTGGTCAAAGAGGACTTCCCGGATGGTCACCCATCCGGTACTACTCTCTCTGTGGCTCGCTTAACAAGTTAAGCACTCACCACTAGACCACATGATAGTTGACTTGACAATAAAATTAATATAATAAAAACATACCTTTTTAAAAACAGAATGTCACTCTCTAATAATTCATTTGTTTATAACTTTTGAGGGGTTTAGATGTATAGTTTTGAAACTTAGGTATATAAATCTTGACCGTTCAACGTCTTAAAAGGTACGATGAGTTGTATCATGCAAACCATGCATGATGAAGTTCCCTCTAGTTTGGGACAACCTTAACTTAACCCCAATAAAAACCTTGTTTTAAAGATTTGTGGCCTAAGGTAGCTAACTAATTTGGGATTCATCTTTGTAGAATATAATCTTCATAAAGACTAACAAATTTTTGTAAGAGATTTTGCTTTTAAAAAGTTATGCAAGATGAATCAAGATAGGTACGACTAATCGACAACAACCAAATATACTTTTGTTGAGCTTAATAAGTATCACTGATCTCTTAGTCTAATTTAATTAGAAAGAACATATATACTAATAATCAAGTACATATCTAAAATGCTTGGTTTATAACAAGATTGATAATATATAATCTAATAAATTATCATCACCATTCACCAATACGAAATCATTACATATTTTCCTAGAGCAATCCGAAACAACCACTTTTATATGCGAAAGGCAGGGTAATACTTTAACATATATGTTATATGTGCGCAACATATGTCATATTATAGACTTAAACTCACAACATCTTGTTGATGACATTTGTTTGACAAATCTTAGATATTGCTTGGCCAAAGATCTTAGACGTACGTAGTATAGTTCTAAAACTTTTCTAAAGCTATAAATTCATCGCTACAAAGCATTTTTAATATTATTTTTGTGAACCCGTAAGCTATAGAGATTTGATGGAATAAAAATTCTCAATAAAAGACACATGTAGTTTCGATATCTTTAAAGGGGGGTGAACCTGAAGTTTTGTATAATGCATTATTGGGTGAACGCCATAACTCTCCAATATGCTGAAACAAAGTCAGATTGAGATGCAAAATGTTGGGAAGAAGTGATTATTTAATCAACACTTACAGAGATGAAGGTTTTAAATTGTTGGTGAAAATAGAGACATATCTTAATCTAGAAACTGTTTACATCATCATCATGGGATTTTGTTTACACAAAATCATCATGGTTCAAAGAACAGACAAGACACCAAGATGAGAATCAAATCATACCAGTTTTTACATATATGTTCTAATAATTATTCTGGCGAACAAATGTCTTTTAGTTTTACATTTCTATGATAATTATTTTATCAATGGTTTTGCTAACAAATTTAGAGGAAAATTATTTGTAGAATAACTTTCTAGCTCTTACTTAAATACTGTTAATTTAGAGGAAAATTATTTTCACTATAGTTTTGTATGTATTTTATAATTCCAAAAAGACAAAACAGCCATGATTATTTACTTTTTTTGGTTTAACATTTATTATTACAGGAAAAGCCAAAAAAATAGTTCCAATAATCCAAGATATGTTTAACAAAACCAGAAGATTGAATATTAAATAATTAAAAGCTTGAATGATTAAATCACATTTAATATTTGCTTTTGGATGAATATGTCAAAACGTTAATATATACATTATCTATCAACTTGAATGCAGTTAATTCATCTTAACTAATAATTGGGAAACTTCAATATTTTATAGTAACTTGAGACGAAAAACATGTGCCATTTGTAGTTAAAGTCATGCGATGATGTACAAGTACACCATAAAACAATGGCCTTGAAAAAAATATGTATAAAACAATGTCCAATGATTCAGAAGAATCATTGAGTTGAGCTGGGATGTTAAGTGGCTTTAAACACCTGACTTATTTAAATTGAAACCGCAAAAATTTAACTAGAATTACAACAAAAATTAGATTGATCTAAATAGGTTTAGTACCATGTCGTGGTATTAGTTCGGCTCCAAACAAAAGCTTGAACCGAAGAAAATTACAAGTTCCAAATTGAAAAATATAATTATGAAACAATGTGACTTCTTGTTTGAACAATAATAATCCTTTTTTCGAAAACGTAGTTTTGGTTCTGCCTTAACCAAAACCAAGAATGGATTTTCATGTCCTGTCGTCATAGACAAAGATGTAGAATAGTGTGCGAGTGTGTTTGTGTTTCCTTGTTAACACAGTGAAGAGGATCGAACAAAATGAAATTTGGAATCTCTTTTATTCCTTTATATGCGCACTCATCACTAATCAAACGCTAGCTAGTTCTTCATCAAAGTAACTGAGGTTATAGCTGTTCAAATTAATCAACATTAGGCCAGCAACAAGGAATGTGGTATGAATCGTCCATAAGTTGAAAGAGAGTGGCGCAGTCGCGCGGATAAAATGTTACTGGGCTTTACTGGACCTCCAATATAGCAGTTTTATACGAATGCTGCTTATATAACCTTAACCATCTAAAAAAATGGCATCGATTTCAAACATACACCATATTTTCTAGGGGGGGGGGGGGGGGGGGGGGGGACATGGGAGAGTGATACTTTAGCTTATGAATGTCTCTAAACTCTTTTCCTAGACCCGTAAGAAATACTTTAGCTTCTTATCAGCAAGTCATCAGCTCAAATCCAGCAACAGGTAGAGCTTATTAGGTCCCACGTCCAACGATATCCAAGGCTAGGCAAAAGAATATAAATAAACAAGATATTTGCTTTAAATCTATCAAACTTTCATCTGTGATATCAATTGGCATCCAATGTTGTAGATTACTAAATTATAAAACACTAATCACTACATCAGTGTCGGGTTTAGGCCCATGAAATTAACTTTCCAAATTAAAAAGAAAAAAAGAAGACGATTACACATTTTTTTTCGTAACTACTCTGGTAGTGTTTGTTTCCATCAACAAAAATGCAGGTTCCTGAATTACTTTGACAAGAAACAAGCTACATAGCATATCAGAACTCACTTGAACAAGTCACTGCCAGAAAACCTTAATCTGCATTGGTAAGTAATAGTCATTAATATTGTATGGAACTGTATGAAAATGGATCAAAAAGATTAATAAGGTTATCAGAAATTAATACCATACCTTGTTTTATCGTTTACGTTCAGTTCTCCATTTGTAAACTGGTTTAGAAGTTGGGCAGACAATTTCATCTTCACGCAGCTTTCGCTTCTTACCCTTTTTCTGCTCCAACAAAATGGTTTGTTTAATTATTAAATAAAGAGACATATTATAACTGTTTTGAGTTTGAGAGTATATACCTGTAATTCTTGTTTCATTGCCATTTCATTATAAACTTTTTCCAAGTCTTGAACTCTGGTTTTTCTCGCCTCCAGCTCCCTGTAGGAAGCAGCTGTACTCCTGCACGTGAACCATGTTATTAAGTAGCAAAAACTAGAAACAGTTTCTTCAGGTACGTGTCAACCCTTTTTAATTTACCATCAGCGTCAAGATAAATCAATTCAATGGGTCAACATTGTATGTGTGTGAGCTCACTGGTGCGCATAAAGTCATAAAGAAAAACTAGAATAAAAAAAGAGATGAAAAGAAACACCAAAGGCTAAACTACTTGATTGACAAAAATATCTGGGGATAACAAAAACGCAAGGATATCAATTATTCATGTGTAGTTAAGAAGGTAAAGCTATTATTGAGCAGTTCTGATTAGCGAATACAAAGATTGTACTTGCACAATAGACCATGAGAATCCATGTTGCACACAAAATGGTAATGCTAAAGGATTATTTATGCATGTTAATGTTTAATGTGTGCACCCATTGGGAAAATTAAAACTGCAGCAATTTACACGTATATATTTATGACCAAAGATAAACATCGCAACCACTTATAATTATTCAGATACAAAGGCATAGTTATAGATTAATATGCCTTCTAAGGACATCGAACTGAATGGTGAAGTAGTAGTGAACGAACACACATAAAGGACATCACAATGAATATATAACTTTCTTTTGTTGGACTTTTAGCAAATTGTTGAATGGCAAAAGAAAGTGCAAGCCCAACATTTAAATCTCCTTTCAACACTCTGGTATGCCTTAATATTTCGTACTTACAGTCGCACATACTTTCTTCCAACAAACGGCACAAACTCAACAGTTATAACTAGTGAAGGAAAACAACATTTCATCAAAATGATGTGTGTCACACTGTCCATCCTGATTCCATGGAACTAATACAAATATACTAAAATTTACAGACCGGCCTTGAAATTAAAGTTCTAAAAGTTGTAAAAGTAAGTGATACACCCCCATTGTTTGCATTCACACATAAAGTGCCAGTTGTACACAGTAATTTCCAGGGCTGTCCAGTGGATTTCGGTGGCCCAGATATATTAATATGAAGTATACCTTAAGAAAGTTGATTATAAGTGAAAAGAAGTTTATTTATAATGTGCAGACTAACACTCTCCCAATACATAACATTATTAAAAACAACCACCTAAAAGTTAACGACACAAAATGCGACTTTTCTAATCTTACAAGAGCACAAGACGTAGAATTAAAAGCCCCACACACAAGTACACCACTTAAACAAAACATTTACCCACTTCCCCAACTGCCCAAAGCTACAGTGTCCACAATTAGACACCCAATTATACAGCAAGAAAAAACTCATGGTCAAATTCTCAACAACCTAGTTTAGACCAAACAGACAACGATTCCATAATTTTTATTCCAATGTAGAGTATATATATATAAATTTAGACAGGCTTTGTTATCTTAATTAAAGTACCTAACCAAGTAAAAGGTAATAAAGTAATAAACTAATTGCAATTTATAAAGGTCAAATACAGCCCTCAATCAAAATTCAAAATAAAAAAGTTTAAGTTGTTAGCTGAAAATAGAGAGATAATTCAATCAAGATAGATGAAAGCAAAGATTTGCTGGATTGTAATGGATACACTTCTCCACCAATTCACGTTTTTTTTTTTTTTTTTTTTTTTTTTTGCCCGGATTATATGGCCATATACACATACACAAATAACTTTGGAGTAACTAAATATATTAATTCGCCAAGAAAAACTTCTGAACATGGAGTCGATCTATCAGATTCAATTGGCCTTGTACAGTTGTACATAACTACATATATTAAATATATTGCAAGTGTAAAAGCCCACAAAATCAGTAGCCTTGTGCAGTCACAGGCTGAGTCTTATCACCTACACGTATGGAAGTGCTATCTATGTAGGGGTGTTTCAAATGCATGTTAAGGATCAAATCTGTGAACCAAATAGGTATATATGTGCATTCCTCAATATCAGCAACAAAAATCAATCACATAGGCCATAAGTCTCTACAATCACCAAATAGGTGTTCCCCAATCTGACACTATAATTGAAGCGTTCACTCAGAATATCTTGATTATTATAGCCACGAGAATTGGTATCTTTACTGTTAAACCAACAACTATGTCTGGAATCTGGATTGAGCTCAACTCATTGTGAAAAAAGACAAGTTTACTTCAATATCTTTTCTTACACTACAGTTTCATAACTAAATGGTTGAACCTTTTGCCAATCACCATCAGGAGCAACGAAAACAATAAGAAGCTTATTTTACCTGGCTTAACTAGGAGTTCCAATTGTACATCCTACTGCAGTTTCTATTCCATTTAACACCACTAGGAAAGGTTGATATATTTTTGCGAACTATATTTATCAATGAAGCAGTATTAACTTAATTCTCAGACTACAATTTGCACAACGATCAAAATTACTCAATGCAAATGCAAGTGTAAGACGAAATACGCAAAAAAACAAACAACAATACTCTACAAAAATCTATATATATATATATATATATATATATATATATATATATATATATATATATATATATATATATATATATATATATATATATATATATATATATATATATATATATACACGAACACGCTAACATGTTACTTTACCTTTTGATTTTCTCAGGCAAGTCCTCGAAAGCTGGCAATCCACGACCACTCTTCGTTTCGGACAGTATTCTCTTAGCATCCTCTCTGTCAATGATAAATAGTTAGCCATGACACATATTAATTAACAGAACCGCGGACACGCCACCCATTAACGTACTATAAACAAAAAACTCGTGCACTTCATACCTATCTTCAGCATAGTATACATGTTTGTTTGACGGCTGAGAATCAAGCGAGTGTAGTGTTGCTGTTAGCCTTTCAATTTTCTGCATCAAGTAAAATTGTTTAGCGTAATGTAATACCCGCTTTTAAACCGCAAGAGAATAACCCTGTTACTGGATAAGTTACCTTTTTCTCTGAGAGAATTTTCTGCAAGATATAACCGATATCTTGTGATTTCATCAACAAGAGTTCTTCTTGAGTGTATTTATTTGGTTCACCACTGTGCAGCATATACAACAATTAAGCATATATTTTTTTTCATTACTATACACTCGGATGGGATAAAATGATAGAACATTACGCTTGTTTATGAACTCCACTAACAGTTTTGGAGTTAATCATCTTAAAGTAGAATTCATCGGGATTCCTAAACGCTGCCTTTTCCTTGAGTTTCTGTTTTACACAAAGTCACGGCTACAGATTTAGCCATTTCCGAATAACCCATAATCAGCAATGATGCCATCGGAAAAAGAATTTTACCTGCAAGTAATCCTCTTTTTTATGGAAGGCCTTTGCACGGACAACATAATCCTTGTGTTTCTCGAGAAGCCCAAATCTTTTCCTTTCTTTTCTGGATGTGAAAAAAAAATGAAAGAATGAGAAAACAAAACTGAAAACCATTTACGGAAAAGCGCAAAGTATATAAAAACTCACGGTTGGGATCGTTCCTTATGAGCCCGTCTGTGAATAGCATTCCTTAGAGACGACATCTTGAAGGACTAAGAGTATAGTCGTCTGCAAAAAGACAGAAACACTTAAAACTTTGATGCCTAAGTAGTACTTTTCAAGGGGTGTTTCCGTGTTTGTTTAAGCTTATCTGTGGCTTATGAGCTTAGTTGTGTTTCGGCTTATATTTCATACGCCTCCAGTTCTTCGGCTTATTCTGAGACTTTATATAAGTTTATTATTAAACTTATATAAGCCTGCAAGTCTCAAAATAAGCTGGAGAATTGGGGCTTATGAAATATAAGCCGAAATCAAATAAGCTCATAAGCCCACATATAAGCTTAAACAAACACCCCTTTTAGCACTGTGAGCTAATTAAGCTCTCAAAACGACACAATAAGTAAATTTTTAGCAAGTATTGAGCCTGAAGAAAAAAAAATAAGCTAAATAGGATATAAGAAACTGACCTGATTAGTGTGAGTGAGTGTAACTAAAGGATGAGCGATAGAGACAGCCTCCTGGAAGAGGTCACGGCAGAGAGACGGTACGAGGGTTTAATTTGGGGCTAGGGCTTAAGTGGGTCTTCGCTTTTGCTTTAGGTAGTGTTTGGTTTGTGGATATCAAAATGAATTAGGATTTTTTAATTTATTATTATTATTTATTTTTTTTATTTTTATTTTTTTTTATTATAAACATCACTTTATTAGAAAATCAAAAGACAAGAAATTAGTGGGGAGCCGAGACACTAATTGGGCCCCCACACCTCTAGCTATAGCGAAGCTAATCCTACTAAAAATATGTGGAGCAGCCCGTGCTCCAATGTCTTGAGTTATAGAGAATCGTCGAATACACTTTAATAAGGTCACTGCATCTTTTTCAAGTTCTCCAAAAGAAGAGAATGAAAATGGGAGGAACCCATATCCGATAGTAGCGCATTTAGCCTCGTACTTGACACGTTTACGTTGTACGGCTTCAATAACCGCCTGACCGGGCATAAAATCAACCATACTCGAACGCGTCAAAGGTGACGATCTTGTGAGATCAACACAAACATCAAGCCCACCATCCCAAGAGTAAAGTAACATATCAGCTGGACGTAAGGTTTTGTCCCTTTCTCCATGAAGACCAATATCAACCTCCTTACGAGCTGAAATTCCAGACCGAGAATATATATCAACAAGAACATCACGCACAACATTATGCCGATGTTTAATACCAACTATACTTGCGCACGAAACAGCATGATCCCCAAAAATATCTCCAGAAAAGACCTTAGAACAAGCTGAACACGGCATCTGGATAGTAAAAAGAGGAACACCCAACCGATAACACAACACACATCGATAAGTCCTGGCATTCATAGTTTGTCCCAATCCAGATATCGGTGCCACCCTAAGCCAATCTGACGTGTAATCTTCTTTTAGTGAGCTCCATAACGCCATCTGTCTGGGGGATAAATGGAAGGTGGATTCAACCGTTTGGGCAACACGTGTGAAATGTATATCTGCCAATTTCTTCATAAGTTTGGGGGCAGCGATCTCACTAGGGTTACTCAAAAGGTCAATTTCCATATTCACATTAAAAGTACGCAAAGCATCATCAAATGAGGGACCAGTAGTCACAATACCAGAACTATAGAGAAGCTTAGTCTGTAAGCTGGCAGATTGAAGTCTAGAAGCAAGGAAGGCATAGTTCAAGACATCACCTGCAGCGTACACACCAAGCCCCCCGAAAGCAAAAGGTAGGGTGGAAAGTCTCCATTGCCAATCGCCAAACCCAGGTCCAGAAGCAGTGACAATACGTTTCAAAGAAGAACGAAGTGCTGCATCAAAAGAAACCTGAGCACCCTCAAAGACCCGAGGAGAACATGTGCGCATAGAAAAATACAACTTGGAAATACCAGCACATGCACGCAGTAGCAACAACTCACATTGAGGATCATTAAGCTTAGCAACAGCATCCATAAGTTCAATAGTTTTAGCAACCCTTTTCATAACAAGCTTACTACTAAACTCAAAGTCCACACTGGCGGGCCCACCTAATAATTTAACACCGTGCAAAGGTCGAGAAATATTAGGGGGAAAAACACCAACATACCTGCTCCTGGGGTCTGCCTTTGGCCAAAAAACCCCAGTTTTATCAACGTTGAGGTGTAAACCACAACTAGGTCCATCCATCATAATCAACTCTAAAATCTTCCCCACAACCAAAGTATCTCCAATAATAGTGTCATCATCCAGATACCAAGCTTGAAGAGAAAGGGTAAAGGAGTCTCTAATCTTACATGCCAAGGGATGTAACACTAAAGCAAAAAGAAGAGGCCCAAGCGGATCACCCTGTTGCACCCCTTGGTGTGACCATAAAGTATGCTCACCATAATATAATCTGGCAGGACTGGAGTAACAGAATTCCACCCAACGTGAAATAGCCGGAGCACGAAGGCGAACTTCCCGTAACATAACCGCATGATCCACCATATTGAAGACGTTTTTAAAGTCCACCAACAACATCGATAGACCAACATCGCCCCCATGGTCTTCAATCAACCGATTCACAGCATGAAGAATTGCCTCCTCTCCTCCCGATACCCCCACACCAAATTGCAAACCATCAAAATTACCATCCAAAGAGTGGCCAATCATAGAAGCACAAACCTTGGAGACTAATCGCCTCCAAACAGTCCCAACAACAATAGGACGGATCCCCCCTCCTGGTTTAACCAAAGGCGTGAGAGGAGCACTAGCAACATACTCACCCAACACCCTTGGGCATTTACCCTCAAGAAAAAGGTTCACCACCTGGGTGATAGAGGCGACTAACTCATCAGAAATAGTAACAGCAGCACCATTTAAACAATCCAAAAGGTGTTGGGCACGCAAACCATCCCGTCCACAAGAAGTACCACGAGGGAAACTCTTAATCATATCAAGAACCATAGCAGGAGATGCAGAAAGGTGATGATGATCAATAGGTATATCTGGCAAAAGGGGAGCAGATTGAAAAGGGTGCCTAGCTTTTAAATCCTCAAGAGTAGTACCATCATAAGCCGCAATACCCGAAGAAGAAAGAACTCTGATAGCAGCAGTATAATGGCCATCACAAATCTTCCTCTTACACTGCTTGATATTACGATCACCCAAGTCTAAGTTTTCCTCATCAATATTAGACCATAAAGGGGAGGGTTCGACTAAAACCTCACGCACAATTTGTAAACTACCACCAGGTGTGCCCCAAGATGAAATAGCATTAACAATATACTCTTCCTGTCGTTGACGCTTAGTAGCAGACCTACACTCTTGATTACTCCTCGGGCAAAAGGTTTTAAGCAGGCAAAGAGGCAAGACTAACAAACCAACCCAGCAAGAAATGTTGTCAGGCGAACAGACCACCTTATCAAGAGCTCCTTTCAAAACCCGAGAAAACCCCAAACGACATTTAGGAGGGATGGATTTGACAGTACGCAACCCCTTAGAAAGTATAGTATCAAGGAGATGTAAATCAAAACCACCAAGCTCATCAAAAACCAAATCCTCAACAAGAGCAACATGAGAAGGAGCTTGTGGTTTGGTGAGATCATGCAACACAAACCGAACAACACCATCACCACAATCAGGATGTGACACAAAATCAGACCCCCCACCATGCCGACACTTAGTCCGGAAAGTATGCGTTTTGAAACAACCACCACATAACCACAATCCCATACGCTTAAGAGTAACCTCAACCCTTTTAAAAATAACTAAATCCGATACAAGAGAATGTCTAGTAATAGCTTGTGCCTCACCACTAAAGTGTCGATCACGAAGATGTGTGATCAAATAAGTCTTAGTAAGTCCATTTCCGCCCCTATCACGACACCCACTAAGACCCGCGAAGGGGCAGTGAAATCTCACAATAGGCATAGGAAATTCGCCACTGAAATGCCAAAACGGAAACACCAACTAGACACCAAATGTGAAGGCCAAGTAAAATCCAAATCGAAACACAAAACAAAACACCACAACAACAACTATAGCAGAGTTGTAGCAGAAACACAGTAACAGAACTGTAGCAGAACTGTAGCAGTAGCCGTAGGAGAAGCGTACCAAAACCAAACCCAGTTGTGTCGAAGCAACCACACGGACCGAAACGACTCTTGAAACAAACCCCTACAACAACGAAACCACAACTGCTATGAGTAAGCCCCAGCAAAACTGCAACAGTTTGAAAACAAGGTATAGGAGGTGCCAATACAGTAGCAGTTCCAGTAAACGATGTAGCAACAAACCCTACCAATCGTTTTCGTAAAACCCAAACAACCACTAATGCCAGCGAACCCAAACAACCACTGATGCCACTGATGCAAAAGAGACCCCCTACGAAGCAGATGAAGAACAATACCAGCAGAACCACCAGAAAAAAAATGGAGTCTCAAGCGAAACCCTAAAATTAAATGAAGACCAAAGAGAATGAAAACCTAATGAAAACAAACCAATCCCAATCACAGGAACGACATTAACGAACTAAGATTCAACAGATGTTGTTAAATAATGAAGCATGAACCAACGTGAGATCAAGACGATCCCACATCCTTAAGAAGAAACGTAATGATTAGTAGAGAGAATTTTTAGAGGAAAGAAATTTAGGGTGTGTTTGATATGCTTGGTGGAATCACTATAGGTATAGGTTTGAGTATAGAGTGTAATAGAAATGGGTATGTAGATATCACTTTTTATGGGTATCCACATCCCTACCAAATCATATCTGTAACACCCCCATTTTTCACTGATCTCAGCGGATAAAGTGTTTGGGGTATTACTCATGGAAACAAAGACAAGATAATAGAAAACGACTCGAAAAGAGAGGTTTTTGAAAAAGGTGTTATCATTCATTTATTCATCAGAGTTTTTACAGTAAAAGATGTACTTTTACCAAAAGAGAGGTCCCTAAGATACGTTTTATGACACAAAACTGATGAATGATAATTATTTTGGACGTCCTCATGTCCAGTGGTTCTCCGAGACAGGGTTCCTATAGTGCCTAATTACCTAAGATAACATGCTTAAAAGTCCAAACGTATGTTGAGTGAGAGTCATAGGTTTAAAAAGTTAAAGTATAAATACAAGTTTCACAGGGTTCAGCTTAAACCCTATGTGTGGAAAAGTGTTAGTGTTAGAAGGTATATTGCCCTAAGCTCATGAACCACACGTTAACGATCCGAGTCATGGGGTCTGCAGATCAAACCATTAGAGGATGGGAAGGATAACTTGCCAAAGTTAAACCTTCAGTGGGTTCAAATATAGTACTTATTGGTACCACCTATTGGGGTGTTAATACCAACGGGAGTTGTCAAACTCCAATAGATCTATCAACTATATTCACGTTCGCGTGGGTAAAATATCCAAACGATTAGATTCATGAATTTTGGTTATGTAATGATGGCTGTTAGTTTACTCGTGCAATAACCAGAGAAAAGACGTGTATTTTGTTTTAAAGTATGTATCCCCCTCACATGGTTTGTAAAACATTTAGAAAGCATTTAAAAGGTCTGAGGCTATGAAAACTCACCTGAGTCTCTAGATAGTTAAAGTAGGGATTTAGACAACTCACTCACGTATACTAGGGTAGTGTGGGTGTGCGTATGTCAAGTATTAGTCTAGGTTTTCTTAACTAATTACTATTAGGTTTTTATATATAACATAACACCGTTCGGGCCATTGTAATTGATTGGTGCTAAACAGTCAACTTAAATTGACCAGGTAAATGGTCAACAAAGTCAAACTCCCTAGACCAATATTCCGTGGATAGTATAGTGTGTCCCCGGGTCGTTAAAGTCCAAGCGATATTGAAATGGTGTTATTTGAAATC
Organism: Artemisia argyi; assembly: GCA_030686995.1. Taxonomy (NCBI): domain Eukaryota; kingdom Viridiplantae; phylum Streptophyta; class Magnoliopsida; order Asterales; family Asteraceae; genus Artemisia; species Artemisia argyi. Next base: position 69,214,197 of record CM060704.1, on the reverse strand, counting down.
GTTTATGAGTGAGTGACACTGAGGACAGTAGCCCAGATGATATGGAATTGATTTTGCTACTGTTATTTTGGTATTTGTATACAGATATAATATTCACAAAAATCAGATATACAAGTATATGCACAAATTCATAATTCAGATCACGTAACAGACAGAAAAAGTGGGATTTGTTGAATTACAAACTACAGGGGGTGCTTTTGAAACTTTTGAAACTTGAAATTAAAAGAAAATTGAAAATGAAAATGAAATTATTAAAATGATTATTTTACTATTTAAATATTATTTAATTTATAAAACTAATTAAAATCTAATTTAAAACCTAATTTAAATTATCTAATAATTATAAGTATTACAAATTAAACTAAAAATTTACAAAAACAATTTCTAAACTTAAAATAGAACTTGAAGAAAGTATAAAAAATAAAAATAAATATTTTTGTCTTTTTATGATTTTTTTAGTAATTAAAAACTATTTATATTAATTAAGCTAATTAAACTATTTTAAATTACAATTAATACTGAATTAACTTAGAAAATTATGAGAAAATTTATAAAACTATTTAACCATCACAGGAATCCTACAAAATTATAAAAACTTCTAAAAATTATGTTTAAGGCTATTCCACTAATTAATTACCTTTTAATTAACTTAAATCTAATTTAAATAATTAAAATAAGAAAAATGGAAAATGAATAGTAGAAACTAAAAATTTATTTTCTAAAAGTCTTAACTAATTTATAAAACTTAGAAAAAATATAAAAACCTACTGTTGTTACTAAAAATTTAAGAAAACTAATTAATAACTAATATTACCTATTTAATTAATTAAACTAGTTTTAAATCTAATAAATAGTAAACAGATTAGGAAAAATCTAAGAAAATTATTTTAACTAATTAATCTACTTGAAAATTTACAAAATTATAAAAATGGACAAGTGCTTATAAATAAGCTGAAAAGAAAATTGAAAAAGTTAGATTCTATTAAATAGAAACTATCACTTATTTTATTTTTGGATTTTTTGAGTTTTTCTTTTTGACAGCTAAAAGTTAGATGAAAATAAGCTACTTTTGTAAAACAACTTTTTATGATGCTTAAAAATAAGTAGTATGCACCCCCTTTTACTTAAGCAGTTGACTTTTATTGACCAAGTGGACAAATAAGCTCAAATGAGTGCAGGTGGGGTCCACAATGATGGAAATGGGTACAAATAAGCTAAAGTAACTAGAATAAGCCAGAAACAACAAGCAATGATCACCAATAAGCTAATAAGAACCAAATAAGTACTTTGCAACTTGAAATTTCACTCAGAAATGGGACAGACTTTGGGGTGGATTCCAGGTGGGGTCCACTTGATCCTAGGTCAAACCAAGGGTCAATGCTTGATCCCTGGTAGGAGGGGGGTTAACTAAAGCTATTTGTGGGTTGTGGGACCCACTATGGTGGCCAGAAAACCACCACCAAGTGGTGGTGTTGGACTATGGACTGCTGATGCAGGGGAGAACCTCCCCCTGCAAGTAACTTTGGTCTAATGTGGGCCCTAGCAGAAAAATGGTGAAAATACAAGAAATGTGGAATCTCAAAGACAAGCTAGTAGAAAACAAGTAAAAACAAGTTTCACTACCTAATCTAAAACACAAAAATCAAATTAATTGCTTGAACTTTTGGAAAAATAAGGAAGATGCAAATTTGATTTTTTGCTTAAAACTACTTGTTTGACTCTTTTGGATTTTGAGCTTAATTTAATGACTGGAACTAAGATAATAAGCTGAAATTAAGTTGAATTAACACAAAACAATTACTTTTAAACTATTATGAAGGACTTATGGATGCCAAATCCCACACAGTTAACTATGTGGGTTAATTTTTTTAGATTTTGACTTCTAACCAAAACAACCCTTGTTTTTATGCTCAATATGGTATACTGAGTACTTATCAATGCTACTCAAACCAATTTAGACCAAGGAAACACAGATATCACAGATGAAATCTACTAATCCAAACACACCTTATGTTGACAGTTGAGAAGATTTTTAGAGAGTTTAACTTGTTTACCCCAACTATCTGTTTACAAAAGCTCTATTATAATCTAAATAGGTAATCTAAGCATAAAAACACAAATGATGATCACTAATTCACAAGAAAACAAGTTATAGCTAATTAGGCAGGTTTAAACTAAGAGCATAAGCAACTAAGAAATCCAAATACAAGCTACTAATTTCAATGCAAAATCTTAACTAATAGCACCTAAATAACACAAATACCACAGACAAGCAAGTTACAAAGATAATTAGGAATTGAAATTTTAGAGAAAAATTAAAATTAGCAAATCTTACAAGACACCCCTAGCTTGAACAAGGGATTTTCCACAGTTGCCTATCTTTAGATAGGCCCAATCCAATTCCAATCTTGCTCTTCAATGATCCTCAATACCTGAAATCAAACTAGAAACAAGACAGTTGACTATGGTTGACTTTTTTAGCTTTTTGATTATTTTCTACTTAATACTGGATTTTAGGGTCTCTAAAGCTTCAATAAGCTTAATGGATCCTAAATGAGCTTAATTCAGTCCATGTTTACTGATACAAATCACCACTAAGCTTGTTGATAATTTCAGAATTTGGAACAAATGGCAATAACTTAAAACAGAACTGAAACTTGATTTTTATAACTTGAAAAGGTTTAAATTACAACAAAAGACTGCTACAATGCTTGAATGAAGAAAATTACAACTAAATTTGAAGACTTAATTAAATACGACACTAAATTTAACTAATAAGACTACACACTTCAATCCTTGCTTCCTTCTTCTTTTTATAGATGCCCATTAGGGTTCTCTCACTCTTCTGATCATTTCCCATCACAATTTGAAGCCATTGAATCACTGCAACACCTTAATCTGATGCCACGTATTTTTGGCGGGAAATACTTTTTTGCAATTTGCTTTGATAACAGACAAGGGGGTGCATTTATTGTGGTGGGATAGTTAGGTGTAGTGGGTTGGTTTGGGCGGTGGAACAAGTGGGAGAGGGTGGTGGTGATGGGACTGAGTTGCAGTTCAAGTGGGGGAGGGAAGATGATGGTTGTTTGACCATGTTTGACCGAGGGGGTCAAACTTTGACCCCGGTGTTATTAGTTTGGGTGTGGGTGGGCTGTGGGTGATATGGGCCTAAAAAAGGAATGGGCTTGTGTATTGGATTGTGGGTTTTGGTTTAAGAATAATAATAAGGAGTCCGGTTTGGTTTTAAGTTACACAAGGACCATTTTTGTAATTTTACGAAAGTTAAGGGGGGAAACTTGGCAATCTTCCAAAGTACTTCAAGGGGTATATTATGCCAAGTTATGAATAGTATGAGACCCTGGAATGATTTTTCCATTTTTATTTCACCAGGGACTAAAACTACCAAACTTCCAAACTTCAGGGACCATTTGTGTAATTTCACCAAACTTTTCCACCAAGGACCAATCCTGCCATAAAAGGTTATTGCAAGGACAAAATTTGTTTTTCTCAAAGTTTTTAATATCCCAGGGACTATTTTTGACAATTTTCAAAGTTCAGGGACTAAACTTGACATTTTGTGAAACTTTTCACCAAAGGACTAATTATGTCACTTTTTGATTTAAAAAGGACCTTTGGTGACTTTTTCAAGTTTTTAGAACAACTAGGGACTAGATTTGACAACTTTTGAAAGATGAGGGACTGAAACTGCCAATTTTGCAAACTTTGTGTGTTTTTCATCTGTTTTTGATTATTTTGCATTTGAAACATGTAAAACACTTTTCTGGGATATTTTCACTATTTTGATTCGATATTGAGTGTTTTTAGATGTTTTGGCAGCTCAAAAAAGGTAAAAATGATGAGTATTTACACACTCATCAGTAATTCAAAAGTATATGACTCCTCACATGAAGCTTCCTAATATTGTATTATGTGATCAGTATAATACCGTTCGGGCCATCATAATTCAGAAGTTAATACTCCTCACACAAAGCTCCATATTATTGAGTTATGTTGTTATTAGGGTTTAGTTATAACATGTAATAACCCGACATTTTCCCATTTACTAATTTTCTGTAAGAACCCGAAAAATTCGAGTTATTTATTTCTTGATAGACCGATGAAAAATTCCTCTTATTTAATTGTTTTATTTACTCTCGTAATTTAACTCTTGCATTAACATCTAAAGCAACAACGATATATATATTTTATTTTACGACCAACATTGTGAACTCACATTTCATTCATTTAAAATCTACGTGTGTACCAACACCGCGATTGTATGGCATAGGCTTAAATACAAACGTACCAAAATTTGTTTAACTCCTGCTCAAAGCCATACTAAACTACCCAAGAACACTACTCTCTACCTTGCCTATTTTTATTTACGTCTTACAAAGCTACACAAGGATAAATACAAATCACAATAATGATAATAATAATTTTGAAAATAAAATAAAAGGTAACACTTGGGGGTTGCCAAAAAGAAACGTGTGTGGATATACCAGCCAACCCACCTCCTATTTTACTCACTTTCTTTTACCCACCTTTCTTTTACCTGCTACCCTCTTTTTCTTCTCCCCAAAAACACGCTTCTGCTCCTCCCTCCTCCCACGAGCCGCACCTCAAAAACCAAGCCACCCAAAGTGGAAAATGAAACACATCCTTCATACCCTTGAAATCCCCATCATACCATTCTTGTGTATATCAATCCCTTCCTTTCCCTTTCACACAAGAATACCCAAACCACACTCCATCTCTTCTCCAAACTCGTGAATACTAGGGAGAATCTAAACCCTAGGTACTAATCCTAAAGTCACTGCCTTCAAACTCGTGCCCTGGGTCAACAATCCGTTGGATTTGGTGATTGATTTGAGTTATGCTTCACGAGGGTGGGTCTCGATTTCCAAGCACCAAAAAGAGAGTTGATACCTTTCCTAAATCCTTCCTTTTAATACCATGGGTTTCCATAAGGGTTCCACACATCCTAGAAATCAACAAAGAAAAATAGCAAAGGGAAACTTGATAAGAAGCCGGCGTGAAATTGAAGGGGGTGTGTGGATCGCTTGTGGTGAACCCGTGTTCAAAACCTTGTTTCTATTTCGCATCCAATCGATTTGTAAGATCACATACTTTTGTTATTGTTTAATTGATGTAATGTTGTTTTATACCAAATCGATACATGTTATTTCCAGCTCAGTTTTTGTTTGTTTTTAAGCTTGTGTGAAAATCGATAAACAAGTTAAAACGTAACTTATTAATGGCTCGGGTGAGGGAAGTGCTTATGTTATTGTTTATCTTCTGGCTTATTAGTAGAAACTTACCAAGTGTGGTTCTTTTTTTTCTTTTTTGTTTGGTATTCGACCCACTGTCAAATAAGCGGATACCTTTTCCTCCTTGTTCTTCTTTGCTTGACTATTGGTTGCGTTTGGTTTTGATTACGGGCTGAACCCATTGTGATCGAAACAGTGGTGAGACCCTTGGTCTTACTTGTTGCTCGTTCTTGTTTCATTCTTGGGTCGAGTTGATCATAGCGATGGTGTTGAGTCAAGTGACCAAGTCGGGTTGTACCCGGCCGATTTAGTCGTTAGTTAAAAATATTGTTGCTGCTTTTGTTGTGCTAAATATTGGTGTAAAAGTAAACCTCCATGTGTTTGTGTTTTGGTGTTCTGTTGTGTGTCGAAGGAAGGAGTGGGCCAAGCCCGAGCTGCAGCCCATACCGAGCCCAACTCATTTAAGGTTTTGTTTTGTGTCACAATTTAGCGAAAGTTATAACTACCATGCGCCAGTCGACCTTCCAACTTCCACGATACGTCCCGACCCATTTGCTATACTCTACGATCACGACTCATTAATCTTTACTCGACCGTCTCTAACGACACGACATAAATTAAATTTACTAACTATCATAACTAAACTTGTTTTTGCATGTAAATCTAAAACCATAAATTAAAATTTTATAAACTTTAAACTACTAAATATTATTTTCAAATATTACATATTCACTTTATAGCCAAGCTTTATTTCCTAAAATAATTTCTTCGTTCAACCCTAAATAATACTAGTAAATAAAAAGCTACAACGATCATATAAATTTTACTAAAGACTTGACTAAATAATTCATTAGTCAATATTTTATAGAACATTAAATGGAAATTATATTGACACCTATTATATACTTAAAGCATGAACGATTCTTTAAAAACTCTTACGCATATAAATTTTTTTTAAATAATCTTAAATACAAATAATTTTAGTAAAACTAATGTATTAAAACCTATATACGTTTTCGTTATTATATATAACTATATACTAAAACAACGTCTTCAAACCTAACTTCACTTTTCGTCACTCGTCTGACATCTCGTTTTTAGGTCGTCATAAACCAAGTAGGTTTATGTTTTCACTATTCGGTCCCTGTCTTTTTGCATGGGTGTACACTTCCTCGAGCCAATAATTACAAATTACTATCAAAATCTAATCTTCACCACACAAGCAACAACAACAATATTGTTTTGAAACGTATCTACGCTCTTCAAAATACTAAATTAGAACTATGAAACTAAACTATGCCATACTTATCTAGGTCACGCGTCGGAGCTACCATCTATTACTTGACTCTATTGCATTTCGGACTACTACTACGAAGGTGAGTTCATAGTCCCACATTTTACTATGTTTTCAAACCCGTGGGGAGATACATGCTTTAAATCTGAACACAAGTATTTTTCTGTATGCTATCCTGATTGATATTGCCTGAGTTAGTGTTTCTGCCAAAAGTCCCTCATATCATGACCCATTAATCACTTGCGAGTGAACGCGAATATAGTGAATAGATCTATTGGAAATTGACAGCCCATTTGTGCTAGCCGGATAGATAGCTTTCGTGCTAGCCGGATTGATAGTCAAATGCACTTTATTTGAGAACTACTAGGAAACTGGCAAACTCCTATTACCCGAGGGCCCTATCACCTACATCATACTATTTTGTGTAGGCTTCTATCCCATAAGATTATTATATATTTCTTATGGCTGCATAACGACGTTAAGGTTTGCGTGTCATGAGGCTTAGTGCAATATCTTACATTACGATGTCACTGTTTTCATAACGATTTGACTTGTGTTCAACTATTATAACTTAAACACTGTGGATTCACTCAACCTTTGTGTTGACTCTTTTAGCATGTTTTATCTCAGGTAATTAACTTGCATCTATGGCACGGAGTGGAGCAGGGCACCCTTGGGGTTCACTTAAAATTGTTATCATTCATTTTGATTCAAGACATTTTCCTTATGTATTTCTAAACTCATTAAACCATTATGGTAACTCTGATTTTATGTTTGATGAATGATAATGAATTTTCTCAAAACGACTCTTTTATGTCGTTCTCTATGATTATGGCTATGTTTCTATGAAGTAATACCCCGATTAGACTTTTCCGCCTATGCCGCCACCTACTGTGTTTTACTCTCAGACTACTACTGTACCTGTACCACCTACCACTTCATCTCCTATTCCCGCACCCCCAGCTATTGTCACCGAGACTGTTCCCTCACCTGATACCCATGAGTGGGATGATGCCCAGAGTTGGTCATATTTGCCAGAGGCTATTCGTCGTTGGAGATTCATAGAGGGACCCATGAGAGTGTCTGAGCTTGGAGAGAGTTCTACACCCGTACTACCAGTCACCGGAGAGCAGGTGCACCACACTGTTCCACTACTAGCAGCTAGACTGGTTAGGCATGAGGATAGGATCGATGATATTGTAGGTGTTGTGGAGGAGATTTCTCTTGAGCGGGTGGAGAACATAGAGGAGGAGGTGACTAACCTCGTGGTTCATAGGGTGGCGATAGAGCAGGTATTTCAGATGATGGGCACTGAGTTGGAGGAGACCATGGATACTGTTACTGAGATGGGTCACAGGCTGGACGTTCAGAGTCATGAGATGCAGGATCAGCGAGAGATTTCAGTGATTACGCAGCAGATGTTGGAGCATCAGACACAGGAGCTAGCTGCTACCACTGCTACAGTCCATGCACTCAGAGTATCCCTTGAGGAGGTGCGAGCTCGAGAGCGAGCGAGAGATGCAGAGATGTTAGGGATGATTCGGATCATTCGAGACTTGGAGAGGAGGTTGGGAGGCGCACCTGGAGCCCCATAGATCTATGACATATCGCTGCATGCAGAGACATCTAGCTTGCCCTATGTGGCATTAATAATGTTGTATCTTGTTATTTGAACAATGTATCAGATTATTAAAACCTCGTGTTAGTTATGATTGTATTGTATGGATATTGATTTATGTTGTTCTAGTATTTGATCTTATGTTATGATTACTCTCATGTACCACCATGTTGTAACTCATTATGAATGTCATGTGTGTTGTGAAATTATATTTCTTTTCAAGCATGTCGTGATACTTATTATGATTGATATGGTTGTGTTGGTGATGATGTACTCATTGTATGGTTGAATAGCATTATAACCTCGACTGTTATGGGATTGATTGTAATATTTCTTTATATTGTGTTAATCTTGGTACCAAATTCTCAAGTGTGTATTGTGATTTTTTTTGAAGAATGGCTCCTCGTAAGAAGGCAACAACAGCAACAACCCCTGCAACCCCCACAACTCCTATGACTCCCGCTGCAGTCCAAAAGTTGATTGCTGACGGTATTGCAGCTGCATTAGGAGAGCAGGCTGCGGCCATGGCACGTTCCAGCAGTACGAACAGGCCAAATGGAGAGGGCGAAACTTCTGGGACACGCAAGTGTACCTACAAGGATTTTATGGCTTGCAAGCCTACATACTTCAAAGGGACTGAAGGAGTATCTGAACTTGCTCGTTGGTTCGAGCGCTCTGAAACAGTGTTCTCAAGGAGCGGGTGCTCTAATGAAAACAGGGTCTCATTTGCTACTGGTACACTACTAGAAGATGCTTTGTCCTGGTGGAACACTACTGCACAAAACATGGGCATAGAGGAAGCTCACCAAATCACTTGGGCTGACTTCAAGCAAAGGATGTTAAGGAAGTACTGCACTCGCACAGAGATCAGAAAACTGGAGGATGAGTTTGACCGTTTGGTGGTAAAAGGGGTTGATATCAAAACCTATGATCGAAGGTTTCAGGAATTAGCTGTGTTGTGCCCCACCAAAGTGCCAAACCTTGAGAAATTACTGGAAAGGTATGTGGAGGGTCTGCCTAGGAGCATAGAAGGGAATGTCACTGCTTCCAAACCTCAAACACTGGAAGAGGCTATGGAACTCGCTCAGAGACTGTTGGAAAGAGAGATTAAGCATAACCAAACCCTCGGCAACAACAATCAAAAGCGGAAATTTGATGACCGAAGAAACAACCACAACTCTCACAACCCCAACCCTCACAACAACCACTTTCCCCATAACAACAACAATAACAACCGCTACCACCACCAGGACTATCAACAAAACCGAAACCATCACCACAACCAACAGAATCGCCGGCGAGAAGCCGCCAGGGCTTATGTTGCCGCACCCACTGGAACCCAAGGCTATGCTGGACTCACTCCTATGTGTAACCGATGCAGACTACATCACAATGGACCTTGTTACGCTAGGTGTGGGAGATGTCAGCGAACTGGGCACCAAACCCGAGACTGTAAGGCCACTGGCGCCAACTTGCAACCAGTGACTGTGGTGTGCCATGGATGTGGTGAGAAGGGACACTACAGGAACCAGTGCCCAAAACAGAATGCCAACCAGAACAACAAGGCTCGTGGGCGAGCTTACGTGATGGGAGAAGGGAATGACCAGCAAGGCCCAGACATAGTCACGGGTACGTTTCCACTTAACAACCATCTTGCTAAAGTTTTATTTGATTCTGGAGCCGATAGAAGCTTCGTTTCCATTGCATTTGCATCTTTACTTAACCGCGCCCCAACCCAGTTAGACACTACTTACGAAATCGAATTAGCCAACGGGGAACTTGAAAGCACTAATACCATAGTACGAGGTTGTACCTTACTCTTACTTGACCAGCCCTTTGAAATCGATCTTATGCCTGTTAAGCTGGGTAGTTTCGATGTAGTCATAGGAATGGATTGGTTATCCAAGAACCATGCTAGAATCATTTGTGACGAGAAGGCCGTCCACATTCCGTTTCAAGGTAGCACTTTAATCGTTCACGGCGAACATAGTAAAACGCGTCTCAACATCATATCCTTCGTCAAGACAGTGAAGTATATTGATAGGGGATGTTACGCCTTTTTGGCACAAGTGACGGAGAAAAAGTCGGAAGAAAAACGCCCGGAAGATGTGCCGGTAGTAAAGGATTTCCTTGAGGTATTTCCTGAGGAGTTGCCTGGTCTTCCCCAGTTCGTCAGGTGGAATTCCAGATTGACTTAATACCAGGAGCAGCACCAGTGGCTAGAGCCCCATACCGGTTGGCGCCATCGGAGATGAAAGAATTGTCTGAACAATTGCAAGAGTTGTCGGAGAAAGGGTTCATTCGGCCAAGTTCTTCACCCTGGGGAGCCCCAGTATTATTCGTCAAGAAGAAAGATGGCTCTTTCCGAATGTGTATTGACTATCGTGAGTTGAATAAACTTACCATAAAGAATCGATATCCATTACCCAGGATCGACGACTTGTTTGACCAGCTGCAAGGATCGAGCGTTTACTCGAAGATTGATCTAAGGTCTGGGTATCATCAGCTGAGGGTTAGGGAAGAAGACATCCCCAAGACAGCTTTCAGGACACGATATGGTCACTACGAATTCCAAGTGATGCCCTTCGGTTTAACTAACGCACCAGCAGTGTTTATGGACCTGATGAACCGAGTGTGCAAACCCTACTTGGACAAGTTTGTAATTGTATTCATTGATGATATCCTCATTTACTCCCGAAGCAAAAAGGAGCACGCGGAACATTTGAAGATCCTTCTAGGATTACTCGAAGAGGAGAAGTTGTATGCAAAATTCTCCAAGTGTGAGTTTTGGATTGAGAAGGTGCAATTTCTGGGACATGTAATCGATAGTAAAGGAATTCATGTAGACCCCGCAAAGGTTGAAGCTGTTAGGAATTGGGCGTCTCCTACAAGTCCTACGGAGATCCGTCAATTCTTAGGTCTTGCTGGGTACTACCGGAGATTTATCGAAGGTTTCTCAAAGATTTCCAAACCTTTGACAGAGCTAACTCAAAAGAAGAAGAAGTTTGACTGGGGAGAGAAGCAAGAGTCGTCATTCCAACTCTTGAAACAAAAGCTTTGTGAAGCTCCAATCTTAGCACTACCGGAGGGAAGTGAAGACTTCGTGGTGTATTGCGATGCGTCGTACCAAGGCTTAGGCGCCGTATTGATGCAAAGAAATAAAGTGATCGCCTACGCTTCCAGACAGCTCAAGACTCACGAGAAGAACTACACCACTCATGACCTGGAACTAGGAGCAGTAGTATTTGCTCTTAAAATGTGGAGACATTACTTATATGGCACCAAGTGTACGGTATACACAGATCACAAGAGTCTCCAACATATTCTAGATCAGAAGGAGTTGAACATGAGACAACGCCGATGGTTGGAGTTACTCAGTGACTACGATTGTGAGATTCGCTATCACCCTGGGAAGGCAAATGTCGTAGCCGATGCCTTAAGTCGAAAGGAGCGAATCAGACCCCTTAGAGTCCGCTCTTTGGGAATGACAATCAAGTCACCGTTACCATCAAAAATCATAGAAGCTCAGACTGAAGCCCTCAAAGAAGAAAATAGACCCAAGGAGAAGATCTATGGTATGCCTGAGAGTGAGAATGGTTTCATAAAGAAATCAGACAGGAGGTTATGCTTCAAGGAACGAAGCTGGATTCCACTCTATGGAGGGATTCGTGACCTTATCATGCACGAGTCTCATAAGTCCAAATACTCCATTCACCCGGGTTCCGACAAGATGTACCAGGATCTCAAGAAACTTTATTAGTGGCCTAACATGAAGGCTGACATCGCTGAATATGTCGGGAAGTGTCTGACGTGCTCAAGGGTAAAGACTGAGCACCAAAAACCATCCGGCCTGTTGATACAACCCGAACTTCCAATGTGGAAATGGGAGAGAATCACAATGGATTTCATCACAAAACTACCTAAGACGTCAGGAGGATACGACACCATATGGGTTATTGTGGACCGTCTTACCAAGTCCGCCCACTTCTTACCAATTAAAGAGACTGACGACATGGAAATTTTGGCACGATTATATGTGAAGGAAATAGTCTCGCGACATGGTGTGCCAATTTCCATTATCTCAGATCGAGATAGTCGTTTCACATCACACTTTTGGCAGTCCTTGCAAAAAGCCTTGGGTACTCGATTAGATATGAGTACCGCGTATCATCCGCAGACTGATGGGCAGAGTGAGAGAACCATCCAGACCCTGGAAGACATGCTACGGGCATGTGTGATCGATTTTGGGAAAGGATGGGATAAACACTTACCATTAGCAGAGTTCTCCTACAACAACAGCTACCACGCTAGCATCAAGGCTGCGCCTTTTGAAGCACTTTATGGACGGAAGTGCCGATCACCAGTATGTTGGGCAGAAGTTGGAGATGTTCAACTCTCAGGACCCGAACTTATTCATGAAACCACTGAGAAGATAGTACAAATCAGGCAGCGCTTGCAGGCTGCCCGGGACCGTCAAAAGAGCTATGCTGATGTGAGGCGAAAGCCTATGGAATTTCAAGTTGGGGATAAAGTTCTGCTAAAGGTATCCCCTTGGAAAGGAATGATTAGGTTTGGAAAACGTGGGAAGCTCAACCCTAGATACGTCGGACCATTCAAGATACTGGAAAGAGTCGGTCCAGTAGCGTACAAACTTGAACTCCCTGAGGAGCTCAGTAGGGTGCACAATACCTTTCACGTGTCAAATTTGAGGAAATGTCTATCGGATGAAACTCTTGTCATCCCATTCAAAGGACTTCGACTTGACGAAAAACTCAACTTTATAGAGGAACCGGTGGAAATTATGGACCGAGATGTGAAACAACTAAAACAAAGCCGTATCCCTATCGTCAAGGTTAGATGGAACTCTAATAGAGGACCAGAGTACACATGGGAACGAGAAGACCAGATTCGTACTAAATACCCACACCTCTTCACCGAAACGACCCCGACCACTACCACGGACTAAGAATTCCGGGACGGAATTCAGAATTAGGGGTAGGTACTGTAATAACCCGACATTTTCCCATTTACTAATTTTCTGTAAGAACCCAAAAAATTCGAGTTATTTATTTCTTGATAGACCGATGAAAAATTCCTCTTATTTAATTGTTTTATTTACTCTCGTAATTTAACTCTTGCATTAACATCTAAAGCAACAACGATATATATATTTTATTTTACGACCAACATTGTGAACTCACATTTCATTCATTTAAAATCTACGTGTGTACCGACACCGCGATTGTATGGCATAGGCTTAAATACAAACGTACCAAAATTTGTTTAACTCCTGCTCAAAGCCATACTAAACTACCCAAGAACACTACTCTCTACCTTGCCTATTTTTATTTACGTCTTACAAAGCTACACAAGGATAAATACAAATCACAATAATGATAATAATAATTTTGAAAATAAAATAAAAGGTAACACTTGGGGGTTGCCAAAAAGAAACGTGTGTGGATATACCAGCCAACCCACCTCCTATTTTACTCACTTTCTTTTACCCACCTTTCTTTTACCTGCTACCCTCTTTTTCTTCTCCCCAAAAACACGCTTCTGCTCCTCCCTCCTCCCACGAGCCGCACCTCAAAAACCAAGCCACCCAAAGTGGAAAATGAAACACATCCTTCATACCCTTGAAATCCCCATCATACCATTCTTGTGTATATCAATCCCTTCCTTTCCCTTTCACACAAGAATACCCAAACCACACTCCATCTCTTCTCCAAACTCGTGAATACTAGGGAGAATCTAAACCCTAGGTACTAATCCTAAAGTCACTGCCTTCAAACTCGTGCCCTGGGTCAACAATCCGTTGGATTTGGTGATTGATTTGAGTTATGCTTCACGAGGGTGGGTCTCGATTTCCAAGCACCAAAAAGAGAGTTGATACCTTTCCTAAATCCTTCCTTTTAATACCATGGGTTTCCATAAGGGTTCCACACATCCTAGAAATCAACAAAGAAAAATAGCAAAGGGAAACTTGATAAGAAGCCGGCGTGAAATTGAAGGGGGTGTGTGGATCGCTTGTGGTGAACCCGTGTTCAAAACCTTGTTTCTATTTCGCATCCAATCGATTTGTAAGATCACATACTTTTGTTATTGTTTAATTGATGTAATGTTGTTTTATACCAAATCGATACATGTTATTTCCAGCTCAGTTTTTGTTTGTTTTTAAGCTTGTGTGAAAATCGATAAACAAGTTAAAACGTAACTTATTAATGGCTCGGGTGAGGGAAGTGCTTATGTTATTGTTTATCTTCTGGCTTATTAGTAGAAACTTACCAAGTGTGGTTCTTTTTTTTCTTTTTTGTTTGGTATTCGACCTACTGTCAAATAAGCGGATACCTTTTCCTCCTTGTTCTTCTTTGCTTGACTATTGGTTGCGTTTGGTTTTGATTACGGGCTGAACCCATTGTGATCGAAACAGTGGTGAGACCCTTGGTCTTACTTGTTGCTCGTTCTTGTTTCATTCTTGGGTCGAGTTGATCATAGCGATGGTGTTGAGTCAAGTGACCAAGTCGGGTTGTACCCGGCCGATTTAGTCGTTAGTTAAAAATATTGTTGCTGCTTTTGTTGTGCTAAATATTGGTGTAAAAGTAAACCTCCATGTGTTTGTGTTTTGGTGTTCTGTTGTGTGTCGAAGGAAGGAGTGGGCCAAGCCCGAGCTGCAGCCCATACCGAGCCCAACTCATTTAAGGTTTTGTTTTGTGTCACAATTTAGCGAAAGTTATAACTACCATGCGCCAGTCGACCTTCCAACTTCCACGATACGTCCCGACCCATTTGCTATACTCTACGATCACGACTCATTAATCTTTACTCGACCGTCTCTAACGACACGACATAAATTAAATTTACTAACTATCATAACTAAACTTGTTTTTGCATATAAATCTAAAACCATAAATTAAAATTTTATAAACTTTAAACTACTAAATATTATTTTTAAATATTACATATTCACTTTATAGCCAAGCTTTATTTCCTAAAATAATTTCTTCGTTCAACCCTAAATAATACTAGTAAATAAAAAGCTACAACGATCATATAAATTTTACTAAAGACTTGACTAAATAATTCATTAGTCAATATTTTATAGAACATTAAATGGAAATTATATTGACACCTATTATATACTTAAAGCATGAACGATTCTTTAAAAACTCTTACGCATATAAATTTTTTTTAAATAATCTTAAATACAAATAATTTTAGTAAAACTAATGTATTAAAACCTATATACGTTTTCGTTATTATATATAACTATATACTAAAACAACGTCTTCAAACCTAACTTCACTTTTCGTCACTCGTCTGACATCTCGTTTTTAGGTCGTCATAAACCAAGTAGGTTTATGTTTTCACTATTCGGTCCCTGTCTTTTTGCATGGGTGTACACTTCCTCGAGCCAATAATTACAAATTACTATCAAAATCTAATCTTCACCACACAAGCAACAACAACAATATTGTTTTGAAACGTATCTACGCTCTTCAAAATACTAAATTAGAACTATGAAACTAAACTATGCCATACTTATCTAGGTCACGCGTCGGAGCTACCATCTATTACTTGACTCTATTGCATTTCGGACTACTACTACGAAGGTGAGTTCATAGTCCCACATTTTACTATGTTTTCAAACCCGTGGGGAGATACATGCTTTAAATCTGAACACAAGTATTTTTCTGTATGCTATCCTGATTGATATTGCCTGAGTTAGTGTTTCTGCCAAAAGTCCCTCATATCATGACCCATTAATCACTTGCGAGTGAACGCGAATATAGTGAATAGATCTATTGGAAATTGACAGCCCATTTGTGCTAGCCGGATAGATAGCTTTCGTGCTAGCCGGATTGATAGTCAAATGCACTTTATTTGAGAACTACTAGGAAATTGGCAAACTCCTATTACCCGAGGGCCCTATCACCTACATCATACTATTTTGTGTAGGCTTCTATCCCATAAGATTATTATATATTTCTTATGGCTGCATAACGATGTTAAGGTTTGCGTGTCATGAGGCTTAGTGCAATATCTTACATTACGATGTCACTGTTTTCATAACGATTTGACTTGTGTTCAACTATTATAACTTAAACACTGTGGATTCACTCAACCTTTGTGTTGACTCTTTTAGCATGTTTTATCTCAGGTAATTAACTTGCATCTATGGCACGGAGTGGAGCAGGGCACCCTTGGGGTTCACTTAAAATTGTTATCATTCATTTTGATTCAAGACATTTTCCTTATGTATTTCTAAACTCATTAAACCATTATGGTAACTCTGATTTTATGTTTGATGAATGATAACGAATTTTCTCAAAACGACTCTTTTATGTCGTTCTCTATGATTATGGCTATGTTTCTATGAAGTAATACCCCGATTAGACTTCCGCTGCTTCAGTCCATTTTTCGGGGTGTTACATAACATAACACCGTTCAGGCCATCATATCTCAGAAGTATATGCAATAATCGTTCGAGGAGTCAGGGCACTTTAATTCGTAAACCCAACAAACTCGTCAAAACGAAATATCCACATAGTACTCCTCACATGAAGCTCCCTAGTATTGTGTTATGCTTCTAACTTAAATAGGTTTTTATATTTTTATGAAAATAGTCCATTTTTACCCCCTTATATATATATTTACGTTTTCTACCCTAAACTTATAAACTTATAACAAATAAGCATATAACTTTCTAACTATTGCATATTTAGTTCCTATACTAATATATTTTGAAGAAATGATATATGTAGTTCCTAATTTATAGTAATTTTTAGTATTTACTCTATTTACCCTTATATTTATAATATTTGCAGTTTTAGTCCTTTTAGTTTAATATTTGTTTTAATAGTTTATTTTAAGGTTTAATATATTGCAAATTTAGTCCTTACACTATCATCTTCTAGGAAATGTCAAAAACAATCCCTAGACTTTATAGTTTCAGGAATTTACAATATATACCCCTATGCATGTAATATTTTGTAAAACTAGTCCTAAATGTGTATAATTCTAATTCTAGCATGGCAATCTAGTTTCTAAGCTTATAACTAACTCATATAAGTTCAAATAAGCCACATAATGTAGATTATATCAAGTAGATAAGCTATGTAACACATAAGCATGCAATTCGACTTATAACTAGGGCTACGAAAGAAAACATGCATGCAAGGCAATCTAATGGCTATCCTAGGGTCTCTAAGTCTTATACTAAGTATCTAGGTCTATTCTAAAACTATTTATACATAAATTAAGGGTTACCTAGGTCGGGGGAGGGCTGAACGAGGGTTTCTAGGGTTTCTAGGGCTCGCTCGACTTCAAACCACAACACAACTCAATCAAATCTTCGTTACCCCTTTCCTATGGATTCTAATGATCTTGGACTACAGAAATGTGAGGTAGAGAGAAGAGGGAGAGGTGTGAATAATAAATGAGAGGAGGAGGGGGTATTTATAGCCCACGTAGAGGCGGTTTTAGGTGAAAACAGGGTGTAGGTGTCACGGAGGAGGAGGGGGAGTAAGCAAGGCTAGGAGATGGTGTGGCAGGTCTAGAAGGTGATGAGGATGGGCTATGGTAGCTAGGGGCGGAGCTTTAGGCCGGTTGTGGTGGATAGAAGCCGAGAAAGGCGGTTAGGGCGAAGGAGGTGACAAGGAGGTGCATCACCTACTTGCTTGGGGTGCTTGGAGGTGCTAGGGTGCTAGCTTAGTTATATTAAGGTGCTAGGATGGTTGCTTGTTCATTTTAAGGTGCTTAAGTAACATAGTTTAGGTGTTTAAGTCTAATTTTAATCTAGTTTGGTTTATTAAGTGTTTAAGGTTTTATCTATGTTTTAGTGTCTTATTTAAGGTCCTAATGATGTTTCGTAACTATTAGTAGCTTATACTAAGTGATGGTAGCTTATGGTAAAGATTTAACCTAGTTTAGACCTAGTTTTGGGAAGTTATGACCTAATTAAGGTTTTGTGCTTATATGACTTGTACCTAAGTTCTAGGGGTTGTACTATGTCCTAAGGGTTCTAATATATCCTAAGGTAACTATTATAGCTTATATCTAAGTCCTAGGTACTTTTCATGTAAGTTCAGATAAGCAGTTAGGGTTTTAAAACTAACCGGAAACACATAGGTGCACTTAGGGTTTTCTAGCAAGTATGGGGTATTATAGTACTAGTTTTCTTAGTGAAAATATGTTTATTACCTTGAGTTGACATACCAGGATGTTTACCTTAAGTAAACATAGTAGTGGTTGGCATAAATGGATACGTGAGCTTGTCTGAAGGTTAGTTAGGTTATAATAATATATTAAAGCAAAAATTTAGCTCGAGAAAATCCTATAGGCATTTCTAATCCTAGTGTGCTCTAATAAGGGCCTAAGTTAAGTTAATAAGGCATTTCTAATCCTAGTGTGCTAGTGAGGGCCTAAGTTAAGTTAGTAAGGCATTCCTAACCTAAGGGGAAGTTAGTGGGTTGTGACAATATTCTATGAGGAAATTCACATATCATGGGTATCTTCATTCCATTGTGATGGGCCTCATAACCAACCAAACAACATTAATAACTTTTAAAGTCATAGATTCATTCCTATAGTAGGATACCAAATGCACCCTTAATAGATAGGGGTGAGCATCGTGTGTGTTGGTGTGGTTTTTGGCAAAAATCAAACTGCATCTGTAATCGCGATTTAAAAAAAAAATTGAGAATTCACAACCTAACGGTTTTTTTGTTTTTGCAGTTTAGTTTTTGTGGTTTTTTTTTTTTTGGTTATTTTTTTTTCATATTATATTTTTGGCATATATTTATTATAGAATAAATATATCATAAGTTTATATGATGGGTTGAAACATATATACAAAATACAAATTCAAATTCATAAGCTAACATTTTTTCTTCTTGTTGATGTCGTTGCCAAATATGCTCCATTAGATCTCATTGAAGCTTTACGTGTATTGTTTTATCACGCAATTTTTTGGTTTTCCTCTGTTGCACTTTGCATCTCTCGAACCATCCTCGTTGTATTTGTGGCTGCGGAGTAACATGCAACTCGTTGAATTTACTTATCGCATATTTTTAATCTTTAAAAATCATGTTATGCAATATGATGCACGTGTGCATGAGTCTTCACAACTTGTTCATAGTCCAAATACGCGCTGGTTATTGTATAATTCCCCAACGTCTTTGGAGGACACCAAAGGCTCGTTCAACATCTTTTCGTGCACCTTCTTGTCGCCTTTTAAAGTGTCCATGTTTCCCGTCTAGTGCCACCAATGGTGATTTGACAAAAGTGGTCAATGTTGGGTAAATCTCGTCATCTAGATAATACCCTTTTTCATGCGTATCTCCATTTACTTCAAACGGGACAACAAGGGCTCTCTTTTCAAAAAGGTCGTCAAATAATGGAGAATTATTTAAAACGTTAGTATCATTATTCGCACCTGCTACACCAAAAAATGCATGTCAAATCTAAAAATTATAGGAGGCTACAACTTCAAGCATTATAGTTGGATTTTTTTTATTTTTTTTAATCACCTTTGTGAAATTGATCGTGCAATAATTTCAAAATGCATACAATTAATGCTTTCAAGCATACCCGAAAACCCATGAACCCTCTGCTGACATGCATATATATTTTGAATGTCATTGTAGTCGGGTTTTTTTTTAATACTCAGGCATGTATAAACCAATAATGCACATTGTAAACTGATCTAGAGAATCGCGTGCACAATGTTGACCCATTTGTAAATATTCATCAAATGCATCATGTGTTGTGTCGTACGCTAATTGACGTATGGCAGAAGTGCATTTCATAATTACACTAAAACCCATTAGACTGGTAGCATTGGGTTTGACTACAAAGAAATCAATATTACCAGGAAGTGCATTGTGGGATTAAGTATAAGTTTCAATGCCTTTTACTATTTTTAAAAATAGTTTACGGCTCATATGATAACGGCACCTAAAATAATACTCCAGTTATTTGGACTATTACCAAAATAGTCGTCCTACAAACGTTGTTCAACAACTTCACGTTCACGGAATATCGATGTATGCGCAAAAGAACTTTGAGCTTTAGTTTGCAACGATTGGTGATACTGATAAGTTGCGTCATAAAGAAAATATTATTTTTATCGTCGATGTCGGAAAGGTTAACATATTTTTTATTGGAATTCATATTTGGTTTAGAGAACGTGTGTTGTGATAGAGATATAATTAAGGTAGAAATTAAGTAATTGTGTATAAAATTGGCTGTATATTTGGGTTTAGCTCAAACGTTCCAAATTTTCGAAATTAAGTAATTGTGTATTAAATTGGTTGTATATTTGGGTTTAGCTCAAATGGTCCATTATTTGGTTTAGAGAACGTGTGTTGTGATAGAGAGAATTAAGGTGGAAATTAAGTAATTATGTATAAAATTGATTGTATATTTGGGTTTAGCTCAAACGGTCCAAATTTTCGAAAATGTTGTGCATTTGGTGAGCCGTGATTTGACTGATGCAGGAAATGGCAAACGAGCTCATGATATCGTAACATGCAAATGGCGGCGCTGTTTGCACTGCCATATAGGAATGGTGAGCCCTAATAGTTACCACATTCTTTCCTCTAAGTAAAAATATAATGTGAAAGGTGTATAGTGAATACTTTTCGCAAATTTAAAAGGAGGAATCATATATCCCAATAAAACTTCAATAATCATATTTCTTTAAAATACAAGTATTCAATGAATTATAAGTTTATTTAAACCGCAAAAAATACGACGCCGTTTACAACTGTTGCTACACTGTAGCATTTCCCGCCAAAACTTTTTGGGCCACTTTTGGCCTGCTTTGCTTGTCGGTAACCCAACCCAAACCATAATAATAAGATAAAGTCGTTGTAACCCTAGATGAGGTGCCACTCTTCTTCCACTTTCCAGAGTTTTCTTCTGTCAAGAAGATCCAAAAAAAAAAGAGATCCAGAGAATCAAACAAAATTCGATTCCAAAATTTCCCATAGCAAAGGATATGATGGTGCGCCACCAGATACGTGATTATTTTTCTTTAACTCTTTGATTATTGATTTGATTTTTGTGTTTTTGATAATTGGTGCAAAAAGATTAACTCTTGACTATTGGTATTATGCACAATTTTTATGAGTTTGTGTGATTAGGGTTTCGATTTTGTATTACGTGATTGTGATAAAAGAGTTGACTGCCTTTTCCTGTTAAAAGTTTACCAAAGAATAAGTGTAGGTTTGTGAGGATTGGTGTTCGGTTTTGGCTTATTGATACTTCATAATAAGTAATATCAAAAAAATGCTTTAGTATATTGGTTGTTATAATATTCATAAGGAATAGAAACTTACCGAGTCAGCCCGATTAGACACTAAGCCATTTGACACATTACAGCCTTCACTTCGAGTTTAGACACTTAAAGAGTTGGCCGATAGAAACGTATTTTGGTTACTAAAACATCATGTTAGAATATGATCAATAAATAAATAATAAGCAACAAACTCAAGTTTAGGTTCGAACTTTGTTAAAACATCAGGTTAGAATATGTCATTGCAGCTATGGATTTGATGAGATACAAAGGAGTAGATACCCCACTTGGGCACAGATGTGGGGACATCAAGTGTTCCACCACTCGCACGACAGCATAAGTGACTTGCTTATCCGCTTTTATGAGTCCAGTATACGTGTTCTAAGATTCCTTCATTTAGTTACCAACATTGTTAATCAAACAAGTAATCGCAGCCACTTTATGAGTTGATTTTTTAATATAATGTACATCTCCAATTTGTAAGGTGCAGCTTTAAAACCCCTATTGTCCGTCAATGTCAGTGTAGCTTATCTTCAAAAATGTATGGCCCATGTAAAATGAATACTTATTAAATCTATTGGCTTACTGTTGACACAGGCATGTCCGAGTCTCATTTTGAAAGCTCAAGACCAACTGATGCAGACCCCATAGTAACTCGGCGGGAAACACCTATGTGTGCAGACGATGTTCAGGGACGAGCCATAATGGCTGTCCCCTAAGGTTAGTGCGACAGTCAGTCGTTGTGTGCCTTACCATTCGCTAGTGTCCCTGTTCACTGACCCATTGTATAACACCCAACAGTCAAGAGACCATATGCTAATCCATTTACAAACATTGTGGATATAGGTTCATCAGGAACACGTGACATGCCACCAGTAACAAGATATTGCCAATCTGATGTTGGCAAAAAGATGTGGGCTATTAAGGCCCAGTGTAATTATGCGAAATACCCAAAAAAATGGTATTATCTTTATAAATCCCATTATGCTAATCAGATTAGCACTTTCATACTCGACTATAGATCTTTGTTGCTATACGGTGGCAATATCTTTATAAATCCTATTATTCCAGATTATACAACATAGTATTGGTGAGGTATAGCTTCTAGATACCAAGTTTTGACATTATTAATACTTTTGCAGATTGGTAAGACCAATTCGTTTCTGCGAGATGGTCAAATGGCAGAACTTGATGCAAGGAGGTTAGGAGTTCTTGCGAATGCAACTAGAATTGTTCAAAGGAAAATGTGTACTTACATTGCACGCAATTAGTATGTTTGAATACACAAAGCTGCTATCCAGTTGCTTGCTGGCGAGGTGCCTCCATAATTCTGTGTAGTTTGTGTGGAAAACTAGAAGGGGGGTTGAATAGTTTACCGCTTTTTTCTAAATTATCCTTTAAAAACTTTACGTTTCATTAAAGATATGAACTCAAATTACTTGTTAATCTTTGAAAAGCTTTACGTGTAATTAACGATTCTAACTAAAGACAATATGTAATATGCAAAGACAAAGTAAGAAACGATCAAACCACAACACGATTGTTTATCATGGTTCGGCTACAAGGACTCTTTTTCCTTGCCCTACATCCACGCCCCGAGTTTCCAACTCGAGAGTTTCAAGCACTAGTCAACAAGCTCCTTTCACGGGTGGAGAAACCTTTACAATTGTCGCTTACACTTTATCCGGTACAAAGCTAGATACTGAGTCCTAGTTCAAGGTAGAACCAACCTAACGTCGCCTATCCACTATTTCTGACACTAAGCTAGATGTTGAGTTCTTTTACAAGGGTACAACCACTCCCGATAGTTCTTTTACAAGGGTACAACAACTCCTGTCACACTATGTATTTTGAGGCCTAAAATACTAACCGATCACTTCTACACAAGATACAAATGAAGTATAAACTACCAAAGTTTATACATAACAAAGCTAACAAGTCTTGCAACTTTTGAGTTGAAACTTGTAACTTCTTGGATGAACTTGTGAACTCCTTTGCTACATAAGAGAATCACACAAGTCAAATGTTACTGAGTTAGATGATAGAATATGTGAAATATATGTCCTAAAGTGATGGGTAAAAACTAGCAAGTGGCTTGGTATTTATAGCAAAACAAACCAGCAGTCTGGGGGATCGGGCGGAACCCTAGAATGGGTTCCGCCCATGTACCCTGAGGGTTCTGCCAGAACTGACAGACAATTTTGCCATAAATCTTTCCAAACCAACCAAAGTCACATCAAGTTAATACTTGGTCAATCACACATTGAATCAACATGGAATGCTTCCAAAATGTGTAAGAGCTTATGGATAGTCAAACACATAAACTTACCATAAATGCTTATTGATGTGATGTGACACTTTCTTATTTAAGAAATAAAAACAATGTTATGTTTAAGATGAAATGTAAAATCTAGTTATACAAGACTTAAAACTAAAGTGATGTTTTTACTATAAACTAAAGTTCATACTTTGTCATTAACAAAACTTAGCAAAGATCGTAAAATATAAATAACGTTTTTAGGCGATACGTATTTGTATTAACAATCTCCCCCTTTTTGTTGATGACAAAACATAAACTTTATTTATAAGTAAGCCACTAATTTTAGTGTTAAGTCTTATAAATTTTGTATTAAAACTTGTTTTTGCTAAGATGATGTGATATGCAAGAGTTAGATGATGTGATATGCAAGAGTTAGAGAAGAGATGAGAACAAGTTTAATATAAATTCTCCCCCTTTTTGTCGAAACAAAAAGAAGAGAAGCGGAGCGAAATGATGCAAGTGCTCCCCCTTGGACAATACTCCCCCTAAAAGGTGTGCCAAGATAGGAAACATGGATTTTGAACCTACAAAAAAATGTTAGTTGCCGCACAAGACAAGTGTAGAACAAGTCATGAAAGCTCTCTTTGTCTAAAACACAACTAAGAGTTGCGAAGTGGAATAATGCAATTCTCATGCTCCCCCTTGAATATTACTCCCCTAAATGGAGTATCAAGGAAAGAATACATGGGTAATGATCCTACAAAAAGGAAGGTTAGTTTCTAAAACACAAGATATATGTATGCTACCATAGCAAGCCAAAGTTTACTCACAATACCTAAATGGTCAACAAACAACGCATACCTTATAGTAGAATGAAATTCATTTAATGTAAAATTTGACTTTTTAGAAAGTCAAAGAAAAGAAATTAGGAAGATAACATCCTACTTTAAAGGAGAAAAAAAATAAAAGGAAAAATAAAAATAAAAAGAAAAACATCATAGTCCTTAATGAGAAACATCCTCCTAAAGAATGTTTTAAGGTAGATGATGATGAGTGTTTTGGCTTGTTAGTTTGTGTTTTTGGTGCTACTACGGATGAGACTCTATCATTGTTGGAGACTCTAAACTTGAGGTGGGTGAGACAAGGATTCTAGACGGTCCAAAATGTGGTTTAGGATAAACCTCATTTCTTCGGTTAGCTCGCGAATTTCCATTCGACACCTTTCACTAATGTGATCGGTTCTTTCGCAATGTCCGCAATCATGGCGGGGAAAGTTTGGTGGAAGAGAGGTTTGATTTGTTGCTGGTGGACCATTTGAACTTGAAGGAGCAAATGTGGATGGTTGAGAGGTGTTTTTGGTTCCTTCACTAGTTGAGTGTAATGCCGTATGGAAATCCATAATATGGTTTATTTGAGAGTCAACCATACGTTTGAAGGCATGAAGGTGGTTTAAATGAGTGTTCATTTCATCATTAAGGTTTGGAGATTTTTCCCATATGGGTGCTTCTATTTTATTATAAGAAGGAAATAGAGATTCAAGGTGTTGGGAATGCTCTTGTGGTGGCTGTTGTTGTTGTGGTTCTTGTTGTTGTTGTGGTTGTTGTTGTTGAACATAATGGCGGAAGCTTGGTTCTCCGGAAGGGTTACCATGAAGGTCTTTGTAAATGGGGTGAAACACAAATGATTGTAGGTTTGTATGACCTTGATCTTGTGGAAAAATAGAGGCTCTAGCATAACGGTAAGCCAAACGCTCCATCAATGACGGTTGATGAGGTGCATCATCCAATGACTCATTTGGTTGAAACATTGGTTGTTGTTGGGTTTCCATTTCGGAAATGGTGTCAAAGAGTGACAATAATGGAGGGCTCGATGATTTAGGTGATAGGTCTTCTAAAGTTTCCAAATAGGGTAGTGGTGATGTTGGTGGTGTATGGAAAAGTTCCATTGGTGTAAGTGTTGGTGATTGAGGTGATGGAGTTTTTGATGGTGGAGTTTGTTGAGAAGGTGATATTGAATCACTTGAAGGTCTAGTTGGTGGCTGAATAGTGGCTATGTTGGTGTTGCAATGTATTGGAGAGGGTGTTGGAGTAGCAAGATTAAGCAAATCTTGTGTAGTGATCACATTGGTATTGCAAGGTGTTGAGGATGGTGTTGAGGTAGTAAGGTTAAGGAAATCTTGGATTGGTGAAGAAATGTCAAGTGATGCATCACTTGATGATGATGAGCTTGATTTGATGGTTTTGTTGAAGCAACATGGTTTTACACTAATCCTAGCGGTTTTTCTAAGGGATTTTGATGATTCAGATGAGGTGTTGGATTTAGTCATTTCAAAGGTGTGGTTTTGAAGCTTTAAGAGAAGGGATTTTGATGGTGATGGTGTGATTTGAAGTGTTGCAAGATTCTCAAATTTATAGAGTGGAAGAGATGTTGGAAGGGGTGTTTGGATTTGATGTTTTACCATACAAATGTTGAGGTTTCTAATGATTTAGAATATTTCCAAGAACATGTCAAATCATTGGATGTCAATCCAATGGAATTGGGTGGAGTGAAAGACTAACTTATGCACTCAATGCTAAGTGATCATGGGAAGTGATTTGGTTGAAAATGTTCTAAAGATTTTGAAGGATCCTTTTTAAGGGTTCCTTGGGTTAGTTATGTTTGAATTTGAATTTTTGGCGGGAAATGACTTCCTAATTGTTCTAGTGAGTGAGGGTGGTCCTAACATGTTTATTGGAAGTAAGAGAAGATGTTTCTCACTAAAGATAAAGATTTGACATTTTACAAATTTTGAAATTTAGAAAAATGACAAAAAAAAATTCTGTAGGTGCCTGGCGGAACCCTGAGATAACACAGGCGGAACCCTTCTGAGGGTTCCGGCTGGTCCGTTGGGCCATTTATGGAATTCCAGAAAATTACACTGGCTGAACCGGTTTGAGGGTACCGCCAGTTCCGCCAGGCCTGAAAAACAAGGCATGCTGCATTTTTTAGGGTTGAGACGATTTTCAAATTTTTCGAAAACTCTTAAAAATGAAAATTTATTTTATGTCTGATTAGGAAATGCAAAAAATGGACATGTAGACATTCATATCATAGGACTTTGACCGGGGGCTAGCGAATTTCACTATACTTAGTGAAATTTTCTATAAGCATGAAAAATTGACAAACACCTCAAATATCATCAATAAGCACAAAGGCTCATACAAAACATAGTCCGACGAAAATAATAAAGCATGGAAGTACAAATCACATAGTTTAACACATACAAAGTTCTAAAACCTACATAAGCCAAACACTCCTTAATCACTGACTCCTCCCAAACCAACCAGTCAACCGGGTGCAGTTGATAGGCCCACCTGGGAGAGGAGAGTCAAGTGTTTATAATCCGTGGAAGTACAGGGAAATCCCCGGGTCGTTAAGTCCCAACGAGATTGAAATTGTATTTTAAACGTTTGTGGAATAAGTGGCACTGAGGACAGTAACCAAGATGATTGGGGAATGATTATACTACTGATTTCTTGGTAATTGAACAATTATGGAATGATAAAAAATAATAACAGATATAATCACAAAGGCACAGACTGGGAAATCAGATAACAGACAGAGAAAAGCGGTTTTAACAAATTACAAACTACAGGGGGTGCAAGTGAAACTTTTTAAAACTTAAAAATAAAAAGAAAATTGAAAATGAAAATGAAATTATAAAAGTGATTATTTTAATAATTAAATACTAATTAATTAATTAAAACTATTTAAAATCTAATTTAAACATAATTTAAATTAACTAAAAATTATAAAGATTACAAATTAAACTCAAAACTTAAAAAAATAATTTCTAAACCTTAAAATGAACTTGAAGAAAGTATGAAAAATAAAAATAAATATTTTTATCTTTTTATGAGTTTTTTATTAATTAAAAACTATTTATCTTAATTAAACTAATTAAAATATTTTAAATTACTAATAATACCTAAATGACTTAGAAAATTATGGAAAAATTTATAAAACTAATTAAACATCACAGGAATCCTAAAAAATTATAAAAAGTTACTAAAAATTATATTTAGGCTAATTTACTAATTAATTACTTATTAATTAATTTAAATCTAATTTAACCAAATTAAATAGGAAAATTGGAAAATGAACAGTGGAAATTATGAAACTATTTTCTAAAAGTCTTAACTAATTTATAAAACCTAGGAAAAGTATAAAATTCTACTGTTGTTAATTAAAATTAAAGAAAACTAATTAATTACTAATATTACCTATTTAATTAATTAAACTACTTTTAATTCTAATAAATAGTAAAATGTTTAGGAAAAATCTAAGAAAATTATTATAAATACTTAAAGGTAAAAGGAAATTAAGAAAATTATAAAAATGGAAAAATGCTTATTAATAAGCTGAAATGAAAAATGAAAAAGATAGAATCTATTAAATAGAAGCCATCACTAATTTTATGTTTGGTTTTTTGGTGTTTTTCTTTTTGACAGCTAAAAATGAGATGAAAATAAGAAAATTTTGTGAAACAACTTTTTATATAGCTTAAAAATAAGCTGTGTGCACCCCCTTAACCAAAACAGTTTGACTATCTTTGACCAATTAAGAAATTAAGCTCAAATGATTATGTGTGGGGTCCACAATGATGAAACTTGGTTCAGTTAAGCAAAAGAGACTTGTATAAGCTAGGAACAACAAACTATAAGCACTGATAAGCTAATAAGATCCAAAAATAAGCACTTGAAGCTTAATGCTAAATTCAGAAATGGGACAAGGATTAGGGGTGATTCCAGGTGGGGTCCACTAAGCCTAAGGTCAAACTAATGGTCAGACTTTGAAGCTTGCCAGGAGGGGGGTTGGGAAAACCCAAAGTGGACCAATGGGACCCACTGAGGTGGCCATAATCAGCCACCAAAGGTGGTGGTGTTGTGGTGGTTTGCTGATGCAAGGGAGGTCAGTCCCCCTGCAGGTGTGTTTGGCTAAGTGTGGGGCCCAGTATAAAATTCACTAAAATAAAAGGGAGGTGAGACCTCAAAGATGAGCTGGGGGGCTACTAAACCTAGAAATTTCAAGGTCTGAAACAACTCTCAAAAATCAAATTAAATCTTGCAAGTTTTGTGAAAAACTGAGAGGGTTCACTTTTGACTTTCTAATTCTTACACCTAAGTTGACTAACTTGAATTTTGATCCAATCCTACAAGCTGAGAAACATGTTATAAGCCTAAGTGAGACCAAATAAGTATATAACTACAACTTATATTAAGATTCTTGGGTTTGTGGATCTAAAATCCCCACACAGTTAACTGTGGGGATGATTTCTTTTGAATTTTGACTTTCCTTGTTATAAGCACCAATTTATTGACTCCTCAAGCCTAATTGTACCTAATGCATGCTAGGGGAACAACAGTCAAGACACAATGGCCACTAAATATCACAGCAATCCACTAAACCAAACACTCCTTTTATCAGATTGTTTTATGATTTAAGAAGCTAAGGGCTATGAGAGCTTATGAAACTTTTCCAATGCAACTTTTTATGATATACTAGGCCTAAATGAGTACTTAGAAACAGAGAGCAACAACAATTGCACAAGATTACCACTTATACTATTTTGACTGTGAAAACTATGATTTTAAGTAACTACCAATTCTAATGAACAAGCTCTATATATTAAGCTATAATATGCCTAAATAACTCTAAATAAGCACAAACAATCCAAATAAGCAGTGTTATAAGCTAAGCTACAGTGAAAAGGCAGAAATGAGATTTAGAGCTTACAATGTGCACTCCTGATAAACCATGAAACAAGGACCAAAGATCAATCCTAATAGCTTCCCATGAAGCTTCTAACCCAAGGCCATCCAATATAAACCCTGCTCTAGCTTTTCTTCTTTCTCTTTCACTGAATTTCTGATTTTTTTGTATTTTTTTTTTTATTTTTTTGTATTTTTTTGATTTTTGATGCTACACTGTATTTTAAGGTATCTAAAAGCTTTTACAAGCTTTCAAGGAGCTTATGTTTGCTATAAGTCCATAACACAAACATAAATAATCAACAGAGCTTGAATTGAAATTTTTGAAACAAGAATGAAAATTGCATACACAAATAGAGATATTGAAACTTGATTCTTATTGCTTGAAAAAGTTGAGATTATAGCTAAATTAACTAACCAAATGCTTAAAAGCTTGAATATTACACTAGAATTTGAAATCTTGATTATACGACATACATTAAAACTAATTAAACTACTACTTCTTCCTTGCTCCATCTTTTCCCTTTTATAGAGGTCTTCTAGGGTTTGTGTGAGCCTCTGAGCAAATCCCATCAACAATCTGAGCCATTGGATGACTGAAACTCATCTCAGTCGTTCAAATCCTTTTTCGCGCCAAAAAACGAGCAGAGCCAATTGACTGATAGCGTGTAGGGGGTGGCATTTATTGTGGGCTGTCTTATTAGGTAAGGGTGGTGGGGTGGTGATGATGAAATTAATGCAAGTGGAGGGGGTTTTTGCAGGGCGGTTTTTGGGAGGGAATGGTGGTTTTGGGTGAGAGGGGAAGGAGGGTGTTGACTGGGTTTGACCCTGGTATTAATACCAGGGTGGGTTTTATTTGTGTTTGGGCTGGGATCACATGGGCCAGAAATAAAAACAAGGGAAGTGGGCTTTTTGTGGATTGGACTTGGTATTGGTTTGGTAGTAATATTAAGGGTCCGGTTTGGTTTTATCTTTGCACAAGGACCATTTTTGTAAATAGCCGAAAGTTTGGGGGTGTGATTTGGCACTCTTCCAAAGTTTTTCACAAGGTTATTTTCTGCCGATGATGAATAGTATGAGGTCCAAAGTTGATTTTTCCATTTTAATTTCCCAGGGACTATTTTTGCCAAACTTTCAAACTTCAGGGGCCTGTTATGTAATTTTACCAAACTTGCCAATCAAGGACCAATCCTGCCATATATGAGGAGTTTAAGGACAAAATTTGTTTTTCTCAAGGTTTTAATATCCCAGGGACCATTTTTGACAATTTTCCAAACTTCAGGGACTAAACTTGACATTTTGTGAAACTTTGCACCAAAGGACTAATTATGTAACTTTTTGATTTAAAAGGACCTTTGATGATTTTTTCAAGTTTTTAGAATAACCAGGGACTAGATTTGACAACTTTTAAAAGTTGAGGGACTGAAACTGCCAATTATGCCAACTTTGTACGTTTTTCATCTGTTTTTGATTATTTTGCATCTGAAATATATAAAACACATTCCTGGGATATTTTCAGTATTATGATGCATATTTGAGTGTTTTTGGAAGTTTTGGCAGTTCAAATTGGTATAAAATGATGAGTATTTACACATTCATCAATCACACATCTCACAACCGGTCTTTCTTCTTATTTAGCTTTCTTAGGTACCTTCCAAAGCACTTGAATATTCCTTTGGTTTGCTTGAACTCTTCGGATGCATTGCTAATGACCGGAAGTTCTTGAAGGTAGTCTAAAGGGGGTAGCTTAGAGTTAGGAAGTTTATCGTCATCGCTTATATCGGATGATGAAGATGATGGTGAAGGAGAGCGAGTACGCTTGCCCTTAATTTTGAAGACTCTTTTATCACTTAGAGGGACGAATATGTGAGGAACGAGAGAGTAATCAAGGCACATTCCCTTATTGTTATAAGGAATGGGCGAGATTGCTTTAAAGAGACGGGTGAGAAGCATTCCATAAGGAAGAGCGGTTGTTCCTACCAAGGATATGTCGGCCATTCTTTTGGCTATGTAATAGGCTAAGTGAAAAGGTTGAAATGTTATAGAGCATGTAGCTAAGACATGTGTTGACATGATCTCTATTTCCAATGGAACTTATAACGTTGGCTCTAAGAATTTCTTCCCATTTCTTAAATTGTGGTTTAAGGTCATTGAGTTCCATACCAAATGGATCTTTATCTACCTCATTTCCCGAACGATTCTTCTTAGTTGTTGAGGTCCTAACAAAGAGATGCTCATGAATTTCTTTCTTATTAGCAAGAGGAGTGTCGTATGGATGATAACGCTCAATGGAATCAAGACTAGAAAGGGGACACTTATCCGTGTAGAGACATGTACCAACATTAAGGACACCAAGAATTATTGCAAAATCTTTCAAGGGTATGATATTTGGTATTTGATTGGTTGTAAAGGTTAATGATATATCACCATCGTCATCCAAGGAAATGCTTATGGTTGCATAGAATTCTAAGATGAACCTAGGACAAATTTGCTCATCGATGTCTAGGAGGCAATCAAAGTTGATTGCGGCAAAGTTTTGGCGAATGGATGTTCCTTTTAGGAAGGATGGATCAATGGTTCTTCCCTCATGAACGTAGAGTTTTTCTAGACCCTTAAAGGTTTCAACTTGATCTTTAGTAAGGCCTTAGGTCCTATGGTGTTTGGGTAAGTAATTAAGAGTTTCCTTGTGATCGGAGAATGTTGCGGGAGGCATGTTGGTTCCTATAAAACACAAAATTTAAGTATAAATTAATGACTTTTATAATGTGGTTATTCTAGTGTGTGCCTATATGAAAACAATGTGGAGGTGCGGTTATCTTGACTCATTTTGATGCTTAAAATGTTTTGTGATGCAAGTTTTGTTACAAAACAAAAGATAACCCAAATGCTCCTAATTCAATATAGCTTCGTTTGAATGTACCCAAAAATACATATTAGTTATGTATTCCCTTTATCATTCAAGAGACATTATGCAAATGATGTTTCAATGATGTTTTTCATTTGTTTTAACAATGTGGTGAAAGGTGGTGTTCTAGTGATTTTTGAAAGACAATGAATTTGGTGTGTTTGGTAAATCATGATAATAACAAAAAGGTTACAATTCCTAACTAATGGAAATTATGATTAGTTTTCAACCAAGGTTTTTCATGAATCAACAAGTTTATGCATAAACCTTAAGATTCTAGTTAATGTATGTGGATGAAAATGATAGACTTTGATTGAAAATGCAATTATGATAAGAATACTTACAAAGTTGATTGGATTGGAAGAGATGTGACTAAGAGCCATAATTTTCGTGTGGTAAGGTGTTTGTGAGTGAGTGATAGCTGTTTGTAAGTTAAAGTTGTGAGTTAAGAGGTGTTTGGTTTTGAATTTAAAAATAAAACATGCTGCTAGGGTTCCGCCCGTTTGGTCTCAGGGTTCCGCGGGTACAACAGAGGAAAAAATAAAAAAGTTTTGTCTTGAAATTTGTGGTTTTATCCTAATGTTCAAAACTAAGGTTTTATGTCTCATGGGTCTTTAACTAAGTCTAGGAAGGAAGAATGATTCTCATTCAAGAGGTTTCGTAAAAACATCGACAATATGGTTATCGTATAAGACTTTCTTGGTTGAGATGTTCCTCAATGAACATTTTTACCAAGGCGATGATGAAGGATCACAATATGTCAATTAAAAACATAATGGATTGGGTTGTCGCTGAAGTAGATGCTTCCTTTGTTGAAGGGATAAAATGTTGATACAAGGAATTCCGTTGTTGACGCGAGTTTGCTTGTTCTAGTGGAGCTTGTTGACGTGCTTCTCCATCCGATACTAATTTGAGAACCTTAAGCGTTTTGGAGAATCATTGGGTAAGTAAGTATAAAAGTGCAAGTACCACTTGTGCTTTTCTTATCAACTTATTACCGACATAATTCCATTTGGCATACACTATGGTTTCTATTCCCGTTCTTTTGGGATACCATAATCCTGGTTGGTAGTACCTTTTGATGTATCCAAGCAAGCTCCTCTGAAAGAGTTGTTTTAGGATCTTCTCTAAAACGAGCACATAGACAAGCACTAAACATAATGTTGGATCTATTTGTTGTGAGAACAAGTAAACTTCCAAACATTTCTCTATGTTTAGTTTTACCTATAGATTCACTAATCTCATTCTTGATAAGTCATAAAAGACTTAATCATTGTGAACTTGTGAATAACTAGGAATGTCTTTGAGTGATTATTCCTTGCTTTTGGAGCTTGCTTAGGTGATTAAAAAGTCTTTCATAGATTTACACTATTTTCTATATGAAAGATCTATTTTGTTTTAATTGTTGCTTTACTCTAATGTGCAAAAACTATTTTTATCAAATTTGTTTTAATCACAACTATGACCCATGATTCAAGTTTTTATGACCATGTCAATATTGCTTGACTCAATGTTTGACACAAGACGAAGAGATGTTGTTTTTCATTTTTAATAGTTCATCTTCCTTGTTATTAATCTTGACTTACTTGTCGTATCAATGTTGGACTTTCGACTAAGTCATCATCTACCAAAGATGATATCTTAGAAGGAGGTGGTCTTTCATCGAATGTTAAATTCAATGACTCCTCGATTCTTTAGGTTTATTTACTTAAAACACTATAAGTTTAAATGTCCAAGAGATACAACATCATAAGACTATGGGTCGAATTAGATGTGCAAATCTTAGATGTTTATAAATCATCTTCTCCCAGTCATCCCATTGTATCTTATTGTGGTTTATTTTCCTTTGTGTGTCTTATATGAGATTTTATTAAAAGAGTGGTTACATTAAGACACTATTGAACATATAGTGTTAAAAGATGTTGTGTTACAAATGCTTGTGAAAGGTTTTGATTTACTAGATTTGCAAGCATCACAAAAGTGTTGGTTGTTTAATCACTTTGGAGATTCTTAGTTAGCTCACTTGTAGACAAGTATTAAGTGAGACTCACTCAAGAGTTTCTCGTGTCTTTTCTTGAAAGTTTAAAGAGGTGAAACACCTTATATCTCCTACTAGATGTAGTGTCTAAATCCTTTAATCACGGAGGATCTAATCCTTGTTGTTACTCACACAACATAAACACCTTAGAGTAAAGACTATTAATATCACCCACGACAAAACTTAATGTTAATCAACAAGAAGCAATGAAAGGTAAGTTGAAGAGACGTGTACCTTTTAAGCTCCATAGATGAGTCACCAAGAAGAAAATCTTTAAGTAAATTATGTTGACTCGTAAGAGAGCTAAACTCAAATACTTGCTTGATGTTTTATCTAGTTGAGAATCACAAACCGGATAGTTGGCTTCATCTTCATCCGTATCATTCCATGAATCGTAAGCAAGGCCACTTTGAGCTCGACATAGGTAATCATCTTCACTTACACCTTCATTTAAAACATTTAAACTAGTAGCACATGTATTAACTTCAACTAAATGTCTATCTATTAATTTTTCTAAGACTTCTAATTCATATGTGAGATCAAATTGATAATCTTTGACTTGACATATTTCTTGATGAAAGTTTAACATATTTTTCCAAAGATCATTAGCCGTTTGACAAAAATACACTCTTTCATATTCGGTCCTTGGTAAAGCTTTATAAATCATTATCTTTTCTTTAGTGTTTTTATCAAGTTTAGGATAGTCATCTTGATTTTCAAAACTTGTTTTCGTTGGTTTGAAATCACCAATAGAAATAATATGCCAAAGATCTTGATCAATTGATTTCACATAGTTTTCAAATTTACTTTTCCATTCAAGGAAGTTTTCTTTTTCAAATAGTGGTGGCTTTTGAATAGGTTGCCCTTCTTTGAGATTTTCAAATTCCATGGATCGATCCAAGTTTTAAAATACAATATATTTTAAAGATCTTGAGTGTTAGGAATACAAATATTCCTGTAAAAGTCTCGGTCACCTAATGATTGTAATAGCATTAAGTTAGCTCGTAGTTAGTTTATTTATTAGTTAATTAGTTTTAGTTTAAGTAACACCGTGGAAGAAGGACGGGTCTTCACCCACTGTATGCCTGATCCACAGCCCGGGAGTGGGCGTTATATTGTAAGTATAAATACCCCTCTCCACATGTGGAGAGGGTTGGAGCTTCCATTATTTTCAATCTAATCTTTCACATTTTTCTTTCATCTCTTTCTCTCTCTAGGAATCCCTCCCAACTCTCTTTCTCTTTCTAAATTCAAATACAATTCGAACCATAATCACATAAACCATTCTAGTTATTATTATGAGAATCCTACAATTGGTATCAAGAGCCATGGTTTCATCTTAGGACTTGGTGTTCTCGAATTTGTACTTGGTTTTGTGGTTCTATTTTTTTTATTCGAATTGTATATCTAGCTTGGTTTTGTTGCATCTCGTGGTGTTTGTGAGCTTTGGTGATTCTTGTGGGCTGATATTGGACTTAGTTTTAATTAGTTGCACACTTGGTCTTTGTATCCGTATGTGTTTAAACATACTATTTCCTGGTTGCGGTTTGTTTTCTCTGCTAAAGGACAATACATTCTTAGCTGCGGTTAAGTTTTTTTTTTTTCTTTCTTGACTGCGTTCACTTCATATGGGAAAAGGACATATAACTGATTAGGACTGGTTTGTTTTGTTGTGGCTGCGTTTATCTTTTTTTCTGTAAATGGACAATATAACAAAGTGAATTGTGGTCCATTGTTGCGTTTAACATCAGTCCATTATTTGCGTTTACCAGACTTCCTATGTTTGCGGTTACCTCTCTACCAATCTAGCATCTACCTCAGTTCATTATTGCGGTTAACTCTTTACGTTGCGGTTAGCTCATAATTTTGTGGTTAGATCTTGATTGCGGTTTCCGTTTTGCGACTACCTCGTTCTTTTGTTGTGGTTACCTGATTTATAACCAAAAACAAACATAAAGTCTACTAATCCAATCTTAACTGAAACTTAAACTAATCACATTCTTCAACCCATCTCACATATACTCTCTCATCAGGCCCTTAACCCATCTCACTTCTAATCATGGCTGAATGATCTCAGATTATCTCTTTGGTTACACACCGATTTATTCAAAGAAAAAATGCATCCTTCGAATCTTAGACCGGTGGAGGTGAAAACAAGAAGAGAGTTTCATCATTGATCTTACTTTTAACTATCCAAATATTGTAAAGAAAGAACAAAACAAGATTGTTTCACTCTCTTTTCATTCGGTTCTAAGAAAAACAAAAACATAATCAATAACCTACCTGATTGAGCTTGTGGTGTTCGATTAGCAGGGATACTCATATGATTGAGAATTGTTTTTGATTGGCTTTGATGTACATGAGCTATTTTTTTCTTATCTGTGATTTGGTGAGTGTATAAGAAAGGGGCGGAGTAATATGTAAGTTGCAATTAGGTTTTGTGATTAAGTGGAGTTATATAAGCGTGTGTTAGGGATTAGGATCAATTAGATTAGGTTGGACTACAAACTGTTGAAAGATTAGAGTGGACTACAAACCGTTTTGTGATTAAGTGGAGTTATCAGAAAGGGGCGGAGTAACATGTGGGCTGCGTATAATTAAGATTGTGATTGGGCCGTGTTTGATTATCATTGGGCTGCTAATGCTTTTACTGTTGGGCTGCATTCACATTTAGAGACGGATTTTTCTTTGTTCCCTTCTTTCGTTGGTGTGCTATAACAAGGGACGGATTTGTTTTAAGCCTTTGCATACAATGGTATTTGATAAGTTATAATCTTGGTATATAATTTTGGTCCACGATTTTATTGAGCTTCAAGTACTCAAGATTGAGATTCATTTTGGATTGAGCAATTTTCGGGCTTATTGATAATCTACAGAGTTTGTTCGAATCTCAATCATACAACCATCAAGTTCATCAAACAATCATCTAATCAGCTACCGATCCAACAGTTTCTCACTATCTCACGGTTTATTCTTGATTTTGTAAAATCCCGCGAAAGAATTCAGTTCTCGGTTTAAATCATAGAATTGTAAAATCCCGTGCACGTTTACATCATGTCTACCACTTCAGACTCTGTCATTACTGAGAGAGTACTTCATCAGCCGCAAAAATTGCTCGATAATGCAAAAGATTGTTGCATAGAATGTTTTCAACAACTTCATTCACACCTATCGGTACTTCTAGAGGGAACTGGATTCAAAATGGGGTTTGAACGTGCTTTTACAACTCTCTTCGGTCAAGATGTTCAAACTTTCACAGACATAATGATTCTTAACTTGGATCAATTACGACAACAACTGGACCGAGGAGAATTTTCCAAAATGGGATCCATGGCTGCCCTGTGTGTGATCAACAAACAACTCCAAGTGTTCTTTGATTCAGAATTCACTCTGGAGTATGACCATTATAGTGAGATGACGAAAAAGTGCTTTGCTGATCACACGGGAATAGAGGTTGATACGTTCAGAGACACACTCATCCAACTTATGGATAAAGTGAAAAGATTCATTGAAGAAAAAGCACAGCATATACCTGCATATGATGACAAGGTGAAGGCATGTAGGGTGCAATCTTGTGATGGTATTGGTGATTCGGGTATATCATCGGATGTTGGGTCAGTTGTCATGATATGCAATGGGTCAGTGACTGATAAGCCTGACACTACCAGCAGTTCAGTGACTCTTATTACACATGACATGGATGCAGATTTCAGACCAATAAAAGAACAAGTGTCATGTGCTGAGGTACCCCTAACTGTATATCATAATGTGCTTTTTGATGAACGACTGCATACTGATCAAGTTATGCCCAGCTATGACACATATTTGTTGAAAAAGACTGATAGCAATACCATTTCTGATTCAACAAATATGAATCATAAAGGGGGAGAAAATGATCAGGATGCTGAACGTGATGATGAGTCAAGTTCTTTGTTTACAGCTGAGTCTTTTAAATCAAATGATATGGTTGATAAAGAAACGTTTAATGAACTTTCAAAGAGATTCTTACAACTTGAAAAACATTGTATTTCACTTGAAATCGCAATGCAACAAAAGGAAGAAAGTTTTCAAACTAACCAACCATGTAAAGATCTGGAACTTCCTGATTTCCGCGAATTCTTTTTGATTAATGATTTGAAAGCTCAGCTAGAAACCAAGAACTTGACAATCAACAACCTGAAAAAACGTATTACTGAGTTATGTGATATGTGTAATGAAGTTAAAGCTAAACATGACTGCAATGTTATTGAATTGGAACATAATGTGGCTAAATTACGTGATGAAAATGAGTCTTTGAAAATTCATTGCAATGAATTGTGTGATTCAATCAAAGAAACGAATACTAAAACTGTTGAGCAAACAACGTCTTTGATTGCAAAAATTGATGAACTCAAAGCTCAAGTTCAGGAAAAGGGTTTCACAATAACAGCATTAAAGAACGAGCTAAGAAAAGCAACAGGGAATAGTGTGAACACTAAGTTTGCAAAACCATCAATCTTGGGGAAACCAGTTTTTCAATCGAATAGAAACCAATCAGTTGTTAGACAATTGACTGCGTTTAGATCTGAGAGACCAAAATTTTCAAAAACACGGTTTGCCTCCCAAGTTGATGCGGAACAAGTTTTGACAAAACCAGTCACTACACATTATTGGCCCAAGATTATTGCCTCTAGTTCTTCTAAGCCTCAACACGTAGTTACTCCTACACCCAGCTCCTCTAGGATTAGTTCGAAAACAGTGTCGAAACCTAGCACTAAGGCTCAAAACACTTATGTTATAAATGACCTGCACAAGAACTATGATCTAGAAAAGGCTAGGAAAAGGGCATTGCTTCATAAGGATGGAATCTTAGGTTCTCAACCTTGTATGATCCCTCGTAGGATATTGAGGTACAATGCTAAGGTTCAACCTGTTAAGTCTAGGAACTACAGTAAGTCATCTACAATGCATAAGAAGCAAAACAAACCTAAAACTCCTCCTAGGTGGACACAAACTGCTAAATCATTGGAGACTAGGAATATCGTTAAGCCTTCCACTATGCATAAGAAGCTTAGTAATCCTAGACCTTGCTATAAGTGGATTCCAACTGGTAGAATTTTTAAGGACATTGGACTTAAGTGGATACCTACCGGAAAGGTGCTTACTGATGGCAATGCCATGGTTGACCATGAAACCCCCAAGGGTTTGGATACTGTTGTCACTAACCTATATATGTGCAATCAAGTTTGTGAGGTTAGTGCAGGTAGTCCTTACTCAGTTGCAGGTACATCAACCATTCACTATATGAGAAAACTCAAAGTCTGGAGACCTAAAGCAATCATTTCCCCAGCTTCAGGAGTTCTAGAATGTCGATGCTGATGTATGTGCATAATGACGTCTGTTCACTTCAGTTCAGGCCTCGTTCTTCAACGACTATGACGTTTGAACACATCAGTTCAAGCCTCGGTCTTCAACTTCATCATTATGGTGTCTGGTGACAACACTTCAGGCCCCGTCCATTAATGAAAAGAAAGGTGTACGATTCAGTGCGCCTTATCTTCGGAAGAAGAGAAATCTTCTTAGTGTTGACCATTCTCAACAACGTGCTTCATGCTTTCTCCATGCTCATTCAGTCATCAATTGGATTTACTCATCTTGGCTCGTATTCGTATTCACTTGCTCTTTCAAAAATGGCAAACTTCGTATGCAATTTTTGAGGGGGAGAAGAGTGCATAAACTACATGATGGAGTGTATTCTTATTCACATGCTCAATCAAAAATGGCAACCTCGTATGCAATTTTTGAGGGGGAGAAGTGTGAATAAAATACATGACTAATTGTATTATTATTCACTTGCTCAATCAAAAATGGCAAACCTCGCTTGCAATTTTTGAGGGGGAGAAGTGTGAATATACCACATGTTGATTGATGCTTAAAGAATGGTCATACGACTCTCCTCCAACACCTAATGTTCTACCTACTAAGGATGACTGGGATTTATGTTTGATAAATACTTCCAAGCGGCAATGAATGTTGATCATCTAGTTCCCATCTAGAAGTATTACTCAGACTACTCATGTTACCTAATCTCCAGTTACTCCTCAAGGTGTTGATGATGACTATCATGATATTGAAGTTGCACACATGAAGAATGATCCGTTCCTTTGTTCTATCTCATCACGGATTGTTGTTCCTCCAAATGTGCACTTTGTAAATCAACCACAAGAACATGTATGAAAATGTTGGTTAAAATGTCAAAACGGCTAACAATTTGGACATGGAATGTCAAGTGATCACGGAGTTTATTTGGCATCCCTTAATTGAGATTGAAGTGTATTTTATGAAGGTGTCTACTTATTTCATCATCGAAATTTCATGTATCGATTGATGACTTGCGTGAACTCTTAAAGTTTATGATTGGGACTTGGATTATCTAGTTATACCCGATGGAAGGAGTTACATTGTAGTACTCACGGGTTATGGCTATCACTTCAAGGAGTTACATTGTAGTGCTCAGTGTCACACGCAAATGTGAATGTGGATAGTCTCAAGAGGTGTTGTACTTATACTTCAACATCGTTCTTTAATCAACAACAGTGCAAGCTTAAGTTACGGATTTGGGGAATTCTTCTTCAGTTTCAACTTTGGTATATCGGGTTTACTTCATCAGTGGTCACTTCAAATAGCCTACATAAGGGTTGGTAATGATAGTCATAGAGAGTTTCTACAGCAGTTGATTCTCACAGAATATATCTGAGCAAATGATGTTCTTCTAATATATGTTGCTGATTCTGAAGTATCAAAACCAGCAAGGGGGAAGGAGACATACATCTGAATGCATTAAGAGTACACGTGATGAACTTAATCCTTCTTCTTTGAATTTATCCCGGGAAGACAAATGTCATAACCGCAGAGAATATCAGTGTATTAACTTGTGGCGTTTGGTGTACCATTCCAACTACATGGGGGAAGTGGTCTTCGGATACTTGTGGTATGTATTACTTCAGCTTTCAATAGGAAGAATTATGAGAAGAACAGTTGGTGTGTGAGATGATATTGCTTATCGACATCTTCATTCGTGCTGATATGATTTATGGCAAAGTGCTTCTGGTTAATGGTTCATGTACACTATGTTATGCTGATTCCGATGAGATCGCAACCATCAGGGGAGAGATTTGTGTACATCAAGGACGCGCAACAGGTTCACGTGATCGGGCTTAATCATATATTCCGGAGGTGATATCCGCAGAGATGATCAGTGCTTCAACCTGTTACTTTGGTGTCATCGTCTCTTCTTGTGTTGGATACATGCGTACAATATGGATTGAGTTGGCATGTGTAAGATAGCTGGAATGCATTTAGTGAAATAAAGATGTTGATATCTGATTCCCCCTAATTGACAACTACTCCAAACCTCAAAGTAATGTATACATTGGGGATGTACAACAGGGTCATGTGATCGGGCTTCATCATACATTCCGGGATTGTTAACCGTAGAGATGATCCATGGTTCACCCTGTTACTTCGGTGTTATCGTTCTCTTCGGGTTCTCGAGCTTCATGCAATGAGACTTTTTGCATCACTTCAACTACTTGGGGGAAATGTCTCATGAAGATGATTGTCGGTTTGGGGGGAAGCTACCAAAGCTTCACATTGAGGAGGCCAAAACTCAACAATTTGGTGGTGCCTAGCGATTGACTCAGTAGTAAGATTCTTGTGATTTGTTATCAATCTGTGTTTGGTGAATTGTTGTGACTTAAGTCGTTTCGATTAATCTGATTGTAATTTGACGTTGTGAGTTAATCGTTACAACTTGACTTATTACGATCGGATCTATTGTAACTTGACTTGTCGCGACTTGACACTTAATGCTAGTTGTAACTTATCCAAGATCTCACTCTAAGTCTAACTCACATATTACATCTTTCGGTTTCTTTTGTTGACTTTAGTAAAATCCCGGGAGAGAACCGATCTCTCGGTTTAAGTCACAAAATTGTAAAATTCCGTTTAAGATCTCATCATGGCA
Source organism: Artemisia argyi (assembly GCA_030686995.1). Taxonomy (NCBI): domain Eukaryota; kingdom Viridiplantae; phylum Streptophyta; class Magnoliopsida; order Asterales; family Asteraceae; genus Artemisia; species Artemisia argyi. The sequence continues at coordinate 69,171,757 of CM060704.1, read as the reverse complement.
TCTACGGCTTCAGACGATTACTCAAGAGCCTCGAAAGCTTTGGTAGTGGATGTTTCTGAGATGTTGGCTACACACTTCTACAATGAGCTGACTGATCAAATGGCTTCTGTACACATCAGTACAGGACCCGCGTCTAAATTTTTGTCTTCTGAACCATTCAGTTCAGGCTTTGTATAGTATCCCACTCCTGCATGTACCTTATGTACCTCCTACCCATAAGGATTTGGAGATCTTGGCTGATCCAATGGTTGATGAATATGTCGAGCTGCCAATTGGTGATACACCGGTACCACCAGCCATCGCAGCTCATGTACCAAACGATCCAAAATGGTTCATCTTGTCCTGTTTCAATAGGTCAAGACGCTCCAACAGCAAGTCATTCGTCAACATCATCATACTTTCAATCTCCACCAGTACATCAAGGCACTGCAGTCGACGATTATTTTGAAGTTAATTCATTTCCTCCTCCCAATGATGTTCCGTTCGACAACACACTTGCTCCTGAATTTTCCTCTAAGGCATATTCTTCAGGAGATCTTGATAGGGCTACATCAGTTCCTAACCCTCGACCACAAAATGGAGCAAAGATAATCCTTGTTGGTACGATGTACTGTCAATGCTTCTTCTGACAAATGGATTCTCCAAAGGTTTGGTAGAACAAGTGGAAAAGAGGGTTGTGGAATTTTTCTTCAGAAGGACAGAATGACAGCTGGCAGATTTCCTCACAAAGGCACTTCCAGGAAGAACGGTTTCTATTTATTCTCCTGCTACTTGGTATGAAGTGTCTCTCGCCAGAATCAGTCAAAAGTCTTCATGAAGAGAATGAGGAGTAATGGATTTGCTTCAAATATCCTTGTATATATTATAAAAACAAAAAGAAAATAGAGAAATATAAAACCTATAAAAACCATAAAAATCTGAAAAATCATAAAAAAAAAAAAAAAAAAAAAAAAAAAATATTCTTCTCACGACATGTCTCTTGTGTAATCAATATTATGTACGTTTCTAGAAATGTCATTCAATAATGACACGGAATCATACATATGCTTGAGCAAGAGTTTTTCGGTTTCAAATAAAGTTTTTTTCTAAAACATGTCGTTTCTCAAAACATTCTTAAAAATTATGGCTTGCAGTCATTTCAGGCTGTAACCCGGACTTAAAAATATGGCTTGTAGTCATTTCAGGCTACAACCCGGACTTCAAAAATATGGTTTGCTATTACTTCAGATAGCAACCGGCTTTTCAAAATGGGGAAAACACGTCGCCAAAAAGACGGTTGTTCCTAACAAAGGGTGTCGTTCATCTGAGCGTGAATTACTTTATATTCATGCACCCTCGATCTAATGTACGCTTCAGTGCATTATTTCTTGATAAAGATGAGAAATCTTCTTTTTATCGCCAAATACTTTCCCTTCTATGATTTTTCCGGAAAGTGTTTGTGCAAAACTTGGTGGTACCATGAAATTTTGAATGAAAATCAAATTGAACTCAAAAGTTTGATAAAAATTTTCACTCAATCAATGACGTTAATAGTTTATGAAAATATTTATGCTTTAACATCCGCCATTGATTGAGGGGGAGAGTGATTTCTCAAAATTTTATGTATCATCAAAACTCCCCACACTTCGTACATAAAACCCTGCAACAAAATGTTTTGTGATGTATTATGTGTCAGAATGAGTAAATTTTCAAAGAGTTTTCACTAAAACTTCGAATCTTTTACAAACTCTTCAAATCTGACACATAACAACCTCCCTCACAGTTTGAGGGGGAGCTAGAAAAAGTTCCTTTTTATCAGAAAATATTAAAATTGACCGCATTTCTCTCCCAAAACGCTTTCTAAATTATTTAAATCAATTGAGATCAAAAATCTCGAAAGATTTGAAATTTTTGATCGGGGGAGAGAATGTGATTTAAATATGCAATCTGATATCAAATGTGATCTTTTCGACTCAATAATATGCTCCCACATATGTGCTAAACACTTTCGAATATCGATGCACATATTGAGGGGGAGCGAAAGGCGTTTGTGGAAATAATACCTAAGACCGACCATTTACTTTAATGCACGGAGTTATAAGGTTGGTTAAGGTTAGATATAAGTTCCCATGATCCACCAGAATCGGAAGGATCTTCCCAGGGACAATCCATAGATAGATTAGAAGTCCTTAGGAATGATTGAAAAAAGGAGTAAAGTGAGAAAGGGAAGAGTGCGGACTGAGATAGAGCTAGGACTGGAACAAACCCAACAAGGTTCTAGTGATGAAGTCTCGGTAAGCACTGAAGGGGTTGAAGAATAAAAAAGAAATGAAATGAGAAAGGGTGAAAAGAAATAGCCCTCCATATATTCAACCTTAGGGCAGAAACAGGGTTCAATTCATAATCTACTGGCGGTTACTAAGGTAACACCGGTATTGAAGACAAGACGTCATGGACCCAGTGACGCACTGCACTAAAACTTCCCAACCACTCAAGTTCTCTTAAAAGAGCTTGTTTCAATCTCACGGGGAACCCTGTGCAATGTATCGACCGCTCATTGCGAGCTATGTTGATACCTAAAACAGGAGACGCCTCCCCAGTCTCCAGGAACGGATCAAAACGCACTATTGAGTCTAGAGCCAAGAGATCATCCATAAATCTCGTTAGGACACATTCCAAATATGCTTATTGTTTCACATAATGTGGAAAATAAGCTAAAATATTTAGAGTCCTACACATTATCCTTGTGGTATTGCCAGAACATCCGAGTGATATGAAAATATTCACAATGACGATGGAAATCCTTCTAGAGCGAACATCTCTCAAGCTCTTGGTAGGTGACATGTGAGATCCATCTTGGATCAATGATCAAGTGACAACTGGAAAGCAACGATGGTGCGATTCATAATTGAATCAAACTTGTTCCAGGATATGGATTGACGAATACTTTTGCTAAAACCTCTCAATGTGCTCACCAACAAATCTTTCGAGCACATTGATTGTGTACGATATCTTTCAAACAAAAGTATTTTTGATGGAAATGTGATTCTAAATACAAAACTCTCGTTGTGTCTCAAAAATGTTTATCATAGGACACACGAGTGATTTCTATAAATCTATTTCTCATCAATCCGTGAATATTCATTCACCGATTCACTCTATCGTGCTGTCTGCTTTGAGACGTTCCGGTATGAGAACATGCTGAGTATGAAGATTCCAAAGTGGACTCTTTGGAAAATTCATTACTACAAGCTGGAAATTCCTGTCAAGGAGAGTCTTCTTTAAAAGAGACTCTACCTGATCACAGGTCGGTTTTCACAAAACCGGAGGGTAGTCTGTCCTCGCAGAACGAATGACTAAGCCATATTCGTTCTCTATCTTTATTGCTAACTGTTTCATTTCAGGGACACATATAAAGATGGTGTTGATGGCTCCAGTTTCCAGCTGAATCGGGTCAATCCATACCTCATGCTCACACATCCTCCACACTATCAATGAAGACGAGAGACTACCAAATACGTTTCCGCAACTCTGATGAAAAAGTCTCCTGATCTACAACTCTAATGCAACGTCTCCAGATACAGAAGGGTGTGAGCATGATGGTCCTTAGTCACTACATCACATGAAGGCAATACAACTATGGATGAGCTTGGAGATTTACTTTGGCTGATGATCTCAAAGAAGCTCAAAGATCACACATCACAAAGGAACTCTAATCACAAGTTCGCTTGGTTGAAGTATGAAGTGTGCTGAAAAGTGAAGAATCAGAACCTACGAGCTACAAAGACGAAAGAATGCTTAAAGACCAAAGAGCTTAATTTCAAAGGTGACCTCGCTTAGGGGGAGATTGTTTGGAATACAAATATTCCTGTAAAAGTCTCGGTCACCTAATGATTGTAATAGCATTAAGTTAGCTCGTAGTTAGTTTATTTATTAGTTAATTAGTTTTAGTTGAAGTAACACCGTGGAAGAAGGACGGGTCTTCACCCACTGTATGCCTGATCCACAGCCCGGGAGTGGGCGTTATATTGTAAGTATAAATACCCCTCTCCACATGTGGAGAGGGTTGGAGCTTCCATTATTTTCAATCTAATCTTTCACATTTTTCTTTCATCTCTTTCTCTCTCTAGGAATCCCTCCCAACTCTCTTTCTCTCTCTAAATTCAAATACAATTCGAACCATAATCACATAAACCATTCTAGTTATTATTATGAGAATCCTACATTGAGTAACGTAGCTCCTGATGCCAATTGTGGAAAATTAGAAGGGGGGTTGAATAGTTTACCGCTTTTTTTTCTTAATTATCCTTTAAAAACTTTACGTTTCATTAAAGATATGAACTCAAATTACTTGTTAATCTTTGAAAAGCTTTACGTGTAATTAAGGATTCTAACTAAAGACAATATGTAATATGCAAAGACAAAGTAAGAAACGATCAAACCACAACACGATTGTTTATCGTGGTTCGGCTACAAGGACTCTTTTTTCTTGCCTTACATCTACGCCCCGAGTTTCCAACTCGAGAGTTTCAAGCACTAGTCAACAAGCTCCTTTCACGGGTGGAGAAACCTTTACAATCGTCGCTTACACTTTATCTGGTACAAAGCTAGATACCGAGTCCTAGTTCAAGGTAGAACCAACCTAATGTCGCCTATCCACTATTTCCAACACTAAGCTAGATGTCGAGTTCTTTTACAAGGGTACAACCACTCCCGATAGTTCTTTTACAAGGGTACAACAACTCCCGTCACACTATGTATTTTGAGGCCTAAAATACTAACCGATCACTTCTACACAAGATACAAATGAAGTATAAACTACCAAAGTTTATACATAACAAAGCTAACAAGTCTTGCAACTTTTGAGTTGAAACTTGTAACTTCTTGGATGAACTTGTGAACTCCTTTGCTACATAAGAGAATCACACAAGTCAAATGTTACTGAGTTAGATGAGAGAATACGTGAAATATATGTCCTAAAGTGATGGGTAAAAACTAGCAAGTGGCTTGGTATTTATAGCAAAACAAACCAGCAGTCTGGCGTATCCGGCGGAACCCTAGAATGGGTTCCGCCCATGTACCCTGAGGGTTCCGCCAGGACTGACAGACAATTTTGCCATAAATCTTTCCAAACCAACCAAAGTCACATCAAGTTAATACTTGGTCAACCACACATTGAATCAACATGGAATGCTTCCAAAATGTGTAAGAGCTTATGGATAGTCAAACACATAAACTTACCATAAATTCTTATTGATGTGATGTGACACTTTCTTATTTAAGAAATAAAAACAATGTAATGTTTAAGATGAAATGTAAAATCTAGTTATACAAGACTTAAAACTAAAGTGATGTTTTTACTATAAACTAAAGTTCATACTTTGTCATTAACAAAACTTAGCAAAGATCGTAAAATATAAATAACGTTTTTAGGCGATATTTGTATTAAAAGTTTGTTATATTTCGATATCCTAAAGTCTTATTAGAGTCAGATTTTTTTATTCCTTTGTACATATTTATCAACTTACAAGAACTTTTCTTTCTTTTTTTATTTTATTTATTTTTATTTTTATATATATATTTTTTTTACGATGAACCATATACGGTATTCTACTATTGTAAAGTTGTACTTAATATGTTAACATGATTTTACAGGATTAGGCTGATAAAGAAGCTGCAACAGTAGTTACACGCATGCTTTATACGGGAGATCCAGAAGAAATGGAAGCGGTTTATGCAGGAATGATTTACATAGAAAGGGAAAGGAACGAAAGAGAGAGCATGTGCTTTTAACTTCTTTTGTAGGATGTAAATCTACATACTTGAAATATCGATTGGTTATGTGCGTTGGATTGTGAATAATATATCTTTGTAATTCTAGGAGAAGAGTGCAACCATAAAGTTTGTAGACAAACGTTTGGATTGCAAAAGGTACGCACCTAAGTTATTGTTGATCTTTAATCCATGTCCTTTGACATAGTTAATCAATGCCTTTGAGACGAACTGCTTAGATTTATTTAGGTTAATCAATGCATTTAGGATGAACTGCTTAGATTTTGATTATGGGTTTAAAGATTTTTTTAACGATTAATCAATCTATGGTTTGATGATTTTCTTATAATTTTCAGGTGTGCAAGGTGTGTTCAACAAATTGCCTGGGGGTTCTCCCATTGCAGGTTTGTATTTCTTTACAATGTTCATTTCCATAGTAAAAGGGTTTTATTGATTAAATTAGGTTGTAGGAATGTATTCTTTTATGTACAAAATGTTTAGTTTACGCGCTTATAAGTAGAAGAGTGGCATATATATAAGTAGTTTACGAATTAGTGTTTGGATTTTCTTATTATGTGCAAGAGTCTGACGAGTAGATAAACCCATGAATGACTGACACAAGCCTAATAAGCAGTTCGTCCCAAAATAAATAGAAAAAACAGGCATTTCTGAACAACGTCTTAATACGTTATTGTTAAAAACATGTTTCGGATGTATCTGCTGTTGAATCTATACATGTTTCAGTTGTCATTTGAATGTTTAACAAAAAAATTTCTACGTTCTGAAGTGCTTATTGGCACGTTTTTTTTTTCCAACCAGGCTGAAGGATTCCCATGACGCTTGCACCAACCATTGGATAAGTCTTGACCATTGTGGCAGAAACGAGCAGTTGACTACTTTAAATGGAAGCAAAAGTGGAACGTTGTGATTTTGATCAGCTTCGAGGGGGCTAATGTTCCGGTATCAAAAGCTACGTAACACAGGTTAATGTGCTTATTTTTTTTTTACTTATGAGCATATTTGGAGGTAAATACAATGAGCCAAAAAAGAACTTACTTATTATAGATAACCTCACAAAAACTATAGCTCCACAATTAGTTTAAGAAGTATATTATGGTCAATCATGCATGTTAGTCCCGTAGATCTAGCCATGCCTAATAAGGGCACTTCTGTTCCATGTATGTAGGCGAGGAGAATACAAACGCAAGCTGAAGTGTTTGCAGAGCAGAAGGTAGAGCTTGCAGAGAAGATGTTGATGTTGGAGGCAATGGAGTCACAGTTAACACATACTCACAATGAGACAATCAAGTTCTATTTACAAAAAATCATGTGCACCAGCCACTTTTTTAACTATTTAATGTGGGTTAGATTTTAGAATTTGATTTAGTCATGAATTGTTTTTATTAGTTGTCACCATACAAACAGTTGTAAAATACCTTTGAAAATACAAATACAACGACAACAACAAAAAAAAAAAAAAAAAAAAAAAAAAAAAAAAAAAAAAAAAAAAACCTGCCCCGTCACATACCTTTGATAAACAACATTATAACCAAATATAACGAAAAAAAACCTCGCCAGGCCGCAACGCGGCCGACCGATGCAGTGTGATGTATAATACTGTTAAAGCAAAATTTGAAAAAATACGTAAAGAACAAAGATCATTTGAGGACTAAACATTCTTTACATACCAAGGGATCAATCCCCACCTTTCATTCATTTTGATCTAATGGCTTAGATTAGTGTTAATATTTACACTACAAGGGTATTTTAGTACTATTTAAATACTTTTTTTTACTCTCATCTCTCAATTAATGCGTCATTTTTTTACACACACAAAGTGTGTGTTTGTTTCTTCTCTCTCATCTAACTACCTCTTGTAACGAGCTCCTCTAACCATCTCCTTCATTGCGATCATCATAGAAACCCTAATTTTTTCTTCTAAATTCATTAATTGATCTCATTCTTCATCCCGTACATCACCTAACCATAATTTTTTATCGTTTATTTTTATTTAAGCTTAATTATAAGCTATCTGTTTCTATAAGCTGAATTATGAGCTAACTTACTTATTTTTTTCATATTATATGCAGGTTTTATGGATTCGCTTCAAAGTTCTGTTTCTACTACTTCTGAAGAGATCGCTGTTAATGATTCTTCTACTGCTTTTGAAGAGATTGTTGTTAGTGATGATGTTTCAGCTAAGTATGCTGAGGAGATTGTTGCTTATGAACACGGTGATGAATCCGTAGCAATTAAGAGTGAGTTTTTTGATTATTTTAATTTTTTCTATAATCCGTTTGTTAGTGTTAATAAGCTATGTTATTTAGATGTTATAAGCTCTGAATATGGTATTAAGATGTTATAAGCTCTGAATAAGTAGTTTTAAGCTTTGAATGAGTAGCTGATTATATTTGTAGTTTGGATATCATATATGATATATGACATGTCATATATATCAATGTTTTTGTATCAAATGATATATCACATGTGATATATCAATCTCAGCTTTGAATAAGCAGTTTTAAGCTTGTCATATCATATATGATATAGCACATGTGATATATCAATGTTTTTGTCTTGCATGTGTTATATCATATATGATATTATTATAACATGTGTCTGTGATTTCATTTTTAGTAAACCTCTGTTTTTATTTGTTGTTTTATTATTATTTTTTTCAGATTTGAATGCTTTGAAAACTCCTGAATCATTTGCTACTCACTCTAATTTTGATACTCCTGGTGGAACTGTTTATTATATTCCGAAAGTTCCTGTGGATGTGTTACTTGTTAAGGGAAAAGTTTATAAGTCGATTGATGAGTGCATTGCTGCTTATATGAAATATGCTGCTAAAGCAGGGTTTGTGGTTAGGAAGTCATGCCAGAAAAGGTTGAGGAATGGTACTGTGAAGCAAAAGTATTTAGTGTGTAATAGGGAAGGTTGTCCAAAGGGAATTCATATGGACACGTTAGACTTAGAGAATAGTGACAAGCAGGTTAGAAGTTCGAACCTGCATATCACAGGGTGCAAAGCACGTGTCATTTTTGATTTGATTCCTGGTACTTCTAAGTACAGGTTGAATGTCTTTGATAGTATTCATAATCACGAGCTTGAACGTGAAGAGTATAAGCATTTGTCAAAGACTGAGAGGCAGTTGACGTATGCTGAGCAATTGTTCATTGTTAAAGCTGCTAGCATAAATATAGGCGCAACAAAAGCTCATCACATCTTAACTGGTGATGAGTGTTTGAGCACTCATCAATCCCCCACACTAAACTATTGCTAGTCCCTAGCAATACTGTTTTGAAAACTTGATGGATTTGAAAAACTCTTTACCAAAAGCCATCACTTCTGGAGTAGCCAGGTGTAAGAACTGTGGCACACCTGATAACCGTGTGATTTTGAGCAAACCACCAGCTTTCAACGGATTTGAGTAGTCTTTACCAAAAGCCGTTTGCTTCTGGACTAGCCAGCTCTTGATGGAATAGTCAACATCTTGGTGAGCTGATTACCAATTATGGATTTTCCACGGCCTTTACCACAAGCCATAATCTTGCGGGCTAGCCAACTCATTTGTTTTCGGGGAGTTGATGACCCACACAATTTTGGGCAAATTGCCAGCCGTCAACGGATTTGATATGTCTTTACCAAGAGCCGTTTGCTCCTGGACTAGCCAATCCCTTTTGTCGCTTAGACGAGGCGGACTGATTACCACAAATTTTGAAGCACCAGTGAAAAAATTTTTAAAATTTTTGAAATTTTGGCAAAAACGGGGGTATTATATAGTAAAATGTGATAAAATTCGCTAGAATAGCGAATACCCCCCCACACTAAGCATGAATATTGTCCTCAATATTCAAAATCCCGGCTATTATGCCGACATTTTGAACGTAAAAGGGCAACATTACAAACTAAGCGTGGAAAACACCATTTTGTATTTTCACTCATTTGTAACCATAGCATGGGGGACTCCCCCACACTTAGGGTGAAAACCCTATAAACATGCTATTGTTTTTGTTTACCGAGTCGCTAGCTTGACTCGACCCCGAATTCATTTGTCCTTGGGGAAGCATGATGTGGAAGAAACGATCTCAATCGGACTTTCATTCAAAATGTTTGGACAAACATATGAAGCACGTGAAAGTTCCACACCGATGAGATATAATCCCGGCTCAAGATAATGGTATATGAAAATGCCGGGATCAAAGATAGTGTCCTCACTCCCGAAGGAGTGAAGAAGAGAAGAAGTCACCCTGTAGGTGAAGAAAAGGAAGAAAATTATGATAAAAAGCATGATTTGATCTTCTTCCTCAAGAGGAGGCTCAATAGCCTGAGTTTGGATTTCAAAAGGTAAGCTCGTAAACAACCCGGGAGGGTGGGTGGGAATTTGAAAATTCTCATAATTGAGAGCATCTCCCCCCGGGATATCAAACTCCGGAGGAGTCATGACATGATGAGCGAGTTCACCGGAGAACTCCTCATGAAGAGAATTATTCATAAGATGTGAATTTGTGAACTCATGTTCCGGAATAGACTCACAATCCTCGTTCTGAATATCAAATAGTGGATTATCAGAAATCAAAGTGAATTCAGAGTCGAATTCAAATAGAGGATTGGTGAGAGTGGTATTGAATGTTTCGGGAACAAAGTGATCAATATTCTCTATTGGACTGCTGGGATCAGAAGTGAGTGACGGATTATTATATAGGAGACTTTCAATTTCTCCCAGATCGGCTTGGAAATCGAGGAGACCATCATCACTTTCCAATGAAAGTGGATCGATGTGAGTAAGTTCATCAGCGAACTCCTCAAGAAGATGATCAGCATTAGTTTGTGGAACTAATGCCTCAACATACTCGATGTCTCCATAAGATGTGCAATCATCGCTAAAATCTGAGAAAGTCTCAAATTGATCTTTAGGACACTCAATGGGTGAAGGAATATCACATACATGATCCAAAGTTCCCTGTGACTCTCCTGGGATTGGGACAAGGATCTCAACACTAGACTTTATTAATTCGTCCGATTCCTTATCAGGAACAGTGCTAAGATGCTCATCCCCCATGATCAGAGAGTGAGTGTGAACTTCGGGTGTGATAACAGACTGAGGGAGTTGAGAAGGACTAGCATACAGGGGTTTTATAAATTTCATTTGTTCTTCTGCTAGTAATTCTATCATAGTCATTTCTCCCTGATTTTCCGAGGAAGGAATCACAACAAATGAACTTGATGAACCCTCACAAAATTGAGAAATATCAAGGGTAACATCATCATCATCATCGTCGAGAAGAGCAGCATTGCGAAATATGGCACGTGTTTTAGCTGCTTGTTCTAAGACAAGTAATTCTTCCTTGCTTAATTCGTTTCTAGCATCTCGTTCTTCAGCAAGCAATTCTGCCATGGATTTCTCACGAGAGCTTTGAAACGATGAAGTAGCCAACTCCTCCTTAAGTTCTTTTAAAATATCAAGAGCCTTTAGTAAAAGGTCTTGCTCGGTTTCTTGAGGAGTTGTGTGAATCATATCGTACTGTGGAGGTGGGTCTGAAAACGAATAGTCGTAATTGTTACAAGGAAATGGATTCCTTGTTTGACAATCCGAGCTAGAGTGTGGACCTCCACAGTAATCACAACAGTGAAACTGATGTGGCTGTGGGTGATAAGTGCTAGAGTTATAATTGTTACCAGGAAACTGCTCATAGACAAGCGTGCTTCCTGATTGACAATCAGAACTGTAGTGCGAACCACCACAGTACTCACAACAGTAAAACTGCTGAGACTGATGGTGTGGTAGCTGGTGGAATGAATCAGTGGTGTCATGGTAAGAATAGGGATCTTGGTTATAGACAGACCCGTTTCCTGACTCTACCATGCCACAACCGGGGCAATTACCACCATTATGAGAACTACCACACCACTGGCAAACCAGAAAGTGTGGATGAGACATAGAAAGAATCAAATGTGTATAGAGGGTGAGGAAATGAGAATCAAAGGGGTAAGAGGGTAAAGGTGAGTATTTTTGGGTTTTTGGGTAAACATTTTGTACAAAGGATAAAGAAAATCTTTTTGTGTTTTTGTTTTTATGAAAATATGAACAAGGATGGATAAATGTACAATGGAACGAATTCCAAAGACACTAATCAGAAAAACCGTTTAGATAAACGCGCACAACCTCCCCGGCAGCGGCGCCAAAATTTGATTGAGGCAAAAGCAGTCAACTAAATTCAACCACGGATGTGGTCAAACAAGTCAAACTCCTAAGGCTCAATGCTCCGCGGAAGTATAAGGTTTCCCCGGGTCGTATGTCCCGACGAGGTGTGAATTGTAAACAAACGGTTATTTGATCGGGTGAAATTGGATGGATTAGGGTTTGAGTGAGATTAAACTAAGGAATTTACAACGAAATAGCTTAAACAAGCTATACGAATAAGACGGGAAAGTTACAAAAACTAGAAACGATTTAAACTTAAAAATGCGTACGTTACGTTTAAATAAAACGTAGACGTACAAAATAAAAAGTGAAAACGTAAATCTGAAAATACCCAGGGGGTGAAAATGATTTTTTACAAACTTAAAACTAAAAGAAAATTTTTAGAAAAATAAAATAAATTTTTACACTATTTAATTATTTAATATTAATTAAAAACTATTTAATACTTATTATTAATACTTAAAACACTTAAATATAATTTAATACTAATTAAATACTAAAAAGGTGAAAATAAAATTTCTAAAATTATAAAATAACTAAAAATAAGTTTTAAAATTAAAAATAACTACTTTTGTCTTTTTGTGATTTTTTTATTAATTAATTACTAATTAATTACTAATTAAACTATTTTAAATTAAGAAAATTACTAAATGAACAGTAAAAATTCTAAGAAAATTTCTAAAATTACTTTATAACATATAAAAGCTAAAAAAAATATAAAAACTTGATTTTACTTAATAAAAACTAATAATGCTATTTTAAACTTAATATTAATTAATAATTAATAAAACTAAAATTAATTCTAATAAATACTAAATGGGAAAACAAAAATCTGAAAAATTTATTATAAATACTTTAATATACTAGGTAATTAATAAAAATATAAAAATGACAACTACTTAATTAAAATTTAAAAATGAAAATTAAAATTAAATTACATTAAATAGAAACTATCACTTAATTTTAAATTGGTTTTTCTTGGTTTTTCTTTTACAAATCTACTAAATACTTAAAAACAACAAACTTTAATAAAAACAAACTTTTTAGAACTTAATAATAAGCAAAATATAAGCAAAAAGGGTCAACAGTTGACTTTTGTTGACCCAAAGGAAAAATAGGCTAAAATGACTTGTGGTGGGAGGGGGGTGGAAATAAGCCAAAGTGGGTGGTTGTGGTCCACTGGTTTGAATGGAAAACCACCACCAACTGGTGGTGGTGGGTGGTGTCTGCTGTGAACAGGGGAGCAGCTTGCCCTGCAAGCTGCTCTGGGGGCTTGTGGAGCTTAGAAAAAAAATTCACAAAATTATAAATAAGCTATGACATAAAAGATGAGCTAGTAGACAATGCATAGAAACAAGATTCACCTTCTAAGCTATCACACAAAAATCACAACAATTCTTTCAATTTTGGTAAAAATCTGAGTATGCACACTTGACTTTTTTCTGAAACTTGAATCTTTGACTTTCTTGAACTATGATTGGGTCTAATGAACTGTAAACATGATTATAGGCTAATTTAAGACCAAAATAAGTTAACACAACAACTTATGTTATAGGATGATGGGTTATGGGAATCAAATACCACCACAGTTAACTGTGGTGGTAGGATATTTGATGATTTGACTTTCTTTGCAAAAAGGGACCTAACTTGAGACTTCTACTACTCTAAGACAACCTAATATGATATGACCAAACCAGATTTTACCACTAAAAGTCACAAATGGGCAGGGTGATCCCCAGTGCCAAACACTCCCTTAACAGATGACTAAAATGAGTTGTGATGTGTAATGTTGAGCTAGAGCATGTAAAAGCTATTCCTAGGCATCTAAACAACTTTAATAAGCAATCCTAAATACAATTAAGCTGCAAGCTACAGTGCATCAACTAGAATTAAGGAAAATGTATGAAACTAAAATGTAAACTTACTTGAAGTGCAAAATGAAACTGGAAATGGTTCTGAGCTGATGAGATAAGCTCATATAAGCTAAGGGAGAGCTTAATGAGCTTATCCAGAGGATATTAGAGCTTATACAAGCTTATATCTCCTCACTGATTTGTATTTCTAATTTATTTTTGGATTTTTGGTATTTCTTTATACTAATTATAGTTTCTAATAAACTAACTGATTTAAAACCTTTCAAAAGCTTATGGTTAAGCTTATATGAGCTCAGTAACATCTAAACAACATCTAACTTAAATGATCAAGACATAATGAGATTTCTCAATAAAAAATAACTCATAAAACTGAAATTGTGATAACACTTGAATTTAAAACTTAACAACTGATTACATTACATCACCAATGATTCATAAAACTTTCTGAGAATAAAAATTACAGATTAATAAAAGAAATTAAAATAAGGACGATTTACCTAAGACTAAACTAATTTAATTCTACTCTAACTACTGCTTCCCCTCTTCTTTTTCTTCACCTTTATAGATAAATGCCACATATTCTGACTTTCCCACTCCTTTTTCAGCCATTGGATTGGCTTCTTTCATCACAACCGTTCAAAGTTGTTTTGGCGGGAAAATGGGCTCAGGCAGTTGAGTGGGGTTTGGTGGAGCATTTATTGAGGAGGGGGGGGGGTGGCGTGTTGTAGGTGAGAAGTTGGTGAGATAGGAGGGAGCATGATCCTGAGAATTAGGGGAAAGTAATGGTGGGTTAGTGACGATGAACAGTGGACTGAGGGGGTTAGGGAAGGGTTTGACCCGCGTTGACCCAGGGGTGGGTTATTAGATTTGATGGTGGGCTTGTAGTGGGCTTGGGTATTTGTGTTTCTGGACCAGACTCATGGATTGGGTAAAAGGGTTAGGGCAGATTTTTGGTTTTGGCTTATTTAAGTTAAGGGTGTATTTGGTAACTTAGCAAATAACAAGGACCATTTTGTAATTCTGAAAAATATAGGGACTGAAAATGGTGTTTTTCCAAAGTTCTCATAAGGGACCATTCATGCATATCTTAAGTATCCAAAACCATTTTTGCAATTTTGTATTTTTCAAAATTCCCGGGGATCATTTATGTAAATTTTCAAAATCCGGGGACTAAAATTGCCATTTTCTCAAAATTTTCATCCAGGGGTTAAAAATAGTTTTTATGAATTCCCAAGGATCAAAATTGATTTATCTTTCAAAATTATCCCACCAGGGACTGAATCTGCCAAAATCTGAAACTCCAGGGACCAAAACTGTAAATTTCCAAAACTTTCCAATTTTTCACCAAAGGACTAAATATGACAACTTATGATTTCAAAAGGACCTTTGGTGATAATTTTCCAAATTTAGAATATCCAGGGACTAGTTTTGTCATTTTATGAAAGTTGAGGGACTGAAACTGCCAATTTTGCAAACTTTGTGCGTTTTTCATTTGGTTTTGCTCATTTTGCATCTAAAACATATAAAACACAATTTTGGAATATTTTCAGTATTTTGATGCATTACTGAGTGTTTTTGTATGTTTTGCAATTCAGATTAGACCAAAAATGATGAGTGTTTGAGCACTCATCAACTGGTTTGAAGGGTTCTTATTTGCTTGTTCATGGAACGACTGTTGACTTTAAGAACTTTTTTAGGGGTGTGAACTGCTATATAGGTGATAGTGATGCGCAGATGCTTATATCTAAGATGGAGAATAGGAAGAAGCACGTGCCGGATTTTTCATTTGATTATTTGGTCAAAAATGCTGAGCTTGCGGCTATTTTTTGGGCTGATGAAGTTTCTAAGTACAACTATAGAGAGTTTTGTGATGTTGTTTCGTTTGATGCTACTTACAGAACAAACAAGTAAGTATTTGTATGTTCAGTATGATATTTTGATTATATGATTTTCTATTTAATCTGTTATTTTAAGTTTTTTTGTTTTTTGTTTTTCAGGTACAAAATGGTGTTTGTTCCCTTTACAGCCATAGATAATCATCGGAGGTGTGTAACAGTCGCAGCAGGCTTGTTGAAGAACGAAACTACAGCTTCGTATATTTGGTTGCTGAAAGCGTTCATAAAGGCGTTTGGTAAGGCTCCAAATATTGTTGTTACTGATCAGGATGGGGCTATGAGAAATGCCATTGAAGCTGAGTTTGCGGGTTCTAAACACAGACTTTGCATGTGGCATATTACTCAAAAGCTCTCTGGAAAGGTATTTTTCTGCCTTTTTGTTTATCATATCTGATACTTGATTCTCTGTGTATTTCTTATTGATTTATCATATATGATAATTTGAATTTTTTTTCAAATAATATGTTAAATCATATGTGATACTTGATTTTATTTGTATTTATTATTGGTTTATCACATATGATAACACATATCTATTTTCAAATCATTTGTTAACTCAGATGTTATTTGTTTTGTTTACAGATATGTTCAAAAATCTATGATGATACCGACTTTAAAAAGAAGTTTAATCAAATTGTATGGAATATGTATATCGGTCCGGAGGAGTTTGAGGATAGATGGTCAAAGTTATTGGAGGAGTTTAGTTTGCAGAATCATAAGTGGTTAACAAAGATGTTTAATATACGTTCGTGTTGGATTCCTGCTTATTTTATTGATTAACCTTTGTGTGGTTTGATGAGGATGACGTCTAGATCTGAGAGTGAGAACTCCTTTTTCTCTCATTTTATGAATCAAGGTTCCACTCTTATGAATTTTATGAATTGTTTTGAGACGGCAATGGAAAAGCAGAGGCATATACAAGAGAGGCTTGATCATAAGTCTATTGATTTTGTTCCGAAGTTTAGTACCTATCTTAAGATTGAACGTCATGCTTCGAAGGTTTTTACTCGTCCTCTGTTCGAGCTTGTTCAAGCAGAGATTTTTGCAGACACATGGTATTGTCAAATAGAAACCAAAAGCTTGGTTGAAGGATCTGAGGTCTCTGTTATTAGAGAAACAAAATTTGTTGATGCACTAATGGAGAAGAAGAAAGCTAAGTTGAGAGAGAAAGCTAGGAAGAGAGTTAAGGATAAAGGTAAGGATAACGATAAAGCTGAAGAAGAAGAGCCAGTTAACCTGTTTTATAGAGTTGATGGATTATATAAGGTATGTTAGCTACTTAAAAAAATATTTTTTATTTTTTCTATCATATATGATTTTTTACTACCTTATTTCTTTTGTTTTATCATATATGATTTTTTACTATCTTCTTTCTTTCTTGCCCATTAAGGGGTTGCGTAACCAAGAGGATGGATCAGTTGTATGTTCCTGTCAGCTTTTTCTTCAAGTTGGAATATTATGCAGGCATGTTTTTTGTGTGTTTAAGAACGCCAATATTGAAGTGATTCCAAGTCAATACATACTGAGGCGTTGGACAAAGAACCTTATACCTGCTGCTTTGAGGAACAAACGGAACATATATGGTGAGAAGAATGAGATTGTTGAGAATTATGCAAATGAGGCAAGTTCCATTGTGGATCACTGTATCCATATGTTGAGTAAAGATGAGGCGAGGTTGTCTTCTTTTGTTGAAAAGTTAAGGTTGCTAAAGATTGATGTTGAGGCTGATTGCTCAAATCCTCCTTCTAAGAACAAGGCTGACAATTTGGAGGAACTTGTTGGAGTCCCGAAGCCAGCTAAAAAAACCATTAACAATCCAGCGCTTGGTATCCTAAAGGCCGTAAAAAGATGCGCATAAAAGGAGGGAAAGAGCAAGCTCTTGAAAAGAATTCGAAGAACAGGAATGCATGTTCGTTATGTGGAGAGACAGATGGTCACAACAGGAGGACGTGCCCAAAAAAGTTTGCAGAAGAGGCTGAGTTGGATCAAGTTGAAGTTACAAGGGAAGGGGATTTGGATCAATCAGAAGTTACAAGAGGAGAGGTGTTGGATCAAGCATGAATTTCAACATAAATCGTCTGCATATTTTTTTTAATTTCTTTGATTATTATTTGTTTTGTCGGATTGTGTTGAAGAAATTTGAGTAACAGACCTAGACATGATTGTTTGATTATTACTGAGTTTTTATATGAAACAGATTGTTGCTGATTGTTTTCTAGAGTTTTGGATACTTTCATTTGAGTTATCACATATGATAATCCAGAAGTAATTTTTTAGGTGTGTTATCATATATGATAATTCTCCGATATCATATATGATTTTACACTTGGTTTTTTCCATTTTGATTTATCATATATGATAACTTATAAAGAAGGGTATATTATGATTGTGTTCAAGTGTTTTTGTTTCTTTCATTTTAGTTATCACATATGATAAAATTCTGAAGCAAATTTTTTTAGTGTATTATCATATATGATATTTATGTATGATACTTTTTTTTTGCAGTGTGCTATAAAACAGTCGATTATCGATAAACAACAGCCATTAGAATTGATTTATCAATTTGTGCAATAAAAACTTAAACAAGACATTCAAAATCACATCCAGAAATGTTTCGCCATTTTCATTTCTTGACAAATGATGGCAACGTAGTACTTAGAAAGTTAAACCATTATCCTACCTGGAAATTTAAACTGTCCTGTGATATTCTAGCATACGACATACGAAATAAGACATTGTCTTAACATGTTTAAGCCATATTATATGGCATACGATATTACATAATAAAGTCTAAAGAAATTAGATCTTAATCTGCATTAGTGGCCCCAAAAAGATGCTGTACGCCCCCGTCCTTCTATTCCTGTGTTGTTAGTCCTACTTCTGAATTTTCCACCACTAACTGCTAACCTTTTCCATCACTTTGCACTTGCAACATGCTCCTTTGCCTGCTCTTCCTGCTTCTTTCCAATCTCTTCTCTTATCAACTTCTGCAACTCTTCTTTGTTTGTGTGTTTCTTTGCAAACTCAAGTGCTTCTTCATTTATCATTTCTCGGTGATTGTTTAGTTCATGCGTTAACATCTTGGTTGCATACTTGATTCTCATTCTTATTATCTCGAAGTCCTGAGCTTTTCCTTCTTTTGGAAATTCAAAGTTCCAGTTCTTCAAAGTTTCTCCACCATAGTGCTCCATATGCATCATTACGAAAATACCACAATCAATGACATTCTGTGTTGTTCCCCACTTTAGCTTCATCACTGTTGTCTTTTTTTCGCTATGTCAGATGCTTTTTTATGCTTGTGGGATTCCAGATATCTTGAAAACAGTTTTTTCTACACAAAATAGAAAATTCATTTTAACAAAGACAATTCATTATCTCATATGCCGAAGGCATTTTCTGCGGCTTTGCCGCAGAAGACGCCTTTGGCTACAGCTAAGCCGAAGGCTTAGCTGAATAAGACCCTTCAATGTAAATTTATAATATCTAATCACTTACCAGAACATCACATTGTTTTTATTTTTTTATATCATATATGATACTTGATTTTCTTTTGTATTTTTTTATAGGTTTATCATATATGATAATTCACATGTTTTTTCAAATCATTTGTTATATCATATATGATACTTAATTTTCTTTTGTATTTTTTATAGGTTTATCATATATGATAATTCACATGTTTTTTCAAATCATTTGTTAAATCACATGTGATACTTTTTTTCCCCATATATGTGATAGTGAAAACACAATAATAAATCAGTACGCATCGTTACTTGAGCATAATCTCTAATTACTTACCAGAATGTCACATTCTTTCGAGTATTTTGATTCATAAGTCGCCCTTGAGTTGGAGTTGTCAATGATGACAGAAGTACCTTTGACTAGATTGAAAACAACCAGATAAAAGTGTTCATGTGCAATTATTGGGAAGAATGCCTGTATAAATAGAGTAAGAAAAATCAGATTCATTTTAATACAAGTAAAACTTTTTTCATAATAAGTCAAATTATTTTTTTACCAATTCCACATGATCCATTGATTTTTCTTCTGGATTGCCTTTAAACACGGTTGTCAAGTTTGCACAAAACTCTTCATACTGCTTCTCTTCATCTTCCTTTTTTGCTTGCACTATTTGTGTTGTCTGTTTTCATAAATCAACATATGTTAAAGAAACAAATTTAAGATTTTAGCAATTAAGTTCTAATTTTTTAGGTAACTTACAAGTATTCCCGTGTGAAAATACTGTTTGATCTTTTGTCCTCTGTTGTTGATTGTTTCTTCATAGCTTAAAACACAAGCAAAGCTGTCGATTACACTAGAGTCCACTTTTAAATGTGGTGCTAGTGTTTGCATGTTGTCTCTGAGTGTTGCTGCGCCCCATGCCCATTCTGTTTGAAATATAAATTCGCTACACAAATATATTTTTAAATATAAATTCCCCCATACCCCGCTCTTGCGGGATTGGGTATGTTGTTGTTGTTGTTGTTGATAGTTAGATATATTTTTAGCACAATTTCACACTTTTTATTCATTTGATTCTTTAATAGTTTAAAGCATACTTACTATGGATTTCCTTGCATGGAGAATAGAGCATTGGTTACCATCATTTCATCTGGCTGAGACGGTGTATTTATGATAGTTTTCTTGTTCATATATGGTGAAACCAGATATCTTGAAGGCTTTTTTGCTCTTTTTTCAAGTCGCTCTTCTTCCTCTTTAGCTTCTTCAGCAACTTGATTTCTCGTCCTTTTTGGATTCTTTGGTGTTTCAATTGCAGCCGCTTTTTCAATCATTGGTGTTTTTTCTTTTGCTACCATGTCAGTTTGAACTGCAGGTTTGTTGCTAACTGGGCTTATACCAAGACTGAAAGTTGGTGGTGAAATTGATTTCATTCTTCTTGTTGTCATTTTTTGTTGTGGTGAGGTGGATTTTCTTGCTGTGGTTTTTGTCGATTTCTGTTGTGATTGATTAATCTTTTCCAAATTTTCTTGTGCTTGACTCATAAAGGCTTCATAATTATCATCCACAGCGAAATAGGCATCTAGGTCATCTGTTCCTGTCATAGATGATGGTTGTTCTTTTTCCAAAATCTTGTTTGGATTCTCTTGATTGATGCCCTGTTTTTTTAGTGTCTCAAAAGAATCAATTGGGCTTCCCTTTAACTTCTCAACTGGTTTTTCTTTCTCCTTTTCCACTTATGTTTCCTTCTCAACCGGAACTTGTTTTTCCGTCTCCAATTCTGTTTCCATCTTATCCTCTTCTTCCCTATGTTCTTTTTCCTCTTTTTTTTTCTTGTTCAACACCTGTTTTCTTTTCATCTTCAGTCTCACTCTCTTCTTCACTGCCACTCTCTTCTTCACTCTTTTCTTCCTTTTCCATTGTATTTTTCTTCTCACGTTCTTCATTTTCAATCCCACTCTCTTCTTCACTTTCATTCTCTTCGTCACTTCCATTCTCTTCTTCACTCCCGCTTTCATCTGTATTATGACTGACATTTTCTTCTTTTCTATCTTTAGCTTTATCTTCCTTATCCTTCTCATCGTCATCATCACTTCCATGATCACTTCCATCATCACTTCTATCATCATCAGTGTCTCCATCATCACTGTTGCTTTCTTCACTATTTTATTCTTTTTCTTCATCAATATAAATGTCTATCTCTTTGAACATTGATTTGTATCTTTTACATAAGCCTAACAACTGTTGTCTCCTTTGAACTTAATCATACCCTCCCTCATCGTCTCAGCTAGCTCTTTCCTTTCATTTATTATGATTTCAAACTTCTCTTCTATTCTTTCAATAAACTCCTGTAAAATTAGTAATATGTATTAGTTTTTTTAATCTATATTTAAAATCATATGTGATATTTTTTATTTTACAAAAACATTTGAAGTATCATATATGATAATTCACATGTTTTTTCAAATCATTTGTTATATCATATATGATACTTGATTTTCTTTTGTATTTTTTATAGGCTTATCATATATGATAGTTCACATGTTTTTTCAAATCATTTGTTATATCATATATGATACTTGATTTTCTTTTGTATTTTTTATAGCTTTATCATATATGATAATTCACATGTTTTTTCAAATCATTTGTTAAATCACATGTGATACTTTTTTTTTCCATATATGTGATAGTGAAAACATATCAGATTAGAAGCATTTATTCAAGGCGTCTTTAGCCAAAGGCATTGACTGTGGCTAAGCCGCAGGCATAACCTTCGGCTATAGCCGAAGGCTATGCTGCAATTTATAACACAATCAATTTATATAGCAATCAAAATAGAAGGTAAAATTAACCTCTATGGTTTCTGGTCTCTTTGGTGGCAATGGTTCATCGTACACATCATTTCCCTTGTATAAATTGAGACCTGTTTGCTCTTCGTCTGGATCAAATTATTCGTGATGATCAAGCTTCCCCAGACATTCTTCCTTCATTTCCATCCCAATCCTCTTCCTCATTGCTTGCGTGTTCCAACTTCTCAGTGCTGTACGATGACGCATAACTAGAAATGTTGGGAAGTTTGTTGAGTCCAAGTACAACAGCTTTTTCATACAAAAAATAAATTTGTGTTAGATTGTAATATTTGTATAGTATTGAATCACATTTGATAAATGTATAGAAACATGTAGAACAACTTACGCATAGGAAGGTTGCTGTCCCATAAAAGTAGTCACCTATCTTCACCTTTTCCCAATTCTGCTTACTTGTTTGTAAGCAATCCATTATGTATCCACACCAGTCAATATCCGAAATTTCATCACTTTCTTTGACATGTTTTAACACTGTCTTAAACACCTTTGCACCATTATCAACTTTTCCCATCGTGCTAGCAAAGAGTGTCAAGAAGTTTATTGTGAAGATGAAATCAGCATTGAATGTGCTAGATATCTCCGTTGATATTGCAGCTGGTGTGATTTTGTTCACTTGAGACTTGAGAGTATTGTTTTTCCCATTGTTTGATGAAAGGATCGTCATGATCTCTTTCTTCTAGCTCTTCCAATTTGTTTGCTCCCATTGGCACACCAAGCATGTCATTGATTTTTTGTCTTGTTACCTTTATTGAGCCCTTCTCTAATCTCAATTCCATGCTTGGTGGATGGAATTTATCAACCACGAGGTATATCAAAGCACTTGGAAGTTCAGTTATCGGGAAGTTTATGTATCTCTCGAAACCAATATCTCTGAGACATTTCTTTCTTAGTTCTGTTAAACCAGCCATGGCATCAGACATGGCTTTCGGTGATGACCTTGTATTGCAGGTTGGGTATATCACCTTTTTGGTTGCTTTTCTTTGTTTTTCTTTTTTCGGTTTTTCCTTTTTGGCCTTGACAACCTTGCGTTCCTTCTCCTCCTCGTCCTCTTGCTCCTCCTCTGTATCATCTTGTTTTTCTTTAATTTCTATTTTTCTCTTTTTTGTTCTCTTTTTCTCTTCCTTCTGTGTTTCACTTCCTTCCTCCTCCTCCTCTTCACGCTCTTGACTACTTTCTGCTTCTTCATTTGTTTTTTTTGTGTTTTGCCTTTTCAAACTCTTAGAAGATGTAGCAGGTTTTGCTGCTTCTTTTTTTTGTTTTCTGTGCACGCCCTCTTGTCGTACACTTTGTCTTCACATATCTCTTTTTTTCTCTTTGAACAACTTCTCGTTGTTCTTTTTTTATTTCCTTCTTTTTTGGCTCTGGATTCTTTTTGTTGTTATCATCTTCCTCCCTTTCTATTTCCATGTCTTCTACATCTTCTATATGTACTGCAAAAAAATATTAAAATTTTATCACATGTGATAAACCAATAACAAATACAAATAAAATCAAGTATCATATGTGATAAAGCATGTTATTTGAAAAAAAAATATGAAATATCATATATGATAAAGCATTTAAAATATACCTTTTGCAGCTTGTCTTTCTTTTGCGGATGACTTTAAGAACGGCAATGTTGTTATTACTTTTTCCACCTCATCTGTTTCCTTTGCTTTACCTTTGTGTACATTTTTAAAATACGCATGTTTAGTAATTATGTTCAAGTAGACCAATTAACATACATTATCAGTTTTTTTTTCGAAGGCTTAGCTGCATTGATAGCCTTCGGCAAAGCCGAAGGCTATCACTGCAGTTAAGACAAGTGTTTTTTTTCAATATCATATGTGATAAAATGCATTCAATATCAACTTAATCTATCTATAGGTGAATATTTTTGATATATCATATGTGATAAAATACAGACTAAGCAGCATCCTATGGCTTTTTCTATTCCAAAGTCGTAGTGTTTGTGTATGCCAAAGGCATTTACATATATGCCGCATCCTATGCCTTTGTCTATGCCAAATGTTTATTCATTTAAGCTGAAGGCGTCTTCTGCGGCTTAGCCGGAGAAGATGCCTTCGGCATTTCCTTCTTCTGCGGCTTAGCCGCAGCCAATGCCTTCTTCTGCAGCTTAGCCGCAACGAACGCCTTTGGCATAGCCGAAGGCGTCTTCTGCGGCTTAGCCGCAGAATATGCCTTCGGCTTTTCCTTCTTCTGCGGCTTAGCCGCATCTGACGCCTTCGGCCATGCCGAAGGCGTCTTCTGCGGCTAAGCCGAAGGCTTAGCCGCATAAGACGCCTTGAGGAAATGCTTCTAATCTGGTTTTTTTTTTTTTTTTTTATTTCAACATCCACTTATTTAGTATGTTAACTTTGAAAACCTAATTTCTAGTTACTTATTTCTTCACAGAATCACAATAACTTGCATAAACATTCAATAATCAATGTAAATTCATAACATCTTCAGTATACTCTCTATACATAGTACGCATCAATATTTAAAACATATATGATAGTAAGAGATAGTAAATTTGTTGTTTGAAATGTATAAGTATACCTTTAATCGGTTTTTTAACCGTATTTTTGTTCTTCTTTTTCTCCGCCATTTTCTGTGCTATATCATCTCCGCCTTTTTCCGCCATTTTTTTGGGTGAGATTTTGGTAGATCTGGTGTTTTCTAGGGTTTGATTTTGATCGGTTTGAATATGCGTGAGTAGTGTGTGTTTTTAGTGTGTGTTTGGTGAGCGATTTTGTGATGAAATGAAAATGCATTAGTGGTGTTTGTTGGATGTGTGATTTTACTTAATTGCCCCTCCGTGTTTTTTAGTAGTAGTAACTGTTTTGATCTCAACCATTGATCAAAAGTAAATCAATGATCCATATTTGTCCCTTGGTATGTGAGTAATGTATGGTTTTTGAAATAACTCAACTCAATACGTAAATATTAAAGTTTTATTAGGGATGGATGTAAGTGCCCGGATTTAAAAAGCCGAAACCACTGTTTAAAATTGGACTTTGGGTTTGAAACCGAATACGTCTTTTAAAGCCCAATAGACAACATGATTTCGACAAAAAGCCCACAAAACCCAAACGAAAACCCTAAACCCCAACACACCAAAAACCTTATAAATTGACACACACAGGCGCCTCCTTTTCATTCAACAACAACTTCATTCTCCATTACAGTATTTCATAAGCTGCTTTTTCTTTTATTTTTTTCCAAGTTACATTAAACATGTTGTTTTTTGGTGCGGTGATGATTCAATTTGTGGACTAGAGTTTCTGATCTTGGGCTCTTCTTCCCATTAAAGTTTGACGACAAAACCCTTGGCTGTCTGAGCACCTTCTTTTTAATTGTTAAAATTTATTTTTGCAGAGCTTATGATGAAAAAAATAATTATCTTAGCGGATTTCAGTGAGATTTTAATCAATGATATGATGTTACACACACTGAGGCTCTTAAAATTGTATTTATTTTTTTGTTATGGAAACCTTTTATAAGCTGTAGTGAAGTTTTTAATGGGATGAATGACGGAATAATAGCAATGATGAGGCAAAGCACTTGAGAGTGTAAATAGGCAGTGGACAAGATTTAATCTTGCCGTGATCCTTATTTTTAACGACTTCTCCTTCCACTGAGCTTTATTCATTCATTTCATTAATTAAAACATTAGGATGGTTTTGCTTAGTTAATTTTACTTGTTGATTTGTACGTTCCTCATAGTGGCTTGGTCTCTCAATGTCATTTCATCCTGGAAACACCTCATACATTTATTATTTTTATGAATTGCTATTTTTACATACTGTATGTAATTTTCACATCATACACATTATTTTCTTTTTTTTGAGCAAAGAAATTTCTACAGGGAAAGTTACATCCCAAACAAAGTTTACATGAGAATTAAAAGCAAATTTAGCAACACAATAAGCCGCTAAATTACATTCGCGTTCAACCCATGAGAAAGAGAGAGCTAATTGGGATGCCCATAGCTTGATGTCATGAATGATAGCAGCAACGGCCCAAGGAGGGTCGGCTTCTGAAGAAACAAAAGATATAGCCAATTTGGAGTCCGACTCAATTGTTGCAATTTGCCAACCGTGTGAGATAGCTAAATGACAAGCGTTTCTGATGGCTAAAAGTTCATACACATTATTTTCGTAAGCCCATATTTTGTAGCTTTGAGTTTATTGTGATTTTAAAGTAAAAATAAGTGTCTTAAATGATAAAAGGGGTCGTAAATGAAATGAATTGTTTGGTAAAAAATTTGTTTATGTTCTTAATTTATTAAATAAACAAACATTTATAATATTTTACAGTTTAATTATATGAACGAAAAAGAACAAAAGTCAGGTTTATGCATTTATGTTCGTGAACGTCTGATTATGCGTTTATTAATGTTTGTTTATGTTCATTTATATGGTTATCTTCACACAATTGACCCATTGACACTAATTCGACATGTTTTCGTATCTGCTTCAGATTCGAACTATAAATACAGTTCGAAATCTGTGCTATACTGGATGACTGTTAATGGTATAAGTTTGGGTCATAATCTACTTATGGCTTAAAGCATAGAACAAACTCAGTTAATGACACAAATCCCTGAACTCATCAAATTAACCACTAAAAGGTTTCCTTGTATGGATATCAGCCAATTAACCAAATCGTCTGAGGCAACAAATAACAGACCATAAGAATCCAATAAAATTGGTGAGCAATGAAAACTGTCAGCTTTGTATGAATCATCTAGACAGAAAAGACTCGCTAAGTAACCCTTTATGGAACAACGGTATCATTTGACATTCAAGTATGGAAAACACATTTTTAAGAAATGTTGTTTTATGCCTCTATATGCAGGTGTTATACAACTATGAAGCAGCTACACAGATTACGAAACATAGAGATATAGAACATACAGCCATATAGGGGTTGATCAAAAGATATCAAAGTGAACCAAAACTGTGTTTATTGTAACCTTTCTATATCAGTAACTTAAAGTCCTTACAACACCTACATACAGCCACGGACACGATTACTGGATCCACAAAAGCACTCATGAACCAACATCAAGTCTCAGCGAAAAGCATGATTATAATCATGATAACGGAAGTTTTTGTAAATGAAATGAGACAACCATTTTGATCCCACAAAGCACAAAACCGCAGCAACGACCAGTGTGTTTCTCAAAGCAACAGATATCAACCCCTGTTTGGTTGCAGCAACAATAGCCACTGCAGCAACTGAAAATACCTGAAGAGACACCTCAAGTGCATTTAGACTTTTGTATGCAGCACTGCAGCTGCTGCAGTTCACCGTATGGGTCCAGTACCTAAAACAATACAAATTAATAAAAAAAACATGTAATTTCAATATTGAAAATATTCTTATACATTTAAAACCTCATTGTGGTTTTAATTTTTATGAAAATAACCTGTCCAGGAGCTGTTCTCTAGGAGGAGATGGCGGAAGAGACCCATCATACTTGTTTCCCCAATTAACTTTTCCGCCTGCAAATTTATTTAGCCACTTTCTAAATGCAACTATATTTGCATCTGATTTGGTAGGCGTAAAACAGAGTTTTTGCCACTCAGAAGGATCTGCTTCCATCAGTTTCTTTTCCTACAAGTTACATAATCTTTTAGCAAATCGAATACATCAGTTCGCATCAGGAATTGAGGTGAGGGTGTATGGCTTTACCTCTTCGTGAAGAAGATAAGTATCTGAGTCAATGATCAAATTCTGGCCAATATGGTACATCCATCTGCCAACAAATCGATCTATCCAAACAGCAAAGTTTCTAGGTGAAGCAAATATCAATCTGCTATTACCAGGACTCACTGGCATACAGATAAAGACCAAAAGCACCTGTTTAGGTGGTTTTTCTGCCAATTTATCCTGAAACAATCAAAGCAAATATATTACGTAAGTACCAAAAAAAAGAAGGAAAGAATATGAGATATAATAAGTAAGATATTTGAATACCTTTGTCTTATCTGGACTTCCACCCATTGTGATACTACCATAAAACAAACAAGGAGGAACAAAGTTCCATGACCCATTTTGCTGGTTTGCGGTAAAACCATTTTTATCAATTTTCTTGACGTTTATTTCAAGAGGCCTGCCCCCCTCACGATCTTGCTTTACAGTGAGGAAGTGAGCTTATGTTAGAAAGGCAATCATCATTACCAAGATTACAAGAGAAACAAAAACATAAGAATTATATGACAGCATAAATACTTATCTTGGTTCTGGTGTCTTCATTAATCCATAATGTGCATATGGAACGTGAGCAGGATCCATTAGATTTTCGATCAAGATTTCATACCTGAAAGTGTCAAACCCTCGATCAACAGAACACATAAATCTCTAATGGGTCATATTCCATAATATCATTGTACGTTTCGAGATGGTCTAGTTTAGCAAGTATACTTGTTTGTGTGCCAAGTGCCAACCTAATAATCAAAGTTTTTGAATGGGCTACTTTGGTAATTACAGTGTTGAAAGATTATGACCAATTAGAAATTACTAAAATATAATCACCAACGACATTTTTACTACCAGCTACATTCTCGTAATTTCAGTTAAACTACTATGAATATAAAAGTATAACCACCAAACTAGGCCATCATGATAAGTACAGTGCCACATGAGGAAAACTGAATGTAACGATGAAAATAAAGGAAAAACTTGCATACCCATATGGTATATCTCTATTAAACATCTGGCAAGTAAACGAAGGATCATCAAGTTGAGGGATATATGGAGGCTTCTTCTTTGATAAAATATCTTTAGACTTAGGATCCGCATTCGGCCAAAACCAAACAATCCCATTTTGTACGGTACTGGGATAAACCGCCACACACGCTTTCTTAAACGTATGTACCTACATACACATTCTCATTAAAACCACAACACAACTTTACACATGAGCTTATTGAAATTTAGAAAAGCCGATAAACCTATTTCTAACACACTAGGAACTTGAGCTTATGCTCAACTTGATAAGCTCACACACAACAAAAAATGAGCTTATTAGCTTTTCCATATTTAAATAAACTCGTAAGCCCGTCAAATAAACACAAACAGAAGCATACCGGAGGACCGTCAAGTGGCGCTTGAGGGATCAATTTACAATCACCAGAGCCACCAAAACACCAGCCATGATAGACACATTGCAACCTACCCCATTGATCAATCCTACCTTCAGAAAGTGGAGCCAACCTATGAGGACAACTATCCTCAAAAACCTTCCATTCATTATCATTCTTGTCCCACCAAACCACAACATCAAGTCCCATCACCTTCTTACCATGAGGAGCCCTTTTGTCAAGATCACACACTGGCATGATCGCGTACCATTGTGAATACCAGTCAAATTTCTCATCCTGATCATTCTTTTCGCTTTCTTCGGTTTTTTCGGGCTCGGTCGAAAATGGCCTTGGAGTGATTGTAGTGAAGGTTTTGAATACGGGTGTTGTGAAGTGGGTTAAATTATGGGGTTTTAAGGTGTATGGAAAGCTGAAAATTGGTTTTGAAAATTTGGTTTTGATGAGTGAAGGATGGGAAACAGGGGATGGAGCTCTGAGAGCTTTCATGGTTGATTGGTTTTTGTTTTTGTGTGATATGAAATGCAATTCTGGGGGATTATGGAAATGAAAATGTGGTGAGTATGGATCATGTGATTGTGGTTAAAGATATGCCACCCAAACACAAACCACATTTTTAAGGTTTTCTACTTTTCCCGTTGAAAAGTTGTGTTTGGTGGTTCGTTATTCTAGAAGTAGATTTGTACTCTCCTAAGTCCAAACACTATCTCAAGCAACCGTTCTAAACGATATATTACGTTCTCTTTATTAACCGGTATTTATAATATTTTCTAAATTATTTAGTGCTCTTTTAAAAAGTCCGTTCTAAAATATCCTTTTATCTACTAGTGGTAATATTAATTGCTTTCATTTTTAACCCATATCTCTTCTAGTACTAGCCATTAACCCATATCGGGGGAAACCCGTTACCACCTGAGATCAGCGTGGACCCGGTTAAGACAACATAGTCTGGCGGGGTGGCGATGGGGCATTCGCTGTCCGCGAAGGTGGTCGTTTCTAAGTTGAAATTCACCTTTCAAAAAAATCTCTTCTAGTACTAGCCATTACTAACACAAATGTTAAAAGATAGTTTTGGCCCTTCCGGTAAAAGTTGCCAAGTTCCGTCCTGATTGTTTGCATTATTAATTACCACTTACCAATTGCGAATACGTATTAAGTTAAGACTAAAAAGTACCTGGATCGATCACGAGACATGCATGTACAAAAACAAGTAAATTATTTCATGTGTTAGTGAAATGTGAATGTACATTTGTGTACGTTGTGCAATGACTTAGATGTTTAAGTAGACTGTTAAGTATCCGTAAATGGTTGTTAGTAAGTGCTTTGGTTTACATCACCTTCAAGCAAACATGAGAATTGCGTTTAATTCCATGTCCTGGCATTCCATTCACTCTTACCAAAAGTGAGTACTAAGATATATACATACTCAAACGAAAGGATCTTCTTGAGATATGTATTCCGGAGCAGCAATGTGTCGACAAAGAATGAACATGTCCTCCAACTTCGCAAAAGTAGACTATTTTTAAGGCTTAAGCGGGTGACGACAGGAAGATTATATGGAGATGGAGATCGCGGATTTGCAAGTATTCATACATGCATGTCTAATCTTGAATAATAAAACTACTCTACTTCTCTATACTTCAATAATGTGAACAACTAGGTATAACAACTTAACATTCTAAACAGACACAAAACAAAATATGTACTCGTATCAATCATGAAATGTAACAAAACATATTGAAATGAACACCTAAAGTAAGTGAAAGCTGTTAAAAAGAATGTAAAAACATGGTTCTCAACTACCTTAATCGCGCCTGTTGATACAAAAGTTGGGCGTTCCTTGTTTGGACTCCTGTTCTCGTACCAATTGGATCTTAATGCTTGAGACCTGCGCACTAAGAAAGCAAACAACACCGTTAGGCTTATCGTGGGATTGTTTCCCACGATTATCCTCCGGCGTGAGAGTAAGTAATCGGTTTTAGGGTTATAGTGAAGAGTTAAGGTTTTTAGATGATACCTCAATGAGAGCCGTGATATTCTTTATATACACTCGAAATCCTTGTTGGTTTCGTGTTCCTCACTCTTCGGCGTATCTCGCATTATCAGGTCTATTGATCTTTATCCCATAAATAAGAGATCATTATCAAGACCATAAATAATATATTTGAGTTTGGGCTTTCGTGAGCCCAAATCGTTATTATGATAGCCCACGCGTGATGGGCTTGGGTATTAGTAGTGTCCATTGGTCGGACTCATGACCCGAGTGCGGACTATACGTCATCAGCAACCACAGTTGCAACCATCACAGTCGCAACCACCACAAGCACAACCACCGCATCCACCGCCATGATGACTAGCATCAGCATCAAACACAAGGACGTCTCCCATACTACTGCTTTTTCATGGTTGGGACACGGATTTAGATCCAGTACCAAACCTATAACACCCCCATTTTCACAGATCACAGCGGATTTAGTGTTGGGGGTATTACTTCATGGAAACAAATACAAGATAATAGAAAACGACTTGAAAAGAGACGTTTTTGGAAAAGGTGTTATCATTCATTTATTCATCAGAGCTTTTACAGTAAAAGATATACTTTTACCAAAAGAGAGGTCCCTAAGATACGTTTTGAAAGCAAAAGATGAATTATAACTATACTGGATGTCCTCATGTCCAGTGCCACTCCGTGCCAGGGTTCCTAAAGTGCTCATATACCTAGGATAACATGCTTAAAGAGTCAACACGAATGTTGAGTGAGAGTCATAGGTTTAAGTAGATAGAGAGTGAATACAAGTTTCACATTCTAATCTTAACCAGGAAAAGATGAGTAACACTGGTTGGGTCCAATAGCTTGTCCTGCACACACAAAAAACCAAAACTTTTTAAATAGCTGAAAATCGCCTCATCTGAAATATAAACCCCGAAAAAAGCTCAAAACACTCACCGGGACCTTCTTCTGAGTAACGACGCAGACTGAATCTTTACCTCGAACACCAATTGAGGTCACTCCAGCTGCTTTCACAGCTTTAAACGCATATTCTGTTTCAATTCATCAAATTAAGCACATGAACTGTTGACAATAAGCCTTAATAATTGTATACAATCAAAGTGACCCAAAGTCTAAATTTTCACAATAAAAACACCACCATTTATGCGTAAAACCGTATAATCGCGTAAAAAGGTACTAAACATTAGTCAAATTAAGCTTTTTTCTTTTTCTTTTTTTTCTCAATTAAAGATATCGAATTCGAAAACTTGTGCAAATTAAAATCACATTTATTTTTTTTTTTAACTTGGATACCTTTGTTTGAGAAAAACTTTAGAATTTGACTTACTGTTTAGTAACTTTTTACGCGATCTGCCCTTAATTTTAAGGTTTTACGTATAACTTTACATAAATTTATTAATAATCGATCGCATATACTAAGTGTTTCGTTTGGTATCGAAGCTAAAAATTTATGCCAATTAAATTTTTCCTAGTTTATAAAAGTGGGGTTAAATTTTCTTAAGTTTTTAACTTGGATACGAAGAAAAAAAAGCGATTTGCCCTAAAATCAACAGCAACATAATTATATAATTAACGATGCTAACTTGTTGATAATAAGTGTTGATTTGTAAACAATTGAGGATTACTTAAGCTTAAATTATCACAAGTTTTTGACCTTCAATACATTTAAGAATACTAGATTGGTACCCGCGCAATGCGGCGGCGGGTATGATTGTGTGAAAATCAATTATATATAATATATCTATAAGTCCAAGGAAATCCACAAGAAATACGGATTACCCGAGTCGTATCCCGTGAAGGAATGAATGAAATCGTGAAATCGTGCGTGAAAAGTGGGAAAGTGAAAATTGTGATTAAGAAATTCAAATTATGATAAGTAATCACCAGATATGCAGAAGGTACAAGCTAATGAAGCACAATTATCTAAAAACTCAAAACGGAAAATCAAACGCGAATTTTTAAAACGTAACAAATGAATTAAAACGCAACTTTTAATAAAAAATTATCCTAAAAATATGAAATAATTTTCTAAAAATCTTAAACAACTAAAAATAATTTTGAGAAAAAGAAAAATATTTTTTTTTGACTTTTTATGTATTTTCTATGAATTTATTTCTATTTTTGTAATTTTTAAATGAATTAAAAATAAAAGAAAATAAGAAAATAAAAGTGAAAAATACAAAATAAATTTTTAAAAATCTAAAATAACAAAAAAGAATTTTCTAAAATATTTTTGGATTTTTTTCAGAACTTTTATGAGTTTTATTTGATTTTTCTTTATTAAAAAGTTATTTAAAACTAAAATAAAATAAGAAAAATAGTAAAACTATTCAGAAAAATATGAAAATTTACAGAAAATCTAAAATAATAAAAGAAACTTGAAGAAAATTTTTGAAAAGAAAATAAGCTTGAAAAGTGCTTATTAAGCTTATTTCAGCTTATTACAAGTGCTTATTTATAAGCACTTGCAACAAAACTCTAAGAAACTTGTACAGAGGACTAATTAAACTCAAATGAATAGAACACATACCACAAGTATCACAGATTCACAACTAAGTTGCAATAAGCAGTTTCAAAGAAGCTATAGAAATAAGCAGATTTATCATAGAATAAGCCAGAAGCTAAGCATCAATGCAAATCTCTAAAACACACTTCCAGAAACTCAGAATGCTCAAATAAACTTAGGTAAGTCCAAGTTTTGAATCCAAATTCACTTATGCAGGCCTATGCTATCTTTAGCTTTCTAGTTTCAAGTATCTTATTTGCAGACAATAAAAAGCAGTCCTAAAAAGCTCTAAAGTTCAAGCTAATGAGGGCAAAAGCTCAATAGTAGTACTAAGACACAATAAACACCAAAAGCCCTATGAGTCACACTCAATTACTACTCTGATTGGAATCAAGTTTAGCTACTTTTATCTAGTTGCTATGCTGATACAGTTAATATATTCTGACTTTTCAGTATGCATTTCACTTTAACTAAATCTAGTTTCTAATGATCAAATCTACTTCTATGTGTTAAAATAAGCTACTGATTAACTGTATTAAGCTATACTATACTAAATTGCAACTAAGACTACAATTCCACTAACTGAATCCTATTAATCCAATAGCTAACTAATATTAAATCTTACTTTGACTATTTATGAACTAAACTACTAATATTATGCTCTATTTATCCAATACTAGCCTAATGTGAACTAAAGTGAAGCTTATAAGAGTAAACAATCAACTACTCAGCTCAGTAACAAATAGATCCAAACATTCCCTTAAATCCTATTAGCACTACACCTAACTGATTTAAACCTGTATCACCATCAATACTCAAATTCAGTCATATTTCACTATAATAAACCAATTCAATCCTTTAATATCCACTATGAACATCAGAAAAACAGATCCACAGAATGGTCAATTAGAACAATGTAAATCCAATTATTAACCAAAACAGGTGTACAACTAAACAAACAAGCTCAAGTATCACAGCTACAACTAAGATATCATCACATATAAGCAATAAAACAGTAACTATTAACACCTAAATCAGAAACTATCAAATTCAATTAATAACTTGGAATTTAGAAACAGAACTTACAAAGTAAATCCCCCTCAGCTTGAACAGAGGGGGCTCACTAAGCTTGCCTATCTTTGGATAGGCAAATGGCTTCCACAATTCCACTTTGACTATCAATTACTGTATACCCTTGATCATCACCTCACTGATACAGTTGACTAAGTTTGACTATTTTGAGATTTTGAATGATTTGAACTTAAGTCAATCTCACAATAGCTACAAAGCTAAAATGAGATTCATTAACTTCTAAAAAGCTTATATGATAAGCTGGATTTAAACAAACATTATTTTTATATATATATTTTTTTAATTTTCTGATTTTTTTTAAAGGCTTTTGAATGTTTAAAACTGAATTGAGAA
Organism: Artemisia argyi; assembly: GCA_030686995.1. NCBI lineage: Eukaryota > Viridiplantae > Streptophyta > Magnoliopsida > Asterales > Asteraceae > Artemisia > Artemisia argyi. Next base: position 69,136,670 of record CM060704.1, on the reverse strand, counting down.
GAAAACTTGTATAAGCTGTATAGAAACTAAGATTGAAAGAGATACAAGCTTTAACAATATGAGATAAACAATAAGCTAAAAGAATAAAGAGTAAAAGCTGAATTTTATTAAAACTAAAAGGAATACAAAGAAATTTAAGCTAATACATTTGGAAAAATAAATGGACAGAGCTTCGCTATTACTATCTACTACTACCAATAAGCTATCATAACACCTCTATTTATAGTTACAATCAGAAGAATCTAGAGAGAGGGGGTCACGGATTTCTAGCTTGGCAATCCGTATGCTTTGTGTTTGTTTAGATTACCTCATAGCCTTCAGATCATCATCAATCATTTCCCATTCGATTTCATCCTTTGGATCACTCCCAATGACATGTAGTAGCCAATCACATGCTGCCAAATCACCCATTCGTGTGCTTCTTTGATGCTGACACCATCTGACATTCCCCTGATCTTCTAGAAGCACTTTAATTTGACTATATTACCCTTAATTGCCGTAATTAATTGGAACGGGTTTTTAGGGTTCTTGGTAAATAGTGAAACTGGGTAAAGGGGGTGAATTGGGGGGGGGGGGGGGATAGGTAATTGTTATTTTATTATGTTTGACTAATGGGTGAGGGTGTTGACCGTGGGGTGATGGACCGGGTTAAAGGGTAATGGATTTGGGCTTTGGTCTTTTGGGCTTGTGTTTGAACTAGTATAATTATCTTGGACCAGGCTTTTGGAATTGGATTTATATTTTGTATTTTTAGACTTTAACAAGGACCAATTGTGTAGATTTCTGATTTTACAAGGGCTGAAAGCCTGAAAGTGCCAAACTTCACAAATAATTATCAAGGGCCAAACTTGCCAATCTTGATTAAATGAAGGACTGATGTTGACTTGTCTTCAAAAATATCTTTGAGGGACTGAATTTTGCCAACTTAGAAAACTGAGGGACCATTCTTGCAATTTCATCAATCTTCATAACAAGGGTCAGTCATGTGATTTCTGAAACTCTAAGGACTTCATTTGACTTTATGAGCTTTCTTTGACTTTCGGATTCCAAGCTTTGACTTTCATTGACTTTCTACACTCGTTCCACTCTCGTGCTCGGTTTTTGCCAGTTTTCGTTTGTTTTTTCGTCTTTTTGTGAAATATCTGTACTTGCACATTCACAATCACAAAAACACATTTTCTTTGGCATTTTGGGTTAGATTTTGGATTATTTAGTCTTAATTTGGTAAAGAAAAGGTGAGTGAATAAGCACTCACCAAGGTACATGTGACTATATTTTGCATTATTCGGTTATTCGGTTACACATTTAGTAGGCTTTATAACTAGAGTATTTTTTTTTTTAATTTTATTTGCCCTAAAATCAACGAAAATGAAGCCCTAGATATATGAACAACAACATAATAACATGATTCAGTTATCAAAGTAACAAAATTTATAAAATTAAACATATAATTGTAGTGAATGCGTAAAATAATAAAATTTATATAATTAAGAATTATTGTTATGAGGGATTAAAGGATTCGACATACCGACTTGAAACAAACAGCCTTCGGGAGAAAAGATTGTAATGTGTCGATCGTATCCACCTCCACTTCCTCTACTCATTCTTTCTTACTTTTTATTGATTGATTGATTCAAAGGTTTTGTTTGCTAAATAATATAAGGTGGATCAAAGAAACCTTTCTTTCTTTGCAAGACAACTCAAGATGATGGGGGAGTGTTTGGATGGATGGAAAAGGGTTTGATAAATAATATAAAGCCATGTCATTACTAGTTAGGGGGTTGGGCTCACTTTGCTTGGGCTTTTGCATAAACTAACCGTGCTTAGATACCCTTACTCACATCACAATACCCAATGTTGTGTTGTACTAGTCATATTAAGGGTCCGTTTGGTTTGTAGATAGGTTTAGGATTAAGATTAGAATTTGGATTCAGGTTTAGATTTGAATTTAATGTAGGAGAGGGAAAATATTTGGATGTATTAAAAGTTGTTTGTTTTGTTTGTTGGGATAATAGTGTTAATTGGTTGATAATCTATACTACATATAATGCATGAAGCACTCTCTCTCCAAAAATTTTAGATTTACAAAAAATAATGCATGGTTTACAACACTTTAATGCACCCAATTTTCAGAATTACAACAAAGTAAGCATATTGTACAACAAAAAACAACGTGAGGTCATTTTAAGACCAAAATTCTACCAAACAGCATTAATGCTATTGAAAACACCCATTCACCAAAAATTACAACCATTTAATCACAATGTACAATAGCTTTTAAGTAAATACAAGTCATAAAACACAAAACACAAGTATGTAAAGCACAATAATTTTAAGCTCAACAATCTATTTAACACATATAATTAATACACTAATTAATTCACCCCTTCACCAAAATATACAATCATTTAACCATAATGTACAAGCTAATCAAGATACTAAGTCAAGTACTTAAAAATAAAGTTATTATGCCTAAAAGGTCACATGTAGGTCAGAAAATTTAAAGGTGATTATGCTGAAGGAAAGAATCAAGATTTCTGTTTGTGGTAGCTTCGGTTAACTGTAAATGAAATTATACTACAGCTTTTTTATTTTTTATGGGTCCCAATACCGTCTTCCACGATGCATGGGGAGGTTGAGATGTAGAAAGCCTAAGGTAGAGAGGCTGCTTCCAGTTCTATTGTAACACCCCCAAAATACCGCAGCGGAAGACTGTGTCATAGGGGTGCTACTTCATAATACAAAGTACAAGTTATAGAAAATGAACTCTAAATGAGACGTTTTGAAAAGTTACCATTCGATTAATGAATTCAAAGTTACAAACATGAGATTCCAAAGTATGATACATAAATGTATACAAAATGTTTTGAATGGTAAATGATAAAAGCGTAAGTCTTCAGAATATGCAGCTTGACTCTAAGTTCCATGCACTAGCTATCGCCTTACTAACCTGAGATAAACATGCTAAAGTGTCAACACAATGGTTGGTGAGTTCATAGAGTTTGTCTTAAAACAGTTGAAAAGCCTTAAAAGAATGTTCACACAGCAAAGGCATCGTGAATCCACTCAGTTACAAGTCCCGCCATAAGAGACTTGTAACCTGTGTGTTCACAACCCACTGCTAACATATAGTATAATAAAGACATGCATAAGTTCATCAAGACAATTAAGCAATTAGTAGTGAGTCTCTACTTCATCTCCGAAGACCTCACTTTTATGATGTATCCAACATTCGCAAATGTTAGGATGTATCAAAGACAACTGGGAGCCACTTCCCAAAGAAAACTGGGAGCCACTTCCCAAAGATATAAGTTTACTGGGAGCCACTTCCCAAAGATAAAAGACAGTCATGTATGTATGAAATCAAGTATAATGCCATCAAGTATAAGACAATCAAGTATAAAACAATCAAGTATAAATGTTTTGAGTATTTGTACAAGTAAGCAAGTAGTTGAGCATGTATCCCCCCCAAGAGTTAAAACAAGTACGAAAAGAGTAGGGGCTATGACTCACCTTAAGTCTATGTAGTGAGTAATGAAAATGGTAGTCGAATCGCGAAAGTCTCTAAGAGCAGCCTATAATAGAACGTTCCCACTTAGGTTTAGAGTAACGTCTAAGAATACGACGAATTGCCTATATATGTCTTGCATAATGTTCATGATGTAGTATATAGTTGATGAGGCGAAAAATGATCCGTTTTTAGGGGGTCATTTAAGCCCGAATCCGAATTTATTTGATCAAATATTGCCCTAAATCGTTCCTTTTGTGATTTTAGGTGTTTGGAGAGTGAATTCTGGAAAAGAGGCTATTTTGGACGTTTTTGGAGCATAAAGTGAAGAAAACAACAAAGTACCAAATCCAAGCTGGAATTACAAGGTGACGGCGTCAAGAACTTACTCTTGACGGCGTCAGAAAGGATGAATATTTTACCGAAGGTTGTGAAGGCGTCAGATGAAGAGATGACGGCGTCAAAGTGACCAAGATTAATTTACCGAGGGTGGTGACGGCGTCACATAGGCCGTCACGATTGGATCTAGGGCGTCCGAGGAAGTATATGGCGGCGAGTTGACGGCGTCAGATTTTACTCTTGACGCCGTCAGGACGATTTTCCTATATATAGTTTTCTAGTTTTTTCATAAAAAGAGAGAAGTTTTGGGTGAAACCCTAAAGACGATTTTGGTGCCTCTTTTACAGGTTTTTCAAGGGTTCCAAACCCTTGAGACCTTGCATTGTAATTGAGATAAGTATACTCTTAATTCAATCAATATGTCTATGTGTTGGTTGTCTATCTTTTGTTCTTATCTTAATTCTACTATGCTAGGCTAAATTTCCTTTGTGTTTGCTTAGATCTAATGAAACCTAGATGTTGATTATGTGTTGATTACTTGTCTATTCTTGTTTTGAATGAATGATATTATATGTTAGGCTTAAGAAAACTGGCAGATCTCCAAATGGTAACATGCTTGAACGTCTTAAGAAACATGAACCGAGGCGTACTAGGTCTTTATTGGTTGTATTTAATGCATGAGCCACTGTTTACAATCCCTATAGTTGTGCTGGGTCATGGTGTAGGAGGAGATAAGAGCTCATAGAGTTGGGGAGTTATGTATGCCACTCCACGAATGGTATTAAGGAATACAACCCGTCATTCATACAAGTGTAACAAGTAATTAACATGTAAAAGATATCTAGGGAGTAATGAAGTCTAAGTAAACACAATTTCTCCAACCACTGCTCACAACCTTAGTTTAATATTAGTTTAATTTCATTTTCATTAGTTAATTAGTTATAAAGTAGTTTTTGGGTTAGTTGATTAGCAACTAATTCCGCCCACTCCTTCAAAACCCGAGATTTTACTTGCTTTCATAAAATATAAAAACACAAAAATAATCATCTTCCATCTCTAGAACTATTAATTAGGCTTTCTAATCCTAGCGACACTATTCCTAAGCTGAACGATCAATCCCCCGGTACTTGTCACTATACTATACTACAACGATCAGGTACACTGCCTGGTGGGGGTTGTAAGCCTCGCGAGATCCCTCGAGAGGTAAAGCAAGGTGCGATTCCCACGCATCAAGTTTTTGGCGCCGCAGCCCGGGGAATAGTTATTGTCTAGGTTAGGATTTCTTTTTATTAGGTCTACTTGCTAGATTCCTTTCTAGTAAGATTTTATTTTTATTTTTAGGTCTTCTTTAGTCTATCTTATTTCTTCGTGCTTTTGTTCGTAACTCTTTACCATCCGACATCATGGAAGGTGGTAACATCTTTGAACCCATCATCCCACCACAACAAAAACCCACCATTAGAACCCCTTAGGCCCCGAACCTTAGGAGAGTATTCCCGACCTAGCCACCAAGGCTACCGAAACACCATTGAGCTCACCGGAGCCAATGTGACCCCCTTGCGATCCGACACCATCCGGTTGGTGCAAAGCGGATGTGCATTCCATGGACTTCGTTCCGAAGATCCAAACCAACACCTTAAGGACTTCCTCAAAATCGTAGATTCCATAGACCTAGGTGTTGAAACTAGAGAGACTACCCGTTTACGCCTATTCCAATTCTCTCTACGGGATCAAGCTAGTCAATGGCTTGAGCGTTTACCCACGGGATCTATCACCACATGGGATGATCTCACCACTCGTTTCCTTGCTCAATTTTTCCCACCGGGGAGAACTACTAAACTTAGGAATGACATCTTGATGTTCCAACAACGTCAAAATGAATCTCTTTATGAAGCATGGACTCGTTTCAAGGACTTACTCCAAAAAGTCCCTCATCATGGCATAGATTTGTGGCTCCAAGTCCAAATTTTTTATGACCATATCGATATCCCCACGAGGCGAACCATTGACCAATCGGCCGGTGGTAAGCTACGTGATCTTAGTGCGGAACAATCATGGGAACTCATAGAAGATCTTGCTCTCTATGACAACGAAAGTTGGAATGATCCCCGTGATTTGAACAAAACGGTCAAGGCAATATCTTTGCCTTCGAATAATTCAAGCACTCCCGACCGTAGGATCATGGAACTTGAGGACCAAGTCAAGTTTCTCATGAAATCTTACGAAGCTCCGAAGCATTCAAGCCAAGTGAACAAAATCACTTCTTCATGCGAATTATGTAGTGGTCCCCATGACACTCGTGATTGTGTGGAACTCCCCGGAACAGCTTTTGCGGACTACGCATCCACGCGTACCGACGAAGCGGGAGATAAGTGGTACACTTTCAAGCCCGAGCCAAACACATACGGTGATTCATATAACCCCTCATGGAAAAATCACCCAAACCTTAGGTGGAAACAAAATCAACCAAATTCATCCAACCCACCTAATCGTTACCAATCAAACGGTCCACCATCCAACCGTACCTTCAACAACAATCCTTCTAACAACTATGGTAGTACCAACAATCTTGAAGGATTGATGTCGAAATTTATGGCATCTCAAGAAGCTCGCATAGCTAGGTTTGAAACCGAATTCAACCAACAACAAACGGAGATGACCAACAAAATCGACAACTTGTTGAAAGCCCTCAACAACCAAACATTAGCCACACCTAGGAAGGACACTAGGGACACCAATAGTGGAATCCAAGCTAAGGACCCCTCATCATCCAAACATGTCCACTTTGTCAATGTTGTCACTATTAAGCCGATAGATAGGGAAATAGAGGAGAGTGACAAAGATGAAGTTAGAGTAGAAGCCAATAGTGAGGATGAGAGTAGGGAAGTTGAGGTTAATAAGGATGAGGAATTAGAGGAGGTAGAACCTATAAAGGAATATTTTGATAAGTTGCCAACCAAGGAAGAACGGGAATACCATAAGTATTTATTCGATAGTCCCGAAACAACATATATCTTTGGCGATCCCCTGATCAAAATGGGAGACCCCTCTAACATTAACATCCCATGCAATATCGGGCACATGCATGTATGGAAAGCTTACATAGACCTTAGATCCCCCGTGAACATCATGTCTAGGACTTATTACAATTGGGTGATGAAGAAGCAACTCAATTTTAGGATAATGCCCGGTAAAAGTTGGATAAGTAATTTTGCGGGAAGAGTGAAGGGATTGCATGTCATTATAGGGAATCTCACCTATGAGATTGATTTTATGATAGTTGAAGACATTCGTCCGGTGATAGATGCTTGCCTAAGTCAAGTAGTATTCGGGAAGCCATTTGTTGAGGCCACTAGGATGAGTTATGATCCGACGTTAGGGATAGTTAGATTCAAGGAAGAGAATGATGAGGTTGCTTATCAAATGCCCTACAAGATTGAGCAATACCGCCTTCTCTCTAATTTCGAAAAGGAACGTAAGCAAGCGGCTTATTATAGGAATGAGGAGGATAGACGTAGAGGAGTAGAGTATGTTAGAAATAGGATGCTTGGTTTCTACAAAGAGTGCTTACAACTAGGTCCAGAATACAAAACTGGTTTAGAAGATGACCTAGAGAATGGAACCAATGATGAAATCACTTAGTAACCCACAACTTTGAGTCTAGCTACAAGACTCGTAAATAAAGAAAAGCGCTTCTTGGGAGGCAACCCATGTTTTGTGTGATTTTATTTGTTTGATTGTTATTTGCTTCCGTATGCATGCTTTATTTTTATTGTTGGTTGATCATGTTTCTCAATTAAAATGTGGAAATACTTTATTATGTTGTTTAGCCTAGTCTTAACTTCAACCTAAAGGTATTTTTGCAAAAGATAAGTGTAAGGGGAAACCCCAAATATGTTTTTTTTAAGAAACAAACCGATCATGATTCTCCACAATATTTAATGAACATGTGTATTCGTATTGTTAGAGTCAAATGCTTGTATTGAGTCATAATGTAGTTTTGCAGGATTTTCCAGGAAGTAGGACAAAGTTTTTCCAGAAATTTTCCGGAAACTTAACATAAAGATTTCTACAGGTTCATTCTGACGGCGTCAGGCAATTGCTCTTGACGGCGTCAGGAGTCAAAAATCTGGAAATTTTACCAGTTTTGTTTTTCTAACGGAGTCTTATAAGTTTTTGTGAATTATTAAGTTTTATAATCTCCAGGAAATCTGCAAACTTCATTCCACAAGCATTATATCTTACTTTGTTTTCTAGGATTTAGTAACTTATATAGGATGCCGCCGATTTTACGCGAGGTTGCCTTGTCTACTTTTGTCAGGATTTACAGGTTATTTGAGACAAGAAGATGATTTATATTCTGGAAGGGAAGCTTTGATTGTTCGTTTTCTTGGAGGAAGATTTAACCTGGCCAACCTAAAATCCATACCGAGCGAATCAGGGGAGTATTTGAATTCATTCTCTTTACTTTTAACTTTTACATTCTTTACTTGAACATTGGGGACAATGTTCATCTTAAGTGTAAGGGGAGGGTAAAAAGATGATACCTTACATATGCACTTTCGCTTGAGTTTGTTTTGTTTGATAGTAGATGAGTAATAAAACTATGAGAAATACTTGTTAGTGCAATTTTAGCGCCAAATTTAAAATTTTTTACAACATTTAGGAGTGAAACTTTAGCCATAGCAAGCGTCTCATGGATAGGAGGTTGTATGACTAGCACATAACCGTATATTCAGAAAAATTTTCCACCCAAAAATGTGAGGTTCGCCTTTAGTTTTGATAGGAAAAGCATTTATTATTGGTGCTTATGAGTGTACCGGTAGCATTTAGATTCTAGAACTTGCGTTAGTGATGCATCCCGAGACCGCTAGTGAGACTACATTCGTGTAGTAGGATTTACTACATGATAAGAGGCATTAGGATCACCCTTGTGTTAAACCCGTATTACGATTACTTGACCATTTAAGTCATATTACTTGGCTAGTTAAGTCAACTAATTTTTCCCACACCCTTAGCGTTGTACTCATTTTTAGTACACGATACCCCTAGTACACCCCTCCGAGCCTATCTTTTCGTTTCTAACTTTAAGCATTTTACTTAAAGGAAGAATTTGTTACACCCCACTTAAATGTACACCCAAATCGCCTTAGCCTTCCGTGTATGCGCTCATTTTTAGTGCATTATTGTTATTTGTTAAACCCTAAGTTAACTTTCTAATTGATTACATGGTTGCTAAGTCGAGTCATATCCTTGTACATATTGTTTTGGGACGATTGGGACGATTGGGTAAGTACTTATTTTATGGAGTAATGGGGAAGAACAACACTTATTACCCCCATATGTACGTTAATCTTAAAAAGTGCTCCAAGTGTTTTGATTTTCTTAATTCGAGTCATTAGAATAGTTTAATGTAAAGTATGTAAAGATTCAAGTGTAAGGGGAATGCTCAAACCCCTATGATGTATTATTTTGGATGGTAGGGTAAAAGTGTATGAAAAAAAAAAAAAAAAAAAAAAAAAAAAAAAAAAAAATCGAAAAAATCAAGAAAAAGAAAAAAAAAATAGAAAAAGAAAAAAAAAAAAAAAAAAATAGAAAAGAAAGAGAGAAAAAAACATACGGACTACCATCCCGTTTTCATTCTATGTTTATTTTATGTTTTTAGTTATTTTTCATTTATTAGCTTAAGTCGAGTCTAGTCTTGGCTTAGCAACGCCATCTTGTACATGTAATTAACTAAGATTGTTAACTCGCCACCAGTAAAATCCCCTTTATCCAACAAAATCGTGTAATTCATATCCCTACACCTAACGTTATAACCCTTTAAAAGACCTCTTTGATAGTTTATCCTAGGTGCTTACGCCATGTGGTGGAGGTTTGATCCTTTCCCAAGCCTATGGTAATCTATTTTGCTATGACAGGTAGTGAGAGATATCTTCCATTTCCATAATGTTATATTACTTTATTACACCCGAGAGATGTGAGTATCTAAACACTATTTGTGAGGTGCTTGTGTATGACCTCCGTGCTTGTCTATTGGTCTTTAGTGGAACGATTATTTGTTGTAATTACTTTTATATTAGTGTTAAATGACCCCTAACTTGTCTTTTGAGTAGAATAAAAGCTCATTTGCTTGAGGACAAGCAAATCTCAAGTGTAAGGGTATATGATGAGGCGAAAAATGATCCGTTTTTAGGGGGTCATTTAAGCCCGAATCCGAATTTATTTGATCAAATATTGCCCTAAATCGTTCCTTTTGTGATTTTAGGTGTTTGGAGAGTGAATTCTGGAAAAGAGGCTATTTTGGACGTTTTTGGAGCATAAAGTGAAGAAAACAACAAAGTACCAAATCCAAGCTGGAATTACAAGGTGACGGCGTCAAGAACTTACTCTTGACGGCGTCAGAAAGGATGAATATTTTACCGAAGGTTGTGAAGGCGTCAGATGAAGAGATGACGGCGTCAAAGTGACCAAGATTAATTTACCGAGGGTGGTGACGGCGTCACATAGGCCATCACGATTGGATCTAGGGCGTCCGAGGAAGTATATGGCGGCGAGTTGACGGCGTCAGATTTTACTCTTGACGCCGTCAGGACGATTTTCCTATATATAGTTTTCTAGTTTTTTCATAAAAAGAGAGAAGTTTTGGGTGAAACCCTAAAGACGATTTTGGTGCCTCTTTTACAGGTTTTTCAAGGGTTCCAAACCCTTGAGACCTTGCATTGTAATTGAGATAAGTATACTCTTAATTCAATCAATATGTCTATGTGTTGGTTGTCTATCTTTTGTTCTTATCTTAATTCTACTATGCTAGGCTAAATTTCCTTTGTGTTTGCTTAGATCTAATGAAACCTAGATGTTGATTATGTGTTGATTACTTGTCTATTCTTGTTTTGAATGAATGATATTATATGTTAGGCTTAAGAAAACTGGCAGATCTCCAAATGGTAACATGCTTGAACGTCTTAAGAAACATGAACCGAGGCGTACTAGGTCTTTATTGGTTGTATTTAATGCATGAGCCACTGTTTACAATCCCTATAGTTGTGCTGGGTCATGGTGTAGGAGGAGATAAGAGCTCATAGAGTTGGGGAGTTATGTATGCCACTCCACGAATGGTATTAAGGAATACAACCCGTCATTCATACAAGTGTAACAAGTAATTAACATGTAAAAGATATCTAGGGAGTAATGAAGTCTAAGTAAACACAATTTCTCCAACCACTGCTCACAACCTTAGTTTAATATTAGTTTAATTTCATTTTCATTAGTTAATTAGTTATAAAGTAGTTTTTGGGTTAGTTGATTAGCAACTAATTCCGCCCACTCCTTCAAAACCCGAGATTTTACTTGCTTTCATAAAATATAAAAACACAAAAATAATCATCTTCCATCTCTAGAACTATTAATTAGGCTTTCTAATCCTAGCGACACTATTCCTAAGCTGAACGATCAATCCCCCGGTACTTGTCACTATACTATACTACAACGATCAGGTACACTGCCTGGTGGGGGTTGTAAGCCTCGCGAGATCCCTCGAGAGGTAAAGCAAGGTGCGATTCCCACGCATCAATAGTATATAGTGTAAGTCGTTGAATATAAGTGGTCTATGAAACATGTATAGATTGTAAATCTCTTACTACCGTTCGGGCCGACATATTTCAGAAGTCATGGAGTAAACGTTCGAGGAGCCAGGACACTTTAACTCGTAAATCCACAACTCGTCTCGACGGCTTACTCAATGAACTCCTCACATGAGGCTCCCTACTATTGTAGTATTTGATAACATATATATAAGTTTTGATCTTTAAAAGTTATATGGTCTTTAGCCGTGGCTTTGTCGTGACTTTGGTCATGTTACCATGGTCTTGAGACTCAACCTTGGCTTTAGCCATGGTTGTGGTCTTGGCTTTAGGTCATTAGACCTCTTGGTCTCATCTAATTATAACAATTATATAGTTACTTTGGTCTAAAAATGGGCTGTTAAGAATTTGAAGAAATTATCACTCGGAAAGCCTTTTCAGGTCTCGAGCTTCTTTGTTCCTGAACGAAAACGTCGTTCCGGACAACTTTCGTGTTTTAACTTTTTGATGAATCGGACCAGAAGTGGGACTTTCAAAATCAAAATTTGATCAGAATGCTATTTAGGCAGTTTTGCCGTTTTGGTTTCGCTAACTTCAAATGGTCATAACTTTTGACTCGTGTACTCGTTTTGGGTGATTCAAATTGCTATGTTTTCCTTGTTAAGTCCTCTTTAACAGTAAGTAAGTGTCAAATATCAAAGTTATACTATTGTGGTCGTGGTTTTTCATAAAAATCACTAGTTTGCTTGTTTGCTTGTCATAAGTTAACATATGTATACCAATACTCGTTTTATCCATTTTTAAACATCATGAACACAATACAAAGACCATATATAGCATGAAAGAAACATAATAAGCATGAAATGATATTGAGCAAGAAAGTGTATAAGGGTTTGCTTACAACTTTTGGCTTTCTAAAGAAAGGAAGTCAAGTATGGAACTAGGACACTAAACCTAAGCTTGTAAACCCTTCACCATAACTCTTGTAACCCTTGCTAGCCTTGATATAACCCTTGTAAAAACCATTTAACTTCAGCCCTAGTAACCTTGTGTAGCTCTTAATTCAACCATGGAATCACCAAACAAACTTAAGAACTAGGTAGAGAATACTAAGACATTGAACTTTGTAGTGTAACTTGTATATTGAAGATCAAAGGATCATGGTGCTAGGTACATATGTTGTGGCATTTTTGGTGATGAAGAAAGGAAGCAAATGAGCTTGTATTTATACTATGAATGAGGAGGTTAGGAAGCTTGCTAGGAAAGTGCTATAACTTGGTGACAAAGTTGTAATTAAGTAAGATCTAATGGCTAAAGTCAAGATTTAACCACACATGGTGACTCCCCCCCCCCTCCTAAGTCGTTTTTCCAAGGATAAGGGTGACTAGATGAGTAGTCATGGTCTTTGGATGATAATATCCTAAGTATGTAGCTAGTTTCGACTCCGTAAATCGCTAACCGTAAGTTTTTAAGTCACGAAACGTAAAACCGGGTATCCTAAAAATATGAAACTTGAAAGTATGGTCAAACATGTCAATATACTCCATAATAAAATATAAAATGAGTGGTAGGTTCTATCGGGTGCTAAAACCCTGCTAAAAACTGGAAACACGGGTCTAAAACGCGTAATTCGCGTAAAACGCTGAACTGAAAAACGTAAAATTCCGAAACTTTTGGAATTGTCCTAAAATGAGAGAAAATCATATTTCTATTGTTTATAATGTTTTATGGATATATCGGGATGCTAGAATGACGTTTAAACCTAAAAGTAAATCTCGGACACGGCTTTGTGATTTTTGCAGAAATGATCCGACGAGCGTCAAACTCTCGGATTATCGTTAAAATAGTTTAACTTATGAGAATATGAAATAAAAATTTCTGAGATGAATAGTGAAAAGTAAATAGTAAAAAGTGAATAGTAAAAAGTGAATAGTGAAATTTTCGGGAATAAAAGTTAACCTGAAATTGCGAATTGTTACAGTCTCTACCCCTTAAGGAGAACTTCGTCCCGAAGTTCAGTTGATGTTAACTACTTATGATGTGTCTAAGAGAATTCGGGATTTCTAAAATAGTGGTGTTCACTCTGATTCGTCTAAGGTTCTGGTTAAGGAGTCATATCGGCTACAATTAAGCCCACTTATTTATAACACAGTACTTACATAAAGAAGCGTCCAAATTTATGTAAGTAAGGTCTCATAAACTTATGGTTCGGTGTTTTACAATTTCTTATTTAAATGAAGAGGCGTCCCAATCCATTTAAATAAGGAGATTCTAAATCATCCTACTTAAGAATTTCTGACACAAAATCCGCCTTCTGAGGCCGATAGTAAGATAATCAAGTCATCAAATCCCTAAAGCTAAGCAATAATATTATTTAACTCAAATCTTGTGTCTCATCAAACAAGAACTGTCACAAAATCAAGTTAACTAATTAGTTATTACTGAGCTCCATGTTTTTAATGACTCGACGAATCTCTGGGGCTCCTTATAATACTAAAGTCACATCATCTAACAGCGTGGAACTAAGCAAACCTCTAACCAAAAAGCATATGTGTATGTATTGTGTGTAAGGCAAATAAAGAGGAAGGTCCCAACGTATATAGCAGTTATAGTCTAGGCACTAAATGCAACCTAGTTCTCTATAACCAAGGCTCTGGTACCAATCTGTAACACCCCCAAAATACCGCAGCGGAAGACTGTGTCATAGGGGTGCTACTTCATAATACAAAGTACAAGTTATAGAAAACGAACTCTAAATGAGACGTTTTGAAAAGTTACCATTCGATTAATGAATTCAAAGTTACAAACATGAGATTCCAAAGTATGATACATAAATGTATACAAAATGTTTTGAATGGTAAATGATAAAAGCGTAAGTCTTCAGAATATGCAGCTTGACTCTAAGTTCCACGCACTAGCTATCGCCTTACTAACCTGAGATAAACATGCTAAAGTGTCAACACAATGGTTGGTGAGTTCATAGAGTTTGTCTTAAAACAGTTGAAAAGCCTTAAAAGAATGTTCACACAGCAAAGGCATCGTGAATCCACTCAGTTACAAGTCCCGCCATAAGAGACTTGTAACCTGTGTGTTCACAACCCACTGCTAACATATAGTATAATAAAGACATGCATAAGTTCATCAAGACAATTAAGCAATTAGTAGTGAGTCTCTACTTCATCTCCGAAGACCTCACTTTTATGATGTATCCAACATTCGCAAATGTTAGGATGTATCAAAGACAACTGGGAGCCACTTCCCAAAGAAAACTGGGAGCCACTTCCCAAAGATATAAGTTTACTGGGAGCCACTTCCCAAAGATAAAAGACAGTCATGTATGTATGAAATCAAGTATAATGCCATCAAGTATAAGACAATCAAGTATAAAACAATCAAGTATAAATGTTTTGAGTATTTGTACAAGTAAGCAAGTAGTTGAGCATGTATCCCCCCCAAGTGTTAAAACAAGTACGAAAAGAGTAGGGGCTATGACTCACCTTAAGTCTATGTAGTGAGTAATGAAAATGGTAGTCGAATCGCGAAAGTCTCTAAGAGCAGCCTATAATAGAACGTTCCCACTTAGGTTTAGAGTAACGTCTAAGAATACGACGAATTGCCTATATATGTCTTGCATAATGTTCATGATGTAGTATATAGTATATAGTGTAAGTCGTTGAATATAAGTGGTCTATGAAACATGTATAGATTGTAAATCTCTTACTACCGTTCGGGCCGACATATTTCAGAAGTCATGGAGTAAACGTTCGAGGAGCCAGGACACTTTAACTCGTAAATCCACAACTCGTCTCGACGGCTTACTCAATGAACTCCTCACATGAGGCTCCCTACTATTGTAGTATTTGATAACATATATATAAGTTTTGATCTTTAAAAGTTATATGGTCTTTAGCCGTGGCTTTGTCGTGACTTTGGTCATGTTACCATGGTCTTGAGACTCAAACCTTGGCTTTAGCCATGGTTGTGGTCTTGGCTTTAGGTCATTAGACCTCTTGGTCTCATCTAATTATAACAATTATATAGTTACTTTGGTCTAAAAATGGGCTGTTAAGAATTTGAAGAAATTATCACTCGGAAAGCCTTTTCAGGTCTCGAGCTTCTTTGTTCCTGAACGAAAACGTCGTTCCGGACAACTTTCGTGTTTTAACTTTTTGATGAATCGGACCAGAAGTGGGACTTTCAAAATCAAAATTTGATCAGAATGCTATTTAGGCAGTTTTGCCGTTTTGGTTTCGCTAACTTCAAATGGTCATAACTTTTGACTCGTGTACTCGTTTTGGGTGATTCAAATTGCTATGTTTTCCTTGTTAAGTCCTCTTTAACAGTAAGTAAGTGTCAAATATCAAAGTTATACTATTGTGGTCGTGGTTTTTCATAAAAATCACTAGTTTGCTTGTTTGCTTGTCATAAGTTAACATATGTATACCAATACTCGTTTTATCCATTTTTAAACATCATGAACACAATACAAAGACCATATATAGCATGAAAGAAACATAATAAGCATGAAATGATATTGAGCAAGAAAGTGTATAAGGGTTTGCTTACAACTTTTGGCTTTCTAAAGAAAGGAAGTCAAGTATGGAACTAGGACACTAAACCTAAGCTTGTAAACCCTTCACCATAACTCTTGTAACCCTTGCTAGCCTTGATATAACCCTTGTAAAAACCATTTAACTTCAGCCCTAGTAACCTTGTGTAGCTCTTAATTCAACCATGGAATCACCAAACAAACTTAAGAACTAGGTAGAGAATACTAAGACATTGAACTTTGTAGTGTAACTTGTATATTGAAGATCAAAGGATCATGGTGCTAGGTACATATGTTGTGGCATTTTTGGTGATAAAGAAAGGAAGCAAATGAGCTTGTATTTATACTATGAATGAGGAGGTTAGGAAGCTTGCTAGGAAAGTGCTATAACTTGGTGACAAAGTTGTAATTAAGTAAGATCTAATGGCTAAAGTCAAGATTTAACCACACATGGTGACTCCCCCCCCCCTCCTAAGTCATTTTTCCAAGGATAAGGGTGACTAGATGAGTAGTCATGGTCTTTGGATGATAATATCCTAAGTATGTAGCTAGTTTCGACTCCGTAAATCGCTAACCGTAAGTTTTTAAGTCACGAAACGTAAAACCGGGTATCCTAAAAATATGAAACTTGAAAGTATGGTCAAACATGTCAATATACTCCATAATAAAATATAAAATGAGTGGTAGGTTCTATCGGGTGCTAAAACCCTGCTAAAAACTGGAAACACGGGTCTAAAACGCGTAATTCGCGTAAAACGCTGAACTGAAAAACGTAAAATTCCGAAACTTTTGGAATTGTCCTAAAATGAGAGAAAATCATATTTCTATTGTTTATAATGTTTTATGGATATATCGGGATGCTAGAATGACGTTTAAACCTAAAAGTAAATCTCGGACACGGCTTTGTGATTTTTGCAGAAATGATCCGACGAGCGTCAAACTCTCGGATTATCGTTAAAATAGTTTAACTTACGAGAATATGAAATAAAAATTTCTGAGATGAATAGTGAAAAGTGAATAGTAAAAAGTGAATAGTAAAAAGTGAATAGTGAAATTTTCGGGAATAAAAGTTAACCTGAAATTGCGAATTGTTACATCTATGTAAGATAGGAAAGGACCTTCGGCCTTTTGTAGGGAGTGAGGATCGAACCATTGACCTCTAGATTAAGATGCAAGGGGTTTTCCAACTGATCAAACCATAAAATTAATTTTATTTGTAAATTAATCGTTAAAAATCAAAACATCGCATTACCAAAAAATATAGTCACAAGGTACCCGCCGCTACATCGCGCGGGTACCTTGCTAGTAAGTATATTATCAACAACAGTATCATTCTTTGCAAGGGCACTTTTGGGACCTACATTTTCAAATAACAATATCATTCTTTTCAAATTCATCACTATCTTTTGTAAAACATGATTACTTGTGGAAAGTGTTTTGTAACTCTGAATATTGAGTTTTCATTGAATTTTATTAACTTTTAAAATGTCTCTTTTGTTAGTAAATCGGGTCATGATAATCAAAAGTTGCCGGATAAATTCTTGAATCGTGTAAAAGTTCACTTTCCTGATACAATATTTCGACCCTATTTGGTGCCATGGGTTACAAGAAATTTGTATAGAGATAAGACAAGAATGAACACTCAAATTCTAGGTACAAGAAAAATAGCAAAACATAGAATAATTAGTTTTGTTTTTTTATATGAAAATCAATGTTAATTTTCAAAGACCAAAGGTTTTATTTTTATTTTTATTTTTATTTTTTTTAAGAGTCAAAACCTTTAGTAAATGGTTATAACCCTTCAAAATATTTCTGCAACAAACTTGTGACAGTTAAAAACCGTCACTAACTGCAGCCTTGAAGGCATATGTCACTATTGTAACAGTCAATCTGCGAGGACCAACTTCTGTCACTAATGCAAACAATCATATCATTTGAACCATTGCAACACTACAGTTACGAGTGTAATTATGTCGCTACAGGAAACATCAAGGGCCTTACCCTTTGATATACATGCACAACCTTTACCATTATTTTTACCCGAAATCAAGTTAATAGTTTACACAAGCCTGCACTCCGCACCTCCAAACTCGTAATTTAACTTAACTTGAAATCCATTTGGTCCCGGGTAAATCACCGTTACACATAAAATGATTGATGACACTAAAATCACCAACATCTTTTGGGTCATTTTCTATAAGTATGACTGTGATCTAAGAAGTAATTACCCCGATTAAGACTTCCGCTGCTCATTAATTTTTCGGGGTGTTACATAATTAACAAACAAATAATCAGTCAACAATTCAATCAAATAATCAAAAAAATCACATCTAATTTCAACATATACATATACATATAGATATAAAATAAACAAATAAATAAAAGATGAATTATAATCGGTGAAGAGGTTTCCAAAAATAACTCAGTTTGAACCCAGCTTGACCCTACCTATATTGACCTGTTACACACCCCATCCATCTTGTCATTGCGCGTACAATAGTAATCTCTTGGTTCTTATCATTTTATTGCCTAATTTTCTAGGATGGTGCTGTTGTTGGTAAATTGGAACTGAGATTGATCTTTCCGCAATAAATCATCAAAGGTGATTCGCATACACATATAACATACCCTTTTACCTTAGTTTACATAAAACTTAAATCACAACAACAACAACAACAACAACAACAACAACAACAACAAACCCAATCCCGCTGGGGCAGGGTATAGGGGAGGTAAAATGTAGACAGATCCTACCCCTATCCCAGGATAAACCCGGAAGTAGAGAGACTGCTTCCAACTAGACCTCCGGCAAGTGCAGGTGTGCGGGTGATAGAGAAAAGCAATGAGAGCAAAAACGACAATAAACAACAAGCAAAAAGCAGGCAATACAAGCAAAACAGAACAAAGAGCCAAGGGGGCAAGGAGACATGGGTAAAAGCACAAGCAAAGGAGCGCGAAAGCAAAGACTAAACAAAACAAAGAGCCAAGGCACAAAGAAAAGTAGACAAACCAAAGGAAGCAACACAGGGCAGAGCAAAGCAATGCACGGGGCCTAAAGCTAAGGCAAAGCAAAAGCGAGACACCAAAAACCAAAGCGCATGGGCAAGAAAAAGCAGGCAGACCTAAGGGAGCAACACATAGCAAGGCAAAGCAACGCAAGAGGCCTAAAACTAAGGCAAAGCAAATACAATAAAACCTCTATAAATTAATAGTGCTGGGACCGTGATATTTTATTAATTTAGCGAGATATTATTATACTGATATCGATAAATTAATTTAGCGAGATATTTAATTTAGCGTGATATTTTATCGATATTATTATATCGATAAATTAATAAATTTATTAATTTAAAGAGGTTTTACATATAGCATTTAAATTTTCAAGTGTAATATATTAGTTACAATGTACATTCGTTAGAGATGAAAAATAAATTTGAAAAATAAGTTCCAATTAAAATGTTATGAATTCATATTCACACTTTATGAAAATAAAATTAACACTTTTTGTTGCAATACGAGAGGACAACACACTAATACTTTAATGCAATAAAGAGATTTTGAAATAAACTCAATATAGATTGGAAGTTCAATAAAAAAAAATAACAAGTGACAATGAATTCATTATTCTAAATAACTTAAGATTTTGAAGTGTATCTTTTACACACACACACACACACACACACACACACACACACACACACACATATATATATATATATATATATATATATATATATATATATATATATGAAATTTTTAGTAATTATTAATTTATAATTACGTTGGGATTAATATATATATACATTGAGGTTTCAAAAAAATTATTATATTATTATTTTATTGATTGAGGTCCAAATTTGTACTAGCCCCAAGTTGAGATTGGACAAATTATTAATTTATCGAAGTTAGAGATTTTACTGTACAAGGTACCAAACCAAAACCCGGGGGCAAGGCAACAAAAGGACGCCTAAAATGCCTAACACCCAAAAACACCTAAACCCACCAAGCCCCTAGCCGAGACTACCCGCAAATCCTAATTCTATCTCTCAACGCCTTTCTATCTGAGGTCATGTTCTCGAACAAGAGGTGTGTATCCCTTTACAAAAACATAAGCGACATGATATATACAAAAGCATAAGCCCCTAGCCAGGACTACATAAAACTTAAATGTTATCTGATAATGTTTCTTACGATCCAGGCAGCAACACGATATATACAAGCTTCTTCAGGTAGAGGAGCATATACCATGAAAATTACAGATGTGTTACGTTATGCAGAAAGAAGATTATTGTAATAGTGACTTTCTAGAAGTCTGAAAAAAGTCGAGAACTCAAGATTGCTCCTGTTGTACTAATTCAACCAAAATAAGTTGCAATACAGCATAACTTTAACATGTTTTAAGTAAAATAAACTACATAACCAATGCAAATAAACAAAGTGTGAAAACAGGATGCGAGTCAAGAACATTGTTGCGAATTCTAAATAACATTCTTCCAATTCAAGCAACAGAGTGACATTAATATGAAAATAGTCCCAATCACACTTAAATCTAGTCACGCTCGCTGATGGCGGTCAGGTGCTCGTCAATTTCCTCGGTGGAGAGCACATGAAAAGCTGGATTCTCCTTTCGCACGACTCCAACCTGCCCACGAAAACCATAAAGTCCCTCATTATCATACCAACAAACTCAAAAGATATGCACACACGAGCATTTGCTCATGCCCCTTACTAGATACAGACCCAAAAAGTCTAAAAAAGGCCTGCTCAAAACAAGACCATGTTAAGTCTAACAGGCTCAATTCAGGCCATCTTTTTAGGGCTTTTATAAGCCTGCGCTTACCGTAGGGGATATGATGCAGCCACAAAGAGATATAAACTGTCGTAAAATCTTGTGAGGATCATAGATGCGTTGATAATTATCTTACCATTGTATGTTAACCATCATTTTTTATATAAGAAGAGCTGCAACATACTATGTTTTAAGGTGGACTTTGTGTACATATCGTATGAAGCCTTAAATGGATACGGGAAGATATTCATACCTCAATCTCATTGGCCTTGAAGTCTTCTTGTAGAACGGATTGCAAAGCAGAAATTGCAGTCTGCACAACCATAGTTATAGAATACATTATGTTAGATTCTATTAAGAACTTCGATAAATAGACTGGTTTTCTTAAACTTGAACATTTTTACAAAGTTCTTTTTCCTAAAACATAAACAGAATAACGCACCTGTACAGTCTCGTCATACGAAAATTCAGGATCATTTTTCATTTTCTTTTCCAAGAAATTAATTGCCTCTTGCTCTTTCAAGCCAGCACTTGTTGCCTGCAAATATTCCAAGAAAGAAATTCAGATCATGGATAGGAAAACATATCCTGGAAGTCTACAAATAAATGAGTGTCTGTGTCCATCTAAGACCATAAAGCACCTCTTATGACATCACTCCAAAAATACTACATGCCAGTTCATAATTTACTAAGCTGATAAATATCGACATCAATATAAATAGCAAAATTCACACCTTATGACCGAAAAAGTGTCCAGCTGGATCACATTTGAAGAGCTTGGGACCATTTTCATCATCAATACCCAAAACCATAGCCACTGCAGTAAACATATATGAAATTTCAGGCAACACAGATAACTGAATAAGTAAAGAGTTAAATCACATGATCAAATAAACTTAGAGTAATACAAGCTGAACTGTAATCAAATGATTATTAGTTAAAGTAAGTGTTAACCGTCAGAACGGTAAGGAACATACCCACTCCAAGTGGTCTCATGTAAGCATGTTGAGTATAGACTTGGGATTTGTCTGCAATCCTGTAGCAAGCAATTTTACAAAAAAAAAAAAAAAAAAAAAAAAAAAAAAAAAAAAAAACAATTAGCAAAATGTTTTCCCAACATTCGATACTGTGATGCACAAGTTATGCAACTCACATGACAGACAAAAACCTAGCCATTGTAATAGCAACTTATTCATGGCATAAAGTCTAATATAGCTGTTACAATAGTGAATGCATTTTGTTCACCTACAAGGATATAGGGTCTGTTATTTCCCTATTTTGTAACTTTTTAGGGGCACGTTTCTTTCATGTGAACAGTGGTCTAGCCTTTTCTGTATTCATAGGTACGAAATCAGTCAAGTTATCAAACTTAAGAGGAGCAATATCAAATTATGACATTACTTAATAATAACACGGATCTAATATAACACGGATCTAATATAAACCACAATTTCTTTAGATAACCTGCTCTACATATATAAAAAACCAGCACTCACAGCAAATACAGTACGGCAATGACACATCTTACAAAAAATACATGTGACATTGTGACTAATTATAAAATTATCAACAAATCTAACAAGGTGCAAAAAATAACAGGCTTACCATCTAGCCAGTGCATCAACAGGCATCTCATATCCGTATTTGAAACGGAACTCGGCGGCCTCATTCCTTGCTTGTTGGACCAATGTCCTTGCATCAGCTGGAATGAAAAAGAACAAGTAGCTTCAGTTACTGAGCATAGCAAGTATATGATTGAAAACAAAGCTGAGAAAAATATACCAACACTACTTAGACCTAGCTTACATAAAATATAGAATGCATTTGATTGGGTCCAATTAGTCAACAATATAACCAAATAAGATTATACAAACAGCATGAATCAATAAAGTTCAACACTAAGAACGGACTCCGATTATATGGATATCGACATGTTAGCAGAGGTAACCCTTTGGGAATTGGGATAAAAAATAAAATAAAATAAAAACCATCTCTAAAATTGTGGAAGTAGCAAACACTCAGATTATGTAATTAGCATTGTGTCTACACAAAATCTGACCATTGTGTTAACAGCGTGAGGCGGATATGGGATTAAACTGAGGTATCCAAATTAACAAACAGAAGGTAACAGAAAATGGTTTTCCAAGACTCGCAAGTAATCTACAATCAACCCGACAACAGCATGCAATTACTTAAGTAGTTATTTCCATCAAGATCAATACATAAATTCTGAAAGGTGTACAATGTTTGCTCGTTATGAAACATAAATCCTGATAGTTGCAAAAAATGGATCATAAACTGCTTAATTTCTCCTTGATCGCCCGTGAGGGGAATGAATGACTTCTTTTCTATTTATTTCAACTGCATTCGAGGACTTTTTAAGGCTAAAATTAGCGAAAATTCAAGGAACATTCAGAACCTACACTCTCATAGCATCACGAATCAAATTCTAGAAAATAAAAACATTGACATCGCCTTTCCCGCAGATAAACATGATACCAACTCCCAAATGCACAAAAAAGTCACAATACCAAAAGATAATATGTTTAATGATTCAAATCATTGAATAACCTATGGTGCAAGTAGCCAACAATCTAAGAAACTTGGTAAATAACACTATGCTATTACTCAAGTAGCTATTCCGTCAAGACTCAAGACCAATACGTGAATAAAACTTTCTGTATCTGCTTAACTCTTGCCTTATTATAAAGTACAGACTCGAAAGGTTATACAATGAGAGGCACAAACCGTCGTGCCAAGGCATTCTTGTTACTTGTGTTGACTTTAACATGACCTTTCCAACATAGTTAAAAGACTTTTGTAGATAAGAAGCAAAAATCCTTTGTAGCAATTTTTTAGGCCTACACTTTCTTAGCATCACGTATCAACTTTCCAGAAACTTGGTATAAACTTTAGCAAAAGTTTAACATGATATAAACTTGATACTGACATTTATTCTCTAATGTCGTCAAAAGTTTAACATGATATAAACTTTAGCAAATTCACATATATAAAACACTAAACGTAACTGTATAGTTTCCCAATTAACTAAAAGCTCAACACAAGTACTTAAGTAGCTATTTCATCAAAACCAATATTTCTGAATACAAGCATCCATACCGCTTAGGATTTGTTTGCTATAAAACATAAACTCAAATACATATAATCAACTGCTAAATCGTGCCTCGACATTCTCCTAGATTGCACTCAAATTATCACAAAGAGTAGGGGCCTAATTTTCCCTGTATTCAAAATTCAAGATTTTATGTAGCTAACGTTTAGACCTACTCTTTCATAGCATCAAGTATCATCTCGTTTTCCATGGTTGAACATAATATTAACTCTAATAATTGCACAAAGAATCTGAATTCGAAACGATGCAGCTTAAAACAAGGAAACAACGTCAACCTGTAGTGCCGGTAGCCAACAATCCAAGAAACTTGGTAACCGGGAAAAGATGAGTAACACTAGTTGGGTCCAATAGCTTGTCCTGCACATAGAAACAAAATCAAAATTTTTGAAATCGCTGAAAATCGCATCATCACAATCGCTATCAAAAACCCGAAAAGACAGAAAGACTCACCGGGACCTTCTTCTGAGTGACGACACAGACTGAATCTTTACCTCTAACACCAATTGACGTCACTCCAGCTGCTTTCACAGCCTTAAACGCATACTCTGTTTCAATTCACAATATCTCATTAAATTAAAAAGCCACAATCTGAAACCCAAGTTTATCAAATTAAGCACATGAACTGTTGACAATAAGTCATACAATCGAAGTGAGCCAAAGTCTAATTTTTCAGAATAAAAACACCACTATTTATGTGTAAAACCGTATAACTAAGAGCAAATCACATAAAAAGGTACTAAACATTAGTCAGATTAAGCTTTCTTTAATCAATCAAATGTATCGAAGTCGAAAACTTGTGCAAATTAAAGTGTTTTTTACTTTACTTTTCGATACCTTTAATTAGGAAAAAAGAAGTTAAATTTGACTTAGGTTTAGTACATTTTTTGGGCGATTTGCCCTTAATTACGGTTTTTACACAAAATAGGTTTATTTTCTTGAGAAAACATTAGTTGGCATAAATTCGTATATGATCGAAGTGAATTAGAATCTGTTAAAAAGGTACTAAACTTTAGTCAAATTTAACTTCTTATATATCCAGCTTAAGGCTTATTTTGTTTTGACTAACTTTTTATGGTTTATTTTGAAACTTTTCTGCATATTGAACTTATATAAGCCAAAGAGTTTCAAAATAAGCCACAAAAAGTGAGCTTACAAAACATAAGCCCAAAACCAAATAAGCCATAAGCTGAAACAAACACCCCCTTAATTAAACTTTAAACTTTTTTCTCGTCAAAAACTTTTAAGTTTTTTCCGATGAAAGACTGGGACAGTCATAACTTAGGGGGTGTTTGTTTAAGCTTAGCTTATTTGGTTGAGGCTTTTATTTCATAAGTCCCAATTTTTCGGCTTATTTTGTGACTGTTTGCCTTATATAAGCCTACAAGTGTTAGGTAATATAAGCCGAAACACAAATAAGCTCATAAGCCGACATATAAACAAACTAGAGTATATTTAATTTGGCCTGGAATTAAGTTGAAATGAAGCCCTAGATATATAAACAGCAACAAAGTAACAAAATTTATAAAATTAAACAAGCTAATTGTTGATAATAAGTTTTAATTATTAGGGATTTAAAGGATTGGACATACCGACTTGAAACAAACGGCCTTCGGGAGAGAAGATAGTAATGTGTCGATCGTAACCACCTCCACTTCCTCTACTCATTCTCGAATTATTATTATTGATTGATTAACAGATCAGTTGTGTGCTACGGTTGTTGATTGGTAAATATATGGTGTTTGGATCAAACAAGGGTTTCTTTCTTTGCAAGACAACTCAAGGTGTGAGTTTAACAAGTAGGGGGAAAGGGCTTGTTAAAATAAATCGGGCTCACATTGCTTCACTTAGTGGGCTTTTGCATAAACTAATCCGGCTTTTAGCCTTTTACACTCTAAATTTATAAGAGAATAAGGCTACTGGTAATAAAAGACCACCACAACAACTAGAGGTGTACATTTTTATTTTTATTTTTTTTTTATTTATTTATTTATTTAATTTTTTATATATATTTTTTAAGCCGAATTGGTTTAAAAGCCAGTTTCGTATTTAGTGAAATAGTCTAAAACCAGCCCGGTTTGAGAGAGAAAATGTTCAGTTTAAATCAAAAATCGGTTCTCAAACCGGTTGACAACAAACAGTGTAACCGGTTTTTAAGCCGACAGTTCGGTTTTCACTAAACCGGCTTTTAGGGAAACTGATTTTCGGTTTTTTGTAGGATAGAACCAGTTTTCTGATTTTTCGTTCACCTCTAACCACAATCAGCATCACCATCAAAATATTATTCTCTTAAACAAAAATATATCTTATAAAAACCAAAATCACACACACAAGCCACAACTTCAACAACTCAGTCGTCTGAACTGAACAACTGAGTTCTCCCCAAAAACACCTAAAACATTGCATACATGGTGAATGTAATATGGTGAACGCATCAGCGAGTCTTCCACCTAGGCATAAGATGTGTTATCCATGCCTTATTATTGGTAGTCAAGCTAAAGATATTCTATACACTATTTGTTTTAACTTATTTCTCTATTCTTTTAAAAATTATTGTTCTTTTTTCATTATTTGATTGAACAAAAATAATTGTCTCTTTCAAAAAATTGAAAGAAATAATGTATGAAAGTTACTATAATATCCTTACTAACAACTCACATCACAATACCTAATGTTATGTAGTGGATATTAAGATGGGTAAAAGTGTAATTTTGGTATGGGACAATAATTTTTAGACGGAAGAAGTATAATTAACGAGTTTATTGTTATTCCACATGACGAAATTTATACATTGAAAGGTAATTTAATTATTTCGCTCAACTTCATATTCCTCACATATTTCTTTCCAATTTTTAGTTTTTAAAACAAATAAAATTAAGAAACAATATATATTTTAAAGTTTGTTGCTAAAAATGGTTGTGGTGAGTGTCGAGAATCCAAGATAAACGTTCTTTTCATTCGTTATGCGGGTGGAATTTGGTCGTGGCTAAAAGTGGTGTTGATGCCAGTGGTGATGTTAGGGAGAGGAGGTGGTGTTTGTCGACATAAGGAACTCTGACTCCGGTTGTTGCCATTCACTTAATAACCGTTTTTAAACAATGGCACTACTATCAAAGTAGCTTCAAAGTACAACATTAACGCTCTATAATAAACTTATAAATGGTATATAGAAATGCAAGAGAAGACACGTAGGTATGTACATTATATCATGACAACCAGTCGAAATTTACATCCCACATAGGTTACAAAATTGAAATATTTGTTGTTTATACACTAAAGCGAATGAGGATCATACATGTTAATAGAAATACTATGTTTTCATGTACCTGATTGTGGATATAGTTGATTATAAAACTTATAAGATCATACTTAATCAGCAATTAGGTACGAGAAAATAAGTATATAATTCTTGACTTTTTTCAGTATTATAGTACTAGAAAGTGAATATAATTTTGTAACTAAAAATGAAATAAAGTGTGGCCCTCCATGTAAGGTCACTATTGAGCACATATTATTAGTGAATAAATTGGCCCAAGCCCGACTTGTGGGTTGGGTCCATTAGGGTTAGGGTTTATGTCTTGTACTCTATATATTGTGCTTGAATAATAATAATAACTTACCGGGAATTATGTAATCTAACATGGTATCGAAGCAGGTCTGATCCTCAGACTCAGGTGGCTAAGTTGAGCCGCCGCCCCGTCAAACCCTAACCCTCACCTCAATAAAACGACATCCCTTAAGCCCAAAAATTATCAACTTTTCGTTCCTCACAATTACACAAAGAACTGCTCATCAATGAATTCCAAGAGTGGTGCGTCAGATCTAGTTGCAATTGTCATTCTATTATCCACTAATAAAGAATGATTTCAATGACGTGCACGTGAAGATGCTTTAGTTGTTATCTGATCATATAGCTAAAGAATCGAGACTACATGGAGGAGGATAACATGGTTTAATGGGTTTTCAAGGATTACGAATTTTTATTGAGGATTTATATTTATGTTTTTGTTTTATTGTTAAAAAAAAAATTATAGTTATTTTTATGTTTGTTTGTTAGTCGATTGTTTGTACGGCTTTATTACCAGTCGATTAAAGTTGACCGTTGGTACTAGTCCCTAAAGTCGATCGTTGGTACGGTGTTGTTACCAGTCGACTTAGCCGACTGGTACGGTGTTGTTACCAGTCGACTTAGCCGACCGTTGGCACCAGTCGACTAAAGTCGACCGTTGGTACGGTTTTGTTACGAGTCGGCTAAAGTTATGTTTTTATTATATTAATGTTTTGTTTTTCTTTTCTATTTTAGTTTACTACTCCAGTCCGAGCTTTTGCGATTTCGTCGCTCGAACTGCGGGGGAGTATTAGTGAATAAATTGGCCCAAACCTGACTTGTGGGTTGGGTCCATTAGGGTTAGGGTTTATGTCTTGTACTTTATATATTGTGCTTGAATAATAATAATAACCTACGGGGAATTATGTAATCTAACACATATGAGCTTTTTTCCATTAAGTTCTTAACATTAGACTACTCAATCATATACAAAGTTCTATTCAAACTGATCTAAATGTCAATTTCCATCCATGTGATTAAGATATGAGGTAGTATAACAAGTGACACTCGAACCCCTCTTGGACTATTGGTTGCCTTCATTTCGAGAGAGAGAGCTTTCACCCTTCCAATGTTCTTTTTCTGCCCAACGAAAGATTATATAAATAGACCCTAGCAAAAGCTAGCGGAAAGATACAAATACGGGACAACATTACAAGGGTTATTATATACCAAATTCCCAATGTTCAATTCAATATATTCAGAATTAGTATATTTAAAAATTTCAGGGGTTATATAATCACATTTTCACTTAATTTTAGCCAATTATTATAAGTCTATAATACCAAATAAATATAACCAAATTTGAAAGATCTGGAGCCTGTTGTTATTATTATATACTAGCACAGCGGCGGGTATCTTTTAACTAAATTTTGTGGGAAGCAAATGTTTTTCATTATATCTTTTTTATAACAATATATTTTGGGCCAAAGACCTCATTATATTGTGGGAAGCTGATTTCTGACCCTGAATACCTGTTTTCCTGCTGCAGTTCCAACAATTGCAGCAGAGGGTATAGCACTTGCCACCAATAATTGGGACTATTCTATAATTAGCAAGTTTAAGTCTGAATTTTTAAGCTTTGCTAATTATAGAATAATGTCAAATGCATTATAATGTAATATAGATGCTAAGTCCATACGTAAAAAGTTTGTGTGTTTGGAAAAGTTTATGTTAAATAGATAGAGCAAGAGAAAATTCATGTGAGGTGGGATGGTAGGCTGGTAAAGTGAAGTATGCCTTACTTGGGAGGCTTATGGTTCGATTCGCAGCCAATCCTTTCCGCTCTCCTTTTTTTTTTAAAAAAGATTTCCCTTTTGACTATGGAGAGAAATGAAATAAATGCGTTTGTTTATTTTCAGAAATAACAAACATTTTTTTTTTCACTTCACTTTTGCATATTATTTTTAAACATGTTTAACATTTTTTATTTTTTAAAATTTTTTCTTCGCAAACATAGTATTACAATCAAACAAAAATATCAAAAAAGACAAACAACGGTTGATTCTTATTGCAGGTACAAAACTAATATCTTACCTTCTTATATCATTCTTCCTTTTATAATTTTGGTGAATTTCAAGATGATAAATTGAAACGTGCGTATCCTGAAATCACTTAAGAAATGGAGAATACGATTTCAACGGCAACAATTAGTTAGGAATCTATAGAATTTAGAAACAAGAGTCGCAACTGAATTGTTAGTGGGATTGATGAACAAATGAATTTGTTATCATAAGAGAATTACAGGAAGGAGATATTTGGTTTACAAAGATTAGCTAAAAAATGACTAAATGAAAGTGGAATGCCTTTTATAGGCTAAAGGCAGGTTGTGTAGCCAAAGTCTAACAAACTTGTGAATATTTATAATTCCAGCCCCTCGTCTTTTAGGAATGTTGACACTTGGTCCTTATTACTTTTGGCCCGTAACAATCCCTCCTCCTTCAAACAATGCTTGTCCTCAAGCTTGTTTCTCAAACTTCGGATATCTTGAATCAAAACACCATATTTATCAATAACCATCAGTGACAACCTGAGCTTCAGGCTCAGCTTCAGACAGTTTGGGAGAGCTTTTGTTTCTGTGACGTCTTTCCAACATTTCTTTTAATCTCACATGCTTCAGCAGCTTCACTATGTTTAGAAACGATGATTCATTACTCTGAACTTGTGGCACCCAAGTAAGATCA
Source organism: Artemisia argyi (assembly GCA_030686995.1). Classification (NCBI taxonomy): domain Eukaryota; kingdom Viridiplantae; phylum Streptophyta; class Magnoliopsida; order Asterales; family Asteraceae; genus Artemisia; species Artemisia argyi. Next base: position 69,106,484 of record CM060704.1, on the reverse strand, counting down.
ACAATTAATACATTCCAAATGACAAAATCTTCAAGCCTCAACTTGTGTGCAAGCACATACATCAGTCCTTCATCATTTCTTAAACCGTCTTGAATTGTCTGCTCAAAGGTGCCTGCAGCTTTATAGCTATAGCAAACTCGCCAAACAGTAATAACAAAGTGATTTCCCTTTCCCACAACAATCAAAACAACTTTGCCACAACTAGTCACTTCATTACTGCATTTCAACCTTCTTCCCTTTTTCCTCCTTGGCCATTTCCACATGTCAAATTTCAAATGAGCCACTAGCTGCTTACTCGATTCAGTATGGCACCACTTGTGAACCCACTTCCTAGCTCGACCAAAACCATAATGTTCAACCCATTTTTTAGAACCAATTTATGCATCATTAAGTGCCTCTACAACAGATTCTTCGGAGTCAAACTGAACATATCCATAACTCTTACTCTTTCCGTCATCACCTTTAGTGATCTTACTAGAAATAATCCTCCCAAACACCCCAAAAAAATCTTTCAATTCACCAACTTCAATATCTAAAGCAAGATTTTTCACAAACAAATTTCCTATTCCCGTATGTTTTACTAAACAACCTACAAATGGCTTTTTCCTTTTGGGCCATTTGCATATATCTATCTTCTCAACATGCAAACACCCTCCAATATCAACACTAACACCCCTAGTCATCGTCCACCTATAATCCACTCCATTTGGTCTTATCCCAGTCCCGGTTTCAATCTCCATTGGTAACTGTGTTATTCCCCTGTTTCCACTCATATCAGAAATTAACATTTCATCAAACTTTGAAGTCTCATATTCCTTACTTTCACCATCATTACACTCCATGGCCACACCCTCATTTCCACTCTCCTTGACACTATGCTCTTCAAACTCATCTATCTCATCAATGAACACATTACAAGGTGCTTTCGACTTCCAACGAATCTTTTGATCAGCTTCAAACAACATCATTATATCTCTGACTCCTCCTTTATCCGGGCTTCCAAAATCATTTCCTTCTGGACTCACTTCATATTTGACTACTTCTGGGTTTTGACCCGTCACTAGATGGTTGCCCTTCATCACCAAGTTCACACCAGGCCCTTTTGCATTCACTGTCCTAACATTTTCATGTGGAGTATCACAATTTCCATCATCTCGTTTCTTAAAGTTTCCTGACTTATTATTATTAACCTCTGTTCCCAAGCTTCTATAGAACAATGACCCATCTTTACTTAACCTTCTTTTAACCAGGTTTATTGATTTTGGTTTATGACCCTCGAGGCTTTTATCAATGCTACTCAAATCATTCGTGTACGGCTCAACTTCGATGCTACTGCTCCCTGACTCACCTTCTTTACTGACCCTGTTCTTTTCCTTTCTTGGTTCCAATACTTGTGCCACCTTTGAACCCGGGTCGTGTATCCATCCACCCGTTTCTCTTTGCCCTTCGACACCAATCGGTTCATAACTATCGGCTTTAACTGAACCATTCTTTGTTCTTGAATTCAGTCTTTGATACATTGACTTCATCTTACTTCCCATCATACATCTTTCTGTTTTTAACGTCTTTGTTAAAGTCACTGTTATCATCTTCTTCACCCAACCTTATTGCAACATCATCAATATCCCTAACATTATAATCTGTATTGCTATTCTTACCTGGATCCATCTTCACACCTTCAACATCTGCTTTATCATTACCCTTTTCTTCACAAAGTTCATCAAGAACAACCAACTCCATATCATCATCGTAACCCATCCAACGAGTACCCATCAAACCAATGGTTACTTCAATCACTTCATTTGCATTACTTGATTTCATAACCTCATCACAAGTTTTATCAAAATCCACAATAGCGTCTTCAACACAAAGAACACCAACTCGAGTTTCTTCAATCTTGTTGAGTTTAAAACCATTTTCAACAATCTTTTTGTCATCGACTTCATCCAACTTCACTGATTCACTTAATACCATAACCACTCCTTCTATATCATTCCCAATATCTTCCTTTTGTTCCTTTATCCCCGAATCATTATCAACAACACTAATTACGAAACCACTATTTTCTTTTTCAACCTCTTTTGAATGATTAATTTTCAAGACAAACTCTTGCAACTTAGCCAAATCATATGCATCATGAAGTGTTTTGGGGTTCCAAGCTCTAACCAAATTTTCAATTTCCGGTTGTAATCCAAAAATGAAGAGATCAATAAGATAACATTCATCCAACCCCTTATTGCTAAATGAAGAATTAAATGCATCGTAATACTCGACTACTGTACATTCTTTTTTGAGAAGTTTATTCACAGACATTTCATCAAACACTTCATGATCATCATAACAAGTGTTTTGTCTTGTCAGATATTCTACTTGTAAGTTGATTGCTGCTATCATAGTTGTCAACATCTTGATTGAGGCCAAAACTAACTAACTGTATCAAGATCTAACCAAGTGTAACAAACTTGAATGGCGGTGAAAATGGTGGTTTATGATGGTATAATGGACAGGAAAGTGTTTTGATGGTGTAACAGATGATATGAGTGCCAGGAAAGGCGCTCTGATACCAATTGAAACGTGCGTATCCTGAAATCACTTAAGAAATGGAGAATACGATTTCAACGACAACAATTAGTTAGGAATCTATAGAATTTAGAAACAAGATTCGCAACTGAATTGTTAGTGGGATTGATGAACAAATGAATTTGTTATCATAAGAGAATTACAGGAAGGAGATATTTGGTTTACAAAGATCAGCTAAAAAATGACTAAATGAAAGTGGAATGCCTTTTATATGCTAAAGGCAGGTTGTGTAGCCAAAGTCTAACAAACTTGTGAATATTTATAATTCTAGCCCCTCGTCTTTTAGGAATGTTGACACTTGGTCCTTATTACTTTTGGCCTGTAACATAAATCTTCATTTAAACTTTCACTTCACATTTAGAATCCTGCCATCGTAAGCTTGGTCAAACATTAGCCACAATATTTAAGTTTTTGCAACCAAGTTCGTTTGTATCTTTAAACGAAATGAATATAGTTTTGCATTAATCAGTTTCTGAACCTAAAATACAAAGTGGATACCTCATTGGGGAATTAAATACAAAATGTTATACGGCTAAACCTGGCTAAAACCGGTCGTTATACGGCTAAACCCGGATAGACTAAACCTGGCTAGGTCCGGGCATTATCTGGCTAGACCCAGCAAAGTCTAGCCGTTAGACGACTTGACCCAGTAAGGTCCGGCCGTTATACAGCTAAACCCGGCTAGCTCTGGTCGTTATACGGCTAAACCAGGCGGCTAGGTCCAAAATGAAGAGAGTCAAATTATTGATTTACAGTTGAATATTTATTTATTTGCTGTTGTATTATACGGTAGTAAGTATAAGTTAAATAGATAAATAAGAAGACATGAATCATGTTGCGAGGTGGTGTGTTGGTAAATGAAGCGCAACTTATTCTTAAGGTCTACGGTTTTATTCCTTGCACAATTTGTTGTGACGTTTTTTTAAAGAAATAAGTTTTTATAGCTTTTCATTTTGTCGAAAAACATCACTTCACTTCGGTTGTTTTTAAACAAATGTAAAAAACCAAAACCCAAGAGAACATAACTAAGTTAAAAATTATTTTTGATTTATAGTTGATTATTTATTTGTTGTGCTAATTTTGATTTAAAGTTATGGGCTAAGCATATTTTAATGTAACAAAAATTGAATCCAACTAAAAAAGATAAAAAGTTTTGGTCTTTTTATAATACGAGAATGGCGAAAGACGTCGCGTTGCTGGCGCGCCTGTTTATTTTCTCTTTGTTATAAGTAGAATACCTAGCTAGTATATATGGGTTGCATTTTAAGCGGTGATGGGTTAATGCGTTGTTAGCCTTTCTGCGTGGGCCATGCGATAAAGAAAGTATGCTGGGATGGATCAAGGGCGGCGGATCAGTTTTAGCCCAAGAAAGTTGGTGTGAAAAGGTCATCGAAAAATTGTATGGCGTGTTAGACTTTATAAGACGTGGTGTCGTTCATGGCCTTAGAAAGAAATGTGCATAGAGAGAAGCAGAAAAAGGGGCTAAGGCGATGGGTCTGATTTTTTGCTGGTAAAATGGTGACAAAAGTGGCACCATATTGATTGGTAATTAAACATATGTAGATCAATTAGTGTGTTGTTTATGTTGTTTCATAAGTTGGTCGAGATTACTGTTGCTAGTGTTATTTTATCATGTCTTGTTAGTATGATATGCATATAGTAAATAGTGACATCTACATATTGGTTTGTTGTCTTTGTCGAGGTATTGTTATTTCTATGTTGTATTTCTATAAAGCTGGGTGGTGGCCCACCGCTTATTGCCGTCGTTAAGAGTTTCATTTGTGCATTAAATTGGAATAGTCAAAAACTTAGGACATCACCAAATATAAAAGGCCAAAGTAGCTTGGCATTGAATTTATTAAAGGTTACAACAGTTTGAGGTTTAATGGTTTTTCAGCTAGCATAAATTTTCTAATCCAATACCAAGTGTACTGTCACCAGCTTCTGTGAAGATGCCAATCTGTAACACTAAAAGTTTAAAAATTTCGATTTAACTATGAACAACTTCAAAGAAATGGGATCATGCTTATGTACATGATATGAGAAAAAAGATATTTGTCTATTAGAGCTTTATGGTGTTTTTTTACATGCCTGAATATCGACGGGTTTTGTGAATAAGCTTGCATCATTTCTAGTTGTTTCTGGCTGGAACACAGTGATTTTGATTTTAAGGCAGTGAAACGGCCGCCTTCAATACATTATCTTTGCTGGACACTGATGTGTGGATTGTGGTCTACACGAAAATTTTACTTCTCAGGTGATCTTGAGAATCTTACAATCCCCACCAGGCAGTGTACCTGACCGATGTAGTATAGTGAAGTGGCAATTACCGGGGGATTGATCGTTCTCCACAAGGAATAGTGTTCGTTAGGATTGAAATTGATTTAACTAGGTCTATGATGAGGCGAAAAGTGTACCACTTTTAAGAGGTCATTTAAGGCCGAATTCGTGATTATTTGATCAATTATTGCCCTAAATCGTTCCTTTTGTCATTTTAGGTACTTTTGAGGAGAAATCTGGAAAAGGAAGCGTTTTGGACGTTTTTGGAGCATAAAAATGAAGAAAACGGCAAAGTCTCAAATTCCTTGCTGGGAACAGTACCTGACAACATCAAGGATTAACACATGACGGCGTCAAGAGTGTCAAAAGAGGTGGAAGTGGATATTATAACGTGACAACCCAGAGTATTTTCAATGTAATTGGCCTGACGGCGTCACCAAGGCCGTCAGGGTCAAAATGCAAGTGACGGCCCAGAGTATATTTACACATGAAGGCGTCAAGACTGGATCTAGGCAATACGATTCTTAACTTGGCGGCGAGTTGACGGCGTCAGAAGTTAATACATGACGCCGTCAGGATGCTTTGTCTATATATATTTTTCCAATTTTTCATTGTAAAGTGTGGTAGGTCGAATTTTCTGCTTATTGAAGGGGTTTCAAACCCTTCTTTTCTTCCATGTTTGAATAAAGATAAGTCTTCCAATAATCATTCAATATGTCTATGTGTTGTTTGATTCTATCTTATGCTTGTCTTTCTTTTAATATGTTAGGCTAGGTTTTTATTGTGTTTGCTTAGATGTAGTGAAACCTAGATGTTGAATATTGGTTGATTGTTTGTTTATAATTGTTACGGATGATTGTATTCGATGTTAGGCTTAAGAAAACTGGTAGACTTCCATTGGTAACTTGCTTGAACGTCTTAAGAAACATGATCAGAGGTGTACTACGATTTTTGGTTGTATTTAATGCATAAGTGAATTCTAATGATCCCATGTTAGGAGCTTTTAGTCGGCTCGACATAGGAGTGAAGTAGGATCTTATAGAGTTAGGGAATATTGTACATGGCCTTACGACTAGTATTAAGGAATATAACCCGTCATCCATGCAATTGTAACAAGCTAATCAACCGATAAAAGATATCTAGGGAGTAATGAAATCTAAGTAAACACATCTTTTCTCATTATTGTTTCCACCACATTAGTTTAATTTCATTTCTTTTATTTTATTTTGATTGCATCTTAGTTAATTGGGTTAGTTGACTAGCAACTAATTCCGCCCACTCCTTTAAAACCCGAGATTTTACTTGCTTTCTAAAATATAAATAATACAAAAAGAATCATCCCTCACCTCTAGACCTAGTTTAGTAGGCTTTCTAATCCTAGCGACACTATTCCTGAGTTGAACGATCAATCCCCCGGTACTTGTCACTATACTATACTACAACGATTAGGTACACTGCCTGGCGAGGATTGCAAGCTTCTCAAGATCCCTTGAGAGGTAAAACCTGTTGCGAGGGCGCAATCCCGCGTATCAGTCTAGAGGTGAGGGATGATTCTTTTTGTATTTTTTTTATATTTTATGAAAGCAAGTAAAATCTCGGGTATTGGAAGGATGGGCGGAATTAGTTGCTAGTCAACTAACCCAAATGACTACTAATGCAATAAAAATAAAATGACAATTAAATAACATGTGTAAACTATATATGGAGAAAACGTGTTTACTTAGATTTCATTACTCCCTGGTTATCTTTTATTGATTAATAAGCTTGTTACAATTGTGTGGGTGACGGGTTGCATTCCTTAATACCATTTGTGGGGCCGTGTACGATCTTCCCCAACTCTATAAGCTTCTATCTCTTCCTATGGCGACACGTTAAGTATCCTTACCATGGCCTCCTTAATAGTTACTTATGTATTAAATACAACCATTAAAATCATAGTACACATCCGATTCATGTTTCTTAAGACGTTCAAGCAAGTTACCGAATAGGAGATTAGCCAGTTTTCTTAAGCCTAACATCGATTATCAATCACCCAACAACAGCTAATAACAAACCATCAATCAATAATCAATAACTAGGTTTCATTACATCTAAGCAAACACAAATAAACCTAGCCTAGCATGTTAAAAGAAAGACAAGCGTAAGATAGAATCAAACAACACATAAACATATTGAATGATTGATGGATTACATATCTTTAATTGAACATGGAAGAGACAAGGGTATGAAACCCTTAAAACCCTCTGAAATTCGTGTTAGGGTTATTCCACCAAAAGTTCCTCTCCAAAGTTACACACTAATGAATGAAAAATCAAAAACTATATATAGATTTACAAGGGTGACGGCGTCACCTTTTGACGGTTGACGCCGTCATCTCGCCGCGGTTAGGGTTTCTTGTCATCCAATCCAACTTCTTGACGCCGTCACTTTGTAGGAGTTCTGGGCCGTCACGCTTTAGAGAATACACGTGACGGCCTACTTCTGGTAAAGGGTAACGTCGTCATGTGTAAATACCCAAATTGTCTTCTGGCGCGTCAAGTGTAAATGTAATATCCACCTCTTGTCACAAAGGGTGACGCCGTCACTTTGGAATAGGTGACGCCATCAGGTTCAATTTCTAGCTTGGATTCTTGACTTTGTCGTTTTCTTAACTTTTTGCTCCAAAAATGTCCAAAATGCTTTGTTTTCCAGAATTCTCTTCAAAAGTACCTAAAATGACAAAAGGAATGATTTAGGGTAACAATTGATCGTATTATCACGACTTAAGGCTTAAATGACCCCTTAAAAGGCAACAATTTTTGCCTCATGAAATACCCTTACACTTGAGATTTGCTTGTCCTCAAGCAAATGAGCTTTTATTCTATATCAAAATACAAGCTAGGGGTCATTTATCATTAATATAAAAGTAATTGCAACACATGATCATTCCACCTTAATCAAAAAAAGCACGGAGATTATATACTAGCACATCACAAATAGTGTTTGGATACTCTCATCTCTCGGGTGTCATGAAACAAAATATAACTAATGGAAATGAAAAAATATCACTCACTACCTGTCATAGCAAATAGATTACCATATGCTTGGGAAAGGATAAAAAACCACCACCACTTGGTGTAAACACCTAAGAAAACTATCAAAGAGGTCTTTTTAAAGGGTTATAACGTTAGGTGTAGGGATATGGAAAACATGGTTTGTTGGATAAAGGGATATTTTACTGGTGACAAGTTAATTATCTTAGTTAATTACATGTACAATGCGGCGCTTGCTAAGTCAAGACTCGGCTCAATTTAGGCTAATAAATAAATAACATTAACTCAAATGAAAACAAAAGGAAACTGGATGGTAGTCCGTATATTTTTTTTCTTTTTTCTTTTTCTATATATATATATATATATATATATATATATATATATATATATATATATATATATATATATATATATATATATATATATATATATATATATATTGCATACACTCTTGCCCTACCATCCAAAATAATACATCAAGGGGGCTCGGTTCTCCCCTTACACTTGAACTTTTACATACTTTACATGTAACTAATCTAATGATTGGAATTATGATAATCAAAACACTTAGAGCGCTTTAAAATATTAACGCACATATGGGGGTAATAAATGATGTTCTTCCCCATTACCTCATAACAATAGTACTTTACCCATGAGTCCCAATCGTCCCAAAAGAATACGTACAAGATATGACTCGACTTGACAACCATGTAATCATTTAGACAATTAACAAAGGGTTAAAACAAATGTTGTAACAATAATGCACTAAAGATGAGTGCATACAAGGAAGGCTAAGGCGATTTGGGTGTACATTTGGGGGTGGATTGTAAACAAATTCTTATTCTAAGTAAAATGCTTAAAGTTAGAAACAAAAAAGATAGGCTCTGAGGGGTGTACTAGGGGTATCATGTACTAAAAATGAGTACATCGCAAAGGTGTGGGAAAATTACTTGACCATTGAAGTCAATGTAATTACAAAAAGAAATAGGCTTAAAAACATTATCCTATGCCTCTTATCGTATAGTAATTCCAACGACACGAATGTAGTCTCACATGTGGTCTTGGAATGAATCACTAACGCAAGTTCTAGAATCTAAATGCTACCGGTACACACATAAGCACTAAGGCTTTTCCTAACAAATCTAGGGGCGAACCTCACATATTTGGGGTGGAAATTTTTGAGTGGTACGGTTTTTGGTGCTAGTCATATAACTCCTATCCATGAGACGTTTATTAAAACTAAAGTTTCACTCCTACATGTCGCAAAAATTTTTAAATTTGGTGCTAAAATTACCCTAACAAATGATTATCTCAGTTTTATTACACATCTACTATTAGACAAGACAAAAATCAAGTGCAACTGTAATCTCTAAGGGATCTTCATTTACCCTCCCCTTACAAGCAGAACATTATCCCCAATGTTCAATTGAAAGAAAGTAAAAGTAAGGAAAATGAAAGAATGAAACAAATGCTCCCCTGATTCGTTCGATGTGGATGATGTAGTAATATGGTTAAATCCTCCTCCAAGAAAATGTGAAAACTTCAAGATTAAAGCAGCGCCAAAAGCTTGATTATCCATGTACATCTTCTTGTCCAATATAACCTGTTAATTAGTTGAGAAAACAAACAAGAAAACCTCGCGTAAAATCGGCGGTAAATCTACATAAAATTAAATCCTAGAAAGCAAGTAAAGATATAATGCTTGTGGAATGATTGTTTGCAGATTCCTAGAATTTATAAAATACAGATTTCACGAAACTTTACAATTCCGGCAGAAAAAAAAACTGCATGTTATAATTCCTGGAATCCTGCAAAACAATCATTATGACTCGATAAAAGCATTCGACTCAAACAAGTACTAATATGTATGTTTATATCTCATTGTTATCGTCCATACTCAATCCGTTCTTAAAAACAAATTTTGATTTCCCTTACACTTATCTTTTGTAAAATACCTTTAGATGTAATCAAGTCGAAGTTAAAAACAAAATAAAGCATTTTCACAAAATGTTTGATACATGAACAATAAGCAATAAAAATAAAACAAACATACGGAAGCAAATAAAATCAAATAAACAATCAAACAAATAAATAAAGCTTGGGTTGCCTCCCAAGAAGCGCTTTTCTTTATTAACGAGTCTTGTAGCTAGACTCAAAGTCATGCCCTATTACGTGACTCCATCGTTATCAAAGGCTATATCTTCCTCATAGATCATTTCGTTTACCATTTTCCTGATAATGCTTAATGAGTTGTATGTTTACAGTGAATTCCCTACCCTCGTCATCTATTAATACAACAGCTCCGGTTTTCGAGGAACTTTTTACAGTGAAAAGTCCATACCACCTAGATTTGAGTTTACCTGGAAATAGCCTCAAATGAGAATTATATAGTAAAACCTTATCTCCTTCTAAGAACTCCTTAGGGCTTTTAATCCATTGGTCGTGCCATCTTTTAGCCCTTTCTTTGTATGTGATGGAGGATTCGTAAGCTTCCGGTCTTAATTCATCAAGCTCCTGGAGTTGCAAGAACCTATTTGTCCCTGCGACCTTATAGTCTAAATTGCAAGCCGTAAGTGCCCAATATGCCTTGTGTTCCAGTTCTACTGGAAGGTGGCATGCCTTGCCATAAACCATATGGAACGGTGTCATCCCAATAGGTGTCTCATAGGCAGTTCGGAATGCCCACAAAGCTTCGTCAAGCTTAAAGGACCAATCCTTTTGATTTTGATTGACCATCTTCTCCAATATCCTCTTTATTACTATATTGGTGTTTTCCACTTGTCCGTTGGTCTGAGGATGGTAAGCGGTGGAGAATCGGTGGGAGACCCCCTATCGTTTCATGACCTTTTCCATTTGTGCATTGCAGAAATGGGTTCCTCTATCACTGATAAGAGCTTTAGGAATGCCAAACCTAGCAAATAGTTTTTTTTTTTTTAAATGAATAACCACCCTAGCATCATTGGGCCTAAGAGCTTGTGCCTCTACCCACTTTGAAACATAATCAATGGCCACTAGGATGTACTCAATTCCTCCAGATGACGGAAAAGGTCCCATGAAATCTATTCCCCAAACGTCGAAAACCTCACAGACTTATATATAATTCTGAGGTGCTTCATCTCTCCTGGAGATATTCCCAGCTCTTTGACATGCGTCACAAGCCTGTATCATTCCCTTTACATCGTAGAATATCGTAGGCCAATAGAATCCTGCATCAAAAAATTTTCGTGCATAAGTGTTCATTCCATGATGCCCTCCAGACGGACCAGCATGACATTCCCTCAGGATTCGAATTGCCTCATTTCCAGAAACACAATGCTTGATTACTTGGTCAGGGCACCTGCGAAACAAGAAAGGTTCATCCCAGAAATAGTACTTTAATTGAGTGAAGAACCTCTTTTTTTCTTTTCTAGTCATGTATTCTAGGATGACTCTGCTTGCCAAGTAGTTAGCGTAATCTGCATACCACGATTCATAATCTTTTATTGACATGAGTTGTTCTTCAGGAAATGAATCCCGAATCTCACTTTTGTCAAATTCGCTAAGGTTGGGGTTTTCGAGTCGACAGAGGTAATCGGCCGCTAGATTCTCTGCTCCCTTCTTATCATGAATTTCGACATCGAACTCTTTTAATAATAAAATCCAACGAATTAGTCATGGTTTCGCGTCCTGTTTTGTGAAAAGGTATCGAAGAGCTGAATGATTAGTAAAAACAACAGTTTTTGAAAGGACAAGATATTGGCGAAACTTATCAAAAGAGAATACCACGCCAAGAGTTCTTTTTCGGTGGTGGTGTAGTTTTCTTGAGTTGGGTTCATGGTTTTGCTAGCATAGTATATCGGCTGGAAGCATTTGCTATGCCTTTGGCCTAATACTGCTCCAACGGCATAATCGCTAGCATCACACATGATTACAAAGGGCAGTTCCCAATTTGGTGTGACCATAATTGAAGCTTTCGTGAGATCCTGCTTCTAACGATCGAATACATCTTTGCATTCTTAAGAGAAATCAAACGGAGCATCCTTAACCAGCAACTGAGTCATTGGTCGAGCTATCTTTGAAAAGTCTTGATGAACCTCCTGTAGAAACCAACATGACCCAAGAAGCTACGTATTGCTTTGACTGTGGTCGGATAAGGTAGCTAGGATATAGTTTCAATTTTTGCTCGGTCCACTTCAATTCCATTTCCCTAAACTTTATGCCCAAGCACGATCCCTTCTTTTACCATAAAATGACATTTTTCCCAGTTTAGGACCAAGTTGGTCTCCTCACAACGTTTGAGCATTCTCTCAAGGTTAGTAAGACAACGATCGAAAGAGTCTCCAAAGACTGAGAAGTCATCCATGAAAACTCCCATGCTGTCTTCCATTAACTCGTGATAGATTGCCGTCATACATCGCTGAAAAGTGGCGGGAGCATTACATAGTCCAAAAGGCATCCTCTTATAGGTGAATGTTCCATACGGGCATGTGAACATGGTCTTATCTTGGTCCTCAGGAGCGATAGGGATTTGGAAGTACCCTGAGAATCCATCTAAGAAACAATAATATTCATGCCCAGCTAGTCTCTCCAACATTTGATCGATGAATGGGAGGAGGAAGTGATCTTTTCGGGTTGCATCGTTCAATTTCCTATAATCAATGCAAACACGCCAATCGGTTATTTTTCTTTGGGGGGTACTAACTCATCGTTGTCATTTTTCACCAATGTCATCCCTCCTTTCTTGGTACAACCTGCATAGGACTAACCTATAAACTATCTAAAATTGGGTAAATTAGTCCTGCATCCAAGAGTTTGATGACTTCTTTCATCACAACTTCCTTGATGTTGGGGTTTACTATAATCCTCCTCCATGAGGAATTTGTGCGTACAAAAGGTCGAGTCGATTCCCTTGATATCGGCTACACTCCATGCGATAACTCCCTTATATTTTTTTAAGACCCCTAGGAGTTTATCTTTTTGTCCATCCCTTAAGGAAAAGCTTATGATCACCGAGAGTTGACCCTCTCCTTGGAGGAAAGCATAATCTAGGTGATTTGGAAGTTCCTTAAGTTCTAGCTTGGGTGGCTCAACAATGGAGGGTTTTAGCTTGTTTTCAGGCTTACGAAGCTCGAGTGGTTCATCGATTTCTTGTCTAGGATAGAAGGAGACAACATTGAAGTCCTTTGTCTTTTCCTCCTCGTAGATAGGTAAGAGGGCCTCGTCTCGCAACCAACCTACTGCAACTTGTTCATCTACTCATTTGTCGATGATATTAGATAACTCATCGACCTCTCCGATGAAATATAGTCGGTTAGATGATTCGAGGGAGAGATTCATTGTATCCTTGATATCAAAGGTCAGGCTATCGGTCCCTACTCGCAAGGTTAATTTGCCGTTATGAACATCAATGACGGCACGAGCAGTGGGAAGAAATGGTCGGCCTAGGATGATGGGTACCAGGTCAACTTCTTCCATTTCAAGGATTACAAAGTCAACCGGAAACTTGAACTTCCCTACCTTGACAAATAAATTCTCACATATTCCCAAGGGGTATTTGACTGATCTATCAGGAAATTGGATGTTCATACATCTTTATTTCAACCCCAAATACCCTAATTTGAGGAGCATGGAATATGGCATAAGATTGATGCTTGCCTCTAAATCAGCGAGAGCGTTTTTTAATGATAAGGATCCTATGGAGCAAGGTAAGGTGAAACTATCGGGGTCGTCCACCTTTCTTGGCAGCCCACTTTGGGTAACTACAGAGCACTCCTCTCCTAGGGTTACTAGTCCGTCAAGTTTCTTTCTGTTGGTAAGAAGCCTTTTGAAGTATGTACTATATTTAGGCATATGGTAACATGCATCAAGGAGGGGTATGGTGACCACCGAGTCCTTCACGTATGAAAAGAATCTCTTATTATCATTCTCATCCTTTTGATTCTTGAGACGGGATGGATATGGGACTTTTGCATGTTGCTTGGGTGGAGTAGGCAAAGAAGTTGTTGCTTGAGGAGGTTGCTCAGAGGTTTCCCCGCTTTCATCACCTCTTTCTTCATGGGGAACATTGGTTTCGACGGTGACGGGATGTTGAGTTAGGCATGGCGGATCCCTAGTAGTTGTCCCAGCACAAGTTGTGATGGCAAACAACAGGTCTTGATTGTAGCTTGGTTTACTTTTGCAATCAAGGGCAGCGTCAAGCTTAGCAAAGGTGTCACTAATTTCATTTTGTTTCTCCATGATGAATCCATCAAGGCCTTTTAGTAACAAGCTCTTTTCATGTATGAAGTGTGATGCATGGAATTGCGACCTAGCAAAAGGTTTTACCTCTTAAGGGATCTTGAGAAGCTTGCAATCCCCACCAGGCAGTGTACCTGTTCGTTGTATTATAGTTTAGTGACAAGTACCGGGGGATTGATCGTTCAACTAAGAATAGTGTTCGCTAGGGTTAAAGCTCACTAAAACTAGGTCTAGAGGTGAGGGATGATTCTTTTTGTATTTTTATATTTTAAATGAAAGCAAGTAAAATCTCGGTTTTCGGAAAGAGTGGGCGGAATTAGTTGCTAATCAACTAACCCAATTAACTAAAGATGCAATCAAATAAAATAAACTAAACTTAAACTAATTTGTGGTGTAAACAATAATGAGAGAAAATTGTGTTTACTTATATTTCACTACTCCTTAGCTATCTTTTACAGGTTGATTAGCTTGTTACAATTGCATGGATGACGGGTTATATTCCTTAATACCATTCGTAGGGCTGTGTACGATCTTCCCTAACTCTATAAGCTTCTACCTCTTCCTATGTCGAGCCGACTACTAGCTCCTAACATGGCCTCATTAGTAGTTACCTATGCATTAAATACAACAATATATCGTAGTACACCTCCGATCATGTTTCCTAAGATGTTCAAGCAAGTTACCAATTGGAAGTCTGCCAGTTTTTTTAAGCCTAACATCGAATTCATTCATCCACAACAATTATATATAAACAAACAACCAACCCATAATCAATATCTAAGTTTCATTACATCTAAGCAAACACGAAGAAAACCTAGCCTCGTATGTTAAAGAGAAGACAAGCGTAAGATATAATCAAACAACACATAGACATATTGAATGATTTGGTAAAGGACTTATCTTTAATTAAGCATGGAAGAAACAAAGGGTTGAAACCCTTGAAAAAGCTGTAAAATTTGTCTGGGGTTTACTCCCTTTAAAGTTGCACACAATGAATGAAAACTAGAAAACTATATATAGATTTTGTCTTCAGACGGCGTCAAGAGTAATGTGTGACGCCGTCAACTTGCCGCCAAAAACAAACTCGTATTACCTAGATCCACTTCTGATGCCGTCACTCTTTATGGGTTCTGGGCAGTCACTCTTTGCATTAACTCTTGACGGCCTTGACAATTTTATACGTGACGCCGTCACGACCCCTTCACAAAACATTCTGGCGCGTCACGTGTATTTGATTTACCCACCCTTTTGTCAACTCATGATGCCGTCACTAGCAATATGTGACGCCGTCAAGTGCAATTTCCAACATGATTTTGAGACTTTGTTGCTTTCTTCACTTTTTCGCTCCAAAAACGTCCAAAATGCTTCCTTTTGTAAAATCCCTCTCAAAAGTACCTAAAATGACAAGAGGAACGATTTAGGGCAATATTTGATCAAATAATCTCAACTTTGGCCTTAAATGACTCCCCCAAAAGCGGTACACTTTTCGCTTCATCAAATACCCTTACACTTGAGATTTGCTTGTCCACAAACAAATGCGCTTTTATTCTAATCAAAATACAAGTTAGGGGTCATTTAACACTAATATAAAAGTAATTACAACAAATAATCGTTCCACTTCAACCAAAAACAAGCACGGAAATTATACACTAGCACCTCACAAATAGTGTTTAGATGCTCACATCTCTCGGGTGTAATAAAGTATATATCACAATATGTAAATGGAAAACATCTCTCACTACCTGTCATAGCAAATAGATTACCATAGGCTTGGGAAAAGATCAAACCTCCACCACTTGGCGTAAGCACCTATGATAAACTATCAAAGAGGTCTTTTAAAGGGTTATAACGTGAGGTATAGGGATAGGATAAACACGGTTTTGTTGGATAAAGGCAATATTTACTGGTGGCGAGTTAATCATCTTGGTCAATTACATGTACGATGTGGCTTTGCTAAGCCAAGACTCGACTCGACTTAAGCTAATAAAAAACTAACAAAAACATAAAACAAACATAGAATGAAACAGAATGGTAGTCCGTATGTTTTTTTTTTTTTTTTCTTGATTTTTCAAAAAAATAATTTCATACACTCTTGCCCTACCATCCAAAATAATACATCATAGGGGATTTGCATTCCCCTTACACTTGAACTTTTACATACTTTACAATTAACTATTCTAATGACTCGAATTAAGATAATCAAAACACTTAGAGTATTTTTTAAGATTAACGCGCATATGGGGGTAGTATATGATGTTCTTCCTCATTACTCCATAACACTAGTACTTTACCCATGAGTCCCAATCGTCCCAAAACAATATGTACAAGATATGACTCGACTTAGCAACCATGTAATCAATTAGACAATTAACTGGGTTTAAACAAATAACAATAATGCACTAAAGATGAGTGCATACACGGAAGGCTAAGGCGATTTAGGTGTACATTTGGGGTGGATTGTTAACAAATTCTTCCTTTAAGTAAAATGCTTAAAGTTAGAAATGAAAAGATAGGCTCGGAGGGGTGCACTAGGGGTATCGTGTACTAAAAATGAGTACAACGCAAAGATGTGAGAAAAAGTAATTGACTTTACTAGTCAAGGTAATTGACTTAAATGGTCAAGTAATTATGATACTGGTTTAACACAAGGGTGATCCTAATGCCACTTATCATGTAGTAAATCTTACTACACGAATGTAGTCTCACTAGCGGTCTCGGGATGCATCACTAACGCAAGTTCTAGAATCTAAGTACTACCGGTACACTCATAAGCACTAATAATGAATGCTTTTCCTAACAAATCTAAAGGCGAACCTCACATATTTGGGAGGAAATTTTTTTTGAGTGGTACAGTTTTTGTGCTAGTCATACAACTCCTATCCATGAGACGCTCATTAAGGCTAAAGCTTCACTCCTAAATGTTGTAAAAAAATTTAAATTTGGCGCTAAAATTGCCCTAACTAGTAGTTCTCTTAGTTTTATTACACACCTACTATTAAACAAACAAACTCAAGTGCAATTGCATTCTCTAAAGTATCATCATTTACCCTCCCCTTACACTTAGGCTGAACATTGTCCACAATGTTCAATAAAAAGATGTAAAAGTAAATAAGGTAAAAGAATGAAAACAAATACTCTTCTGATTCGTTAGGTGTGGATAAATTGTTAACATAGTTAAATCCTCCTCCAAGAAAATGAACGTTGAAAGCTTCCCTTCCGAAATAATAAATCATCTTCTTGTCCAATATAACCTGTTAAACCTGAGAAAACAATCATAGCAACCTCGCGTAAAATCGGCGGCAATCTATATATATAAGGATATAATGCTTGTGGAATGAATGTTTGCAGATTTCCTGGAATTTATAAAACTAAAGAATTAACAAAAACTTTAAGATTCCGTTAGAAAAACAAAACTTGCAAAATTTTTAGAATTTTACACCTGACGCCGTCAGGTGTTAATCCTGACGTCGTCAGAGTGTTCTGACAGAAATCTCATGTTAAGTTTCCGAAAAATTTCTGGAAAAACTTACGCCTTAATTCCTGGAATTTCCTGCAAAACATCATTATGACTCGATACAAGCATTTGACTCAAACAAATACTAATACACATGTTCATTTAATATTGTTATGGGTCATGTTCAATTCCGTTCTTAAAAACAAATTTAGATTTCCCTTACACTTATCTTTTGCGAAATACCTTTTATGAAGTTAAGACAAACAATAAAGTAAAGCATTTTCACAATTTAGTATGAAACATGATCCACAAACAATTAAAATCAAGCATGCATACGGAAACAAATTAAATCAAACAAACAAACAAAACAAATAAAACATGGGTTGCCTCCCAAGAAGCGCTTTTCTTTATTTACGAGTCTTGTAGCTAGACTCAAGGTTATGGGCTATTACGTGACCTCGTCATCAAATGTTATGTCTTCCTCATTGATCATTTCATTACCATTTTCTTGATAATGCTTAACGCGTTGTATGTTCATAGTGAATTCTCTACTCTCATCGTCCATTAACACAACAGCTTCAGTTTTAGAGGAACTTTTCACGGTAAAAGGTCCATACCATCTAGATTTAAGCTTCCTTGGAAAGAACCTCAAACGAGAGTTATACAGTAGAACTTTGTCTCCTTCTGAGAACTCCTTAGGTCTCTTAATTCGTTGGTCATGCCATCTTTTTACCCTTTCTTTATATGTGACGGAGGATTCGTACGCTTCCAATCTTATTTCATCAAGCTCCTGGAGCTGTAAGAACCTATTCGTTCCTGCGACCGTATAGTCTAGATTACATGTCTTAAGTGCCCAATATGCCTTATGTTCCAGCTCTACTGGAAGGTGACACGCCTTGGCATAAACCATGCAGAACCGGGTCATCCCAATAAGTGTTTTGTAGGCGGTTCGAAATGCCCATAAAGCCTCGTCGAGTTTAAATGACCAATCCTTTCTGTTCTGATTGACCGTCTTTTTGAGTATTCTCTTAATCGCTCTATTGGTGTTTTCAATTTGATCGTTGGTTTCAGGGTGATAAGCAGTGGAGAATCGGTGGGAGACCCCATATCTTTTCATGACTTTCTCCATTTGTGCTTTGCAAAAATGGGTTCCTGATGAGGCGAAAAGTGTACCCCTTTTAAGGGGTCATTTAAACCCGAATTCGAGATTATTTGATCAAATATTGCCCTAAATCGTTCCTTTTGTCATTTTAGGTACTTTTGAGGAAGAATCTGGAAAAGGAAGCATTTTGGACGTTTTTGGAGCATAAAAGTGAAGAAAACGGCAAAATCTCAAATTTCCTTGCTGGAACAGTACCTGACGGCGTCAAAATGTTGTACATGACAGCGTCAAGAGTTACAAAAGAGGTGGAAGTGGAAAATATAAGTGACGATCCAGAGAGTTTTCAAGCCTAGGACCTGACGGTGTCACCAAGGCCGTCAGGGTCCAATTACTAGTGATGTCCCATAGCATTTCTACACATGACGGCGTCACAAATAGATCTAGGCAATACGATTTTATCAAGGCGGCGAGTTGACGGCGTCACGATCTAACACA
Organism: Artemisia argyi; assembly: GCA_030686995.1. Lineage (NCBI taxonomy): Eukaryota > Viridiplantae > Streptophyta > Magnoliopsida > Asterales > Asteraceae > Artemisia > Artemisia argyi. Next base: position 69,087,325 of record CM060704.1, on the reverse strand, counting down.
TGATGTCGTCACGATGTAATATCTATATATAGTTTTTCAAATTTCATTCATTAGTGTGCAACTTTGAGGGAATGAACCCTAGTCCGAATTTTATCAGTTTTTCAAGGGTTCCAACCCCTTGATTCTTCCATGTTCAATTGAAGATAAGTATTCATTCAAATCATTCAATATGTCTATGTGTTGTGTGATTATATCTTACGCTTTTATTGTCTTTGACATGCTAGGCTAGATTTTTCTTATGTTTGCTTAGATGTAGTGAAACCTAGATGTTAATTATGGGTTGATTGTTTGTTTATAATTGTTACGGATGATTGTATTCGATGTTAGGCTTAAGAAAACTGGCAGACTTCCATTGGTAACTTGCTTGGACGTCTTAAGAAACATGATCGGAGGTGTACTACATTTTTTGGTTGTATTTAATGTGTAGGAGAATTCTAATGATCCCATGTTAGGAGCTTCTAACGGCTCGGCATAGGAGTGAAGTAGGATCCAATAGAGTTAGGGAATATTGTACACGGCCCTACGACTAGTATTAAGGAATATGACCCATCATCCATGCAATTGTAACAAGCTAATCAACATGTAAAAGATATCTAGGGAGTAATGAAATATAAGTAAACACAACTTTCCTCATTATTGTTTCCACTACATTAGTATAATAGTTTTATTTTCATTTCTTGTATTTTATTTTGATTGCATCTTTAGATTAATTGGGTTAGTTGACTAGCAACTAATTCCGCCCACTCCTTTAAAACCCCGAGATTTTAACTGCTTTCATAAAAATATTAAAATACAAAAAGAATCATCCCTTACCTCTAGACCTAGTTTAATAGGCTTTCTAATCATAGCGACACTATTCCTGAGTTGAACGATCAATCCCCTGGTACTTGTCACTATACTATACTACAACGATCAGGTACACTGCCTGGTGGGGGTTGTAAGCTCCTCGAGATCCCTTGAGAGGTAAAACCTGTTGCGAGGGTGCAATTCCCACGTACATCAAGTTTTTTGCGCCGCAGCCCGGGGAATAGTTATTGTCTATGTTAGAATTTCTTTTTATTAGGTCTACTTGCTAGATTCATTTCTAGTAAGATTTTTATTTTTACTTTTTGGTTTTCTTTAGTCCATCTTTTTCTTCGTGCATTTGTTAGTAAATTAAGTTCATTGACTATTCCGTTAGCCATTATGGAGAACGAGAATCCACCATACTACCAACCAAAAAATTTACCCACTCCAAATGACATCTTGATGTTCAAACAACATCAAGATGAACCTATCTATGATGCATGGACTCGTTTTAAATATTTACTCTAAAAAGTCCCTCATCATAGTTTCGATCTGTGGTCCCAAATTGAAATATTTTACCATCGTGTCGACCACTATACCAAAATGGACATTGACCATGCCGCAGATGGGGACCTTTGGGGATTAAGTGCTGATGAAGCATGGGAAGCCATAGAGAATTGTGCCATACTCGCTAAGAAGTTAGACAACCCAACAAACGTTGTTACGGATCAATTGATACCAAGTTTAAAGGAACAAGCAAGAAGTTTGTTTGGGGATCATAAGCCTATAGATGAGATACCTAGGTGCACGGAGTGGTTTGATTTCACCATAATACAAGATGAACACATAGGTAATCTAGATACAATAGAGGATGAGGTAAATAACATAAGCCCACTAAGTACCCCACAAGTCCTACCATCATTTGAGGCATACACACCGCCCGTGACTTACCCGAAAGAAGTAGAAGAGACTATAGGAGCCCCAATAGAGGTAGAGCCCTTGGACCAAACGCAACTAGATGAAATAGGTTTGAATACTTGTAATCACAACCTTTCTCTTAGTTCTAAGGAAGTTCCTAGTTTTGATGAACCGAAGCCTCAACCAAAACCGTTACCTAATCTTCCATCCTTGGATGAAACTTTAGGAATTGAAATAGGTCCCGATCCACCCATCAAACCATATAGTCCGGGTAGTCTTGGGATAAAGGTTGTAGACTTTAAGCCATGTATAGAGGAAGCCAATATAGGAGTGGAACATAACCTTACATGCTTACATCACCCATTCATGATTGATCACAAGAAACATTATGGGTTTAAACCGGGTTTATTAGGTCAAGATGGATTCCCAACTAGGAGTCTCTCAAGGTTGATAGAAGATGATCCCTTTTTAGGAGAAAACTTTAACTCACCCATTGACAAAAGTGGACTTGGTAAGGTTATGATGAAAGGAGCACACCCCTTTGAGAATATAATTCATCCACCACACTTTCCTCACGAGGCATACTATCCACATCGAACGAATCAGGGGAGTATTTGTTTTCATTCTTTTACTTATTATACTTTTACATCCTTTAATTAAACATTGGGGACAATGTTCATCCTAAGTGTAAGGGGAGGGTAAATGATGATACCTTATAGGATACAATTGCACTTGAGTTTGTTTGTTCGATGGTAGGTGTGTAATAAAACTAAGAGAAATACTTGTTAGTGTATTTTTAGCGCCAAATTTAAAATTTTTTACAACATTTAGGAGTGAAACTTTAGCCTTAACAAGCGTCTGATGGATAGGAGTTGTATGACTAGCACAAAACCGTACCATTCAGAAAAATTTTCCACCCAAATATGTGAGGTTCGCCTTTAGATTTGATAGGAAAAGCATTCATTATTAGTGCTTATGAGTGTACCGGTAGCATTTAGATTCTAGAACTTGCATTAGTGATGCATCCCGAGACCGCTAGTGAGACTACATTCGTGTAGTAGGATTTACTACATGATAAGAGGCATTAGGATCACCCTTGTGTTAAACCCGTATCATAATTACTTGACTGTTTAAGTCATATTACTTGACTAGTAAAGTCAATTAATTTTCCCACACCTTAGCGTTGTACTCATTTTTAGTGCACGAAACCCCTAGTACACCCCTCCGAGCCTATCTTTTCGTTTCTAACTTTAAGCATCTTACTTAAAGGAAGAATTTGTTACAACCCACCCAAATGTGCAACCAAATCGCCTTAGCCTTCCGTGTATGCACTCATTTTTAGTGCAATATTGTTATTTGTTTAAACCCCTAGTTAATTATCTAATTGATTACATGGTTGCTAAGTCGAGTCATATCTTGTACATATTGTTTTGGGACGATTGGGACTCATGGGTAAAGTACTTGTGTTTTGGAGTAATGGGGAAGAACATCATATATTACCCCCATATGTGCGTTAATCTTAAAAAGTAATCCAAGTGTTTTGATTATCTTGATTCGAGTCATTAGATTAGTTTATTGTAAAGTATGTAAAGATTCAAGTGTAAGGGGAATGTACATTCCCAATGATGTATTATTTTGGATTGTAGGGCAAGAGTGTATGCAAAAAAAAAAAAAAAAAAAAAAAAAAAAAAAAAAAAAAAAAAATGAAAAAATTAAGTAAAAGAAAAAAAGAAAAAACATACGGACTACCATCCCGTTTCATTCTATGTTTGTTTTATGCTTTTGTTATTTTTGATTTATTAGCTTAAGTCGAGTCGAGTCTTGGCTTAACAACGCCATATTGTACATGTAATTAACCAAGATGATTAACTCGCCACCAATAAATATTGCCTTTATCCAACAAAACCGTGTTTTTCCATATTCCTACACCTAACGTTATAACCCTTTAAAAGACCTCTTTGATAGTTTATCCTAGGTGCTTACGCCAAGTGGTGGAGGTTTGATCATTTCCCAAGCCTATGGTAATCTATTTGCTATGACATGTAGTGAGAGATGTTTTCCATTTACATATTGTGATATATACTTTATTACACCCGAGAGATGTGAGTATCTAAACACTATTTGTGAGGTGCTAGTATATGACCTCCGTGCTTGTCTTTGGTTTTTAGTGGAATGATTATTTGTTGTAATTACTTATATATTAGTGTTAAATGACCCCTAACTTGTATTTTGATTACAATAAAAGCACATTTGCTTGAGGACAAGCAAATCTTAAGTGTAAGGGTATTTGATGAGGCGAAAAGTGTACCGCTTTTAAGGGCTCATTTAAGCCCGAATTCGAGATTATTTGATCAAATATTGCCCTAAATTGTTCCTTTTGTCATTTTAGGTACTTTTGAGGAAGAATCTGGAAAATGAAGCATTTTGGACGTTTTTGGAGCATAAAAGTGAAGAAAACGACAAAGTCTCAAATTTCCTTGCTGGAACAGTACCTGACGGCGTCAAAATGTTGTACATGACGGCGTCAAGAGTTACAAAAGAGGTGGAAGTGGAAAATACACGTGACGATCCAGAGAGTTTTCAATCCTAGGACCTGACGGCGTCACCAAGGCCGTCAGGGTCCAATTACTAGCGATGGCCCAGAGCATTTCTACACATGACGGCGTCACAAATAGATCTAGGCAATACGATTTTATCAAGGCGGCGAGTTGACGGCATCACGATCTAACACATGACGCTGTCATGATGTAATATCTATATATAGTTTTCCAAATTTCATTCATTAGTGTGCAACTTTGAGGGAATAAACCTTAGTTCGAATTTTATCAGTTTTTCAAGGGTTCCAACACCTTGATTCTTCAATGTTCAATTGAAGATAAGTATTCATTCAAATCATTCAATATGTCCATGTGTGTGTGAATATATCTTACGCTTTTCTTCTCTTTAAAATGCTAGGCTAGATTTTTCTTGTGTTTGCTTAGATATAGTGAAACCTAGATGTTAATTATGGGTTGATTGTTTGTTTATGATTGTTACGGATGATTGTATTCGATGTTAGGCTTAAGAAAACTGGCTGACTTCCATTGGTAACTTGCTTGAACGTCTTAAGAAACATGATCAGAGGTGTACTACGATTTTTGGTTGTATTTAATGCGTAGGAGAATTCTAATGATCCCATGTTAGGAGCTTCTAACGGCTCGACATAGGAGTGAAGTAGGATCCTATGGAGTTAGGGAATATTGTACACGGCCCTACGACTAGTATTAAGGAATATGACCCGTCATCCACGCAATTGTAACAAGCTAATCAACCTGTAAAAGATATCTAGGGAGTAATGAAATCTAAGTAAACACAACTTTCCTCATTATTGTTTCCACCACATTAGTATAATAGTTTTATTTTCATTTCTTTTATTTTATTTTGATTGCATCTTTAGATTAATTGGGTTAGTTGACTAGCAACTACTTCCGCCCACTCCTTCAAAACCCGAGATTTTAACTGCTTTCATAAAAATATAAAAATACAAAAAGAATCATCCCCCACCTCTAGACCGAGTTTAATAGGCTTTCTAATCCTAGCGACACTATTCCTGAGTTGAACGATCAATCCCCTAGTACTTGTCACTATTCTATACTAGAACGATTAGGTACACTGCCTGGTGGGGGTTGTATGCTTCTCGAGATCCCTTGAGAGGTAAAACCTGTTGCGAGTGTGCAATTCCCACGTACATCAGTTCCCCTGTCACTAATGAGAGCTTTAGGAATGCCAAACCTAGCAAACAATTTCTTTAAGAAATGAATAACTACCCTAGCATCGTTGGTCCTAAGGGCTTGTGCCTATACCAATTTTGAAACATAATCAATGGCCACTAAGATGTATTCGTTCCCCTCTGAAGACGGGAATGGGCCTATAAAATCGATTCCCCAAACATCAAAAACCTCACAAACTTGTATAAAATTCTGAGGGGCTTCATCCCTTCTTGATATATTCCCAGCTCGTTGACATGCATCGCATGCTTGTATCATCCCCTTTACATCACGAAATATTGTAGGCCAATAGAATCCTGCATCGAAAATTTTTCGTGCAGTGGTGTTCATCCCGTGATGCCCCCTCTGAGGGCCCTAAATGACATTCTTTCATTATCTTCATCGCCTCTTTTTCCGAAACACAGCGCCTGATTATTTGATCAGGACATCGTCAGAACAAGAAAGGTTCGTCCCAAAAGTAATATTTTAATTGGGTAAAGAACGTTTTCCTTTCGTGTCTGTTCAAGTGTTCTGGAATAATTCTACTTGTTAGATAGTTAGCATAATCCACGTACCATGACCCAGAATCCTTTATTGACATGAGCTGCTCTTCAGGAAATGAATCCCGAATCTCACTCTTGTCAGATTCATTAAGACAGGGATTTTTGAGACGAGAGAGATGATCAGCAGCTAAATTCTCTGCCCCTTCTTATCATGGATTTGAACATCAAACTCTTGTAACAATAAGATCCACCGAATTAGTCGAGGTTTAGCATCTTGCTTAGCAAAGAGGTATTGAAGAGCCGAATGATCTGTAAAGACGACCGTTTTTAAAAGGACCAGATATTGGCAAAATTTATCAAAAGCGAATACTACGGCCAATAGCTCCTTTTCAGTAGTAGAGTAGTTTTCTTGAGCAGGATTCATAGTTTTGCTAGCATAGTATATCGGTTGGAAGTGTTTGTTAAGCCTTTGGCCCAATACTGCTCCAACGGCATAGTCGCTAGCGTCGCACATGATTTTTAAGGGCAATTCCCAATTATATGTAACCATAATTGGGGCTTACGTGAGTTCCTGCTTCAGCCGATCGAATGCATCCTTGCATTCTTGAGAGAAATCGAAAAGGGCATCCTTTACAAGCAACTGAGTCATTGGCCGAGCTATTTTAGAGAAGTCTTTAATGAATCTCCTATAGAAACCGGCATGACCCAAGAAGCTATGTATTGCTTTGACTGTAGTTGGATAGGGTAGCTTGGAAATGGCTTCAATTTTTGCTCTGTCCACCTCAATTCCATTTCCAGAGACTTTGTGTTCGAGCATAATCCCTTATTTCACAATAAAGTGGCATTTTTCCGAGTTTAGGACCAAGTTGGTTTCCTCACAACGTTTGAGCATTTTTTCGAGGTTGGCGAGACAACTATCGAAAGAGTTCCCAAAGACCGAGAAATCATCCATGAAGACTTCCATGCTGTCTTCCATTAACTCATGAAAGATTGCGGTCATACATTGCTGAAAAGTAGCGGGAGCGTTACATAACCCGAAAGGCATTCTCTTATAGGCGAATGTTCCATATGGGCAAGTGAACGTGGTTTTTTCTTGATCCTCAGGGGTTATGGGGATTTGGAAATACCCTGAGAATCCATCCAAGAAATAGTAGTACTCATGTCCTGCTAATCTTTCCAACATTTGGTCTACGAATGGGAGAGGGAAGTGATCCTTTCGGGTGGCATCATTTAGCTTTCTATAATCAATACACACACGCTAGCCAGTGACTGTCCTTTGGGGCACCAATTCACCCTTGTCATTTTTTACCATAGTCATCCCACCTTTCTTTGGTACGACCTGTACAGGAGTAACCCACGGACTATCTGAATTGGGTAGATCAGCCCTGCATCCATGAGTTTGATGACTTCCTTTTTCACCACTTCCTTAATATTAGGATTTACTCGCCTCTGGGGTTGCATAGCTGGTTTATAATCTTCTTCCATAAGAATCTTGTGTGTGCAAAAGGTCGAGTCAATCCCCTTAATGTCGGCTACACTCCATGCAATGACTACCTTATATTTCTTCAAAACTCCTAAGAGTTTATCTTTTTGCTCATCTTCCAAGGAGGAATTTATGATTACTAGCAGTTGATCTTCTCCTTGTAGGAAAGCATATTCTAAGTGGTTTGGGAGTTCCTTGAGTTCTAGCTTAGGTGGTTTGACGATGGAGGGTTTCAGTTTGTTTTCGGGTTTACGAAGCTTGAGTGGTTCAGTGGCTCCTTGTCCAGGATAGAAGGATACTGCACTAACCCTTTCTGCTTTCTCCTTCTCAATTATGGGAAGGAAAGCTTCATCCCACAGCCATCGTTCTTCGATCTGTTCATCAACACAGTTTTCAATGACATCGATTAATTCATCGACCTCTCCGATGAAATATAGCCGGTTAGCAGCTTCGAGAGAAAGGTCCATTGTATCCTTAATATCAAAGGTTAAGTTGTCAGTTCCCACTAGCAGAGTTAACTTGCCGTCATGAACATCAATGATAGCACGAGCAGTGGCAAGAAATGGTCTTCCTAAGATGATGGGTACAAGGTCATCCTCCTTCATTTCCAAGATTACAAAGTCAACCGGAAATTTGAACTTCCCAACTTTAACTAGCACGTTCTCGCATATCCCCAAGGGGTATTTCACTGATCTATCAGCTATTTGGATGTTCATATGGGTTTTCTTCAATCTGAAATACCCTAATTTGAGGAACATGGAATAAGGCATGAGGTTGATGTTTGCCCCTAAATTAGCTAGAGCATTCTTTACCGACAGAGATCCTATGGAACAGGGCAAGGTGAAACTACCCGGGTCGTCTACCTTTTTTGGTAGACCTCGTTGGGTTACCACCGAGCACTCCTCTCCTAGAGTTACAAGACCTTTGAGTCTCTTTCGGTTGGCAAGTAATCTCTTGAAGTATGTGCTATTATTGGGCATATGGTAGCAGGCATCAAGGAGGGGTATGGTGACCACTGAATCCTTTAGATATGATAAGAATCTTTTATTATCATTCTCAATCTTTTGATTCTTGAGGTGGGACGCAAATGGGACTTTCACAGGTTGGTTGGGTGGAGCAAGTGGAGAAGAGGTCATATGAGGGGGTTGCTCGGGAGTCGCAACGCTCACATCACCTTCTTCCCTGTGAGTAACGTCTGGCTCAACGACAATGAGGTGTTGGTTCGGATAAGGAGGGTCCTTGGTTGTTGTTTCGGCTCGAGTAGTAATCACGAGTATGGGGTCTTTTTGGCTTATTTGAGGCTCGTTACGACCATCGAGGGTGGCATTGAGCTCTTAGAACCATTTTCCCATGTCATTTTGTTGTTCGGTGATGAGCTCGTCAAGCCCTTTCAATTGTAAGCTTTTTTCATGGGTGAAATGTCCAAGATCATCCTCAAAAGTGCTCCTGATTTTGAAGTCAGGACCTTTCTCTCCCTCCTCTTTTCTTACAAGATTTCCCCAAGGGGTAAAATCATCGTTTTGGTAGAAAGTTAACAGGGAAGGATCATCGAAAATGTCATGGCTTGACAGGTATGCACGTTCGGTAGTGGCTTCTCCTCCGCATTCCTCTACTTTATGCGGGCCCCCACAGTGGTCGCAAATCAAGTATGGATTTGATAGTTGTTTAGCTATTCGCGACCCTGCTATGATACCCTCTCGTGAAGCTTCCTTAGCCGATTCTTAGATGAGGGTGTTTGCATGATTTCGGATATACTCATAGTCGAATCGGGTTCATCCCAGGTATCATCTTGATCTTGAGCATATTCCTCAATCCTATTCCACCCTTCCTCGGCGCTTAGATTGGCTATTTTCCCTTTTATCGAATTATTGATTCCATGCTGGTCATTTTGGGAGACGTTGTCATAGAAGATTTGGACAAGAAGCCAAAGTTCGATGCCATGATGGGGAACTTGCCTTATTAGATCCTTGAATCTAATCCATGATCTACATATGGGTTCGTCTTTTCCTTTACGAAAACGGAGGATCCTATCCCTAAACGCTGAGGTTTTTCCTGCTCTCGTAAAACTTAGAGATAAGTTGCTCCCATGTAAAAATTGACTCAGAGGGAAGTTTATCGTACCAATCCTTGGCTTTTTCTTGAAGGGTAAAGGGAAAGAACCGTAGTCGGGATGTGTCTCTAGTGGCCTCATCTGCATGGAGGGTGTCCACTATCTTTAAGAAATCCATAATATGTTGAATTGGGTCATCGGTTCGCAATCCGCGAAACATGCATACACTTTGGATAAGCCAAACATCGTTTGCACGCAAGACCTCATTGGTACGTTCTTTTGGAAAGACAATGGCATTAGAGAAGCCGCGAGGGTTCGGGGAGGAATAATCCTTAAGGCGCTTAGGTGTGGGAATTTCAAGAGTGTCCATATCACTGCTGGAATGCGAGCTGGGGGGTATAAGGTAATGATCTGAGTCTTCTTCAGAAAGGGCTTCATCAAAGTTGATGGCTGTGCCGGATGGTTCGGGTGTTGGAAGAGATTTCCTTAGCCTATGCATTTCCCTTTCAGGTTCTGCATAGGGAGGGACAAGATTCCTTAAGGAACTACGACTTCTGGTGACTCTAAGATTAGAAAGATCCTCATTTACCATGATGGCGGATGGAAAAGGTTACAAACAAAGGAACGAAGAAAAAAATAGACTAAAGAAACCTATAAAAATAAAATAAAAATCTTACTAGAAAGGAATCTAGCAAGTAGACCTAATAAAAAGAAATTTTAACCTAGACAATAACTATTCCCCGGGCTGCGGCGCCAAAAACTTGATGCGTGAAATTACGACCTCGTAAAAGGTTTTACCTCTCAAAGGATCTTGATAAGCTTGCAATCCCCACCAGGCAGTGTACCTGTTCGTTGTAGTATAGTATAGTGACAAGTACCAGGGGATTGATCGTTCAACTCAAAGAATAGTGTTCGCTAGGGTTAAAACTCACTAAAACTAGGTCTAGAGGTGAGGGATGATTCTTTTTGTATTTTTATATTTTAAATAAAAGCAAGTAAAATCTCGGTTTTCGGAAATAGTGGGCGGAATTAGTTGCTAATCAACTAACCCAATTAACTAAAGATGCAATCAAAATAAAATAAACTAAACTTAAACTAATTTGTGGTGTGAACAATAATGAGAGAAAATTGTGTTTACATGGATTTCACTACTCCATAGCTATCTTTTATAGGTTGATTAGCTTTTTACAATTGCATGGATGACGGGTTATATTCCTTAATACCATTCGTAGAGCCGTGTACGATCTTCCCTAACTCTATAAGCTTCTACCTCTTCATATGTCAAGCCGACTACTAGCTCCTAAAATGGCCTCATTAGTAGTTACCTACGCATTAAATACAACCAATATATCGTAGTACACCTCCGATCATGTTTCTTAAGACGTTCAAGCAAGTCACCAATTGGAAGTCCGCCAGTTTTCTTAAACCTAACAGCGAATTCATTCATCCACAATAATTATAAACAAACAACCAACCCATAATCAATATCTAAGTTTCATTACATCTAAGCAAACACGAAGAAAACCTAGCCTCGCATGTTAAAGAGAAGACAAGCGTAAGATATAATAAAACAACACATAGACATATTGAATGATTTGGTAAATGACTTATCTTCAATTAAGCATGGAAGAAACAAAGGGTTGAAACCCTTGAAAAAGCTGTAAAATTCGTCTAGGGTTTACTCCTTTCAAAGTTGCACACAATGAATGAAAACTAGAAAACTATATATAGATTTTGTCTTCTGACGGCGCCAAGAGTAATGTGTGACGCCGTCAACTCGCCGCCAAAACAAACTCGTATTGCCTAGATCCACTTCTGACGCCATCACTCTTTATGGGTTCTGGGCCGTCACTCTTTGCATTAACTCTTGATGGCCTTGACAATTTTATACGTGACACCATCACGATCTCTTCACAAAACATTCTGGCGCGTCACATGTATTTGATTTATCCACCCTTTTGTCAACTCATGATGCCGTCACTAGCAATATGTGACGCCATCAAGTGCAATTTCCAGCATGCTTTTGAGACTTTGTCGTTTCTTTCACTTTTTCACTCCAAAAACGTCCAAAATGCTTCCTTTTGTAAAATTCCTCTCAAAAGTACCTAAAATGACAAAAGGAACGATTTAGGGCAATATTTGATCAAATAATCTCGACTTTGGCCTTAAATGACCCCCTAAAAGCGGTACACTTTTCACTTCATCAAAGTGCCCGGGATCTTCTTCAAATGTGCTTCTGATTTCGAATTCAGGTCCCTCCTCCCCTTCTTTCTTTCTTTCACAGTTACCCCAAGAGGTGTCATCACTAATCTGATAGTAAACTAGAAGGGAAGGGTCATCGAAGATATCGTGACCTGATAGGCGAGCATGCTCAGTGGTTGGTTAATTTCCGCATTCTTCAACTTAGTGTGGACCCCCACAGTGGTCGCAATTTAAGTTGGAGACGGAGAATTCAGTGGAGTATATGCAGAGATTTATGAGATTGGTTAGTTTTGTGGGATCTGTTGCTGGGGATGATCAGAGACAGGCCAGGCATTTCAAGTTGGGTTTGAAGAGATGGGTTCTAGATCGGATTGTCAACAATGAGTATACTGATGTTGCATAGGTTTGTGCTGCAGATTATAATATTGAGTTGCTAAACGAGAGTAGCAGTTCAAATAAGAGAAACAGAGATGGAGAGCGCATTCAGGACAAGGGACCAGGTCAACAAGATAGGAGTTTGGATCATAGAGGGCGAGATGACAAGAGTCCTGATCAGAAGGGTCAAAATGTCCGGCGACAAGAGTCAAAAGACAAATCAGAAGGCTGGTGATAGGCAGAGAAATAGCCGACAAGGCTACTATTCCAACAACCAAAGATCATGGAGGGATGGAGAACAAGCTCAACGAATTAATCATCATACTAGATCTAAGGATCAAGAGCAGAAGTAGGATCAGAAGAAGATATCTCAATGTACTACGTGTGGGAAGTACCACAAGGGAGTGTGCAATAGACTTACCAATGCTTGTTTTTCATGCAGTTCAATGGATCATAAGATTAAGGATTGTCTTAAGCATCAGGTCAATAGATACAACAAGAAGGCAAGGAAGGATAAGCAAAATCAATCAGATGATCGTGCAACCAACTAGTTTTTCTTTATTCATTTTTCATTCGGATGTTAGACTTTGATTTCGTTTTCATTTTCATGATTTCTCTGATGTGATTGGATCTTTTAGATTAATAAGTTTTCCGTTGAAAATTTCATTTTATGACAATTCTGCGTATGATTGCTAAGTTTATAATTCTACGATTTTTGTCGAATTATTTTGGAAGTATTGTGCTCTATAAGATAGATCTGTTAGATTTAGGTCATTTATGATATGTTTCATTTTTCGTTCGACTTCATTTGATGATGATTGATTTTGTTAAATCCTAGAAAGAAGAGAAGAATTGTTAGGTTGCCATTAGGTTGTTTTATTCATGACTTGAGATAAAGTATGGTCGCCATTAAGGTATATTTATATAATGCAAATATTATGACGCCTGTCAAATGTGATAATATTTCCATTATATAACGTACTCTGCATATGATATTTTGGGAAGTGTTTGAGAAGCGTTAGATCTCTGCTAGTTGAATTATCCGCGATAAGTGAGACTTTAGGATTTATTTTATCTGTGTGTGTTCTGCCTTCATCGTTAGATATCTGGATACGTTCGAGTTCTCATCATATGTTTGTTGATCATTGTTTAGCCGTTAAGAAATTTAGAACTCATTATAGAGTTTCCTATCGTCTGAATTTCCGTACTCAATCTGTTTTGTGATAATTAGTTATCTGTTGCTAGTACGCATCCGTTGAATTGAGTTATGATCTACTTCGAATAAGATATGAAGTTATGGAATTCTGATAAGAGGATACGTCTGTCTGTTTGGAATATGTTAGAAAGGTTATTCTGAATTAAGGTTATTTCTTTAACTGAAAGATTCTGTGTTCATTCCGTTCTGGCAATTTCGGTAATCTGATTCGTTTCTGTCTACTCTGCTTATTCAATTTCCGAGGACGGAAATTTATTTTTAGAGGGGAAGAAGTTGTAATACCTTAAATTCTAAAACATGCAAAATGACCAAAATACCCTTAAGTTTAAAAATTTGTAATAACACTTAAATAATACCAAGAAAACCCTATAAATTTGGAATTTGGCAACATATGGTTAAAATAAATTATTTAAGATAAAATATGTCACTTTTGTAAAAGTGGGAAAAATTAAAATTATGTATAAAAATATTATGGGCTGAATTATATATAATTAACTATATATATATATATATATATATATATATATATATATATATATATATATATATATATATATATATATATATATATATATATATATATATATTATTTAAAATGGAAATAAATCTCAAATAATTAGGAAACTTATACATTCCAGCCAAGATAGGTATTTTATTTCCTTATATATATGGAAAAAAAAACATTAATATATTGAAAAAGCCTATAATCGATTTAAAAAACCCCAAACCAACTCCAAAAATCCAGTTTAGTCGACTTGAGTTTTTCCAGAACTCCCAAGTATTTTTCTTGGTCTTTTACAAGTCTAAGGAAGGTAAGAAAAATATTGGGTTCAAGTGTGAGTCAATCGTGTGAGCTGAGGGTTTTTAATTGTGTTGATTTTTCTCTAGCGAGAAGAAAAATTCATTCTGCTTCATTCCTAAGTTCCATAATCCTCTGGTAATTTTTATAACATCCTATTTATTTCTATATAATCATTATAAAATATTAGAATCGAGCCATGAATGCTATTATAATCATACGAATTTATATAAGCTTAAAAACCCTAAATCAAACTATAAATATGAAAACATCTATGCAATTTTTATGAGCTTAGTATATATTTTATTCTAGTCTTTTATAAGTCGTATAACATCTGTAAAATAATTGTTATAATTTTCGAAGCCTAGAAACCAAGTTTGGATTTGTTTTGTAATCGGATTTATAAAATTAAAAAGAAAAGAAAAAAAATAGTGCAAGGCTAGGTTTAGGGTTTTGATATAAAAACAGGTGTAATAAATGTGTTTTTAAGGTTATAATTAATGTGGTGATGATTGGGTGAATTAAGGTTAGGTTTTGATGAATTTTTATTAAAACCGATTGTGTATAAATAATACAAGGGTGTGTTTTGTAATTTTTTAAATATGTGGGCTATATTTGTAAGATGTATTTGATCAGGGGTGACTTGAGAAAAATATAATATGAGGGTGTCATGTGTTAAATTTGTAACTAAAAGGTTAAATAGTAAATTATGCAATTATATATATATATATATATATATATATATATATATATATATATATATATATATATATATATATATATATATATATATAATTAAATCCTAATTGAAATTAAGGGGTTAGTTTTGTAAATTATGAAAACCAGAGGGTTAATTAGTATATAAATTAGTTGAGGGACTAAAGGTGTAACTTTGGTAATTAAAAGGATTTATTTGTAATTTCTATAATTAAAAAAGGTATAAATTGTATTAAAAGGGTTAAACATGTAAAATTTGAAAGTTAAAGGGCTAATATGGATAATATGTTAAACATATGATATCTACATCTAAAACCTTACACTATAATATAATTACACTTTAAACCCTAAAACAATATTAGTAAACTATATTAAATACTTAACCTAATACTTATGTAAAATCTGACTAATAATGGAAAGTTACTAAAAGTGAAAATCTGATTAAATAAGAGTAATCTGATTTAAGATAAGTTATCTTTACTACCTTATTATGTGTTTAGGACATCTAAATTTAGAAGTCTTAAAAAAATAAGACCAAAAACATTTCCACAAAAAGAAAGTTACATATGAAGAAGTTTCAACCCAAAGTTAAATGTATTAATTTTGCTATTAAAAATTCAGACTTGTAACATCCTGGAAATTAAATTTATTTAAGTGTTGATTTGTAACTGCTTTCGAATATTTATAATGTTTTTGAATGTATTTTGAATTATTATGTAATAGTTGGAAAAAAGGGTGTATTTCGCCATAAAATTGTCACAGGGTACCCGCCGCCGCATTGCGCGGGTACCCTTCTAGTTAATAGTAAATGATCCCGAATTCAGGTAGATATATTGAAGAAGAAGTGAACTCTTCCTTTCGTGAATCTTTATTTTGATCTCATTGCTTTGCTAAGGTACGGTATTCTGACCTCACTTTTAAGGTTTCCTTAGAGATTACAACCTCTGTTATTAACTTTCTGTTTTTGAAACCTCTGATTTGAACCTTTGCTATGAACCTTCTGTTTTTGAACCTTTGACATGAAAACTTTGCTATTGAACTTTCTGATATGAAAATTTGTTTTGAACCCTTAAATATGAACCTTTTGTTACCTGAGTTTCACTAGGCATGGGGGTTCCATGTCCGTGTCAGGGATGCATCTCTGACATGACTCTAGGGCAGTAGAGTGATGTTCTGCCATGTCCCTGGGTTGGCTGCATATATTTATCTGTTGAGAAGGGGCGTATGGATGCATCCTAGATCAGTTTTTTTTATCTGTTATCTATTATCTGGTGAATGTGGCTGTGTGTGCAATACACGTCCTTCACAAAATTCTGGGAGCTAGCTACTCCATTATGTTGCTTTATGTGTGAATTATGATTATGATAAGTTATCTGTTTCTGAGCTCATGGTATTATTATGGTTGTGACTCTGTTTATACAGGTGACTGTATGAATTCCTTACCTAACCTAAACATTTATTTCCGTATTATCCGTTATACCTAAATATGTTTTTTTCCCAAAAGATATCACTTATACTTCAACATTTATGTTTCGTTTCATTTTGTTATATATCTGTTCACTTGGCTTTTTAAGCTCAGCCGCATTTCTTTTCATCGCGGCAGGTATTCAAGATAGCTTTTGAGATAACTTTTTAGATAGCTTTCTGGGATTGAGAGTAGAGCTGAGTTGAAAATTTTGACCATAGTCATTTAGAGTAAGTTATTTATATAAGACTTTCACTTTTGATCTTTTCTGTATGTTCTGATGTAACACCATATTATTGTGACATCTTTACCCTTGTCAGGTTGGGGTGTTACAGGCAGTGTACCTGACCGATGTAGTATAGTGAAGTGGCAAGTACCGGGGGATTGATCGTTCTCCATAGGGAATAGTGTTCATTAGGATTGAAATTGATCTAACTAGGTCTAGAGGTGATGGATGATTCTTTTTGTATTTTTTTATATTTTATGAAAGCAAGTAAAATCTCGGGTATTGGAAGAATGGGCGAAATTAGTTGCTAGTCAACAAACCCAAATGACTACTAATGCAATATAAATAACATGACAATAAAATAAAATGTGTAAACTATATATGGAGAAAACGTGTTTACTTAGATTTCATTACTCCCTAGTTATCTTTTATTGATTGATAAGCTTGTTACAATTTTGTGGGTGACGGGTTACATTCCTTAATACCATTTGTGGGGTCGTGTACGATCCTCCCCATCTCTATAAGCTTCTATCTCTTCCTATGGCGACACGTTAAGTATCCTTACCATGTCCTCCTTAATAGTTACTTATGCATTAAATACAACCATTAAAATTGTATTACACATCCGATTCATGTTTCTTAAGACGTTCAAGCAAGTTACCGAATATGAGATTAGCCAGTTTTCTTAAACCTAACAGCGATTATCAATCACCCAACAAAAACTAAAAACAAACCATCAATCAATAATCAATAACTAGGTTTCATTACATCTAAGCAAACATAAATAAACCTAGCCTAGCATGTTAAAAGAAAGACAAACGTAAGATAGAATCAAACAACATATAGACATATTGAATGATTGATGGATTACTTATCTTTAATTGAACATGGAAGAGACAAGGGTATGAAACCCTTAAAAACTTCTGAAATTTGTGTTAGGGTTATTCCACCAAAAGTTCCTATCCAAAGTTACACACTAATGAATGAAAAATCAAAAACTATATATAGATTTACAAGGGTGACGGCGTCACCTTTTGATGGTTGACGCCGTCATCTCACCGCAGCTAAGGTTTCTTGTCATCCAATCCAACTTCTTGACGCCTTCCTTTGTAGGAGTTCTGGGCCGTCACACTTTAGAGAATACACATGACGGCCTACTTCTGGTAAAGGGTGATGCCGTCATGTGTAAATACCTAAGTTTTCTTCTGGCGCGTCAAATATAAATGTAATATCCACCTCTTGTCACAAAGGGTGACGCCGTCACTTTGGAATAGGTGACGCCGTCAGGTTCAATTTCCAGCTTGGATTCTTGACTTTGTCGTTTTCTTCACTTTTTGCTCCCAAAATGTCCAAAATGCTTTGTTTTCCAGAATTCTCTTCAAAAGTACCTAAAATGACAAAAGGAACGATTTAGGGTAATAATTGATTATATTATCATGACTTAAGGCTTAAATGACCCTAAAAAGCGTAACAATTTTCGCCTCATCAAATACCCTTACACTTGAGATTTGCTTGTCCTCAAGCAAATGAGCTTTTATTCTAATCAAAATACAAGCTAAGGGTCATTTATCATTAATATAAAAGTAATTACAACACACAATCGTTCCACCTTAATCAAAACAAGCACGGAGATAATATACTAGCACCTCACAAATATTGTTTGGATACTCTCATCTCTCGGGTGTCATAAAACAAAATATAACCAATGGAAATGGAAAAATATCACTCACTACCTGTCATGGCAAATAGATTACCATAGGCTTGGGAAAGGATCAAAAGCCTCCACCACTTGGTGTAAGCACCTAGGAAAACTATTAAAGAGGTCTTTTTAAAGGGTTATAACATTAGGTGAGGGATATGGGTTTGTTGGATAAAGTGATATTTTACTGGTGGCAAGTTAATTATCAGAGTTAATTACATGTACAATGCGGCGTTTGCTAAGAAGAGACTCGACTCAACTTAGGCTAATAAATAAATAACATAAACTCAAATGGAAACAAAAGGAAACGGGATGGTAGTCGTATGTTTTTTTTTTCTTTCTTTTTCTATATTTATTTTTCTTGAATTTTTTTTTTTTTTTTTTTTTTTTTTTTTTTTTTTTTTTTTTTTTTTTTTTGCATACACTCTTGCCCTACCATCCAAAATAATACATCAAGGGGGCACGGTTCTCCCCTTACACTTGAACTTTTACATATTTTACATGTAACTAATCTAATACTTTACATGTAACTAATCTAATGACTCGAATTAAGATAATCAAAACACTTGCAGTGCTTTAAAATATTAATGCACATATGGGGGTAATAAATGATGTTCTTCCCCATTACTCCATAACAATAGTACTTTACCCATGAGTCCCAATCATCCCAAATCAATACGTACAAGATATGACTCGACTTATCAACCATGTAATCAATTAGACAATTAACACAGGGTTAAAACATATGTTGTAACAATAATACACTAAAGATGAGTGCATACAAGGAAGGCTAAGGCTATTTGGGTGTACATTTGGGGGTGGATTGTAAACAAATTCGTCCTCTAAGTAAAATGCTTAAAGTTAGAAACGAAAAAGATAGGCTCTGAAGGGTGTACTAGGGGTATCGTGTACTAAAAATGAGTACATTGCAAAGGTGTGGGAAAATTACTTGACCATTGAAGTCAATGTAATTACAAAAAGAAACAGGCTTAAAAACATGGGTTATCATATGCCTCTTATCATGTAGTAATTCCAACTACACGAATGTAGCCTCACAGGTGGTCTTGGAATGAATCACTAACGCAAGTTCTAGAATCTAAATGCTACCGGTACAAACATAAGCACTAAGGCTTTTCCCAACAAATCTAGGGGCGAACCTCACATATTTGGGGTGGAAATTTTTGAATGGTACGGTTTTTTGTGTTAGTCATATAACTCCTATCCATGAGACGCTTATTAATACTAAATTTTCACTCCTACATGTCGCAAAAATTTTTAAATTTGGTGCTAAAATTACCCTAACAAGTGATTATCTCAGTTTTATTACACATCTACTATTAGACAAGACAAAAATCAAGTGCAACTGTAATCTCTAAGGGATCTTCATTTACCCTCCCCTTATACTTAAGTTGAATATTGTCCCCAGTGTTCAATTGAAAGAAAGTAAAAGTAAGGAAAATGAAAGAATGAAACAAAAACTCCCCTGAATCGTTTGATGTGGATGATGTAGTAACATGGTTAAATCCTCCTCAAAGAAAATGTGAAAACTTCAAGATTAAAGAAGCGCCAAAAGCTTGATTATCCATGTACATCTTCTTGTCCAATATAACCTGTTAATTAGTTGAGAAAACAAACAAGAAAACCTCGCGTAAAATCGACGGTAAATCTACATAAAATTAAATCCTAGAAAGCAAGTAAAGATATAATGCTTGTGGAATGATTATTTGAAGATTCCTGGAGTTTATAAAATACAGATTTCACAAAACTTTACAATTCCAGCAGAAAAACAAAACCTACAAAATTTCCAAAAAATTATACCTGACGTCGTCAAGTGATGCCTAACGCCGTCAGAAATGACCTGACAAAATTCTTTTATTTTGTTTCTGGAAAATTTCTAGAAAAACCTATATTATAATTCCTGGAATCCTTCAAAACAATCATTATGACTCGATACAAGTATTTGACTCAAACAAGTACTAATATGTATGTTTATATCTCATTGTTATCGTCCATGCTCAATCCGTTCTTAAAAACAAATTTTGATTTCCCTTACACTTATCTTTTGCAAAATACTTTTATATGTAATCAAGTCGAAGTTAAAAGCAAAATAAAGCATTTTCACAAAATGTTTGATACATGAACAATAAGCAATAAAAATAAAACAAACATACGGAAGCAAATAAAATCAAATAAACAATCAAACAAATAAATAAAGCTTGGGTTGCCTCCCAAGAAGCGCTTTTCTTTATTAACGAGTCTTGTAGCTAGATTCAAAGTCATGCCCTATTACGTGACTCTATCGTTATCAAAGGCTATATCTTCCTCATTGATCATTTTGTTACCATTTTCCTGATAATTCTTAATGTGTTGTATGTTTACAGTGAATTCCCTACCCTCGTCATCTATTAATACAACAGCTCCGGTTTTCGAGGAACTTTTTAAAGTGAAAAGTCCATACCACCTAGATTTTAGTTTACCTGGAAATAGCCTCAAATGAGAATTATATAGTAAAACCTTATCTCCTTCTGAGAACTCCTTAGGGCTTTTAATCCGTTGGTCGTTCCATCTTTTAGCCCTTTCTTTGTATGTGATGGAGGATTCGTAAGCTTCCAGTCTTAATTCATCAAGCTCCTAGAATTGCAAGAACCTATTTGTCCCTGCGACCTTATAGTCTAAATTGCAAGCCTTAAGTACCCAATATGCCTTGTGTTCCAGTTATACTGGAAGGTGGCATGCCTTGCCGTAAACCATACGGAACGGTGTCGTCTCAATAGGTGTCTCATAGGCAGTTCGGAATGCCCAGAAAGCTTCGTCAAGCTTAAAGGACCAATCCTTTCGATTTTGATTGACCGTCTTCTCCAATATCCTCTTTATTACTCTATTGGTGTTTTCCACTTGTCCATTGGTCTAAGGATGGTAAGCGGTGGAGAATCGGTGGGAGACCCCGTATCGTTTCATGACCTTTTCTATTTGTGCATTGCAGAAATAGGTTCCTCTATCACTGATAAGAGCTTTAGGAATGCCAAACCTAGCAAATAGTTTTTTTTTAATGAATAGCCACCCTAGCATCATTGGTCCTAACGGCTTGTGCCTCTACCCACTTTGAAACATAATCAATGGCCACTAGGATGTACTCATTTCCTCTAGATGACGGAAAAGGTCCCATGAAATCTATTCCCCAAACGTCGAAAATCTCACAGACTTGTATATAATTATGAGGTGCTTCATCTCTCCTGGAGATATTCCCAGCTCTTTGACATGCGTCACAAGCCTGTATCATTCCCTTTACATCGCAGAATATCGTAGGCCAATAGAATCCTGCATCGAAAATTTTTCGTGCATAAGTGTTCATTCCATGATGCCCTCCAGACGGACCAGCATGACATTCCCTCTTGATTCGAATTGCCTCATTTCCAGAAATACAACGCTTGATTACTTGGTCAGGGCACCTGCGAAACCAGAAAGGTTCGTCCCAAAAATAGTACTTTAATTGAGTGAAGAACCTCTTTTTTTCTTGTCTAGTCATGTATTCTGGGATGACTCTACTTGCCAGGTAGTTAGCGTAATCTGCATACCACGGTTCAGAATCATTTATTGACATGAGTTGTTCTTCAGGAAATGAATCCTGAATCTCACTTTAGTCAAATTCGCTAAGGTTGGGGTTTTCGAGTCGATAGAGGTGATCAGCCGCTAGATTCTCTGCTCCCTTTTTATCATGAATTTCAACATCGAACTCTTGTAATAATAAAATCCAACGAATTAGTCATGGTTTCGCGTCTTGTTTTGTGAAAAGGTATCGAAGAGCTCAATGATCAGTAAAAACAACAGTTTTTGAAAAGACAAGATATTGGCGAAACTTATCAAAATAGAACACCACAGCTAGGAGTTCTTTTTCAGTGGTGGTCTAGTTTTCTTGAGCTGGGTTCATGGTTTTGCAAACATAGTATATCGGCTGGAAGTGTTTGCTATGCCTTTGGCCTAATACTACTCCAACGGCATAATCGCCAGCATCGCACATGATTTCAAAGGGCAGTTCCCAATTTGGTGTAACCATAATTGGAGCTTGCGTAAGATCCTGCTTCAAACAATCGAATGCAGCTTTGCATTCTTAAGAGAAATCGAACGGAGCATCCTTAACCAGCAACTGAGTCATTGTTCGAGCTATCTTTGAAAAGTCCTTGATGAACCTCCTATAGAAACCATCATGACCCAAGAAGCTACGTATTGCTTTGACTGTGGTTGGATAAGGTAGCTTGGATATAGTTTCAATTTTTGCTCGGTCCACTTCAATTCCATTTCCCTAAACTTTATGCCCAAGCACGATCCCTTCTTTTACCATAAAATGGCATTTTTCCTAGTTTAGGACCAAGTTCGTCTCCTCACAACGTTTGGGCATTCTCTCAAGGTTAGTGAGACAACGATCAAAAGAGTCTCCAAAGACTGAGAAGTCATCCATGAAAACTTCCATGCTGTCTTCCATTAACTCGTGAAAGATTGCCATCATACATCACTGAAAAGTGGCGGAAGCATTACACAGTCCAAAAGGCATCCTCTTATAGGCGAATGTCCCATACGGGCATGTGAACATGGTCATATCTTGGTCCTCAGGAGCAATAGGGATTTGGAAGTACCCTGAGAATCCATCTAAGAAATAGTAATATTCATGCCCAGCTAGTCTCTCCAACATTTGATCGATGAATGGGAGGGGGAAGTGATCTTTTCGGGTTGCATCGTTCAGTTTCCTATAATCAATGCAAAAACGCCAATCGGTTACTTTTCTTTGGGGTACTAACTCATCGTTTTCATTTTTCACCACCGTCATCCCTCCTTTCTTTGGTACAACCTGCTGGACTAACCCACAGACTATCTGAAATTGGATAAATTAGTCCTGCATCCAAGAGTTTGATGACTTCTTTCTTCACAACTTCCTTGATGTTGGGGTTTACTATAATCCTCCTCCATGAGGATTTTGTGCGTACAACAGGTCGAGTCGATTCCCTTGCTATCGGCTACACTCCATGTGATAACTCCCTTATATTTTTTTAAGACTCCTAGGAGTTTATCTTTTTGTCCATCTCTTAAGGAAGAGCTTATGATCACCGGGAGTTGATCCGCTCCTTGGAGGAAAGCATACTCTAGGTGATTTGGAAGTTCCTTAAGTTCTAGCTTGGGTGGCTCAATAATGGAGGGTTTTAGCTTGTTTTCAGGCTTACGAAGCTCGAGTGGTTCAGCGATTTCTAGGATAGAAGGAGACAACATTGACGTCCTTTGTCTTTTCCTCCTCATAGATAGGTAATAGGGCCTCGTCTCGCAACCAACCTGCTGCAACTTGTTCATCTACACATTTGTCGATGATATCAGATAACTCATCGACCTCTCCGATGAATACAGTCGGTTAGATGATTTGAGGGAGAGATTCATTGTATCCTTGATATCAAAGGTCAGGCTATCAGTCCTTACTCGCAAGGTTAATTTGCCGTTATGAACATCAATGACGGCACGAGCAGTGGCAAGAAATGGTCGGCCTAGGATGATGGGTACCAGGTCATCTTCTTCCATTTCCAGGATTACAAAGTCAACCGGAAACTTGAACTTCCCTACCTTGACCAATAGATTCTCATATATTCTCAAGGGGTATTTGACTGATCTATCAGCCAATTGGATGTTCATATGTCTTTGTTTCAGCCCTGAATACCCTAATTTGAGGAACATGGAATATGGCATAAGATTGATGCTTGCTCCTAAATCAGCGAGAGCGTTTTTTATTGATAAAGATCCTATGGAGCAACGTAAGGTGAAAGTATTGGGGTCGTCCACCTTTCTTGGCAGCCCTATTTGGGTAACTACATAGCACTCCTCTCCTAGGGTTACTAATCCCTCAAGTTTCTTTCTGTTGGCAAGAAGCCTTTTGAAGTATGTACTATATTTAGGCATATGGTAACATGCATCAAGGAGGGGTATGGTGACCACCGAGTCCTTCAAGTATGACAAGAATATCTTATTATCATTCTCAGCCTTTTGATTCTTGAGACGGGACGGATATGGGACTTTTGCATGTTGCTTGGGTGGAGTAGGCAAAGAAGTGGTTGCTTGAGGAGGTTGCTCAGAGGTTTCCCCGCTTTCATCACCTCTTTCTTCATGGGGAACGTTGGTTTTGACAGTGATGGGATTTTGAGTTGGGCATGGCGGATCCCTAGTAGTTGTCCCAGCACAAGTTATGATGGCAAACAGCAGGTCTTGATTGTGGGTTGGTTTACTTTTGCAATCAAGGGCAGCGTCAAGCTTATCAAAGGTGTCACTAATTTCATTTTATTGCTCCGTGATGAATCCATCAAGGCCTTTTAGTAACAAGCTCTTTTCATGCATGAAGTGCCCGAGATCTTCTTCAAAAGTACTTCTGATTTTGAATTTAGGTCCCTCCTCCCCTTCTTTCTTTCTTTCACAGTTACCCCAAGAGGTGTCATCACTAGTCTAATAGTAAACTAGAAGGGAAGGGTCATCGAAGATATCGTGACCTGATAGGCAAGCATGCTCGGTGGTTGGTTCATTTCCGCATTCTTCAACTTCGTACGGACCCCCACAGTGGTCGCAAATTAAGTATGGGTTTGACAACTACTTAGCGGTCCGCGACCCTGTTAGATACGACACTTTTTCTTGCAGTTTTCTTAGTCGGCTCTCAAAAGAGGGTTTTTGCATGACCTCGGATACACTCATGATTGAATTGAGTTCATCCCAGGTATCATCTTGATCTTGAGCGTATTCCTCAATCCTACTCCATACTTCCTCAGCGCTTAACTTGGCGATTTTCCCTTTTAGCGAATTATTGATTTCCTTCTAGTCATTTTGAGAGACAGTTTCATAGAAAATTTGGATAAGGAGCCAAAGCTCAATGCCATGGTGGGGAGCTTGTCTTCTTAGATCCTTGAATCTAATCCAAGATTTATGAATGAGCTCAGCTTGTCCGATGCAGAAACGGAGGATTTTTTCTCTAATTGCTGAGGTTCTTTATGCGGGAAAGAACTTTTCATAGAATTTTGAGATAAGTTGCTCCCATGTGAAGATGGACTCAGAAGGAAGTTTGTCATACCATTCATTGGCTTTTTCTTGAAGGGTAAAAGGAAAAAATTGTAACCGGGAGGTATCTCCAGTGGCCCCATCCATATGGATGGTGTCAACTATTTTCAAGAAATCCTTGATATTTTGGATTGGATCTTCAGTTTTCAATCCGTGAAACTTGCATACATTTTGGACAAGCCAAACATCGTTTGCACGCAAGACCCCGCTTGTGTGTTCATTTGGAAAAACAATAGCATTGGAAAAACCGCGAGGGGTGGGTGAAGAGTAATCCTTGAGGCACTTAGGAGTAGGATTCTCAGGAATTTCCGTATCGTGATTGGATTGGGGGCTAGGGGTGTAGAGTGATGATCGGATTCTTCCTCAAAAAGGGCTTCATCAAAGTTGATGGTGGTGCTAAATGGTTCGGATGTTGGAGGGCGTTGCCTTAGCCTACGCATTTCCCTTTTAGGTTTTGCGTAAGGTGGGACAAGGTTTTTTATGGAACTGTGACTTCTAGTAATCCTAAGATTAGTGAGATCTTCGTTTACTATGATGGTGGATGGTAATGGCAACGAACAAAGAGACGAAGAAATAAGATAGACTAAAGAAAACCTATAAAAATAAAACTCTCATTAGAAAGGAATCTAGCGAGTAGACCTAATAAAAATAAATCTCAACATAAACAATAACTATTCCCCGGCAGCGGCGCCAAAAACTTTGATGTGCGGATTATGGTCAACATGAAAGTTTTACTTCTCAAGGGATCTTGAGAAGCTTACAATCCCCACCAGGTAGTGTACCTGACCGATGTAGTATAGTGAAGTGGCAAGTACCGGGGGATTGATCGTTCTCGAGAGGGAATAGTGTTCGTTAGGATTGTAATTGATCTAACTAGGTCTAGAGGTGAGGGATGATTCTTTTTGTATTTTTTATATTTTATGAAAGCAAGTAAAATCTCGGGTATTGGAAGGATGAGCGGAATTAGTTGCTAGTCAACTAACCCAAATGACTACTAATGCAATAAAAATAAAATGACAATAAAATAAAATGTGTAAACTATATATCAAGAAAACATGTTTACTTAGATTTCATTACTCCCTAGTTATCTTTTATTGATTAATAAACTTGTTACAATTACGTGGGTGACGGGTTGCATTCCTTAATACCATTTGTGGGGCCGTGTGTGATCTTCCCCAACTCTATAAGCTTCTATCTCTTCCTATGGTGACACGTTAAGTATCCTTACCATGGCCTCCTTAATAGTTACTTATGCATTAAATACAACCATTAAAATCATAGTACACATCCGATTCATGTTTCTTAAGACGTTCTAGCAAGTTACCGAATAGGAGATTAGCGAGTTTTCTTAAGCCTAACATCGATTATAAATCACCCAACAACAACTAATAACAAACCATCAATCAATAATCAATAACTAGGTTTAATTACATCTAAGCAAACACAAATAAACCTAGCCTAGCATGTTAAAAGAAAGACAAGCGTAAGATAGAATCAAACAACACATAGACATATTGAATGATTGATGGATTACTTATCTTTAATTGAACATGGAAGAGACACGGGTATGAAACCCTTAAAAACCTCTGAAATCCGCGTTAGGGTTATTCCACCAAAAGTTCCTCTTCAAAGTTATACACTAATGAATGAAAAATCAAAAACTATATATAGATTTACAAGGGTGACGGCGTCACCTTTTGATGGTTGACGTCGTCATCTCGCCGTGGCTAGCATTTCTTGTCGTCCAATCCAACTTCTTGACGTCGTCACTTTGTAGGAGTTCTGGGCTGTCATGCTTTAGAGAATACACGTGACGGCCTACTTCTAGTAAAGGGTGACGCCGTCATGTGTAAATACCCAAATTGTCTTCTGGCACGTCAAGTGTAAATGTAATATCCACCTCTTGTCACAAAGGGTGACGCCGTCACTTTGGAATAGGTGTCGCCGTCAGGTGTAATTTCCAGCTTGGATTCTTAACTTTGTCGTTTTCTTCACTTTTTGCTCCAAAAACGTCCAAAATGCTTTGTTTTCCAGAATTCTCTTCAAAAGTACCTAAAATGACAAAAAGAACAATTTAGGGTAATAATTGATCATGTTGATCCCAGTTGAGCAAACGATCTTATATAGAAATTGACTTGAGTTTAACACTTAAGCTAAAACGCGGAATATTAAATCTTAACTTAAGAAGAACAATTATTCACAATCAACACTTCAATATATTAATAATACGAGCACTCGACAATGCTAGGGTTTTACAACCTTGAAGTGTAAACGAAGCTAAAACAATAATGTTCTCAAACTAACCCTAGGATCCTCCTTTTATAGGCCAAGGAGTCCTACTAGGTTTACAATACCTTTCTACACAAGATAAGAATATTCTAGATACATAAGATATACACATAATCTATTCTATAATTATCTATTACGTATACATGCATATCTCTTCAGCAGTAGATTCTACTAGCAGTATTTTCCAATAGCAGCACTTTGAATGACAGCAGCAGAATCTTTATCCTTAGCAGCATTTTCATCTCAGAAGCAGTTTCACCAAGCAGCAGAATTCAAAACCCAACAATCGTCCCCTAAACTTAATATTTATTCTTAAATTATTAAGTTTCTTCAAAGCTCAATTAAACACTAGGAGGATGCTTCTAAACACTCAATTCTTGGGATGTCTGTTGACCAAGTATCTTCTTATATTTTGCCAACAAATTAAATGCTTGATCATCAGAATCATAATCATTCTGTAAATTGAGCAACGCAGTACCATCAACCATCTGATAGACAATCCCCAAATAATTTGCCAATGGATAATCCTTTTCTGCCAACATGTATAAAGTGTGTGGCCCAAGTTCTAAGACATGAATCCCAGAACTTTGAAAAAGTCTCCATCTCTTTACTTTACATCCCTTTATCTCTGTCCATTCAGAATCTTCTATTGAAGGATCAAACATAAGCTTCAGAGCTCTCCAAAGAACATTATCAGCCATAGATTTAATGTAATCAAATGTCTCCTTTCCTTCCTTCTTAACTTCAAACTTCTTAGCTCCAAATCTTTCTTTGTATATTCTCCATAATGTACAAACATCCTCTCTATCAAAGTAATACAGCATCTGTAGAAATCTAAGAAACCTATGAGTCTTCCCATCAGATCTCTTGACATCATGAAATGTTCCAATGTTAGTATGATGATCTGTAGTTACTTGAATAATAGGATATCTGATTCCTATTGGTTCAGCATCAACTACTTCAGGTTCATCCCTCTTAGCAACCATAGTAAGAACTTTCACCTGTTGCTTTAAGTGTTCAGGAGGAATATGATCATAATCATTCTTGAAATCATTATGCTCATCTCCTTTAGGCTTAGAACTGCTTTCTTCTTCTGCTTTTCTCTTCTTTCTAGCAAAGGATTTATGAACAACTCCTTTTCTTTTACCACTTTGACTAGAAGAAGTTTTCTTTTTTGCTACATCCTTAGGCTGTTCAATAGCATCTGCTTCTTTTACATGCTCTGCTTCAACAACTCTGTCAAGTACCAACTTCTTCTTCATTTGAGCAATATGTTCTAAATCTTCAGCACAACCCATAGGATAGAAGGTATCCATCTCTTTTCTAGCTTGTTGATACAAGTTAAAAACCTCTTGATCAGACTTAGGCTTCAACTGTACCAATTTCCATCCCTTCATATTCTTTAGGTATCTTTATTGCTTTCTTCTTTGTTGCAATAGTGTTGGACCCCTGAGAATTTTCTTCTTTCTCCTAGCAGCAGCATCTTCTTTTCTTTTCTTTGCTGAGAACTCTCTCATCCAAGCTTGAACATCAAAAGTTGGAACTTCTTGTTCTTCAATTTTAACCAATTTGGAGAGTTCTATGTCAGCATGTATTCTTATCTTTTCTTCCACACACTCCTCATACCTCTTCAAATCTTCAGTTTCTTTTTCAACCTTTTCCTTTTCTCCCTGAACCAACTGTTGCTCTTCCTGATCAATTAGTTCTTGTTCTTTCATTGGAACAATTGAGTCATGTTCAATTTGTAATTCTTTGGGCCAAAAATGAAAAGGTATCTGAGAGTAATCAATTCCTTTGTGCATTATCTTTGGATCTTCTACCAGCTTGCCCTTTCCTTTGTCAGTAGAAGATGATGCAGCAATCTTCTTTTGTTGAGCAGTAGGTTCTCTGATTACTACTCCTTTCTGAGGTATTCTTGGTGCAGATGTTGTGATTGTAGATGTTGGTTGTTGTGGTAGTGGTTGAGTTGATTGTGATGTATGTTGTAAAGGTGATTCAAATGGAACCTCTGTTGTCTTCTTACTTAACAAAACCATAGCCTTAGCAGCAGCATTGTCACTAGACCCAGTAGCAGAGTCTTGTGCATCAGCATAATTGACCTTCTTACTAGCAGCAGGATCAGTAAAATCCTTAGCAGTAGTGTCTTGAGCAGCAGCAGAGTCATCAGTCTTGTTAGTAATAGCAGCATTATTCACTTCTTTTGCCACAGAATCACCCAAAGTCATCAGTGCTTCACCCATCAATCCTGTTGCCTTCACTAATTGCTCAGGCCCCAAAGTCTTAAGTTTCTCCACCACTTTTTCTTGAGTAGCAGCCACTTCTTCCATTACAACCTCATTACCCATTTTATCAGCAATCACAAAACTATCCAAATCTTGAGTACTTTCCACCTCCATATCACCAACTTCTGGAACCTCCCCTGAAACTATTCTAGCAGCCACATCTTGAGCACTGTCAACTTTCATCAAATTTGCCTCCCCTGAACCCATTTCATCTTTCTACTCCTCATTCCTCCCCTGTTTGTAAGCATCCTCTTCCAAAGAAACAAAGTGTTCAGGTGAACTCACAACTTGAGAAGTGCCCACTTTCTTCAATCTTCTTAAGGAGGTTGAAGATCTTGATTTTCTTAAGTTCTTGATCTTCTTTTGCAATTTTGTAATCTGTTTGGCTTGTCCATCAACAATAGTAGAAAGACCAAGAACTTTTTCTTCCAATGTATCACACTTCAGCTCCAAATTTGTACAAGTAACCTTCAATTTCTTAATAAGTTCCATACTAGTCTCATCACTTCGACCTGTGTTACCTGGTCCAAGAGGTGAATCACTGACATTGTCATCATGTACAATATTATCCATCAATTCATTTGTCACTGTTCAGTCCTCATCACTTTGACCTGTGTTACCTGGTCCGAGAGGTGAATCTTTGGACATAAACCCAGTATCAAACCTAGTTTGATCATCTGAGCCCCCTATGTTTTCCATTTGGCTAGGGTTACCATCATTGGAATTAGATTCATCAAAACCCTCTTCACTAGATGTTGCCTTGGTTTGGGTCTTAGTTATGTTATCACTGTCCTGCTCTACTGCTAAGCTAGAAGCAGTAGTGACAGCCCTCTCCAACATGTCCCCTTCATCACCTAGGACAGCCTCATCTGGCACAAACATACTAACACCAGCCTGAGGTAGCTGAGTGTTCTTTGTCGCTTTCCTACGGGTGTAGAGTATTTTGGGTTGTGTGACAGAGACAGTAAAATTGGGTGTGTGATGAGAATCAGTGGGAGTTCCTGATTCTTCACCCTGAATATTTTGCACAAGTTGCACCATATAAGGTGTAAGAGATGTATGTGTGCCTGAAAAACCTTTTCCATTTTTAATCAAGAATGTAAACATTTTTGAAACCAACTTAGGAGCATCATAAGTGGCTTTATGTGTCCTTGCTTTGGAAATTTGGTTCTCAAGAAAGAGCTGTATAAATTTTGGATAAAGTAAATAAGAACCAGACTCTTTGATGCTTTTTGCAATCCCCTCCAAAATCATATTGGAAAAATTAAATGGATGTCCTTTGCTTAGGCATACCATAGCAGAAGCAATAGTAGCACTAAACTCATTCCACCCAGAAGTTTTAGGACTCAAACAATGAAGGAGATTGTGTACCAAAAATTTGTATTGAGAACAGAAGATAGCTTTTTGAAATTTTAAATTAGTATGTCTTCCCTTATATCCCAAATCATTTAAACCTTGAAAAATAGCAGAATTAACAAGACACGTGGTCTCTGTTTCATCATCTAAGAGAAGAGTTTCCCTTATATAAGATTCAGTTACACGAACTTGTTGGCCATCTACTATGGCTTTAACATATTTTTCCCCATTCCTAGTTTTAGCTTTAGCAGTAAGCCAAAACTGTTTGATGTAGGAAACATATACAGTAGGATTCACAATTGATGCATACCTAAGAGAAGTAGCATTCAAGAATTTTACCATATCTGTGAAACCTTCAGGAACCAACTCTTCATCCAAAATTGCAACATTATTGTGATGCTCTGCCCAGGTACGTGTACAATCCATTAATTAGGGTTTTGAGAAATTGGGGATTATTGACTTTGAGAGTAATGGGGTGTTAGGGTTTGAGAAAACTTCAATTTGGAGCGCGTAAAAACCAATTGTGGATGTCAATTAGGTTTTAAACTGATTTGGAGAAGTTACACATTCCACCCTCACACTTACAACCGTAGCAGCATAACCAAAGTATCAACATAACTAGTAGCAGAATGAAACAACTAGCAGCAGATTGATTTTGGCCAGCAGCAGAGTTGACTAATCAAACTTGGTCAAAAAGTCAAAGAATCCTCAACAATAAATGCACTTGATATGCCGTGATCCCTATAAAAACGGAACTAATCTTCCCCTAATTTAGCACAATCAAACCCTAATTGCAATCAAAAAACGCCAATCAACCAAATCAAATCACAATAACAATGAAATCCACTCCCGAAATAATCAACATATCCTCTGATTCATCCTCTGATGATGAAGCACCACTCCCCACATATGTACAACCATTCCGTCCTCCCCTCAATGGATGTAGGACAAAAGAACAGGCACGGAGAAGAAAACATGATCTTCCGGCATTTAAGGATCTTTTGAACTTGAATCAGACCCCAAGCACATCCATGGGGAAAGAGGTTATGTCCCCTAAATCTCCAACTTCTTCAGAATCATCAGAAGACCCAACTTGGATCCCTAACTGACCTCCATCTCCAAGGGAACTTGTTTCCCCCTTTATTTGTACTTCTTCAGATGAGGATGAGCCTCAGAACAATCCTCCTACTACTCCTGAAAGACCACAATCATCAAGGCCAAGACCAAGGCCATCATCCAGAACAAGAAAGTCAAACCCTCCTCTTCCCAAGGATAGAGAAGTTGTGC
Organism: Artemisia argyi; assembly: GCA_030686995.1. Taxonomy (NCBI): domain Eukaryota; kingdom Viridiplantae; phylum Streptophyta; class Magnoliopsida; order Asterales; family Asteraceae; genus Artemisia; species Artemisia argyi. Next base: position 69,054,852 of record CM060704.1, on the reverse strand, counting down.
TTGCGCTTCCATGCCCTAGACATTGATGTAGGTGTAGATTGTAGTCTTTTGTTTTCATCTGATTATGTAGCAGTCTTTCGTTTATTTGGGAAATGCTCTGTGTTTGGAACTGTCAGATGTGTAATCTTTTGTTTTGAATGAATGATGAATGATCCTTTTCTGTGTTGAATGTTTGCATAACAGTAACAATCATCATTGATAACTTTCCTGCAAAATGTTAGTCCAAACACCACAAAATATACCAACATATGGACTAGCAGTAGAATCAAATAGCAACATAGTACATTCCAACTTAACATCATGCTTCTTGAGAAGCAGCAGAAACAGATTAACAAACAACACAATACCTTTACACACTTTACAAAAACAAAAAGAGATAAGTTTGTCAAAGATTTATCATACCAATATTTGCAATTAAAAATTAAAACCTCCCCACATCAAAGTGTTTAGTGAGAAGATCAGCAACATTGTTATCAGTATGAATCTTAACAATTTGAATTAACTTCTTTTCATAACAATCTCTTATAAAATGATGTTTTATCTCAATATGTTTTGTTTTAGAATGGAAAACAGCATTTTTAATTATGCAAAGTGTGCTGTTGTTATCAATATGAATTTTGGTGTTCATAAAATTGTACCCATAATCCAGCAGTTGATTTTGCATCCAAAGCACTTGACCACAGCAACTTGAAGCAGCCACATACTCAGCTTCAGTTGTAGAATTTGCAACCACTGTCTGTTTCTTGCATTGCCATGACACCAATCTGTTTCCAAGAAATTGACAACCTCCAGATGTAGATTTTCTATCCAAGCAAGCTCCAGCATAGTCACTGTCTGAGTATGCCACCAAATCAAAAGGTGAATCCTTAGGATACCATAGGCCCAATTTGGGTTGATGCCTTAGATACCTAAAAATCCTCTTCACATCATTGAGATGTGATTCTTTGGGACATACTTGGAATCTTGCACAAGCACATACATCAAACATAATATCAGGCCTTGATGTTGTAAGGTACATCAATGAACTAATCATTGATCTGTAAAAGTGAACATCTACTTCTTTTCCATTTTCATCCTTCAACAAAGGTTTGTTGGACTCCATGGTTGTCTTAGCAGGCTTAGCATCTTCAAATCCAAACTTCTTCAAAATCTCATAGACATACTTATCCTGACTAATAAATATGCCATCTGTCTTCTGTACAACTTGTAGACCCAAGAAGAAGGTGAGTTCTCCCATTGAACTCATAGCAAACTTATCCTTCATAAGCTTCTCAAAATCAACACACATAGCTTTGTTTGTAGAACCAAAGATGATGTCATCAACATAGATTTGGACCAACAATATATCATCCTTTTGTCTTTTAAGAAACAAAGTCTTGTCAATCTTTCATCTACTAAACCCAGAATCTAACAAGTATGTTGACAAGGTATCATACCAAGCTCTGGGAGCTTGATGTAAACCATACATTGCTCTATTCACCTTGTAAACTTTGTCAGGAAAATCAGGGTCTTCAAAACCAGGTGATTGAGACACATAAACTTCTTCATTAATGGTCCCATACAGAAAAGCACTCTTTACATCCATCTGATACACCACAAAATCTTTGTATGAAGCATAAGCCAAGAGCAGTCTAATAGCTTCTATTCTTGCCACTGGTGCAAATACTTCATCATAATCAAGTCCTTCTTGTTGAGTGTATCCTTGTGCTACTAACCTTGCTTTACTTCTAATGGCTATACCACTTTCATCTCTTTTGCATCTGAAAACCCATTTAGTGCCAATTACCCTTTTTCCATTTGGCAAATCAACCAAAGTCCATACTTCTTGTAATTTGAATTGCAGAAGCTCATCTTGCATTGCTTCCACCCAACTTGGTTCTTGTAAGGCTTTGTAAGTATTCTTGGGTTCAATTTGAGATAGAAAACAGGAAAATAAGCAATTTTGAAGATCTTTATGACTGTTTCTTTGATGCAGAGATCTTGCAAAGAAACTTTGATGTTGTAGATCTTTCAGCTCTTTAGTCATTCTTCTTGTTTGAACAAATGATGTTGGATCACTTAGAATTTGTTCTTTAGGATGATCCTTGTGAACCCTTGTTGTAGTAGTGGGACTAACAGGAATGTTAAGTTCCAAATTAGTAATGTCAGCATCAGCTCCAAATAGCTTACCATCAAGGGCTTCATCATCTGTATCATCATAGATATTCTCTAGAGGAGGCATATTTGGATCATTAGGATAGTTTAGATCAGCAAAAGATCTACCCTGAGTGTCCATAGAAGGAAACTTTGGTGAAGAAGCAGAGTTAGTAGGCTTGGCAGTAGAATTGGTTGAAGCAGCAGTTGCTTGTTTTGGCCTAGCAGTAGAGTCTTCTGGCCTTGTAGGAGAGACATCAACAACCACTTTGGGAGCTTCATTGGTTACCTTTTCTGCATCAACAGAGATTTCAATATCTTCTTCAGTTTCCTTAGGTTTCTCTTGAGAGACAACATCTTCTTGTGTATCTTGATCTTTCTGAAAGGGTAGCAAAGTTGGACCAATCTTCAATTTTTCAACCAAAACAAATTCTTTTTGTGATTCGTTTGTATCAACATTGGCAATCACTGGTACATAATTCATTGTTTTGGCAAGAATATCAATATTAAACAACCATTCTAGTCCTTTCCCTTCAAAATTTGATGTATTCTCACTAAACTTGATATGCAAATTCTCCTCTACATGTTTGGTTCTCTTTTTGTATACCCTGAAAGCTTTACTATTCACAGAGTAACCAACCAAGTACCCTTCATCAGCTTTTTCCTCAAATTTGCCTAACTGATCCTTAGTGTTCAAAATAGTGACAGGACATCCAAATGGCTTGAGAGAATCAATCAGTGGTTCTTTCCATAAAATAATTCATACGGAGTCTTGTTATGAGGCTTAACTACCTTACTTCTGTTTTGCACAAAACATGCAGTGTTCACAGCTTCAGCCCAAAAAGATATAGGTAGTTTAGAATCAGATAACATTGTTCTTGCAGCCTCAATCAGTGTCCTATTTCTTCTCTCTACAACACCATTCTGTTGTGGAGTTCTTGCAACACTATACTGTCTTAGAATTCCTTTTCCCACACAGAATTGATTCATCACACTATTCTTGAACTCGGTACCATTGTCACATCTGATTATTTTCACTTTGTGGTTGTGCAAGTTTTCAACTCTTGTAATGAATGCCTTGAGTATCTCTGGAGTTTCATCTTTAGTGGCTAGAAAGAATACCCAAGTAAACCTACTAAAGTCATCTGTGACAACTAGGCAATATGACTTCTTGTTCAAACTATTCACAAAAACAGGCCCAAATAAGTCCATGTGAAGTAAATGCAAGGGCTCAGTAATTGTGTTCACTGTCTTGGACTTGAATGAAACTCTGTGCTGTTTACCCTTTTGACAAGCAACACAAGTCTCACAATTTTCAAACAGCTTTGTGGGCATGCCTCTCACAAGATTTCCTTTCACCAACATGTTCATTGTCTTGTAGTTCAGGTGCCCAAGTCTTCTATGCCATAATTTGGACTCGTCAATTGTGGCCTTTGCAATTAGACAAGTTAAAGCTCTTTTGGGAACAATGTTCTTAATATGGTCACTGTATATATTTTCATTTCTAGGGACCTTCAATAGCACAAATTTATCATCTGACAATTGAAAATCAGGAGAAAGGATCATACATTCAGTGTCTGTAAAAAGAACAAAGTTCCTTTTGTCACACATTTGTGAGACACTAAAGAGGTTAAACTTAAGCCCTTTCACAAGAGACACCTTCTCAACGTCCAAATTTCCTGTCCTTAGAGTTCCTCTACCAACAATCTTTCCACCTTTTGGATCATTCCCAAAAGCAACATAACCACCTTCAAAAGCCTCAAAGTCTTCAAGTTGAGACTCATCTCCTGTCATATGTCCAGAGCATCCACTATCAACTATAGCCATATCTTTTAGATCATCCAGTAGATTACCCTGCACATGAAAATAGAGAAATTAGTTTCTCTTGGGGACCCAAGCCATTACTGACTTGGATCTGCCTTGTGCATCAACATAATTAAATTTCTTTAAATCAATTGATGCACTGCTGTTTTTGGAAACATTGTTTGAAACAGATGATTTTGGTTTCAAAACCCAGCAAGTTGAGGCCTTAACAACATAAAAATGATTTCCAACAACTGTATTTAATAAAACTTTTGGCCTAGAAGTAGAAAGTTTTGTACTAGCAGCAGATTGCTTACTAGCAGCATAGTGCATACTAGCAGCAGATTGCTTACTAGCAGTAGAGCCAGTAACAGAACCAGTTGTGGTTTTAAAAGCACCATTTGATTTAGCAGCATAAATAGATCTAGTTGCACCAGATCTCAACAACACAGCCCTTGGAATCATATTTTTGTTAGGATGAGGGTGAGTATTTTTAGAAACATATTTATGATTCACCCTTGAATATTGATTCCAAACAGGCTTTGGTAGTCATTACAACTATTAATCAAATGTTCAAAACTACCACACTTATAACAAGCCTTTTTCTTTAATTGAAACTCACTACCTAATTTGTTTGAAACTAGGTTATTAAAGTTTCTCTGATTTCCCCTAGGCTTATTATAGAATCCATTCAATTGACCTCTAGGAACCTCATTATATTCTACCATTTTCCTAGAGATGCCCTTACCTAACACAGGTCTCACAAACTTAACCTGTTCAATTTTAGGTTCAACTTTTGTAGGAATTTCTTCCTTTTTCTTAATTTGTTCAAGTTCAACCTGTTCCTCATCACTATCTGAATGCCAGTCTTCAATAATAGGAGCCTCAGGAAATTTTCTAACCTCAGCCTTAGGTGTTTCTAAGACACTTGTACTAGATTCACCTACAGGTTTTTCTATATCTAGCTCACTAATGAAAGACAATTCTTTTCCTGGTGGAGCATAGGCACTCTTTACAGGAGGAGCAACCTCATTGTAGCCTATTCCACTTCTTTTCCTCATCAAGGTACTCTCAATTGATTTATTAACCAAATCAGAAGCATATTGTTGTTTATTTATTCTCACTATATGTTTTTCCTTATCAGCAAGAGCTGCATCTCTATCTCTTTCTGCTTCTTCTAATTTATTCTTAAGAAATTCAATTTCACTGTTTTTCTTAAAAATCTCAACACCCTGTTGGTTAATTCTATCTACATACTCTAGCTCACATTGTTTTAGATACTCTAGTCTTCTTTCAACATTTTGAATACCTACTTTGTAACCTAAGTTATCAAGTTTTAGGTGTTCAACTTCTCTAATTAAACTCTCATTTCTAGACTTAAGTTCTTCTACAGTGTCAGTACATGACTTAAAAGAACACACAGATAGATCAGAATCATTGGATACCTCAGAGTCAGATCCAGAAGATGATGATGCATAAGCCACAAGTGCAAAGTTATGCACTTTAGGTCTAACTTGAGCCACCAGAGAATAGTTTGGTTCTTCATCAGCCATATCACCCCAATCATACTCTCCCAATCCATCACAGGATACCAATGCAGTAGTGGTATTCTTTGGCTCTTCAGTGGTCTTCTTTGGAGCTTCAGCATTCTTCTTTGGAGCTCTACATTCCCTGGAAAAGTGACCCTTCCTGTTGCAATTATAGCACTCTATCTTTGACTTGTCAAATCCCAAGTTTTCTTTTGCCCTGTACTTGACTTCTCTCCCAGTCCTCTTCAAGAATTCTTGCCCTCAAGGTCAACATGGCCATTTGCCAATTAAGATCAATTTCTTCAAGATCATCAGGATCAATATGATCCATATCTTGATTTAGAACCTGTGACCTTATGCTAGATGTTAGATCAGCCAAGAATGCACACAAAGCAATATCACTGGTGGAATTCTTATCATTTGAACTAGCAGCAGTTCCATCAGTAGTAGATACCTCATAAGCAGTAGAGTGAGATTCTTGAGATCCTTTTGACTTTGAAGATACAAAGGCAAGATTTTGTGTACTAGAAGATGAAGTAGATGAAGAAGTTAATTCTGGTTCATACACCCTCAAATTGTTGTAGAGGCTTTCCAACTTCATAGTTTCAAAGTCAGGCTTGTTCCTCCAAACAATTGTATGCATACTCCATTCAGGTGCAAGACTTTTAAGAAACTTGAGATTTACATCTTCTTGAGGAACCATATAACCAACAAGCTTTAAGTGGCTAACAAGTTGATTAAGCCTGTTGTATGTGCCATTGATCTTTTCTCCACTTTCAGCAGTAAAGTTCTCAAACTGATGCTTCAACATGTTTTTCCTTGACTTCTTTGTAGCATCATTCCCACCAAACCTAAATTAAACAGAATCCATCAAGTCTTTTGGCAGTCTCACATCTATCAAAGTCCAATTGAAATTCATTAGGTATTCCCATTGAGAGAATACTGTGTGCCTTGATCTCCATCTTCCTTACAGAGTTCTCTTCAGCAGACTTGATTGGTATCTCTTTTCCATTAGCACCCTTCTTTGGTAAAGAATCACCATTGATAATCACATTCCACATGTTAAAGTCAATCATGCGAATGTACTGTCTTATTCTCATCTTCCACATCTCATATTCTCCAGGGATGAGCATAGGAACCTTTGAAGCAGTCACCATATGTGTGTCATCACCCATCTTCAGCAATTGTTTTGGAACAGTAAACTTGGAAGGAATAAATTCTTCTTGATTTCAACTTCTAGATCACAAGCTCTGATACCACTTGTTGATCCCAGTTGAGCAAACGATCTTATATAGAAATTGACTTGAGTTTAACACTTAAGCTAAAACGCGGAATATTAAAGCTTAACTTAAGAAGAACAATTATTCACAATCAACACTTCAATATATTAATAATACGAGCACTCGACAATGCTATGGTTTTACAACCTTGAAGTGTAAACAAAGCTAAAACAATAATGTACTCAAACTAACCCTAGGATCCTCCTTTTATAGGCCAAGGAGTCCTACTAGGTTTACAATACCTTTCTACACAAGATAAGAATATTCTAGATACATAAGATATACACACAATCTATTCTATAATTATCTATTACGTATACATGCATATCTCTTTAGCAGTAGATTCTACTAGCAGTATTTTCCAATAGCAGCACTTTGAATGACAGCAGCAGAATCTTTATCCTAAGCAGCATTTTCATCTCACAAGCAGTTTCACCTTAGCAGCAGTTTCACCAAGCAGCAGAATTCAAAACCCAACAGATCATATTATCACGACTTAAGGCTTAAATGACCCGTTAAAAGCGTAACAAATTTTGCCTCATCAGACACTTTGATGACGACTTTGATGTTGGGTTCTTGCACAACTCCTGCAAAAAACAATTTCGAGTTACCTTATCTATGGTGGACTTTTTCAATCATTTGATGACAACTGTGATGTTGGACACCTTCGGGTTAAATTTTCATAAGTTTTTAACTTGGATACGAAGGGGAAAAAAAGTGATTTGCCCTAAAATCAACAGCAATATAATTATATAATTAACGATGTTAACTTGTTGATTTGTAAACAATTGAGGATTACTTAAGCTTAAATTATCACAAGTATTTGACCTTCAATACATTTAAGAATATTAAAAACTAGATAATTGCTCGCTCATAGTAGCAATGGTGTTTATTATCAGCAACAATAACCATTATTTAAGTTTTTGAGTTTTAACTAAACTAGAGTATTTTTTTTAATTTTATTTGCCCTAAAATAAATAGAAATGAAGCCCTAGATATATGAACAGCAGCATAATAACATGATTCAGTTATCAAAGTAACAAATTTATAAAATTAAACATGTAATTATAGTGAATGCGTAAAATAATAAAATTTATATAATTAAGAGTTATTGTTAGGAGGGATTAAAGGATTCGACATACCGACTTGAAACAAATAGCCTTCGGGAGAGAAGATTGTAATGTGTCGATCGTATCCACCTCCACTTCCTCTACTCATTCTTTCTTACTTTTTTATTGATTGATTGGTTAATTGATTGATTCAAGGGTTTTGTTTGCTAAATAATATAAGGTGGATCAAAGAAACCTTTCTTTCTTTGCAAGACAACTCAAGATGATGGGGGAGTGTTTGGATGGATAGAAAAGGGTTTGGTAAATAATATAAGGCCATGTCATTACTCGTTAGGGGGTTGGGCTCACTTTGCTTAGGCTTTTGCATAAACTAACCGGGCTTAGATACCCTTACTCACATCACAATACCCAATGTTATGTTGTACTAATCATATTAAGGGTCCGTTTGGTTTGTAGATAGGTTTAGGATTAATATTAGAATTTAGATTTAGGTTTAGATTTGAATTTAATGTAGGAGAGGGAAAATATTTGGATGTATTAAAAGCTGTTTGTTTTGTTTGTTGGGATAGTAGTGTTAATTTGTTGATAATAAGTATATTATCAACAACAGTAACCATTCTTTAAGTTTTTGAGTTTTAACTAAACTAGAGTATTTTTATTTTCCCTAAAATAAACAAAAATGAAGCCCTAGATATATGAACAGCAACATAATAACATGATTATTCAGTTATCAAAGTAACAAAATTTATAAAATTAAACATGTTAATTGTTGATAATAAGTAATTAATTAGGGATTAAAGAAAGAAACATACCGACTTGAAACAAACGGCCTTCAGGAGAGAAGATAGTATTGTGTCGATCGTATCCACATCCACTTCCTCTACTCATTATGTCTTTTGATTGATTGATTAAGAGATCAGTTTGTGTGTTCCGGTTGATTGGTATTTTGGTAAATATATAAGTTGGATCAAAGAAAGGTTTCTTTCTTTGCAAGACAACTGAAGGAAGATGTTTAACAAGTGGAGGGGAGTATTTGGATGGATGGGTGGAAATGGGTTGTTAAGTAAAGGCCATCTCGAGTTTGGAGGCTGGGCTCTCGTATCCACCTCCACTTCCTCTACTCATTATGTCTTTTGATTGATTGATTAAGAGATCAGTTTGTGTGTTCCGGTTGATTGGTATTTTGGTAAATATATAAGTTGGATCAAAGAAAGGTTTCTTTCTTTGCAAGACAACTGAAGGAAGATGTTTAACAAGTAGAGAGGAGTGTTTGGATGGATGGGTGGAAATGGGTTGTTAAGTAAAGGCCATCTCGAGTTTGGAGGCTGGGCTCGCATTGCTTTACATATTGGGCTTTTGCATTAAGTAATCTGGCTTAGATACCCAATAGCCAATGTTAGATGATACTAACCGACTTGAAACAAACGGCCTTCGGGAGAGAAGATAGTAATGTGTCGATCGTATCCACCTCCACTTCCTCTACTCATTCTTTTTAAATTTTTATTGATAGATTGATTCAAGGTTTTGTTTGTTTGCTAAATAATACTTATAAGCTGGATCAAAGAAATGTTTCCCTCTTTGCAAGGCAACTCAAGGAATATGTTTAACAAGTAGAGCGGAGTGTTTGGATGGATGGGTGGAAAAGGGTTGTTAAGTAAAGGCCATCTCGAGTTTGGAGACTGGGCTCGCGTTGCTTTACATATTGGGCTTTTGCATTAAGTAATCTGGCTTAGATACCAATAGCCAATGTTAAAAGAAACTAACCGACTTGAAACAAACGGCCTTCTGGAGAGAAGATAGTAATGTGTCGATCGTATCCACCTCTACTTCCTCTACTCATTCTTTTTAACTTTTTAACTTTCTTAAGGTCCTGGTACATTTTGTTGGAACAAGGGTGAATGGAGCCTCTGACTATGCTTGTAAGATTTGTGAGGGAAGTGGTGAACTAATTGTCATTCCTAACGATCGTACATAAAGGGGTTTGATACGCTCCTTTCGGCTTAACGCATCAGCCACTACATTGGCTTTCCCGGGGTGATAGCAAATCTCGCAATCATAATCACTGAGTAATTCCGGCCATCTTCGTTGTCTCATGTTTAACTCCTTCTGGTTGAGGATGTGTTGCAAACTCTTGTGGTCAGTGTACACAGTACACTTGGTACCATAGAGATAATGCCTCCACATTTTGAGAGCGAAAACTACCGCTCCTAACTCTAGGTCGTGCGTCGTATAGTTTTTCTTGAGCTGTCGAGAAGCATACACTATTACTTTGCTTTGTTGCATCAGTATGACACCTAATCCGTGGTGCGAAACGTCACAATATACCAGAAATCTGCCATTTCCTTTTGGCAGTGCCAGGATGGTAAAACTTAGCGCAATGCTCGTGTTTTAAATGTCTTGACTTATCTGAAAAAGGTTTCTTGTGTGACCATGTGCTCGTGCATTTCTTGCTTATTGTGTGGTAACATACATTTAAAAAGTAGTTTATTATAAAAGTTCTTGGTGATGGCTCGTGGTGAAAGTGTATGGTGAGAGCACGTGTGACGGAACATCCATATCTGATACTCATAGTCATAATACATAAGTAATATACATATATATATATATATATATATATATATATATATATATATATATATATATATACACACACACACACACACACACATACATACATACATTAGACTTCGAAGCCCGCCCGCTGGGTGGGCATGACTTATAAGCCGTCCAGGCATATAAGCCCGCCTTCCAGGCGAGCATGACTTGTAACGATAATTTGGATGGTTTTAGTTAACGTAATGTAATCAAAAAATACAGATGAAACAATTTCACATGGTTTTCCACACGCGACCTAATCTGCCATCAGATAAGTCACAACGTCATAAATAACAACAAAGTAGAATAATAAATTTCCTCATGGAATCACAGTGATTGGTTCTTTCAAAATATGATATAAGTATGTAAAAATTGACGCCAACTCTCGGACCAACATCATACCGTAAATCCAGTAGCGGGTGATTTACATTCAAATTTATATTAAATATCAGAAATCAAACAACCAAATTTAATTTTAGTTGAAATAATGATAAATACTTACAATGAAATCCTCATTGTCCCTTTTAATCGCATCATGAACATCATTTCTTTCACCAAATTCAGTCCTACTCAACCTTACAACTCAATAGTGGTTGTGGCTCATACTTATTTACCAAAGTTAATTCCTCCATAGCCTTAACATCTCTGGCCGTGAAAAAAATCATATTGGATATGCCAAAATACAAACTTAAATCGAGTGCAAAAACCATAGAATCAAATACGTCCATAGCTTGCAGTCAAACGAAAGTATGGGCTTGTTTGGTTAAATCTTATCCTTATAAGATTATGCGAGTGAAATTCATGATAGGTACATTTAAAATAATACCCATAAATCAAACTAAGTGCTGCACATTTCACACAACGTACCAAATTTCTGATTTATTACAAACCGAGATAAAATACATTAAGACATTAGTAGTTAAAATACTAAAATTCAAACTATAAGTGACGCGATCGGAGGCTCACGTGGTGCACGTAGGTCCATAATCTCAGACATTTGGGATATCCTATCTAACGGCTTCTTGTTGTACATTACTGGAAGTAAGGCCATATGTTTGAGAACACCAATTTGAGTCTGCAAGAACTTGACGTACTTAAAAGCAGCTTGAAACATCTCGGCCGTGTTCATCTTTTGAACACCGGGAATTAGCTTCCCAAGTTCTTTTGTCTTCTTACGAATCTTTCTTCGCCTCACCCTTGCCGCCAATCATAGGAATTAAAGTAAATTTAATGTGATAGACGAAGGTCTAAATGCTTAAGATTAAAAACTTATCTAGAATTTTGTAACAGAATTTTCAAAAATGTATTCACTAAGTTCAAAGAAGAGACATGAAATGATATCGCTCACTTAAAGAAGAATCACAGGCTCAATAGCATGGCCAACAATTGTTGGTAATGACAGAACAATGAGGTCTCGTTTTATATTATGAGACTGATTTCTCAGTTATTTCTATTTCATTGAGTTAACACCATTTGAGTCCCTGTGTATTATAAAGGAAAATTCCTTAATTAATACATATAAATCAAATAGCTGATTTTTTGTTTTTTAATGTTCAGAAAATTGAAACCCTTGTTGATACTTCTGGAATATGGAAACATATGTCTATATATTTGCATGCCAGGTATCATTATATAAATATTACCAATCTATATACTCGCATCAAGGTCAAATAAACCAAATGAAGATAAGTATTATACTCTGTAACAAACAGAAGATAATTTCATCGACTAAAATAAATGGGCTACCTCAACTCATGAAAGTCGAAGTATTAAGCTATTTAACAACATATATTGCTCAAGCAACTTCTGCACTTTAGGCTATTTACCTGATTAGAATAATCAGTTTCTACTCACAAATGTTGTACAAAACAGGATAATAACAAAAATTAAACTACTTATAGAAGAGTATTCTTTTCTTTTACCATATCAATGTGGGTTGGATATTCAAACCTGCAACCATCTACGGTACTGAGTTGTTCCTGGATACATTGTCAGTATGCCATTGAACATCATCATCATCTTCCTCCATATCATCCTTGTCACCAGCCTGGCTTACAGTAGAGAAAACACAATTCTGATCAGACCAATTGCCTTTCATTTTCCAAGAGGTGGTTTTCCCGTCTTTGGTAAAAGAGACATAACCCCAATCACGTTTATAGTTATCATTCATCTTCTTTTTCTTTCAAAACGTGTCTTAGGGACCTCTCTTTTAGTAAAGTATATCTTTTACTATAAAAACTCTGATGAATAAATGAATGATAACCTTTTTTCAAAAACGTCTCTTTTCGAGTCGTTTTCTATTATCATGTCTTTGTATCCATGAAGTAATACCCTAGATCAAATTCCGTTGTGATCGATAAAAAATGGGGGTGTTACAAATGGTCTCTTGATTTCTGTAATTGATTTTGTGCCAATAAAGATGGCAAGTTTCTGTCTTTTAGAACGAATGATAATCACTTGGTCTTTTCTTGTGAGTTAATGGTCTTTTTGTGAATATTAGTAACAATGTGTTTTGCATATTGTACTTAAAAATTGCAGCATGAGGATATTGGAGGATTTAAAAGTCTCTCAATATCAGATGAAAAAGACATAGATAATGATGATGATGAATATTGGAATAACTAAAAATAATTCAAACGGGTCGAAAAGAAAATGTTTTGGATATCTGATGAGTTTTCCTTTTAACTCTTCAAGAAGAAGTTGCCTTTAACCATCCGGCACCCACCATTTGGACCTATTACTTAAAGTTAAGACTTCTGACCCTTTAACACAAAATGATTTTACAGTTATACAAAAGCCCATATAAAATGATCATGCTAAAGTAACTTACTTGCATACTTGACTTATATACTCTATTGAAATAGGATAAAACAGGTTTGCCAATTGCAATTGAGCCCACAAGCATGGCTATAACCACAAGCTGCCATTATTCCCTGAAATATCCAAAAAAGGTGAAAAAAAAATTACACATTTATTAATCGTGTGACGGGCGGGCATTGACAGTGGACTTTGTATAGTTTACGTCTTTGTTGCGGCACATAAACTTTAATGCTTTCTTACTCTTTATTCATGAAACGACCATGTATAATTGTGTGTGGGAGAAAGCTCATATCCATAAATTCTCATGAGTGCACATCAAATAGTACTGAAAAAAAAACAGATTGACATATGCTCTTTATAAAACACACTCCCAAACGCCCCCAACAAACATAATCGACATTTAATTTAGCTACTCAACATAGCACAGTTATGCCCTCACCATGAAAAATTATCTTCAATGATAAGTCCTACCCAAAAGTTTGCAACCTTCATCTGATTTAAGGTCAAAGTTCCGGTTTTGCCAGTGCATATGACAGTGACTGAACCCATAATCTCACATGCAGACGGCTTCCTGACCAGTGTTTGGATTGCATACTTTATAGTACTTATCTGCTTTAAAAATGAAGAATTAGTTTTTATTTATGCGTTTTAGACGAAAACGATAAGTCTATATGCCATAAAGGTGAAGGTAGATAGATTAAACGCACATGTTTTATCTAGTACATGATTATAGAAAATCGATAGCCAAACCAATATATCTAATTAAGAATGACACTCACGTTAATAAGAATGAATACCTTCGAAATTCATTGTTGCCCAACATCATATATCCTTCCAACCACCAAAACCTGAATGATACGTTTTCCTTGTCCAGACCCGCACATCTCAGTCATTGGTGCAGCTACTCCTCATTCTAGCTTGCCATTGTTAAGATTATGAGAAAATAAATAGATAATGTATATCAATAATAAATGTAGTAATTAGTTAATGAGTTACAGAAAATTTTCAAATAAAACCTTAAAAATAAGCTAATCCAAAGAAGAAACTATTCTCGGTCCAAAGCTTTTTGATTGCATGCGCCATAGTTGATTTTTGGCTCTGCTTTCAAACCAAAGAGAGAGTTTGTGTTCCCTACGTGGATTTGGGGTAGTGGCAACGGGTCGAGGCTCGGGTGGCATCTCTCCTGAAGCATCACAACTGTATGCTGCTAAAGTATTAAACAAGAACGGGTCAAATTGTTCAAAAGTTTATGTTATAAATAATAATAATAATAATAATAATAATAATAATAATAATAATAATAATAATAATAATAATAATAATAATAATAATAATAATAATAATAAATAAATAAATTATAGTGTTTGTAATCATATTTGACACGCTAATCTAATAGAGGTTGCACCAACACAAAATCAACTGTTACAATCTATTGTTAATTTGTTTAGTAACTGGCATGTCCTCTGATCAACGACTCATGTCTACAATAACATTGCCACTGACGAACTTCGATGTAAATTAAAACAACTGTTAAATGTTATATAAATCAAACTTTTTATAACCACTGACAATGCTAAACTGTAGACATACATGTATCATGAAGCTGTTGAGTAACCTTCGTGTTTCCAGATGTTCTGAACCTAATGTTTATATTCTGGTTCCCAACAACTTGCCCAAAAGGTATTGCCTTTTTTCCTGAAACACTGCCGCCCGTAAGCTGTAGACCATGAATACCTACACAGACAGGCTCTTCAATGCAATTCCTATTCTGCACAACAGGTAAATCGCTGGTATTTATTTTTAGTTTAGATAGTTCAAAAGCATGGGCCATTTGATTCCTGCAAAAAATAAAAATAAAGAATCAACTTGTTAGGCAACATAAAATCTGCTACTTGCTAGTAAAAGGAATTTAGACATCTACTCATACTACACCTTTTTTTTTCAAATAAAAACATTTGGCCAATTGGATTTGGAAATACAGATTTTCCAATGCATTTAGTTTCGAAACTACTACAACACTTCTGAAGAACTTTCTCACGGGAAACAACATTAGTGGATGGGGAAACAGCCCATGTTTGAGCAAGAGGTAATGTTTTCAGTATTATATTTGTGTGCGAGTTACTTACAGATTCCGGATCTCTTGCGTTTCAGGTATGTCAGGGTTTAGGTAATAGTGTGTTTCTAGTATACTGGACAATTTTAAACCTGCAATATGTGAATACGTGTTTGGAATAATGGCAGTATCAATAAACTAATACTAAGGGGATAGAGAACAACCAATATACGAATTGTTGAATTAACATACCTTCACATGATAAGGGTTCAGGGTTTTTACTTGCATGGGGAACACATACCAGAGCTGTAATATTGAATAAATTTTAGGTTATAAAAGCATGGCATTCTCTATTTTCAAATTTGACTAATAATAATATTAAGATGAAGTTACCCTTAAGATAGGTTAACGCCAACATGAAACCAATGTTAAATATCAGTGCAAAACCAAGCAAGGCAAGTGATATCCAGTAATAAAGATCTCAAACCTTTTCTAGTGCATAATTGCATATAACCTCTAAAGCCTGTTGTGATCATAATTATTGAATTTAAGATCTAGGATGCATTACTTGTTACAAATATGTTTAAATCAATAAAAAGGTAACCTTAAAATTCGATATTTGCTCAAAAGCTTCGAGTTTGTGAACTTATTATAAGGGAATTCATAGTTGTCAAAATCGTGCCTAGGCGCAAGGCTCTAGCCTTTGGGCTTTTTTCAGATCGAGGCTCATGATATGCATGAATCCCACAAAAAGCGCGCGCTTTGGGGGCTTTTTACGCCTTGGGGCTTTTTGCGCCTAGGAGATGTAACAGTTTTTTTTCTTTTTTTTAATATTAAGATAAGATACATGTGCCTTTTAAGTAACAGGGGGAGTATTTGTATGATTTGTAAATTTGAATTAATTTTAAGTTTATTTTATTGATTGAAATTTTCTTTAAGAAGTTACTTTGTTTCATTGAGTATTTTCTTTACGACATATTATCATGAAAATATGACATTGTGCCTTGAATATTAATATGTTTCTTGCTTGATATTTTGGGTTAAATTGTGAGCTTTGTTAGATATAAGCTACAAGTGTAAGACACAAGCATATTTAGTCTGATATGGATTTTTATCTCAATATAGGCCATCGAATTGATCAGTTTTAGAAGTGACAACTGATCCATTTTTCAATTTATAATGGCAATATGTCATGCATTAAGTATTTTAATGTTATTTTGTGTTATTTAAGCTACATAAATGGTCACATATGTTATAAAAAAACTTAATGTTTTTAGTGCGACTCGCATTCATGAATCCCGAGCCTTAGAATGCGCCTCGACTCGAGGCTCTTTGCCCCCTTTGTGTCTTAGTGCGCCTTGAGCCTTTCAGAACACTATAAGGGATACATGGTTACATTCAAACCCTTGCACTCTATAAATAAATAAAAAAACCTTTTGAAGAGGATATCTTAGGTCGCCTTTTTTTTTTCTTTCACATTATAAGAAGATGATAGACATGTGCTGAATGTGCCAAACAGCAAGTTAGGCTCCTTTCCAGGCTTTACCAATCGCTATTGATGATGGACATTCCCAAATGAGGTTTGTTATTATATGTTTTTAAATTATAGGAACCAAAGGCAATCGAATATATGATACCTGAGTACATGGACTAAAAGAGAAAACAACCTTATTAATCTTATTAAGTGACCATGTATCCCTTATAATAATACTAATTTTTACTCCCAATAACACTTGCCACAACGTACAACGAAAAGAGAAAACAATTTAAAAATCTTACCGATTTCAGCAGCATATATAATCTACATAGTAAAATTTAACTTGGAAGCATAAACAATTCTGAAGCTTTATAGAGCTTGTGGTAAAATGGGCAGGTTGGGTAACATTTGATTTTATACTAATAGTGTAACTCTTCCTATAAACAGTTTCACGGACTAACAGATGCAAACTGAGATAGATAAAAATATATTGCCCGCTTGTATCACATCTGTTGCAACCGATAACCGAAACTATAGAGAGACAAATACAATTAGTGTTTGCAAGCATGTTCCTTCAATTCATTATGCGTAATCTTCATCGGTAAGATTGACAAATAACAATAAGAATAAACCACGGGTTCCAGATTATGGGTTTATTACTTTAGAGTCTCGTTGATAAAAAATGCTTGACCTGGTTGTGTTGGTGAATGTCCACTTGACCTGGCTAATTTTTCTTCTAGCCAAAATTTGGCACCACAGTGTTCGCAAACCTGATTACACCTTCTTAGGTGAACATATTCTAAAGGTGGACCTGTGTTGTCATAGAAAGTGTAAGGGCAAAAAAGAGTGACATTCTGGAATGTTGGAAAAAGGTATACATTATGAGAATTTCTTTCTTTTGCTAACCTTGTGAATTACTCTGTTCGGATTCTTTTATTCTATTAGAATATGTATTCTGAGAATTTGGGCCTTCTTGCATGTCTGAAATACATAGGTGCAACAATTATTTAGCATAATATAAATTCCACATAGTAATGAGTACGATGGTAACAAATATACATTTTACTTACTCTGAGTAGGTCGCCGTTTACGTTTGTTTTGGTTAGTCACCTTATAACTTCATGACTATCCTATTGTTGCCATGAAACCATTTATGAAAATCTCTCAAAGTGTTTATGATAAAAAAAACATACTTTGTTAACACTTCGAGAGTTTTGCATTTCATTTGAAGGACTCCCCCTTCACATGTGCTCATGTATATTTTAGGAAATTTGCGCATGCGGGAGGAGTTTGCACTTTTGAATTGATCTACTTTCAATGAACACAACCGATTCGAGACACGCTTACATCACTAGTTAGACTAGCTTGAAGTTATTACCCGGCCTGGTCAAGTCCACAGAAAGTTTCTCGAAACGGTACATCTCTACTCAAACAAATCCTTTTCGAGACACGCTTACGTGGCTAGTTAAAGAGTTCCATTGTCAGCTTTTAGGTGACAACTGGCTCTAGTAACTAACTTGATGTTATTACCCGTCGAGGATAAGTCTTTTCGATTACTAACAATTTTTGTTTCGTCAATTCCTGGGTTAATTCTGAGTCGAGCTCTTTTGAGATTTAAGACGATCACATTTTAATCACGTCTTCTCCCCCTCAAAAATAGCATATCCATAGTATTTTTGATACCAATTGATTAAAACATTTTCTTTTGGATAGCTTATGGAGAGAAACGGATGTTTGATAATTCCGTATTTGTTTCCTTTAAGCATGATCTTTTTGGAACAAGTTTATATTACTCCCCCTCAAAAATAGAACATTTTGATTAAATTAAAGCTTTTAAGGATTTGAGGGAGTAATATCTTGAGCTAAAAAGTTTTGAAAACCTTTTGAAACATTTTTCAACATTTTGCTCAAAAAAAAATTAAGAAGACTTTGATAAGATTTTTGGAGAGAAGTCTTCTTATCTTTCAGGATTGTCTCACATAAATGTACAACAGGGTCCTTTCTTTGAAAATCGCGGGTTATACACTGTTATGTGTGCATAAGCCATTATGTTTTTAGGATAAGTGCTCAAAGAATATGAAAAACCTTTGAATGATTAAGCACTTTCCTTTCTTTGAAGAACGAGTCCTTAGCTGAAATACTAAGAAGTCATAATGTTGAAGTCCGAGTCCTTAGCAGAAGTACTAAGAAGTCATTATTTTGAAGTCCGGGTTTCGTACTGAAGTATACGAAAGCCATAATGTTTTTAGATTAGACAACAACTTTTGGACCATTTAAGCACGGCGCTAACTGGGTTACCATATTTTGAAATCCATTTGTAAGTTGTGTCAATCCGAGACAAAGAAGTTGAATTCCAACGAGGACTGAAAACCGGTGTTTCATTTTGAAATAAGGCTCGTGGAATCAACGGTGATTTAAAACTCTTTTGCTTTTGAAAGTTGTTTGAGAAACTCGGTGTCTCTCTTGGAGTTTTAAAACTTGAAGAAGAAGTTTTCCATCCATTGTTGAAACTCGGTGTTTCATTTCGAAAATGCATTTTTGGGATGAATGGAAACCTTCCAGAATTAGGATTTTTCAAAGCATAGTCATTCGTTTGTTGTAGCGGAAGCATTTCAGAGTACGAATATTTCAAATGTTTTGAACGACTTTGCTTTGGTTTCCACACTGGCTTTACCGAAGTAAAACAAGAGTATGGAGTTTGAAAACCTTGATTCTTTTCTTTATGAGCACTTGCATTTGAAACCTTTTGAGAAGTAAATGTTTCTGAAAAATTAGGTCTCTTTGAAAATTTCCTTCCTTTTTGCAAAGAATAGGTTGTAAACTGAGAAACCTTTTTCGAAAACGGTTTGGAAGATTCACCCGTGTAAACCTTCTCCAAAACACTTACTTGTGGTTTAGACTCGTTTGAAACTTGAGATTTTCCTTTTGACCGGTTAAGAACATCAAACTTCGCTTTTAAGGCATTGTATGACGTTCTCAAATCATTGTATTCTTTTTGAAGAGAAACATTATCTGATGATGCCAGTTTTTCTTGCAAAGAAGCATTTTGATTTTCAAGATGTGCAAAATATTTTTCATATTTGTCTGTTTCGATTGAAAAATCATTTTTGGCATCACCAAAATCCTTGGTTTGTTGTGCAACCGTTTTTTCCAATTCAACAATTTTCTTTTGAAGCACAGATTTTTCTTTTTCAAAAAGATGATTTGGGACGATCTGAGATTCAGATTTGTTTGAAGTTTGATTCTGAACTCTTGACCGCTTGATTGAATCAAACAAGTTTTTGTAAGTCTGTTTCAAATGCTCATTTTCTTTTTGTAATGATGCCACAGCATGTTCCAATTCAAGATTTTTTGTATCAAGTTCGTCTAAATCAAACTTGATATTGGTATCACAACAATTTTCTTCAAAAATCTTTTCTTTTTCTTTAAGCACTGATGTCAAAGAGTTTTCAGAAGACATTTTCTCATTCTTCTCTTGCAGTTTAAGTTGGAAAGAGATACTCTGTGCTTCGAGTTTTGCAAGATGTTTCTCAAACTGAGCTGTTCTTTTTGACAATTCTTCTTTGACATCAGCTGCTTCTTTTGAAAGCTCGGTGATTTTCTTTTTGAGACAAAGATTTTCAGATTTCAGAGAAGATGTTTGTTCAAAATTCTCATTCACTTTCTCATGGCTAACAGATGCTGACTTGAACGACTCTATTTGATTTGTGAAAAATTCTTTTTGAATGTCTAGAATTAAGCATTTTTCATCAAATTCGTCTTCCAGAGAGTGAACGTACTTTAGATCTTTTCTCATTTCAGTTACAAGATATTTTTCAAAGTACTCAAAACTTAAGTTGAGATTTTTCACATGAGGTTCAATCTCATCTTTCAAAATCTTTTGGACTTCAATCTTAAGGCGTACATCTGATGAAAGAGGATTAGAGAAAACGATGTTATCGATGTTTACTTGCTTAAACCAAATGGCCTTTAACGTATGCTCAATGTGATGTTTAAGACTACAAAATTGTTTCCTTGCTTTATTTTGCCATAACGTAGCATCATAAGTAGCAAGTTGAGCTTCTTTGAAAAATCTTTTCACATTTGTGTCTTTTCTTTTGAAAGGTGCTTTTGGAAAATATGTCAATTGTGTACAACCATACACAAAGCCGTGGTACGAGAGAGGGTTTTTTGTTTGTTTTACTTTCAAATGTTTTTCCTCTTCAGATTTTAAAATATCTTGAGACTCAAACAAAAGATCATCTGACAATTCTTTTCCCATATCTTCAGCGTTGTACAAAATAGGTGTCAGCTTTTTCACTTTGTTTAAAAAACACGGTTTTCCATTTTCCACATTAGCATTATTCACAAAACCAATCCCAGATGTTTGTTTCTCAACCTCCTCATCTTTAGTAGGCAGCATGTTGATTGTCTGAGAAGTCTGTCCCAATTTTTGAAGTTTGTTTTCAAGATCGTTTGTTCGTTTCAAAAACTCTTTGTTTTCATTCTCAAGTTTTGTGTTTACAATCTCAAAATTTGATGTGGTTTTCTGAAGCTTTGAATTTTCACTTTTTAAATCATTGTTCTCTTTTAAAAGCGCTTGAACCTTTCTGTTGTTAACAACCATTTGAGCATCCAGATTTTGAATGGAACGTTTTTCACGAAGAACAGCTTCTCTATAACCAACTTCAAGTTCTTCATTTCTTTTTAAAAGTGGTTTGACAGACTCTCCATACATTTCAAACTTTTGAGCTTGAGATTTAAGGTTTGAGTTTTCAAATTCAAGTTCAGATTTTCTTTTTGTTACATTTTGAAAACCTTTTTCCATTTCTTTAAATCTCTCAAGCTCTTTTGTCAATAAGACATTCGTTTGCTTAGCTTTGCGATTGTCCTCTTTGCACTTTTCAAGTTCATGTTTGAAATTATCGATTAATGAAGCAAATAAGGCACGATCTTGTTCATAAGAAGATCCATCCTGGGCAGGCTCACCTCTATTAGGATCCATATCTGGAGTATCAAAAGTGATATTACTATCATTTTGTTCCACAACATAAGTGTCACTAATAGACTCAGGATGCGCAGGATGTGTCTGATCATGAACAAACATATTCTCAAATATATCAACATTATCATGAGCATGTGAATGTTGTACCGTAGCAAATATCTCTGTGTCTGATGAAGGTCTGATATGATCATCTTCGGTGTCCCAAACAGCTTCATTCCTTTGTGTACCATCAGTATCTGAATCATAGGTAGGACTGCTGCTTTGAACCTGTTGTTCTGAAGATGAATCACTTCCCGTGAAAACCAAACTATCATCTGATGCATCATCTGTAACAATTCGCATTTTCAGATTTATTTCTATTCCCGAAAATTTTACTATTCACTTTTACTATTCATTTTTCCTGAAATTTTCCCGAAAGTTGATTTTTATTTCATATTCTCGAGTGATAAATCATTTCCATGACAAATTAAATGTTTGACATTCGTTAGATCATTTTCGTGAAAGTTATTAAGGAATTACACGGAATTATACGTTTTAGGATAAAACGTCATTCAAAAATTCTACGCACAACGAAACTCGACCGCGTTAAGTGACCCCGCATCAGAAAAATGTTTAGTACTCTCATGATTAATTAGAGAATTAATCGTGACTGAGAAAAACATGACCAAAACTTCCCAGCAGGTCACCCATGTCGGTACTATTCTCATATGAGCACGCTTAACCGAATGGGCGATTAACCGTTAGACCACGAAACGAGTTTCTAAGAAGTTTTGAGTTTTCAAACTTATTAGAAAAAGTCAACATAATTTTTCCCTCCTCCTTTGACCAAAAGTCATTTCTTGATTTGTAGGCTTACGGTTTGATGTCTAAAAGACATTTAACACCAACCGACACTAGACTGAGCCCAGCCTAGACATTATAAGTCATTTTAAGTCATTATTATCCTATTAGAAAAGTTACATTTTACTTTTCTCAATTTTACGCAACTTTCGTACGTTTTACGTATTACGCGTTTTAGACCCGTGTTTCCAGTTTTTAGCAGGGTTTACCACCCAAATGGAACCTACCACTCATTTTATATTTTATTATGGGACATATGGACATGTCTAACAATACTTTAAAGTTTCATAATTTAACGACACCCGGTTTTACGTTTTGAGGCCTAATCATTTACGGTTGGCATTTCCCGGAGTCAAAACTAGTCACATAAGTAAGATAACTCATCCAAAAACCTAGTCACTCCCCCTTATCCATGTTGAACCGCCATAGGGGGGGGGAGTCACCCCTTGTGTGGCTTAATCTCCTAACTTGTGCTCTAGGATCATTACATGTGTTAACCTTGGCCTCCAAGGTTGGACTAGTCAACAAAACTAACCTCCTTAAGACCCTATAAAAGCCCCCCATCCCCCCATATGGCCGGCCATCACAACACACCAAAACACTTCACACTTAGCTTTATTTCTTCCTAGTTATAGCAAGGATCAAGTGCAAGATCAAGATAGAAACCCTAGATAGCTTATTTTTCACCAAAAATCTTCCAAACCCTAACATACTTGGTGTTTTCTCTTGAGTTTAAATCCACTCAATACACCTCAACTTTCATTACATATCTTTCAAGAATACAAGGGTAGAAGGGTTACTAAAGTGGAGGAAAGCTTATTCAATCAAAGTCCTAGTTCTTGTCCTAGTTTCCCTTTTTCATTAAGGCCAAAAGTTGTAAGCAAACCCTAACATACTTTCTTGTTAATTATCATTTTCATACTCTTTGTGTTTCATTCATGCTATATATGGTCTTTGTATGGAGTTCATGATGTATAAAAATGGACAAAACAAGTATTAATATACATGTGTTAACTTATGTCAAGTAAACAAGCAAACTAATGAATTTCTTGGTAAGACCTGATCAAAATGGTAAAAACATGATATTTGATTATTACATATTGTGGTAGAGGACCTAACAAGGAAACCATAGCAATTTGAACCACCCAAAACGAGTATACGAGTCAAAAGTTATGGCGATTTGAAATTACCAAAGATTTCCGGCAAAACTGCCAAATAGCTTCCTGATCAAATTTGAGTTTTGAAAGTCCTACTTCTGGTCCGATTCATCAAAAAGTTAAAACACGAAAGTTGTCCGGAACGACGTTTTCGTTCAGGAATAAAGAAGCTCGAGACCTAAAAATGCTTTCCGAGTGATAAAATTCTTCAAAATCTTAACAGCCCATTTTAGACCAAAGTCACTATATTATAGTTATGATTTACTAAGACCAAGAGGTCTAATGACCTAAAGCCGAGACCACAACCATGGCTAAAGCCAAGGTTGAGTCTCAAGACCATGGAAAAATGACCAAGGTCACGGCGAAGCCATGACTAAATGACCATATAAACTTACTTAGGCGAAAACATGAAACAAAGAATTGACGATAACTTGAACAAACAATTTGGATCTACTCCACCTAAAGAAGCATGAGATACAAGTTATAATAAACTACCCCTAATAACAATCTTCATGTACTAATAAACTTTCCTAAGTTTATTCAAATATCGGACATGTAACTTTTCGGATCAAAACTTATATCTATATATTTCATCAACTACTACAATAGTAGGGAGCCTCATGTGAGGAGTTCATTATGTAAGCCGTCGAGTTGAGTTGTGGATTTACGAGTTAAAGTGTCCTGGCTCCTCGAACGCTTACTAACATGACTTCTGAATTATGTCGGCCCGAACGGTAGTAAACGATATACCAAAACATACATGTTTCATGAATCTTTCCTTCAAAGACTTATACTATACATCATACTACATCATGAACATTATGCAAGACATATATAGGCAATTCTTCGTATGCTTAGACGTTACTCAAAACCTAAGTCGCAACGTTCTATTAT
This sequence comes from Artemisia argyi, assembly GCA_030686995.1. Taxonomy (NCBI): domain Eukaryota; kingdom Viridiplantae; phylum Streptophyta; class Magnoliopsida; order Asterales; family Asteraceae; genus Artemisia; species Artemisia argyi. The sequence goes on along the minus strand of CM060704.1, from coordinate 69,030,217 downwards.
AGGCTACTCTTAGAGACTTTCACGATTCGACTACCACTTTGATTTCACATCACTTAAGCTTAAGGTGAGTCATAGCCCCTACTTTTTCATATTTGTTTCAACTCTTTGGGGGGGGATACATGCACAACTACTTTCTTACTTGTACAAATACTTGATCGCATTATACTTGATTGTTCTATACTTGATTGTCTTATACTTGATCGCATTATACTTGATTTCATACATACATGTTTATGTTATACTTAACTGCGTTATACTTGATTGTGTTACTGCCAGTGGCTCCAGATTAAGTTGCTGGATGACCATTGAGACTTCCGGTGGCTCCACATTAAGTTGTTGGATGACCATTGAGGCTATTGATACATCCTAACATTTGCGAATGTTGGATACATCATAAACGTGAGGTCTTCGGAGATGAAGTGTAGACTCACGACTAATTGCTAAACTGTTTTGATGAACTTATACATGTCTTTATTATACCATATATATTAGCAGTGGGTTGTGAACACACAGGTTACAAGTCTCTTATGGCGGGACTTGTAACTGAGTGGATTCACGATGCCTTTGCTGTGTGAACATTCTTTAAGGCTTTTCAACTATTTTAAGACAAACTCTATGAACTCACCAACCATTGTGTTGACACTTTAGCATGTTTATCTCAGGTCTATAAGGTGATAGCTGTTGCATGGAGCATAGAGTCGCTTGGCATGTTTTGAAGACTTATGCTTTTATCTTTACCATTCGATTTGTCTTAAAACTCTTATGTATTGTATTATGGAACTCAAGTTTGTATTTCGGAATTTATTAATCGAATGGTCACTTTTCAAAACGTCTCATTTAGAGTTCGTTTTCTATACCTTGTTCTTTGTATTATGAAGTAGCACCCTTATGACACAGTCTTCCGCTGCGGTATTTTGGGGGTGTTACAGATTGGTACCAGAGCCTTGGTTATAGAGAACTAGGTTGCATTTAAGTGCCTAGACTATAACTGCTATATACGTTAGGACCCTTCTCTTTATTTTGCCTTACACACACTTCATGCGCCTATGCTTATTGCTAATTGTTTGTTTAGAAGAAACCCAGACAATAGTCAAGTCATCAAAAATTTAGAGCTAAGTAATAATTGTTTAAATAACTTAATCTTGTGACAGTTCTTGTTTGATAAGACATAAGATTAAGTTAAATAAAGATTATTAGTTTCCTGTAGAGATTTGATGATTTGCCTTATACTTGCTTTATATGATTCTAAATACCTAGAAGTGGTTCATATGTCCTAGTACGACACTCAAACCTTTCTACAAGCGTGACTAGTCCATTTCGTCATATCACCTTCTCTAGATACCCAGACTACGTTACCCTTTCACAACTTAAGAGCAGATGATAGAAAGTCTACCCAATTATGTAGTACCAATTGTTGATTTATGTGTGCCTGGAAAATATGTATACGTGTGAAAGGAAGCAATTATAATTATGGTGGCCAACATAATTATAAATGCGTCATGACTCACGTAGACATATGTGACCATGCTTACATTAATCAACGATTGACTCAAATTGACAAGATTTAAGACTAAGTAGTCCAGGAATATCACCTCATATCTGACGTCGACAAAATATCCCTCCTTGTAGATATCATGGCACCAAAGAGAGTAACTCGTAGCACTAGCCGAGGTGGTGCAACACCAAGAGGTGGAAGAACTGGTGGTCGTGGAGGTAGAGGAACTGCTCACGACACTAGTAATCCTAGTTATGATAGTGGAAGAACTGGTGGACGTGGAGGTAGAGGAGATGCTCACGACACTAGTAACCCTAGTAACGCTGGTGGAAATCCAGATGTCTCCACCATTATTGCCCAACAACTACAAAACCTACTTCCCACTATAGTCACACAAGTTGGCAATCACATGAACAATTCGGGAAACCACGGAAGCATAAATGACGCTACAAATAATGGAGGAAGGAATGATAACAACAACAACAACAACAACAATCATAGGACTGGATGTACGTATAAGGAATTTACGTCATGCAAACCATTTGAGTTTAATGGCAAAGGAGGTGCATTGGCATATACTCGATGGGTCGAGAAGATGGAGTCAGTGATTGACATCAGTAACTGTGCAATCCACCAGAGAGTGAAATATTCTGCATGCTTACTATCAGAAAAGGCATTGACATGGTGGAACATGCAGATTCAAGCAAGGACTAGAGAAGCAGCTGTAGGCATGTCATGGGATGACTTTAAGGGACTACTGAAGGAAGAATACTGCCCGGTTAATGAAATGCAAAAACTAGAAGACGAGTTTTGGCATCACTCTATGGTAGGGGCTGGTCATGCAACCTACACAGACCGGTTTCATGAACTAGCTAAACTAGTTCCTCATCTGGTTACCCCTGAATCCAAGAGGATTGAGAGGTACATTTATGGCCTTGTTCCCGAGATTCGTGGGATGGTGAAAACAACCGAACCTCCCACGATTCAAAGTGCAATATTAAGAGCAGGGACCCTAACAGATGAGATGGTTAGGAATGGAACTTTGAAGAATAGTGACAAAAGGAAGGGAGCAGGTGAATCAAGCGAGCAAAAGGGTACAATGGTTGATAATAAGAGAGTAAGAGGATTTGCGGCAACAGTTTATGATCAGGGAAAGTATGAAGGTCCACATCCTAAGTGTAATAAATGTGCTTATCATCATCAGAGGTCTGAGCCCTGTCGAATGTGTACTAATTGCAATCAAAAGAGCCATTTTACAAATCAATGTAAAGCAATAGCAATGCAAGTAACACCGGTGAATGCGGGCAATATAAGAAACAACCAAAAGACATGCTTTGAGTGCAACAGCCCAAACCACTTCCGAGATACTTGTCCTAAGTTAAATAGGGCACAGGGACAAGTGCTGGACAACCCAACTTTAGCCGTTATGCTTGAAGAAAATAACCCAAACCGTGGATACAATGTTAGTCCACCTCGGGGTCGAGCATACTATTTGGGTGCTAAGGAAACCCGCAATGCGTAACGGGTACGTACCTTATCCTACCATATTATTCTATTCTAGTTCAAAATCTAGCTTTATTATGCCGTTATTAAGATAAGAGACCTAGACACACTAAACTTCGGGACGAAGTTTCCTGAAGGGGTAGAGACTGTAACAATTCGCATTTTCAGATTTATTTCTATTCCCAAAAATTTTACTATTCACTTTTACTATTCATTTTTCCTGAAATTTTCCCGAAAGTTGATTTTTATTTCATATTCTCGAGTGATAAATCATTTCCATGACAAATTAAATGTTTGACATTCGTTAGATCATTTTCGTGAAAGTTATTAAGGAATTACACGGAATTATACGTTTTAGGATAAAACGTCATTCAAAAATTCTACGCACAACGAAACTCGACCGCGTTAAGTGACCCCGCAACAGAAAAATGTTTAGTACTCTCATGATTAATTAGAGAATTAATCGTGACTGAGAAAAACATGACCAAAACTTCCCAGCAGGTCACCCATGTCGGTACTATTCTCATATGAGCACGCTTAACCGAATGGGCGATTAACCGTTAGACCACGAAACGAGTTTCTAAGAAGTTTTGAGTTTTCAAACTTATTAGAAAAAGTCAACATAATTTTTCCCTCCTCCTTTGACCAAAAGTCATTTCTTGATTTGTAGGCTTACGGTTTGATGTCTAAAAGACATTTAACACCAACCGACACTAGACTGAGCCCAGCCTAGACATTATAAGTCATTTTAAGTCATTATTATCCTATTAGAAAAGTTACATTTTACTTTTCTCAATTTTACGCAACTTTCGTACGTTTTACGTATTACGCGTTTTAGACCCGTGTTTCCAGTTTTTAGCAGGGTTTACCACCCAAATGGAACCTACCACTCATTTTATATTTTATTATGGGACATATGGACATGTCTAACAATACTTTAAAGTTTCATAATTTAACGACACCCGGTTTTACGTTTTGAGGCCTAATCATTTACGGTTGGCATTTCCCGGAGTCAAAACTAGTCACATAAGTAAGATAACTCATCCAAAAACCTAGTCACTCCCCCTTATCCATGTTGAACCGCCATAGGGGGGGGAGTCACCCCTTGTGTGGCTTAATCTCCTAACTTGTGCTCTAGGATCATTACATGTGTTAACCTTGGCCTCCAAGGTTGGACTAGTCAACAAAACTAACCTCCTTAAGACCCTATAAAAGCCCCCCATCCCCCCATATGGCCGGCCATCACAACACACCAAAACACTTCACACTTAGCTTTATTTCTTCCTAGTTATAGCAAGGATCAAGTGCAAGATCAAGATAGAAACCCTAGATAGCTTATTTTTCACCAAAAATCTTCCAAACCCTAACATACTTGGTGTTTTCTCTTGAGTTTAAATCCACTCAATACACCTCAACTTTCATTACATATCTTTCAAGAATACAAGGGTAGAAGGGTTACTAAAGTGGAGGAAAGCTTATTCAATCAAAGTCCTAGTTCTTGTCCTAGTTTCCCTTTTTCATTAAGGCCAAAAGTTGTAAGCAAACCCTAACATACTTTCTTGTTAATTATCATTTTCATACTCTTTGTGTTTCATTCATGCTATATATGGTCTTTGTATGGAGTTCATGATGTATAAAAATGGACAAAACAAGTATTAATATACATGTGTTAACTTATGTCAAGTAAACAAGCAAACTAATGAATTTCTTGGTAAGACCTGATCAAAATGGTAAAAACATGATATTTGATTATTACATATTGTGGTAGAGGACCTAACAAGGAAACCATAGCAATTTGAACCACCCAAAACGAGTATACGAGTCAAAAGTTATGGCGATTTGAAATTACCAAAGATTTCCGGCAAAACTGCCAAATAGCTTCCTGATCAAATTTGAGTTTTGAAAGTCCTACTTCTGGTCCGATTCATCAAAAAGTTAAAACACGAAAGTTGTCCGGAACGACGTTTTCGTTCAGGAACAAAGAAGCTCGAGACCTAAAAATGCTTTCCGAGTGATAAAATTCTTCAAAATCTTAACAGCCCATTTTAGACCAAAGTCACTATATTATAGTTATGATTTACTAAGACCAAGAGGTCTAATGACCTAAAGCCGAGACCACAACCATGGCTAAAGCCAAGGTTGAGTCTCAAGACCATGGAAAAATGACCAAGGTCACGGCGAAGCCATGACTAAATGACCATATAAACTTACTTAGGCGAAAACATGAAACAATGAATTGACGATAACTTGAACAAACAATTTGGATCTACTCCACCTAAAGAAGCATGAGATACAAGTTATAATAAACTACCCCTAATAACAATCTTCATGTACTAATAAACTTTCCTAAGTTTATTCAAATATCGGACATGTAACTTTTCGGATCAAAACTTATATCTATATATTTCATCAACTACTACAATAGTAGGGAGCCTCATGTGAGGAGTTCATTATGTAAGCCGTCGAGTTGAGTTGTGGATTTACGAGTTAAAGTGTCCTGGCTCCTCGAACGCTTACTAACATGACTTCTGAATTATGTCGGCCCGAACGGTAGTAAACGATATACCAAAACATACATGTTTCATGAATCTTTCCTTCAAAGACTTATACTATACATCATACTACATCATGAACATTATGCAAGACATATATAGGCAATTCTTCGTATGCTTAGACGTTACTCAAAACCTAAGTCGCAACGTTCTATTATAGGCTACTCTTAGAGACTTTCACGATTCGACTACCACTTTGATTTCACATCACTTAAGCTTAAGGTGAGTCATAGCCCCTACTTTTTCATATTTGTTTCAACTCTTTGGGGGGGATACATGCACAACTACTTTCTTACTTGTACAAATACTTGATCGCATTATACTTGATTGTTCTATACTTGATTGTCTTATACTTGATCGCATTATACTTGATTTCATACATACATGTTTATGTTATACTTAACTGCGTTATACTTGATTGTGTTACTGCCAGTGGCTCCAGATTAAGTTGCTGGATGACCATTGAGACTTCCGGTGGCTCCACATTAAGTTGTTGGATGACCATTGAGGCTATTGATACATCCTAACATTTGCGAATGTTGGATACATCATAAACGTGAGGTCTTCGGAGATGAAGTGTAGACTCACGACTAATTGCTAAACTGTTTTGATGAACTTATACATGTCTTTATTATACCATATATATTAGCAGTGGGTTGTGAACACACAGGTTACAAGTCTCTTATGGCGGGACTTGTAACTGAGTGGATTCACGATGCCTTTGCTGTGTGAACATTCTTTAAGGCTTTTCAACTATTTTAAGACAAACTCTATGAACTCACCAACCATTGTGTTGACACTTTAGCATGTTTATCTCAGGTCTATAAGGTGATAGCTGTTGCATGGAGCATAGAGTCGCTTGGCATGTTTTGAAGACTTATGCTTTTATCTTTACCATTCGATTTGTCTTAAAACTCTTATGTATTGTATTATGGAACTCAAGTTTGTATTTCGGAATTTATTAATCGAATGGTCACTTTTCAAAACGTCTCATTTAGAGTTCGTTTTCTATACCTTGTTCTTTGTATTATGAAGTAGCACCCTTATGACACAGTCTTCCGCTGCGGTATTTTGGGGGTGTTACATCATCCTCGTTGACAGTTTCCTCTTCTATTTGAAAATCTTTCTCTGTCTCTTTTTCAATCACCTCTGTTTCCTTTAACTGCATCTCTCTTTCAATTAGCTCTCTTTCCCGTTTCAGCTTCTCAATCTCATTCCCTGAAGTGATTATTTCTTTTTCATTTGAATCCCTCTTCTTTTTCTGCATCTCCCTCAGATGAAGTGATCTTGCATTAAGCACCATTTCCAGTATGTTCATATGATTAAGCAATTGATCTCTAAAGACTTCAATTTCTATGCTAGTGAAGTGTTTTTTCCATATACTGCTTGCTGATCCATAATCCCAAGAATTCTTAAACGCTCTAAAATCCATGGTCATGAACCCATTTAACTGTGTCTTGAGCTCTCTAAATCCTACCATGCAATCACTTCCCTGTTCAATTTGCATTTTGAGTTGAACTATGTTGGTTTGAAGATTCCTTTTGAAGGTAACAAAGTCCATTTCAGATCCGAAGAATGTCTCAAAAGTTCTAAGAAATGATGAATCCCATAATGGTTGACTTGCTTCTGAGAGAGCCACACATTGAAGCTTAACAGATTCAAAATGTATTAAACAATTTTCTTTGGAGTGCATTGCGAGCTTAATCCTAACTTGCGTCTCTCTTTCCTTTTGCTCTTTCATTTCCATTGTTTAACGATATGTGATAAAGTTGATCTTAGGATCTTTTAAGATAACAAAGGTTGTTGTTTGAAGATTAGATGTTTTGGTGAAGATGAAAAATGTTCTCGGTTGAATATTTTGTGATTTCAAATTTTCCCTCCAAAAAATGAATACGAAAATTTTCTTTCTCAAAATTTGAAAACCACAAAGAAATACAATTCTAAGGTTACCTGAAAATTTTGAGTTTTAAAAATTTTGACGCCTAATTTTACCGAAAAAATTTTGAATTTTGGCCGAAAAATTCGAATTTCGGGCCAAAATTTTCAACGTTATACCAAAATTTAAATCTCGCGTAAAAATTGAACGTTTAGTGTCCTGTAAAAAATAAATTTTACTCAAATTTTCCCGCCAAAAAACTTTTTTTTTTCTTTTTTTTGGTCTAACTCGATAAACCTTGTTTAAATCTAACTCGATATGATATCTTTAAGGAATTGTAACTCGGTAAGTCCTGATGGTTGTCAAACTCGGTAAGCTCAGATGTTCAAACTCGGTAAGTCCTTGACACTTTCAAACTCGATAAGCTCAGATTTTCAAACTTGGTATGTCCCTAACTCGGTAAGTCCTTAAAAGCGTTCAAACTCGGTATGTACTTTTAAGTTTTCAAACTCGATAAGTCATGTAGTTGAACTTAGATTGTCTAACTCGATAACTTGTATTGAGTTGGGCAGAGTTTCCCCTTAGTATAAGCCACAACGAACCTAACTCGATACACGATTAGGTAAAGGCTAACTCGCCAATTTACAAGTCTAACTCGCTAGACTTAACACCAAACTCGATAGCTTTTATCTCAAACTCGGTAAGCTTGTCCCAAACTCGGTAAGCTTTTTTCAAACTCGATAAATAATTTCCCAAACTCGGTACGATTTTTTCAAACTCGATAAAATAATTTCCCAAACTCGGTATGATTTTTCAAACTCGATAAAATAATTTCCCAAACTCGGTAAGCTTGTCCCAAACTCGGTAAGCCTTTTTCAAACTCGATAAATAATTTCCCAAACTCGAAAAATTTTTCTTACTCGAAAAAAATTAGATGAACCGTAACGAGGTTCTTAAAAATCCGATTTTTCACCCAAAAAACAATCTAAAACAACCTAAAATTATCCCTAGGCTCTTGATACCACTTGTTAGGACCGTAGAACAACCTAAATCACTATCGAATCAAGCTTAAACCTAGAGAGAGAAAGTAAGTAGAGAGAGAGAGTGAGTGGGAACTCTAATGTGTGAAGTAATAACCTTGTTATGACTAAGAGAATCACTAAGAGAACCAACCTCAAAATGAGGCCTTACATGTGTATTTATACTTGTAGTCTAGGGCTTCACATATCTTTGACCATATTACATAATTAGCCCTTAGACATTATACAAGCATGAATAATACACATAAACTTAATAAACTAGCATTTACTAACTATTACATTGATATATTTAACTAACTATTTGACTCAATAATGATCGTCACTTTTAATCCTAACAGGACACTTATCTCAATTACACATGAAAGGGTTCAAGGGCTGAAAACCCTTGAAAAACCTGTAAAATTCGTACTAAGTTCGGCCTTAGGGTTTCTCCAAAACTTCTCTCTTTTATGAATGAAAATTAGAAAACTATATATAGGAAATTGAGGCTGACGGCGTCAAGACCAAATAGGTGACGCCGTCATCTCGCCGCCAAAAGAATTCTCGGACTGCCTTGATCTACTTCTGACGCCGTCACGTTATAACTTTTTCCAGGCCGTCACGTATTTTACTCTTGACGCTCTTCCTTGTGACGCCTTCATTTCTGTACTGGGTCATCATGAAAATTACTCTTGACGCCGTCAAAATGTTGCTCTTGACGCCGTCACCTACTGTTCCCAGCTTGGAAAATTAAGTCTTTGGCGTTTTCTTCACTTTTATGCTCCAAAAACGTCCGAATTGCTTTATTTTCCAGATTTCTCTCCCAAAGTACCTAAAATCACAAAAAGGAACGATTTAGGGCAATATTTGATCAAATAAATTCAATTCCCGGCTTAAATGACCCCCTAAAAGTGGTTCATTTTTCGCCTCATCAACGGCACCACGGGTAAAAATCTGGAAATTTCACCAGTTTTGTTTTTCTAACGGAGTTTTAAAGTTTTTGTTGAATTATTAAGTTTTATAATCTCCAGGAAATCTGCAAACTTCATTCCACAAGCATTATATCTTACTTTGTTTTCTAGGATTTAGTAACTTATGTAGATTGCCGCCGATTTTATGCGAGGTTGCTTTGTCAGTTTTCTCAGGATTTACAGGTTATATATGACAAGAAGATGATTTATTTTTCTGGAAGGGAAGCTTTGATTGTTCATTTTCTTGGAGGAAGATCTAACCTGGCCACCTTATTATCCATACCGAGCGAATCAGGGGAGTATTTGATTTCATTCTTTTTACTTTTTCACTTTTACATTCTTTACTTGAACATTGGGGACAATGTTCATCTTAAGTGTAAGGGGAGGGTAAAATGATGATACCTTACAAATACACTTTCGCTTGAGTTTGTTTGTTTGATAGTAGATGTGTAATAAAACTATGAGAAATACTTGTTAGTGTAATTTTAGCGCCAAATTTAAAATTTTTTACAACATTTAGGAGTGAAACTTTAGCCATAGCAAGCGTCTCATGGAAAGGAGATTGTATGACTAGCACATAACCGTACTTTTAAAAAAATTTTCCACCCAAATATATGAGGTTCGCCTTTAGATTTGATAGGAAAAGCATTTACTATTAGTTCTTATGAGTGTACCGATAACATTTAGATTCTAGAACTTGCGTTAGTGATGCATCCCTAGACCGCTAGTGAGACTACATTCGTGTGGTAGGATTTACTACATGATAAGAGGCATTAGGATCACCCTTGTGTTAAACCCGTATCATAATTACTTGACCATTTAAGTCATTGATTGGCTCCAAACGGTCAACCTTAATTGACCAGGTGAATGGTCAACAAGGTCAAACTGCCTAGAGTCAATGCTCCGCGGAAGTATAGTGTTTCCCCGGGTCGTTATTTCCCGACGAGGTGTGGATCGTTAACAAACGGTTTTGTGATCGGGTGAATCTGGACAGGAAAAGGGTTTGTGAGTGATTAAGCTAAGGAATCTACAAGGAAATAGCTTAAACAAGCTATGTGAATAAGACTTGAAATTAGGAAAAACCAGAAACGTTTAAAACTTAAAACGCGTACGTTCACGTTTAAATAAAACGTAAACGTACGAAATAAAAAGTGAAAACTGAAATCTGAAAACACCCAGGGGGTGAAAATGACTTTTTTACAAACTAAAAGGTAAAAGAAAATTTTTAGAAAAAGAAAATAAATTTTTACACTAATTAATTATTTATTATTAATTAAATACTAATTAATACTTAATTATTAATATTTAAACAACTTAAATATAATACAATATTAATTAAATGCTAGAAAAATGAAAATAAAATTTCTAAAATTATAAAATAACTAAAAATAAGTTTTAAAATTAAAAATAGGTATTTTTGACTTTTTGTGGTTTTTCTATTAATTAATTACTAATTACCTAATTAAACTATTTTAAATTAAGAAAAATACTAAATGAACAGAAAAAATTATAAGAAAATTTCTAAAATTATTTTACAACTTATAAAAGCTAGAAAAAATATAAAAACTAGGTTTCACTTAATAAAAACTAATTATGCTATTTAAAACTTAATATTAATTAATTATTAATAAAACTAGGATTAATTCTAATAAATACTAAATAATAAAATAAAAATCTGAGAAAATTATTATAAATACTTTAATATAAGAGGAATTTAAGAAAAATATAAAAAAGCTAAGTTCTTAATAAAAATTTAAAAATGAAAATTAAAATTTAAATAAAATTAAATAGAAACTATCACTTAAAAATTAAATTGGATTTTTGGAATTTTTCTTTTGGAAACTTAATTTAAACCTAAAAACAAGTAACTTCTGTAAAAACAAGATTTTTATAACTTAAAAATAAGCTGTGGAGAGCTTAAAAACCTTGATAGTTGACCACAGTTGACCAAGGATGAAAATAAGCTAAAATGGCATTAAGTGGGACCCACACTGTTTGATTCTAGTCCAAATAAGTTGTAGGAACTTGTTTAAGGTGTAAAAACCCAAGTGTGACCACAGAATAAGCAATAAGCCAACAAATAAGCACTTATATTTTTACATGAACTCAGAAACTGGGACAGACTTTAGGGCTTGATTCAAGTGGGGTCCACAGGGTTTTAGGTCAAACCAGGGGTCAAACCATGGTGCCTACCAGGGGGGGTTGAAATGAACCAAGGTTGGACTTGTGGACCCACTGGGGTGATCAGAAACCCACCACCAAGTGGTGGTGGTGGCAAGGATGCTGCTGATGCAAGGGAGTGATGCCCCCTGCAAGTGACTTTGAGGCTAAGTGGACCCCACAGAAAAATTTGTAAAAATCAAATGAAGTTAGGAACTTGAAGGTGAGGTGTTAGACAACAAATGGAAACAAATTTCAAGCCATGAAAACAACCACAAAATTCTATTTAAATCTTTGAAGTTTGGTAAAAAAAACTGGAAGCATGCACTTTGACTTTTTCATTAGAACTTGGTACTTTGACTTTGGCCAATTTTGGATGATCCAAACTGATTATATAAGTTATAATAAACCTAAATTAAGTTAAATTACCCTACATTTACTAGTTGAGGACTGAGTTTAGGGTTAACAGATCCTAAATCCACAACAGTGGTCAGGTAAGGGTCTTGATAGGGTTTTTTGACTTTTGAAAGAACAATACCAAGTTTTTATGGTGTATTTACCCTATTAGCACCTAATGTGACTGAATTGAACTTATTATAACACAGAAAAGAAGGCTACAACACAGTGAACACCCATGTTCCAAACACTCCCTAAGGTAACAGTTTTGATGATTTAAGGATCAAGAGGGATGTTTAAGCTTCAAAACAGATTTATAATAACTAAATATGATTAAGCAACCTTAACTAAGCTCAGAAACACAGGCAAAAACCACAATACACAGATTATCTAATCATATGCTTACTTGACTGTTTACTTTAACACATGTACATGGAGAGATCTAATCATTACACAACAACATTATAACATAAATATAACTTAATTACATCTAAATAAACAAAGACAAATTAGAAAAGCACAAAGATGAACACCTCTACAGTTAACTTGCAAAAAATTAAGAAGATGGCTTACAACTTGAGTCCAAATGCACAGGGTAACAACCAGAGGACAAATGATCAACCTAACACCTCCCAGAGGTTCTAAACCAACAAAAATTCCAATTTCAACCTTGCTCCATTCCTTCTTTTACCAATACACTGACTTTTTATTTTCTACTAATTTTTAGTGATTTTTTGGTATTTTTGAGATTTTTGAGATAAGACTATTTTTATTACATAAAAAGCTTATAAAAGGTTATTATTAACTAAAGTGAGCTTAAATGACCATTGAAACAACCTAGAACAACCTTAAATTCTGATTTGAGTATTTCACTAAAAAATTGCAACTTGGAATTCAAACTGAGAACTGGAAAATTGATTAAATAAAGATGAAATTACATATATGGAAACTGAGATTACACCTTGTAAACTAATATTAATACTTAAAATTGAAAATTACATTAATTCTACATTAGAAATTTACTAAAAATCTACATTAGCTAACTGTTACTCACTAACTCTTCCTTCTTCATTTTTTCTTTCTTTTTATAGCTCCTGGAGTGTCTCTTAGTCAATCCCACATTGATTCAAGGCCGTTGGATGGCTGAATTAAATCTTAGCCTTTGAATAAAAAATTGGCGCCAAATTCCAACTTGGCAGTTGGAGGGTTGCTTGGAGAGTTTTGTGAGTAATAAATGGGGTTTGGAGGGTAGTGGTTTGGAAGGGGAACAAGGTGTGGGTTTGGCTGATGTGGAGGAGGGGGGAGATGGGGTGTTGCAGTGGAGTAGCAGGCAAGTGGGGGTGAAGAGGTGGTCAAAGTAGGTTTGACTTGGGGGTGGTTTATATTAAAAACGGGGGAATGAAATTAGTGGTGGTGGGCTGGATTTTGTGATTGGGCCAAGGGTGGATAAGGTGGGCTGTGGATTGGAGTAATAAGGGGTGTTATTGGATTGGTTTTTGTTAGGGTGTTAATAACTTTAAGGGTCCGGTTGGTTTTGAGTTTAATCACAAGGACCAATTTGTAATTTATTGAAAATGAGGGGCTGATTTTGCCAAACGTCCAAAGTTATCATAAGGATAAAAATTGCCAAGTTTAAATATTACAAGGACCAAAATTTATATTTTCCAAAATAAAACACCCGGGGACCAATTTTGTAAATTTCCAAATTCTGGGGACTAAACTTGCAATTTTCTGAAAATTTCACCCAAGGACTATTTTTGACACATTTGGATTTTCCAAGGGCAAAAAATGATTTTCCTTTCAAAAATACCCAACCAGGGACCAAATCTGTCAATAACTGAAACTCCAGGGACTAATTTTGTAATTTTCCAAAACTTTTCAGATTTTTCACCAAAGGACAAAATATGACAACTTGTGATTGTGAAAGGACCTTTGGTGATAATTTTCCATATTTTGAATTTCCAGGGACTAGTTTTGTAATTTTATGAAAGTTGGGGGACTGAAACTGCCAATTTTGCAAACTTTGTACGTTTTTCGTCTGTTTTTGCTCATTTTGCATCTAAAACATATAAAACACAATTTTGAAATATTTTTAGTATTTTGATGCATATTTGAGTATTTTTGTATGTTTTGCAGTTCAGATTAGACCAAAAATGATGAGTATTTGAGCACTCATCAATCCCCCACACTAAACTATTGCTAGTCCCTAGCAATAAAATGTTTTGAAAGCTTGATGGATTTTAAACTCTTTACCAAAAGCCATCACTTCTGGAGTAGCCAGGTGTGAGAACTGTGGTACACCTGATAACCGTGTGATTTTGAGCAAACCACCAGCAGTCAACGGATTTGATTAGTCTTTACCAGAAGCCGTTTGCTTCTGGACTAGCCAGCATTTGATGGAATAGTCAACATCTTGGTTAGCTGATTACCAATTATGGATTTTCCACTGCCTTTACGACAAGCCATAATCTTGTGGGCTAGCCAACTCATTTGCTTTATGGGATATGGGGAGTTGAGGAACCATACAATTTTTGGCAAATTGCAAGCCATCAACGGGTTTGAGAAGTCTTTACCAAGAGCCGTTTGCTCCTGGACTAGCCAATCCCTTTTGTCGGTTAGACAAGGCGGACTGATTACCACAAAAATTTTGAACTCCAGTGAAAAATTTTTGAAAATTTTGGTCAAAACGGGGGTACTATAAGGTAAAATGTGATAAAATTCGCTAGAATAGCGAAATACCCCCCCCCCCCCCCCACACACACACTTAGGATGAATATTGTCCTCAATATTCAAAGTCCCGGCTATTATGCCGACATTTTGAACGTAAAAGGGCAACATTACAAGCTAAGCGTGGAAATATCATTTTGTATTTTCACTTCATAAGTAACCATAGCATGGGGGACTCCCCCACACTTAGGGTGAAAACCCTATAAGCATGCTACTGTTTTTGTTTACCGAGTCTCTAGCTTGACTCGACCCCGAATTCATTTGTCCTTGGGGAAGCATGATGTGGAAGAAGCAATCTCAATCGGACTTTCATTCAAGATGTTTGGACAAACATTTGAAGCACGTAAAAGTTCCACACCGATGAGATATAATACCGGCTCAAGATAATGATACATGAAAATGCCGGGATCAAATATAGTGTCTTCATTCCCGAAGGAATGAAGAACCGGAGAAGTCACCCTGTAGGTGAAGAAGGGAAGAAAGATCTTGATGACAATCAAGATTGATTCATCATCATCAGAAAGAGAATTCATGATTGGTGTATCATGAATCTCATCAGTAAAGCTCGTGTGATCTAGACATATTATAGGTGGGAGGGTTGGGATTTTGATATCAAACAAATAATAAAGGTTGAGAATATTTCCCTCCGGAACACAAAGATCAACTTTGTCTAGATCAAAGTGGAAGTTATCATACTCCGGTGGAGATATGATATGAGTGAGTTCACCGGAGAACTCCTCTAAGGTGAATAAATCATATTCGGGGAGAGAAATTTGAGAATGAAAAGTGGTACTACCACTAATCTTCTCTCCCATATGATCAAAGGTAAAGGCTTCAAACTCCGGAATAGGATCATTGGAGAAAATGTCACTATCCTTTATGGGGATAGGAGATGAAATAGGTTTCATTTTGAAAGCCTCGATTTTAGAAATGAGGAGATCGACATTCAATAATGTTGCACGAAGTGCTTCATCCTTGATTTCAGTGTCAATCTCATCATTCTCTTCTTCTAAGCTAACTAGCTTAGAAGGTAATTCTTCCATAAAAACGATGTCTCCACAAGATAACGAATCGTCATCAGTAGAATCGGAGAACATCTGAACATCATCATTGGGGAAGACAAGAGGAGGAGGAATATCACACAAATAATCAAGAATTCCCTGTGACTCTCTTGGGATTGGAACAAGGTTCTCAACACTAGACTTTATGACTTCGTCTGATTCCTTATCAGGAACAATGTCAAGATGCTCGTCCCCCATGCTCAGAGATTGAGTGTGAATCTCGGGTGTGATAAGAGTGGTTGAGATGGAATCTCATCTGATGAATCTTTATAGAATCCAAGGATATCAAGTGTATCCTCATCATCACTGTCATCAGGAATGAAACGAAATCGAGAGCTAGATCTGGCTGCTTTTTCTTTTGCTATTGATTCCCGAATAGATCTTTCATAAGCATCTTGGGAATTTATTTTAGCAGCCTGTTCGTCAGCTAACAATTCTTCCATCGATTTTTGGTTTGGATTATCTAGGGTATGTATGATTCCTCTCAAATCTTTCACTAAATCCAAAAGATCAAGGAGAAGACTTTGAGGAATTGGTGGAGATGGAGGTTCGTCATAATAGGATGTGTCAAAAGTGTTACAAGGAAATGGGTTCCTTGTTTGACAATCGGAGCTGAAGTGTGGACCTCCACAGTAATCACAGCAGTAAAACTGATGTGGCTGTGAGTCGTATGTGCTAAAGTCATAATTGTTATCAGGAAACTGCTCATAGATAAGCGTGTTTCCCGATTGACAATCAGAACTGTAGTATGAACCACCACAGTACTCACAACAGTAAAACTGCTGAGACTGATGGTGTGGTAGCTGGTGGAATGAATCAGTGGTGTCATGATAGGAATAGGGATCTTGGTTATAGACAGACACGTTTCCTGACTCTACCATGCCACAACTGGGGCAATTGCCACCATTATAAGGACTACCACACCACTGGAAAACAAGAAAGTGTGGATGAGACATAGAAAGAATCAAAAGGTTTGGGAGGGGTAGGGATGAAGAATCAAAGATGTGAGAGGGTAAAGATGAATATTTTTGGGTTTTTCGATAAACATTTTGTACAAATGATAAAGAAAATGTTTTTGTGTTTTTGTGTTCGTTGAAAACTGAGTTTAAAATGTTTTCGTGAACGGTTTTGTTTTGATAATAAGAAAATATGAACAAAGGATGTATAAATGTACAATGGAACGAATTCCAAACTCACTAATAAGAAAACCGTTTAGAATATCGCGCACACCTCCCCGGCAGCGGCGCCAAAAATTGATTGGCTCCAAATGGTCAACCTAAATTAACCAGGTGAATGGTCAACAAGGTCAAACTACCTAGAGTCAATGCTCTGCGGAAGTATAGTGTTTCCCCGGGTCGTTATTTCCCGACGAGGTGTGGATGGTTAACAAACGGTTTTGTGATCGGGTGAATCTGGACAGGAAAAGGGTTTGTGAGTGATTAAGCTAAGGAATCTACAAGGAAATACCTTAAACAAGCTATATGAATAAGACTTGAAATTAGGAAAAACCAGAAACGTTTAAAACTTAAAACGCGTACGTTCACGTTTAAATATAACGTAAACGTACGAAATAAAAAGTAAAAACTGAAATCTGAAAACACCCAGGGGGTGAAAATGACTTTTTTACAAACTAAAAGGTAAAAGAAAATTTTTATAAAAAGAAAATAAATTTTTACACTAATTAATAATTTATTATTAATTAAATACTAATTAATACTTAATTATTAATATTTAAACAACTTAAATATAATACAATATTAATTAAATGCTAGAAAAATGAAAATAAAATTTCTAAAATTATAAAATAACTAAAAATAAGTTTTAAAATTAAAAATAAGTATTTTTGTCTTTTTATGGTTTTTCTATTAATTAATTACTAATTACCTAGTTAAACTATTTTAAATTAAGAAAAATACTAAATGAACAGTAAAAATTATAAGAAAATTTCTAAAATTATTTTACAACTTATAAAAGCTAGAAAAAATATAAAAACTAGGTTTCACTTAATAAAAACTAATTATGCTATTTAAAACTTAATATTAATTAATTATTAATAAAACTAAGATTAATTCTAATAAATACTAAATAATAAAATAAAAATCTGATAAAATTATTATAAATACTTTAATATAATAGGAATTTAAGAAAAATATAAAAAAGCTAAGTTCTTAATAAAAATTTAAAAATGAAAATTAAAATTTAAATAAAATTAAATAGAAACTATCACTTAAAAATTAAATTGGATTTTTGGAATTTTTCTTTTGGAAACTTAATTTAAACCTAAAAACAAGTAACTTTTGTAAAAACAAGATTTTTATAACTTAAAAATAAGCTGTGGAGAGCTTAAAAACCTTGACAGTTGACCACAGTTGACCAAGGATGAAAATAAGCTAAAATGGCATTAAGTGGGACCCACACTGTTTGATTCTAGTCCAAATAAGTTGTAGGAACTTGTTTAAGCTGGAAAAACCCAAGTGTGACCACAGAATAAGCAATAAGCCAACAAATAAGCACTTATATTTTTACATGAACTCAGAAACTGGGACATACTTTAAGGCTTGATTCAAGTGGGGTCCACAGGGTTTTAGGTCAAACCAGGGGTCAAACCATGGTGCCTACCTGGGGGGGGGGGGGGGGGTTTGAAATGAACCAAGGTTGGACTTGTGGACCCACTGGGGTGATCAGAAAACCACCACCAAGTGGTGGTGGTGGCAAGGTTGCTGCTGATGCAAGGGAGTGATGCCCCCTGCAAGTGACTTTGAGGCTAAGTGGACCCCACAGAAAAATTTGTAAAAATCAAATGAAGTTAGGAACTTGAAGGTGAGGTGTTAGACAACAAATGGAAACAAATTTCAAGCCATGAAAACACCACAAAATTCTATTTAAATCTTTGAAGTTTGGTAAAAAACTGGAAGCATGCACTTTGACTTTTTCATTAGAACTTGGTACTTTGACTTTGGCCAATTTTTGATGATCCTAACTGATTATATAAGTTATAATAAACCTAAATTAAGTTAAATTACCCTACATTTACTAGTTGAGGACTGAGTTTAGGGTTAACAGATCCTAAATCCACAACAGTGGTCAGGTAAGGGTCTTGATAGGGTTTTTTGACTTTTGAAAGAACAATACCAAGTTTTTATGGTGTATTTACCCTATTAGCACCTAATGTGACTGAATTGAACTTATTATAACACAGAAAAGAAGGCTACAACACAGTGAACACCCTTGTTCCAAACACTCCCTCAGGTAACAGTTTTGATGATTTAAGGATCAAGAGGGATGTTTAAGCTTCAAAACAGATTTATAATAACTAAATATGATTAAGCAACCTTAACTAAGCTCAAAAACACAGGCAAAAACCACAATACTCAGATTATCTAATCATATGCATACTTGACTGTTTACTTTAACACATGTACATGGAGAGATCTAATCATTACACAACAACATTATAACATAAATATAACTTAATTACATCTAAATAAACAAAGACAAATCAGAAAAGCACAAAGATGAACACCTCTATAGTTAACTTGCAAAAGATTAAGAAGATGGCTTACAACTTGAGTCCAAATGCACAGGGTAACAACCAGAGGACAAATGATTAACCTAACACCTCCCAGAGGTTCTAAACCAACAAAAATTCCAATTTCAACCTTGCTCCATTCCTTCTTTTACCAATACACTGACTTTTTATTTTCTACTAATTTTTAGTGATTTTTTGGTATTTTTGAGATAAGACTATTTTTATTACATAAAAAGCTTATAAAAGGTTATTATTAACTAAAGTGAGCTTAAATGACCATTGAAACAACCTAGAACAACCTTAAATTCTGATTTGAGTATTTCACTAAAAAATTGCAACTTGGAATTCAAACTGAGAACTGGAAAATTGATTAAATAAAGATGAAATTACATATATGGAAACTGAGATTACACCTTTTAAACTAATATTAATACTTAAAATTGAAAATTACATTAATTCTACATTAGAAATTTACTAAAAATCTACATTAGCTAACTGTTACTCACTAACTCTTCCTTCTTCATTTTTTCTTTCTTTTTATAGCTCCTGGAGTGCCTCTTAGTCAATCCCACATTGATTCAAGGCCGTTGGATGGCTGAATTAAATCTTAGCCTTTGAATAAAAAAATTGGCGCCAAATTCCAACTTGGCAGTTGGAGGGTTGCTTGGAGAGTTTTGTGAGTAATAAATGAGGTTTGGAGGGTAGTGGTTTGGAAGGGGAACAAAGTGTGGGTTTGGCTGATGTGGAGGAGGGGGAGATGGGGTGTTGCAGTGGAGTAGCAGGCAAGTGGGGGTGAAGAGGTGGTCAAAGTAGGTTTGACTTGGGGGTGGTTTATATTAAAAACGGGGGAATGAAATTAGTGGTAGTGGGCTGGATTTTATGATTGGGCCAAGGGTGGATAAGGTGGGCTGTGGATCGGAGTAATAAGGGGTGTTATTGGATTGGTTTTTGTTAGGGTGTTAATAACTTTAAGGGTCCGGTTGATTTTGAGTTTAATCACAAGGACCAATTTGTAATTTATTGAAAATGAGGGGCTGATTTTGCCAAACGTCCAAAGTTATCATAAGGATAAAAATTGCCAAGTTTAAATATTACAAGGACCAAAATTTATATTTTCCAAAATAAAACACCCGGGGACCAATTTTGTAAATTTCCAAATTCCGAGGACTAAACTTGCAATTTTCTGAAAATTTCACCCAAGGACTATTTTTGACACATTTTGATTTTCCAAGGGCAAAAAATGATTTTCCTTTCAAAAATACCCCACCATAGACCAAATCTGTCAATAACTGAAACTCCAGGGACTAATTTTGTAATTTTCCAAAACTTTTCAGATTTTTCACCAAAGGACAAAATATGACAACTTGTGATTGTGAAAGGACCTTTGGTGATAATTTTCCATATTTTGAATTACCAGAGACTAGTTTTATAATTTTATGAAAGTTGGGGGACTGAAACTGCCAATTTTGCAAACTTTGTACATTTTTAGTCTGTTTTTGCTCATTTTGCATCTAAAACATATAAAACACAATTTTGAAATATTTTTAGTATTTTGATGCATATTTGAGTGTTTTTGTATGTTTTGCAATTCAGATTAGACCAAAAATGATGAGTGTTTGAGCACTCATCAGTCATATTACTTGGCTAGTTAAGTCAACTAATTTTTCCCACACCCTTAGCGTTGTACTCATTTTTAGTACACTAATCTTAAAAGTACTCCAAGTGTTTTGATTTACTTAATTCGAGTCATTAGATTAGTTTATTGTAAAGTATGTAAAAATTCAAGTGTAAGGGGAACATTTATTCCCTATGATGTATTATTTTGGATGGTAGGGTAAGAGTGTATGTAAAAAAAAAATTAAAAAAAAAAAAAAAAAAAAAAAAAAAAAAGAGAAAAACATACAGACTACTATCCCTTTTTATTCTATGTTCATTTTATGTTTTTGGTTATTTTTCATTTATTAGCTTAAGTCGAGTCTAGTCTTGGCTTAGCAACGCCACATTGTACATGTAATCGACTAAGATTGTTAACTCGCCACCAGTAAAGACTGCCTATATCAAACAAAACCGTGTATTTCATATCCCTACACCTAACGTTACAACCCTTTTAAAAGACCTCTTTGATAGTTTATCCTAGGTGCTTACGCCATGTGGTGGAGGTTTGATCCTTTCCCAAGCCTGTGGTAATCTATTTTGCTATGACAGGTAGTGAGAGATATCTTCCGTTTCCATATTGTAATTTATACTTTATTACACCCGAGAGATGTGAGTATCTAAACACTATTTGTGAGGTGCTAGTATATGACCTCCGTGCTTGTCTTTGGTCTTTAGTGGAACGATTATTTGTTATAATTACTTTTATATTAGTGTTAAATGACCCCTAACTTGTATTTTGATTAGAATAAAAGCGCATTTGCTTGAGGACAAGCAAATCTCAAGTGTAAGGGTATATGATGAGGCGAAAAATGATCCGTTTTTAGGGGGTCATTTAAGCCCGGAATTGAATTTATTTGATCAAATATTGCCCTAAATCGTTCCTTTTGTGATTTTAGGTACTTTGGGAGTGAAATCTGGAAAGGGAAGCAATTCGGACGTTTTTGGAGCATAAAAGTGAAGAAAACGCCAAAGACTTAATTTTCCATGCTGGGAACAGTGTGTGACGGCGTCAAGAGTACTTTCCTGACGGCATCAAGAGTAAATATCATGACGACCCAGTACAGAAATGAAGGCGTCACAAGTAGAGCATCAAGAGTTATAAGTGTGACAGCCTGCAAAAATGGACAACATGACGGCGTCAGATGTAGATCAAGGCAGTCCGAGGATTATTTTGGCGGCGAGATGACGGCGTCACCCATTTTTCTTGACGCCGTCAGCCTCTAATATCTATATATAGTTTTCTAATTTTCATTCATTAGAGAGGAACAAGTTTGGAGAAACCCTAAGGCCGAACCATATACGAATTTTACAGCTTTTCAAGGGTTTTCAACCCTTGAATCCTTACATGTGTTATTAAGATAAGTCTTTTCTTAATTCAATCAATATGTCTATGTGTTGGTTGTCTATATCTTGTGCTTGTCTTGATTCCACCATGCTATGCTAGATTTATCTTGTGTTTGCTTAGATCTAATGAAACCTAGATGTTGATTATGTGTTGATTACTTGTTTATGGTTGTATTGGATGAATGATTTCAATGTTAGGCTTAAGAAAACTGGCAGATCTCCAAATGGTAACATGCTTGAACGTCTTAGGAAACATGAACCGATGTGTACTAGGTTTTATTGGTTGTATTTAATGCATGAGTAAATTCTAATGATCCCATGTTAGGAGCTTCTTGCAGGCTCGACATAGGAGTGAAGTAGGCACTCATAGGATTGGGGAAGTAAGTACGCCACCCCATGAATGGTATTAAGGAATACAATCCGTCATCTACGCAACTATAACAAGTAATTAATGTGTAAAAGATATCTAGGGAGTAGTGAAATCAAAGTAAACACATTTCTCCCACTTATTGCTCACAACCTTAGTTTAATATAGTTTATTTTCATTTTTAGTATTTTATTTTGATTGCATCTTAGTATTGGGTTAGTTGACTAGCAACTAATTCCGCCCCAAATCCTTCAAAACCCAAGATTTTTATTTGCTTTCTAAAAAATATAAAAACACAAAAAGAATCATCCCTCATCTCTAGAACTAGTATTTAGGTTTTCTAATCCTAGCGACACTATTCCTAGCTGAATGATCAATCCCCCGGTACTTGTCACTATACTATACTACAACGATCAGGTACACTGCCTGGTGGGGGTTGTAAGCTTCTCAAGATCCCTTGAGAGATAAAGCCTGGTGCGATTCCCACGTATCAATTGCAATGTAAATTGCTTGAATATTTCGGACGAAACATCCAAGTCGTCAATCCTACTTCATTGTATATTTTATGCATGTGTTAAACATGTTATTCTAATATTTGGAACACAACTATTGGACAAGTAGATTCAATATGACATTATCAACGCAAGTGTGAGTTATGATCCAATGCATATTCTTTTCATCTACAAAGCATGTAAATATTTTCATATCAATCTAGTGTGATTGAATATGTATATTCAAGACTATGGTCATGTTTGGCAACACCTTTTTTGAAGCGTTTAAGAGTGGTAAGTGACAAGCGACAAGCGTTCCAGTCTTAATGCTTGTTTGGCAACACTGCTGCTAGCGTTTAGCAACACCTCAAAAGCTTGCAATCTTAATGCTTCTTAATACCGCTTGCGTTTTACTTTTAATATTACCAATTTACCCTTAGAAAATAACATTCATTCATAAGTATATGCCCATTTTCGTAATTTTACATTTTTTAATTACAACTACAACTATGTTACCAAACACGTTTTTTAAACAAGCAACTAATGCTTACTGCTACAGCTTACTACTTACTGCTACTGCTTACTGCTATCTGTCGCCAAACATAGCCTATATCTTTTGTTAATATTTGATGTAATCTTGAAACTAAACAAATAACAATCCAATTTCTTGTCCATACTCAAAAACATGTCAATTAGATTTGATGAATATATAAACCATAATTTGAATAATGAATTGATATAATATCAAGATATTTCTTGACCCTCACAGACACTCATTTAAAATAAATAGGCATTTTGATAGTGTGTTCCATTAATCCTAAGATTATTTATGAGTGAGGTTAGTGAATGATTGAAATTTGACTTATTACTTCATGTTTGTTATATGTTTTGTTTATGTGAAAGACTCTTCATTATTACTTATTATGAACACACTTAGATTTTGAAAATACTTTTTCTTTTATACAACTACTAATGTTTTAAAATGATTTAATTTCTCTTATTTAAACAACCTAAGGTAAAACAAGGTAATTTGTTGAAAATGTTTAAGTGTGTTGTTGAGAATAAATTAAATTGTTTGAAAATTTTAGGTGACTAAATTTAACTCATTTACAAGATGTTTGAGTAACATTAAGCCATTTATACCTATATGCAATGCAAGCATATTATAACAATCCTAACGCGAGAAATTTAGCAAAAGATCTAGTTAAGTATAAACCGGAAAGCTAGCTATAAACTAATAGGGCACATATGCTTAGATATACAAATAGCTAAACTTCAAATAGCAACAATCATCTAACATATTCAATTAAGAAAATAAAATCACAAAGAAGTTCACATAACACATAAAACACTTGTCGTCGTTTTGTGTATTATATACACCAATGTTTACTTAGCTCGATTTTATTTGAAAATAAAATAGTTTCCTCCCCATTCTATAATTTAATTAAGATCAATATTTTGAAAACATAAATACTTAATTTTTCAAAAGTATATCAACTAGGAATGTCCGACTTGAAGGAAAAGGCAAAACAAAAGTTTTACGTTAAAACGAAACACAAATTCTTAACCACCGTATAGTATTTTGACTTTTTTTTTACTTATTTAAGTTTGTAATGGTTACTTGTAAGTAGTTTTAAATGAAAGTAGACTTAATTACCTTTAAAACGCTGGGTGGCACGACTTCTACGGAGTTACGGTTAATTTTATATGATTTTTCAAAGTTTCTGAAAAACTGTCGAACAGACAGGCGGACCCCTTAAATTTAAGGGGGCCGCCCAGACAATTAAAGGGGCCGCCCGTCTGATACTAAAAAAATGCATTTTTTGTTAAAAATTATTTTCTGACTTTGTGAAAAGGTGTGTAACTTTCTGATTTTATAAACGAACATATAACACTTGTTTTAAGCATAATCTTATCTCGAGCTAGTATAATTAGTGTATATAAGATCAAAACTGATACAAGTTAATAAACAAAACACTTTTCATATTTAATCCTTCTTAATGGGTAATTTGATACATAGATCGTACTCAATTTTTAAAACCATTTGTTTTGAAAATTAGAGCGACGTGGCTCTTGATACCAATTGTGGAAAACTAGAAGGGGGGGTTCAATAGTTTTCCCCTCTTTTTGATTTTATAAAAACTTGGTTTCAAAATGTTGATTCAAATTTATTCAATTGTTTCTTTGAAAAACCTTCAATTAGAGTTTAGTATGAAAATAACATATAATTAATACGATCAATTATATATGTGAGCTTTGGTTGATCTTTATGTGAATATGTTTTCCTTTTAAATTCTTAAAACGTTTTGTATCAAATTATCTATTAAGTTAAACTCAACATGAGAAGTGTTAATAATATATATAAGTCCATTAGACCATATCATACAATTATATATCCTATCACAATATTAACTTGTAACTACACCACAATCAATCATCATGACAATATAATCAACAATTAACACATATTTGCAAGCATAGATATAAAGCGATAAATGCAAGAATAAATGTGAAAAGATAAGAGAAAGAGGATGCAAATCGGACATGATGATTTATAGTCGTTCGGCTACAAGGACACCTTCCTTGCCCTACTCCACTCCCCGAGTCACCTACTCGAGAGTTTTTTTTACTACTCAACAAGCTCCCTTTTGGCGGAGAAAACCTTACACAACTTTTGCTTACACCATTTAACGACACTAAGCTGAATGTCGAGTTCTAATAGTAGCTAGAACCAATCTCACAACACGACTTCGATCACTACACAACTTCTACACGACTTCACGACTTCACGACTACTTCACAACTTCTTCTATACTCCACTACTTATTCACTCACCTACTTCTTCACAACTACATGACTTCTCCACACTACTACTTCTTCCCACTACTTCTTACTCACTCATTGACTCACTACTAAGTAAGATCATCTTGATCTACTTATTACATAAACATAACTCACAACTTCACATAAACACTAACTAGACTCTACTACATCTTTGGCTTTATGATAGGGAGGATTCTTCTCTTGCACTTTGAGTGATGAGGGATTGAATCACTTAAAACAAAGACTAATAAACTTATGATCAAAGGATTTAGAAGTGTGTTTGGAAAGGTTTGGGACTAAAAATTTTCGTGCAAAAAGTGTTAAAAATACCAGGTTTGAGGTGGTATTTATAGGGAAAACTTTCTGACAGAATCTGGCATGGGAGCGTGACCGGCCCCTTTAATTGTGTTCCGGCCCCCTTAAAATTAAGGGGGCCGCCCCTTATAATTAAGGGGGCCGCCCAGACAAAAACTGCACTTTTTTTGTCTTTTTCTGGGGAAAGTTTATTTAGTGAAAAACTAACTGGTTTTTGTTAAAAATTTGAATTCATATATTTATTATGAATTAAACATTTTCCTTTAATTACCAAAAGTGTTTTTCTAAATATATAATGAGTTTATTTAATTTTATAAACTTTGTATTATTTAAATAAACATCCTTTTGATCATAAAATGTATTAGACATTTGTTTGTGCATACCTTAAGTGATTGTTGAAGCATACTTGAGATGTTGAGATGTCGAGGCTTGTTGACGTATGAATGCATAGATGAACTATGATCACAAGTAACTTAAGCACTTTACGTTATATGTTGTAACTTACATCTTTGTCATCATCAAAACATGAAGAGGATGTTTAGATTAAATATCGTTATATTCATGCCAACATGTTCTTGCAGAGGGTTATGTATTATTAGTTTCTATACAGAATTGTATATAGGCAACAAAGGAATATGCAGAAGGTGAATATGTGAACAACACCATGCTAGTTCGGCTTCATTGGCTAGCAGTAAATCCATATCTTGTGATGCATCAACAAGTTCATCGTTACTTAAGTTTCCTCATATATGTCTGCTTTCAATAGTTGGTCATTGACACGTTCTGTGAATTACAAATAATAAACAAAGAAAAGAATAAGTTAGTTGCAGATATTTCCTTTGTATATTAAGGGGTGTTGCGGAATTGAGATTTATTTAAACTGATTATCTGCCTCTAGTAAATAGGTTCGATCATCCTTATTACAAGTGTTCTTTTAATGAAAAATAGCAGTATCTTCATCCAAATACTGAAAACTGCTTATTATCTACTAAAAAAAGCTGATAAGCAATCCCAAACACCCTTTAAAAAGGATTAACCATAAAACCAAGTGTACACATTAATAAAACTTACGAAATAAGTAATATTAGATCAATTTACACTTGTTCAATTTATAAAAAAATGATATTCAAACTATGACAACCACCAAAGTTGTCATTATATTTGAAATTGAAAAAAATTAAAAAAAAATAAAAAAATAAATAAAAAAAAAAGGTTAGAATAGGTTTCCAAAAATCAATACTAATGGACTACCACGGTGGCACCAAGTGGCGACCACCATCTTAAAACTTACTTGAATGTCATAATATAAATATATTACATGTTGGGACGACCAATTTACAGAAATCACCGTAATGAAGCTCACCAGAAATCACAGTTCATCAATGTCTTTTTACATTTTGCACCAGGAAAAAGAAAGAAGATGCCAAATAGAAAATAATGGTTTTCGACTTTTTCATGTAGGGTTTGGAGTTTGGACTATAATATAATACTCTCTATTTATATTAGTTTTATTACTATTCATTTTACCAGTTTATGGTCTTTAGTTAATTTTATACATTCAATAGTATGTGTTTTCTAATTTTAATATATCTAAACATCTACTTACTGAAATAGATCAATTTTGTTATTTTTAATATTTAACACAAATAAGATGATTTTTTATAAAATTTATGTTAAGAGGAATGAAAGATAATAGGTTGACCCGACCCAACCCGTTTGACCCATGACCAGTATGTAGAGCACACAGGTCTGGACTTTGGACTATAATATAATACTCCATCTATATTAGTTTTATTACTATTTAATTTACCAATTTATGGTATTTAGGTAATTTTATACATTCAATAGTATGTGCTTTCTAATTTTAACATATCTAAACTTCTATGTACTGATATAGATCAATTTTGTTATTTTTAATGTTTAACACATATGAAATGGTTTTTTTTAACTTGCGTTAAAAAGAATCAAAGATAACAAGTTGACTCGACCTAACCCACTTGACCCATTACCCAAACCGACCCGTTTTCCACATATAATTTACAGTAACAAATTAGATTGAAAACATGATAAAAAAAAAGTGATGTAAAGGTAGCTTGACTTAAAAAATGTGATGTGATTAGTCATTTGCTTCACAGTGATGATAATACCAAGTCAAGTACATTCTAGCCAAAAATTCCAAAGTCAGAGTAACTCATACCTTGGTTCCAAATAGGTTTCCTAAGATAGAAATACGCAGATAATATATGCTTCAAGACATAGTTTCTAGTACACTTGGATGATCTAGATAGGTACATAACTGTAGTCACCAGTGGCAAAATAATGTAAACTTGGATCAGGATCAGGATCAGGATTTTTAATTGGATGGTACTGAATAGAAAGTCTCATATATGACTTTTTGATTTCCGAATCTAGAGCTCCATGCTCTAATCCAAGAATACTAAGGGTACGTTTGTTAGAGAGAAATTTAGAGAAATGAAATGAAGCAGAGAATGGGAATTTAGAGAATTCAAATCAGTAAAGAATTTTGATATATTCCACTGTTTGGTAACCATAGAGACTTCACCGGAGAAATAAGCAAAAAAAATTTATATATATTTATATTTATAATTAAAAAACATAATAAAACTGAAAATAAATATCTGCAAATACATATGTGAGACATGTATCAATATATAACCAAATATGAGTCATCATTCATCAAACACAACCTCGATTTGGATCTGCAAAGTACGAACACAACTTGGGTTTGGAGAGGTTTTGTGATTATGTGTGTCATGTGGAGCTCTCACGTGTTTTTTGTTGTTGCCTAAAAGATAGAGAATTGATTTTCCACTCCAAAAGTAGAGAATATAGAGAATTGGTATTGTGTGTTAAAAAAACTCCTTGAGAATTTTAAATCTCCGCCTTTTTAATTCTCTACACTACCAAACAAGGGAAATTTGCTCAATTCCATTTCTTTGGCTTTATTTCCCCCAACCAAACATACCCTAAATGTTTCAAATATTTCCACCTGCCAGATACTCCCTATTAGTCTTGTTTTTCCTCTGGAATATCACCAAGCTTAATTTTCAGAGTACCTCATGGCTTGTTTCTACATATTTTAGTTGTGGTGTAAAGTTTCTACCTTGCATTGATGTAGATAAGGTTCATGCTTTTCATGTTTTGATATTTTTGGTTGGTAATTTTGACCCGTTAACTAATAGACGGGTTGACTTAGGTTGTGTCTTACGTCTAAATGGTCAGATGGTGTAAATCATATTATTTACTTAAAGAAATGTTCCAAAAATTTAGGTCCACCCACCCTAATTGCAATTGATACATGATAAACTATTTTAGGAAGAAATGGTTTGACCCGACCTGTACCAAAGTCGCTTGTTATGTCCCATAATCTACTTCGAAAAACATCAGCTTCTTACTCAAAATGATACATCCTTAGGTTGTTGAAGTGATCATGCAACACGAAATGATATGAGTTTCTATTATGATTAAAATGATTCTATGGTCAAAGTGATGTGAGTTCCCGTTACTCATAAAACACATATAAGCTTAAAACAAACACCCCCATACAACCACATTATGAATTAGAAGTAATGAGGCTACCTCAAGCAAATACATGGCACAGGTATATAGCTTCACATCCTCCCTTGGCTAGTAATTCAGATCTCGTTCTCAT
The DNA here is from genome assembly GCA_030686995.1 of Artemisia argyi. Taxonomy (NCBI): domain Eukaryota; kingdom Viridiplantae; phylum Streptophyta; class Magnoliopsida; order Asterales; family Asteraceae; genus Artemisia; species Artemisia argyi. The sequence continues at coordinate 69,000,259 of CM060704.1, read as the reverse complement.
CAGTGGGCTGCTCTGCTCTTAGCTTTTTCACCTCCTGGTATCGATCCATCTATCAAAACAAAAACTAAAATAAACTTTTCGCGTTACTCATAAAACACATATAAGCTTAAAACAAACACCCCCATACAACCACATTATGAATTAGAAGTAATGAGGCTAGCTCAAGCAAATACATGGCATAGAGGTATATAGCTTCACATCCTCCCTTGGATATATCAGTGGGCTACTCTGTTCTTAGCTTTTCCACCTCCTGGTATCGATCCATCTATCAAAACAAAAAACTAAAATAAACTTTTTCATGAACAATAACACAAGTTAACAACATCCAAATTACGTATACGAAACCTATCTTTTAACCGCCACATAACATCTTCTAATCACAAAATCTTAATCACTAACGTTAAGAATACAAATTCACAAATAAACAACAAAATCATAACACAATTATATCAAATCCTATACTTTTTGGCAAAAAGTGATTCATCAACGTTTAACAACTTTTTTAATAACATTTTTTGATAAGTGCTTCCTGATGTGCAACTGTAAGAAACCGATAGACTTATCCCAAACATTATCACTGAAGCAATTTAACTTTTGTAATAACATTTAACAAATGATTATTTATATCAAATCCTATACTTTTTGGCAAAAAGTGGTTCACGTCAAACTGATCCGTAACATAAATCAGGGAGTGTTTGGGATAACTTAAGCACAGTAGACGCATATAGTTCTGCCCTTTTCAAAGTTCTTTTCAAATTGAAGGGTGTATAATTAAGCATGTAACCAAGGAAAAAAAAGAATAAATACCCATTGATCCATGCCCTGGATTGCAGCTGAAGCAGCTTTAGTGTCGGCAAAGATAACAAAGCCAAAGCCTATGGACCTGCCACTTTCTCCGTCCACGATCACTTTAACTGTTGCATAACATAGAAACGGTATAACTAAATTTTCAAAAAACATAGATTCAATATAGAAACAGGTGGTACCGACACTGGTTAATCAAGAGCCAAAATATGTAGACACTTGTTAAAAAAATTATGATAAGAGTGCTCTGAGCCTCTTACAACTCGTTTCAGAATCAACCCACTTTTACCTAACCGGGACAAAATTGCTCAAATATCAGTTCAAATTTCCATATCAAGAGCTACATCAATACTAAATGGTACAAAAATTTTAGCTCAAGCAGCTCACATACTCTCTTTTTGGATAGATCATTGAACACCTTAGAGGTCATATGCCCCATACTCTCTTTTGGATAGATCATTGAACACCTTAGAGATCATTGAACACCTTAGCAGTATATAGTTGCCATTTTAGGATCCAAACTTGAAGCAATCTTCATTAATTAAAAAATGTTCCTGCAACTGGGATATAACTTGAATCAATTAGTTTGATATTAAGAACTATGAAACTTTGCACGCTTAAAGTGATCGTGGGTATATATTGAATCTATGTTTTTTGAAAATTTGAGAACCAATGTATCAAACCGTAATAAACAACCAACAATCTAGACACCAACATTTGTTCTCAAATTCAAAACTCAAACCAAAAACATTAATGAGCTTCAAACATAACCAATGAAATGGTAAAAATTAGAAGAATAAGAACAAAATATAGAACCTGAAAATAGTTCGTATATATCAGGAATCGGGAAAAAAAATTAAATTGATTATTCACCCAATTTTTTTGAGGTTTTGTATCAACATAATTAAACTGAACTAAATCAAATCAAATATATGGAGTTGAAACGAAACAAAACTAATTCATCACATACCTGTACTACGCGATGATATAGGGTTTAATCAACACAATTAAACTGAATCAGGATCAACACCAATTTTGAATTTGGTGTTTTGCTTCGTCGGTTTGGTGAACACACAATGGGAGAATTGAAAATGAATATTGAAAAGTGAACCTGATTTAGGGTTTATGATATTGATTTGATATGATTTTTTGAATGTGTTGCCATTAATTGTAGATCCGAGAATGCCTATTTGATTGATGAACAATTATCGTATAGAAGAAGTTTGGTGGAGCGTTTTGTATTAATGATGTAAATTAATTGATTTTTTTTACTTAAAGGTAAATTTATTAAGTAAAGGAAGCCAATAAAAAGGCATTACAAATGAGATACAAAGTGTACATTCCACACTTATGCATCAAAGAAAAGAAAAAAAAATAGCATAGGACATACCCTAGCTTAATACAACAAAAGCAACTACAATAACAATACCAGAAACCAGAAAACAACATACACTCATCATATAGGCATAACAACAGATGTGGCTTAAACTATAGTCTACAATATACTCTGAATCCATGGGCCAATGCAAAGGAATCAACCAATGCATCTCCAAACATCACCATATATTGAAAACCAATAGCAAGCAGGTGTCATTAAGCCTACATAATGAGATAGAATATCATAAAATTACAATGTCATCCATAAATCATCAAAGAATCAAACCATCAGCAGCCTTAGAAATAATTCTGAAAAGAAACAGCCCAAAAATAGAGAAGTGCCAATGTAGTAGTCTAAGAGAATTTGTCTCCTTAAAAACCTTACTATGTAAAACCCATAGGGCAAAACCATAGCAAGGACAAAAAGAGTGCAACATTCTCTTCAACCTTCCCAAATCAAAACCCAGAATCTTGCACAGATCAGCATTAGAATTCATAAAACTGATAACCATAATATCACCAAAGCCAGCATCATCCATAAGCAAATCCATCCATCAACAAAATACACATAACATCAACTTGAAACATCATCAATCAGAGAGATCTCAAAAATCAAATAACCACATCTTCCATATCAATAATTCCACTGACCAATGATAACCACCTGACAACACATTATCCGTCATCCTTTCTCATACAAGTCATGGATCAGATTCCTATATCTATCAGTTCTACATATAGGAAAATTCCAAATTTTAGCTGCATCCATCACAACAGAAGTATACTTAAATGATAATTCCATTAGCTTAAGTCTCACAGATTCAAAAACTATATTAAATAAACATTCAGTGTTCCTCTCCACATTCTGCATTCGTCTAATATTTCTCTCCTGCCATATAAAATACACAGCAGGCCCTAAAACAAGTCTTTGAACAACACTCCAAATCTTATTCTTAGCCGGAAAATTCACCACACCAGATATAATACTAGGCCAATCATTACTTATGGTATTCAAACCAGCAAGAGGTTTTAATCTCTCCCAAAGCCTCCTTGAGTAAGCACAAGCAAAAAATAAATAGTTATGAGACTCATCCTCATTCTTACACAAATGACAAGTCTGATTTTGAACGTTAAACCATTTAGCAAGCCTATCTTTTGTTTTAAGCCTTCCCCTAATAGCAATCCATAATAAAAAAAAACTGTGTCTAGGAATACATTGATTGTACCACACATGTTCATACCAAATGACCTTAGGATAATCATTATTTAAAGCCTTCCAAACTTCCTTAGTACTGAACTCAACCACATTACCCTGTTTATTAATCCAAACAGTCTTATCCTCAACATCTATAATACTATAAGATTCAGTCCTTAAATTTAATGTGGAGTTATGATGATAGAGTTTGTAGAGTTAGAAACAAGTTGGAGTCGTTTAGTAGTTGCATAGAGTACAAGATAGCTAATGCTCGGAATTCAATGCAGCCTCATAATAACTATACAATCATGAAAGGAGATGAAGTGCAAGGGTTGCCCGAATTGATCACATAGCATTTAGTATACAATTAAAAGTCGGTTAGATGAAGTGCAAGGGTTGCGAAAGGTTGCAAGAATAATTAATGATTTAACCTAATTCATGCCTATATAAACCGGCCAAAATTACATGTAGTTTGTACATTTGAAAATGATTCACACATCTTTTAGATCTTTGATTGTTGGTAGCGGTATGTAAATTCTCTTTTGTAACATTTTAAAAATGATTCACACATCTTTTAAATCTTTGTAATTAACTTGGTCTTCTTTTTTTCTTAATTTAGTTATCATACGCAGGTACCATGAAAATCACACAAGATCATGCATGCTTAGATAAATGGAACCAAAGATTGTGATACCATGTATTTTCTTTGTTTCTTACATATTTAGGTGATTGTTATATATATATATATATATATATATATATATATATATATATATATATATATATATATATATATATATATATATACGCAGGTACCATGAAATTCACACAAGATCATGCATGCTTAGATAAATGGAACCAAAGATTGTGATACCATGTACTTTCTTTGTTTCTTACATATTTAGGTGATTGTTATAGATAAGCATATATATATATATATATATATATATATATATATATATATATATATATATATAGAGAGAGAGAGAGAGAGAGAGAGAGAGAGAGATGTATTATATTAATGCATTTTCATATACAAGTAATTTATATGCGTTTTCTATTGATGTAGCTCACATGTGCGAATTGATTCAAGAAAATGTGCACGAGCATGTATGTAAAGCAACATTTAAATGGTTAAATGATACTTTTTAGCGTGATTAGTTTATGTAAGTAGTTGCTTTCGAATGCTCTTTGAGAAATATTAGAATGAATTTATCGTGTGCAATTGAATTATTATTGAAAAGTAGAAGGTCGCGCATCACAAAGTGTTTTCTTTTTCTATATGTAGAATCATTAGTGAGAAATCAATATTTACGCAAATTAAATGAGTTTGTCATAATAGCAAAATACGACATATTAAAAATATCACATTGAGTAATGAATAGAAAGGAAAAAATGCATAATTTTGACTTAAATCTGTTTGTAAATTATAATATTAAATAAAAAAGTTGAGTTTTAAACATAAGTAAAAGTTCAAACTTTTATCGAAAAACAAAACCGGTGCATTTAATGTGAAGTATATACAACATCGAGATGGAAGTGCAAGGCTTGCCGGAATTTATCACATGATATTTAGTAATTAGTATACAATTAAAAGTCAGTTATGGATTGAGATGAAGTTGAAAAGGTTGCAAGAATAATTGATGATTTAACCTAATGCAATATATATAGATATATGTATTATGTTAATGCATTTTCATATACAAGTAATTTATGTGTGTTTTCTATTTATGTAGCTCACATGTGCGAATTGATTAAAGAAAATATGCACGGGCATGTATGTAAAGCAACATTTAAATGGTTAAATGATACTTTTTAGCATGATTAGTTTATGTAAGCATGTAACTTGAATAATAAATATAAAAAAAAAAAAAAAAAAAAAAAAAAAAAAAGAATATAATTTTTGCTCAAACCCATTTGTAAATTAAAAAAATTAAGTTTAAGACATAATAGTGGAATCCAAAGGTTTTAGGAATTATTAATAGTGTGTTAATTAATATTCATTTAGTTAGCTATTTAGAATTGAGTTTATTGATAAAATTTATTAATGTTAGTTAGACTTCAATGTTAATTTTCAATAAAATTAGTTGTACAATAAAATGAGATGAAGCTAAAAAGGTTTGTAACGATTTTTATAAAGTTTATGTGGCATTATTATATATACATTATTACACAAACTTTAACTTACAAACTTAATGAAGAAAATATTTAACACACATTAAACTATGACCAATTAGATAGACCCCGTGTACTTCATATTACCATCCAAAAATCATCTAATAGACAAGTATTGTAGGGCTAAGTAATAGACCTAAAGAAACAAAACCATTTTTTTATCATGCAAATAATTAATAGGCCAAAAGAAACAAAGCAATCACAACCTAATAACCAAAAACCCATATATAGAATACAACACCACAAAACCAAAACAACATCAAACACTTTTAAATTTTTATACAAGAAAGTTCAAACATTTCATACAACATACTAAACAATAATTAAGTATACACTCGCCAATATATAGAAAGAATACACGATTAACAATTAGATTCTTAGCCCGTGCGTAGCACGGGTTCTGCCTGCCTCGTTACTAATAAGATTAGGAACATTTAAGTTGACAACATTAATTGATTTTGGTGGAGCGTTTTTTTTTAAGGTGCGAAGAATAATGCATAAGCATGTTGTACACAATAATCATTAACCAATCAGATTGCAGACACATCAGCGTATTAATTGCATCACATGCATTAGAGGCTTGTAAATTATTCTGGTTTATTAGTATAGATAGATGTAGATTAGTGAAGTTTAGAAATTATGCTTTTAATTAATTAAGGTTTATAAGTAATTAAAAAGGTTTTGATAAATTAATTAATAATGGTGTTAGTGGAGGAATATTATATTATAAATATTATTTCTTATTTACAATATAATTCTAATTATAAGAAGTTTGAAATAAATATTTAGTAGTTGGAAAACTAAATAAATACAAGTATTTTAGCAAAATACTATAAGTGCTATAATTTTTAGAAAATTTTGGGCATGACCCATTCGTTTATTCAACGTTTCTATTTTTCTCAAGTGTTGCAAATTTCTCAAATAACCATTTTGCTAACTACGTTTGCAAAAGTTAGTACGTAGTATACATATTATTCGTTATAAATATATTTATTGTTATAATTATAATTATCGTCATATTGACTTATTAGTAATAACTCCCGATACGAAATCAACGATTAGTCAAAATAACTTTCAAAAGTTAACAAGGTCAACATTTTTATAAAAGTTTGGTAAAAATTCAATTTATTACCCTTAACGAGATTAGCGCGTCAAAACAAGTCCAAAATAGTTTTTATGTATATATATATCGTATCATCAAGTGAAAATATTTATAGTGAGTCGGAAAATATTTCAAAATTCGATTTTGTCATACGACATGAATATTGGGCCAAAAATCACTAAATAAGCCCAATAATCACATTTTAGTCCAAAACCATTTAGTACAATATAAGTTACGATATATATATCGTTATATATCAAAAATCAATTTAACACGTTCGATATCGAGTTTTGGTCAAAAAGTCAAAGTTGTGAAAATATTTGTTGGGCTCGGCCCAACAGTCATCGAAACACCCCCTTGGGCCCAAAATTAGTTTAGCCCAAAAATTCATTTTAGTGTTAATATTTTTCGTATCGTACTAAAATTAAACGAACTAAATACTTATACTTATGTTATTTAGCTAAAAAGTCAAGATTAGTCAAATTCCATATAATTCGACCCAAAATAATATAATTCGACCCAAAAACAATTAAATCAAGCAAAATTGATTTTTTACTAGTTAAATATAATTAACTACAACTTATACGATATTTATTCCAATTTAATCTTTCAAGCAAAAATCTCCACCAATTCACCACTTGAGCCAAAATTTTATATTTTTCAAAACTCCAATGTTTTCATAATTTATATACTAGCCGATTTATACATAAAGCCATAAAAGTGTATATATCGACTTAAACTCGCGTAATTACCATAAATCTCATTTGTATCTTCAATCTAGTACCACTAGCAACAAGATTTACCACACAAGCAAGAAATACTCTAGTAACTACAAAACATTATGAAAGTCGAGCACCATGCATGCATACACAAACCATAACTTTTTCATTTTAGTAAAACATATACATTTAACATTTGGTAACATCATTTGACATCAAATCAACATGAAGTGAACAAGATTGAAAAAGTTTTGATGAATCCTTACAAAGTTGGTGTTTGTACGTGAGCTAGAGAGACCAAGAACAACCCAAATTGCTTCAAATTTACCCAAATCACGTTCCGATTAACCCAAAACACTTGAAAATACACTCCAATTTACTTGAACTTCAACAAAAATGTATGGATCTTCAGATTTTTAGTGTGGCCGAGAGTTTTAGGGTGAAAATGATCTAGGAAAAGTTAGATGGAAGAAATGGATAAGTTGGTTTGGTTTATAACACATTTAGGGTAAATGTAGATGTTATATAGAGTAAATTACACTTAGTAGGATTTGTTTTGGCTCCTAGTGGGGGAGTGTCATCTAGGCCGACTAGAGGACAAGAGAGGAGGGGGAAAAATAGTTTTACTCCTCGTTGGTGCATCGTGTGTCGGTTTAAGCTTAAACGTTACTGTAAAGTCCCGGTTTGATGTTTTTGGACACGTATATGCAAAATAAAGTTTTTATCGACATTTTTGTCAGAAATGTGATAAAATACTATTATTGACTCAAAAATATGTTTATATGACTGTTACCATATATTGTAGTGTTGGTGCGCGTGAGGCGTTGCTTTTCAGTAAAATGCGAGAAAGCTCTCAGTAATTAACGAAACTTGTCAGTAACTCCCAAAAATAGAATATTTCACACTTGCTGATAAAAATCAACTTTTTCAGTAAACATTGTAAGCTACAGTGTGCGTGACAACTCTCGAAAACGTTCAAAAGTGCTCAAAAATATGCAGTAACGTGCAGTTACGCATAAAATACTCAAAATAGCAATATTAAATAGAAATTTCTTATTAAATTGGCTTATGAAAATTACCAATTGTCACAGCAAATGTCATAGATTCTAAGCCCTGTGCAACACCGATTGAGCCTTGTACAAAACACTTGTGGGCAAACTCAATTATCACACAATCATAAGGCTAGACATCTCTTTTGCAACCCAAACTCTAAGTCAATTCCCAACGGAACCAAGGACACCTCACATGGCTGCATTAATGAGAGTTCTCTGATACTTAAAGCTATGTCAGGCCAAGGTTTGTACTTCTACACCAAAGCATTTAGTGCAACAGATTCAGAGATTTTCAAATGATTACACAATGTTGAAAAAAAATTTAAGAATACTGTATATGATTTGACAAATGATTACACAATATTGATAAAAATTAATACAATGTGGATAAGCAATGAACCTTTTCACCATCATTTTCAAAGACGAATTGAGTTATGAGGTGATTTGGAGAAAAATCTAAGGTTAAGTAGTTAAGTTATGAGGTGATATGAGGGTGATTAGGGGGTCGGGTTAAATTTTAATAATATAATTAAGTGGGTCGGGTTGTTACGGGAAAAAAAGACATGTCATATTTGACGATGTGCCGGTAGCCGGTTATCGTATTTCTAACCTTTACAACTACCATCAAGTTTTATACAGTATCTAACAATAGCATTCCATCATGTTTCTAAGAGCATTGGGTGTCTTAACCCGAAGTTAAAGGTTAACGCAGTCCATGTCAGCGCCACCTTGGCATTTAACCTTTCACCTTTGGCTTTAACTTGGGAGGGTGGTGTGTTAACTTGGCTTTAACTCAGCAAGTTAAAGGTTAACGCGACGTTAACTTGGTAGGCGGTGTGTTAACTTGGCTTCAACTTGGGTTAAAGTGATTCTTTTTTTAAAAAAAGTAGCCTTTAACGCAGCGTTAAAGGGTTAACACGCTGCGTTAACTTGGCTTTAACTTGGGAGGGTGGTGTCTTAATTTGGCTTTAACTCAGTCCACGTCAACCTCCATGTCATCTTAACTTGGCTTTAACTTGGCTTTAACTTGAGTGTATAGCTAAGGTACCGATTTCTCTAACATGGGTAAAAAGTTCGAAAGTTTTGTTTCTAATTTATATACTTGACCAATAACCCATATGTACCCTTCTTTTTACGGATTACTTTGACTTTTGTCATAGTTAAGTTAACTTCCTTGTTATGTTTTCAACTCATCCAGTCGGTGTAGTATCTTTGTCTCCACACACACAAACACTGATCATCTTACATTAGATCCGCTTCAGATCCAAGGTAACCAAAATTTCATATTTCATCATATCATAAACTCAATTATACTTATCCTGAATCTTTATATTATATAAAGTAAGGGTTTTATAGTTTAGTAACAATATGAAAGAACCCAATTCAGGAACAGATCCAATAGGTCAAAACTTAATAAAACTTATAAGCAATGTATGTTTTTCTGTATTTGTATTTACTGTGCTTGTGATTACTGTTATTGCTATTACTTACCAACCACCTGATCCATGGGAGTCATCTAGAGCCTTAACTAGGGTCTTTACTAATGTTGAAAACGCCACTTTTATGATCGATACTTCGGTTTTGAAAACCGGAGAAGATGTTGGTATGGTTAGTGTTGCTCCAGCTGCAGCCCCTTCTGAGGCTGATGTGGAGGCTAGTGATGTAAGAAACGATGAGACGAGTTTGGGATTGGGAGAGAAGAGTGAGAATGTGAGTGTGAGTGTAGTGTGCGATGATTCGCGGTTAGTGAATTGTTCGGATCGTGGGGTTTTGATGGCGATTAAGAAGTTTAATTTGAAACATTTTAAAGGGATTGTGTTTCTAGAGTATCAAATGCCGGTTGATGGGGTGAATCCGAATGAGTGTGATGTGTCGTGGAGGTTTAGGAATAGGAAGGAGAAGTCGTGGAGGAGGTATAGGGATTTTAGGAGGTTTAAGATTGGGTATACGGATGATTGTGGTTATAAGATAGTGAATGCAAAGGGGTGGCATTCAGGTGTTAATGCACGGCGTCCTAGAAGTAGGTTTAATAGTACTAGAAGTGGGGAGAGGGTTAAGGTATCACCATCTTATCGTGACGATGAGATTAATGATACGATCCCAGTATTGGGTTCAGATCTGGCTTTTAGGAATGGGAAGTATTTGTATTATTCGCGTGATGGGGATTATTGTAAGAATATGAATCATTATATTTGGAGCTTCTTGTGTGCTCTTGGTGAGGCACAGTATTTGAACCGTACTTTTGTTATGGATTTGAGTGTTTGTTTGGCTTCAACGTATACTACGAGTAAAAAAGATGAAGAAGGAAAAGACTTTAGATTTTACTTTGATTTTGAGCATTTGAAGGAAACGGCTTCAATAGTGGAAGAAGCGGAGTTTCTTAAAGATTGGAAACGATGGGAGAAGAATCATAAAAAGAAAATTCCAGTGAGAAAGGTTCCGACTTATAAAGTCACACCAATGCAGTTAAAGAAAGATAGGAGTACAATTATTTGGAGGCAGTTTGACACACCCGAGCCTGAGAACTATTGGTATCGGGTTTGTGAAAGTAAAGCAGCAAATTATGTTCAGAGACCATGGGAAGCATTATGGAAGTCGAAAAGACTTATGAATATAGTTTCTGAGATCAGTGGTCAAATGGATTGGGATTTTGATGCGGTTCATGTCGTTCGTGGAGAAAAGGCACAAAATAAAGAGTTGTGGCCCCACCTTGATGATGATACATCACCTGACAATTTGGTTACAAAGCTTCAAGGGGTTATTCAGCCATGGAGGAATCTGTATGTTGCCACAAATGAGCCGTTTTATAATTATTTTGATAGGTTAAGGTCTCATTACAAGGTTCATTTGCTTGATGATTATAAAGAATTATGGGGAAATACAAGTGAATGGTACAATGAAACAACTGTTCTGAATGGCAAGCCTGTTGAGTTTGATGGGTATATGAGAGTTGCAGTGGATACTGAGGTGCTTTACAGGGCAAAGACACAAGTTGAAACGTTTTACAACTTGACCAGTGACTGCAAGGATGGTATCAATACTTGTTGATCAGGTTAGAATTATTCAATTATTCTTTAGTTTGCTTTGAAAATGTTATAATGCATTATGCACGAGTTCTATTTCCTGAAATTAACAATGATTTGCTTTGTGGATGCACAATCTTTGATAAGTCATGCAGTGCCAATTTCCAGAGATGGCAAAATATGCGTGTGGGGTGGGGTAGGGTGGGTAACATACTAACATGTTCCAGTAAAAATAATAGTAGTATTTTGTAAGGGTGGTGTAGGGTCGATCCGAAACATGATTATGAATTTTAATGTTAAAAAAATTAATTATTATATAAAATCTTGTTAGCAAAATGGTTTCCGAGAGTTCATCCGATTATCTGATAAAGCTGCAGTTTGGCTGACCTTTAAACAGCTTGTGGCCCATTTCTACCAGGCTAATTGTTTATACCCATTTGACCCGTTAGAGATGACATGTAACCCAAACGGCCCTGCTCATATGTAATTGAGTCAGAATTGACATCAGCATTGCCAATTCCTTGTCTCAAGGAACTGTTAGATTTTGGTCAGTCTTATTTATGCTATCTAGAACTATAGACTCGAGTAAGCTTGAGGATGAAACCAGTGGCAATCTTCTGTCATTGTTGACTCATGTCTGTCAATCTTGATACTATTATATGCTTATTTTTCTGATCTAAAGCATTTGCCGACTTATGTTCGAAAGGCTAAATATCCTAAATTCCTAATGCTTGTGCTTGATACGATATATATTTACAAAAGCAAAACATTGCACTACACTGTACAAAGTACTTCACGATTGCGGAAAAGAAATAATATGTGCACCTCACATCCATAAATTTGTTCATTTTTACAAATCCGAAAAACGTGATTAGATGTATTCATGTGTTGTTCATTTGTGGTATAGGAGGAAATCTGGAGGACAGCAATTAGAACAAAGGCGGCGGAACCTGGGAAAAGCTAAAGGCATATTGTAAATTTGTTTTATTAGTTTGTTTATTTTATTTTTTCTGCTAAATTTAATACACAAAGTATAATGGAAATGAGCAGTTTTGTGTTAAATGTTGATTTGGGTAGAGAAAATTGTGATTTATTTGACTTATTTCCATGTAATACTTGGTTAGAAATATGAAGACTTGAAGTTACTAAATTATACTCCTACTTGTAAACTCACATTTGGTATATGTTCTTTAGATTATTTGTCACTGTTATATGTAAGTGAAGTTATCTTTAAGTGCAGTACTGCAGCAGTCTCTAACTTTTAGTGGGTAATTCAGATGCTTATTGAAATAATCTCTATGAATAAGTAGTTGCCAGTTTTTTTTTTTTTTTTTTTTTTTTTTTTTTTTTTTTTTTTATATATATATATATATATATAATAAATATAAAACGACTTGTTTCACTTGCAAATAATCATACAAACACCTTCAAAATTGTCTATTGCTGTAAATGACTCGCTACCTAAATAACCCTCAATTCCTAAACACCCCCTTATTTATGGGTCAACTTTTAAGGACTGTGTTCTTCGAGTTGCATATAGTCATACACCACTAGTTACAATTGGTAACCAGGATGTATATAGTAATACGACATTTGGAATTGAAAAGGCTGAGCATACAGTCTAGCAGGGGTAGAAAACCAGACCGGAGACTGGACCGGCCCCCAAAACCTGACTAGAGCGGTTAATCTGGAATTTCTTCAAAAAAATAGACCGAAGACTGGACCAGCACCGATCAAACCGGTTTGTTGCAGGCGTGTCTTGGTTCAGGTGGGGTCTTAGCCTGGTCGGTCATAAACTGGACTGAAATCCTGTCGTGTCTAAAGAATCTGATTTTGGAGTTTCATGATGTCAACGTAGTTTCGATTAGTTAACTACAAATTTCAAATATAAATATTTTATGACCATGTAGACATGCGGATATGTTATAAATCCATTATGATTTTCTATATAAAATGGAAGATTTTTTGTTTCACCCCAAAATTGTTGATATATGCACATAAACATTTACGTGAACAATAGCAAAAACAAATTGCAAATTTAACGCCTATGTTTATGTTTAAGTGTTTAACATGCAAGCTCAGTCCAAAAGATTTACTACATTTTATCTAGCCTTCAAAAGTTACGAAAAGTGCAATCTCAGTCGTTTTGCAGCAAAACTTTTCAAAGATTTTGTACGTGATGATGACAAGCAAAATACAAAATCTTTAAAATTGATAATTTATGTCACTATTTTGAAGTAATTATCAGAAAAAATATTTTGTAGCATTTAGGGCCCGTTTGGTATGTGTGTTTCATGTGGTTTGGATTCTTTCAATTGCCATATGCAATGTTTGGTACACATTTTTGATATTCAAGTAATCATTTCATTGCCAAATTCTCAATCCTTGGCCACCCGGTGGTTTTTAAAAAAGTTGTCAAAAGTATCAGTTTTTTTTATTTCATAAAATTTATCAGCCACTTGTTTTTCAAGTTTTCTTCCTTTTTAGTACTATATATATTTAAATAATAATAGTATATTTTATTATAATTTCTTAATAAAATAAATATATTTTTAAAATAAAATAAATAATTTTCTCTCCCCTCATTTCTTTCAAACCAAATCTGAATCCAAACTGATATTTATAAAAGTAAAAGGTAAAATATATGAAAGTAGAAAGTGGAAGGACCTATTTGACACAAATGATCAAACTATATAACTAACTAAACTAACTATCAGATACTCCTCTCTGAAGTTTAAACATTAGCTATTCAATTCTTGATTTCTGGCAATATCTTTACGTACAGTACTAACCGATAATTTCAACTTAGAACAACTGCAATAAGAGTAAGTCTCGCAGAATTAATGCATATTTTTTCAAAATGGCGTAGAAGAATAAGATTATCTAGATTAGTTTATAATGTGTAGCTCATTATGCTTATTTGACTGATGTGGAACAATGCTTGTAATTCATATTGTTAATCGTTTATCATCTTTATGAATGTAATTTAAATTATCTATTGATTGTGGACTGTTTGTTATTATCTTTGAATTTAAGAGAGGTGCATGCATAGAGATATCTTGTTTGAATCTTGATTAGCCTAATTTCGTGTGGGTTCATGTAATGTGTATAATATCGGTGAAGAATTTATCAGGATTCGTACAAATGTTGATATATAACCATGATAAAAAGTGCTGCGGTTGATTAAACATTAACAGGCTTGGTATTTCTGCATAAATTTCGCTGCGTTTGAAAACAAAGATAAGCAGTTTATCGGTGTTTGGGATTTCTTATCCAAACTGCCTAACTGATATGAATATCTGTGACTAAGTATTTTTGTGTTAACACTCTTAACATGCTTAAAAACAAATTATATTCTGGTCATCTGGTGTATGGAGCCTTGAGGAGTTTTACATGTAACGAAAATTCCCTTAAAGTGGTTTTAATACTACGAATTCATACTGACTAGACAACTTTCGGGTAATTAAGATTTTGGGAAACTCATAAATTTGATAAACTTATCTTTTGAGACTTCTTTGGGAAGGTAGGGAGATTTCTGATTGTGTGAGTTCAGGACTCATATGTTCTCTAAACAACCTGTTATGATGTCACTGATGCATAGCCAGTTTAGTCAGAAACAAGTCAATTTGAGTTTTATGGCAACCGGTCTTAAATTGTTACGGTATTATATTTTTAGAAAATGGATTCTTGTACTAATAAAAATATGTTTAATGATATCAATATAAAGGTGTTTGGATTTTAGGGTTGTTAACCCAACCTGAAATGATCCATTATATCCATCTGCACTATTTTGATCCATTAGCCGACCCGACCGATGCATTTTGCTACATTCTTATTGATTGACTGAACTTTTGAGTCTAACTTTTGTTGAACAACATTTGTAGCAATTTTACGTGGAGCGTTTTGTGTACAATGTCTACTAAAGAGGGCAAAAGAGTAACTCGTAAAGAGGTTAAAAGGGTAAGGCTGGCTTGTAGTTAAGTTTTGTTAGGTTATTGATTTACATGATTCTTAATTTAGTCAATCAAATAATTTCTCAAAAAATCTACATCTTGAGTTTGTTGGTCAAATCAGATGATACTGATATTGTTGATATTGACTAAAGATCAACAACATTTTGATATGGACTTGTTAATGGGCATACTAGGAAAAACTAAAACTTTTTCTCCTCGCCATAATATGTGTTATTTGAAATCATGATTTTTTGTTTTATGACTAAATTCAGGTAAAAATTATGATAGAACAATGTCTACTGCGTTACATGACCAGGGAGGAGGTCATGGATATCCTTTATCAATGTCAAAAGATAGAGCCCAGCTTTACAAATATAGGTATGCAATTCATTTATGTCTCTTTAGCATGCCACAGTTTGTTTTTCTTACTTGTTTAACATGTACTAATTATATGGTAGTCAAACGTTAAAATCTATAATTTATTTTTATAACGAATACAACATAGTTTTATTTACTACACAACAACAACAAACCCAATCATGTCTGTCTCTCAGTTTGGAAGCGTCTTGAAGAAGAAAATCAAGAATACTTCAAGGCATATTATTCGAGGTTAATATTGTGTAGGCAAATAAAAAGGTTTAATCATTTGCTTGAAAAGCAAGCTGCAGTAATGGATCAGTTGATGCATGGAGATGAAGTGGCTATGCCTAATGTAACTCATATGCAACAAAGTAAGTTGCTTTCCACTTTAATATCTTCCTGAAAAGTGCTTAGCTCTATTTACTTATTATGTATGCTTTCAGTTTCAGTGCATCAAGTGCAGCATCCTATTCCAACATTTAACGCTGGACCATCTCAACACTCAGGGATGCAATATACTTATAATAGATCTGCTTTTGATCATTCGTCCAATTTGTTGTTAGATCAGAACCCAAATCAAGTCGCTTATGCACCTGAATCTCATATACCACAAAGTAAGCTACTTTTCAATTCGGTCTCATCCATAAAAATGGTTTGCTATGTTATACACTTTTACTTATTATGTATGCTTGCAGTGCATCAAGTTCAGCATCCTGTTCCAACATTTAACGCTGGACCATCTCAACACTCAGGGATGCAATATACTTATAATACATCCGCTATTGATCATTCATCCAATTTGTTGTTAGATCAGAACCCAAATCAAGTCGCTTATGCACCTGAATCTCATATACCACAAAGTAAGCTACTTTTCAGTTCGGTCTCATCCTGAAAAATGTTTTGCTATGTTATACACTTATACTTATTATGTATACTTATTATGTTGTTAGCTCACATACCAAATAGTGGGATACCACCTGTTTTTGATTATCCATATAATACGATGTGGGTTCAGAACACGGATGGTGGTGTGCTTCTAGGAATGCATAACGGGATTAATCCAACCGATGAGATTCCAAGTAAGCTTCTTTCTACTTTAGAACTTTTTCCTTAAATATGGGTCTTAACTTTTTTTTTAATCATTATTTGGACCCCACTCATGTAATCTTTCAGCATACTTTGTTCCAACACATTTACTGGATCCTGGCTGTGCTAACTGTCGATTGCTTATGGAACATGCTTATGGTGATCCATTTAATACTTTGTTGGCTCAGAACCCGAATGTTGGAATGATGCAAGGAATGAATAATGAGATTATTCCAGTCAATAACAATACAAGTAAGCTGCTTTCCACATTGGTATTTTATCTAAAAAATGGGTTATTATTTGTACTTCATTATGTGCAGAACTGAAGATATTTTTATGTCCTCAGTCAAACATAACCGGTTTCTAAAGCAACCGCAGAGAAAAATTTGAGAATGTTTATCTGTATAATCTATTAAAAACCAATGACATTTTTCTATTTGAGATTCTTGCGTCTATATAGCTAGCAGGTGACAACTAAATGCCGAAGCTGAACAAACCATTTGAACCATAAACATTATTATTATCATCATTTTATAGGATTTACTATTTAGTTACCTCTATTCCCACCCTTTGCGCTACCAACAAAGGCCCTAAGGCCCTCAACTAGGGGATATGTGTATAGCCGAAAACCAAGGCCATCACCCAAGTCCAGTGGCCACCCCTGCCCCTTTTGTTTGGCATCTGTTTATTGTAATTTTTATTTATTATGCTTTCAAACCTCACAGCTTCATTGGGAAATTATGGACATCAAATCGGGAATTCAGGAGTTCAAATCCAGTCTCCACTGCACCAACTCTTCATCCCTTTGCCTCCACCCTTCAGCAATGAGCCTTACTTTCCTGGTGACCAGCATTCCTCCAATGGCTAAAAGGTTCATTTTTAAATTTTGGGTGGGAGTTGCTTCTGCAAACAAGGAGTTTTTTTCTTTTAGTCCATGGAATGTACATCTGTTTGGGGTTATGTCAATACATTTATATGAAATCACTTTTTGGGGTTCGGGATTCCTATAAATGCAGCTACTGTTTTCTCAACATGGATACAAATTCTTTTGTTTAAAATGCAGTTGTGTATTTCTGGCTTTGGTGTTCAGGGAGAATACAAGAGGATATAGTTTCAAGAAACTTGGATTTTCAGTTTTTTGGCAGATATTTGAACAGGTACCTCAGTCTACTACATCTTGTTACGTAAATATAGGTTAATTCAATATATTATTTGGTGAACTGAATTAAAGGAGATTCATTCTTACTGATCAAATGGGGATGTAATTGACATACCAATTCTGATTGTGGAGCTACATTAGTACCAATATACATTCGTACTTATTATTGCTTCTGAGATTCTATTGTGATTCCCATTTATTGAACAACTCTATTTCACTCTGCTCATATTACTGCAGAAAGGCCTAGCTACTTCTTGTAGATAGCAAATCAGGTAAATGACGTGTTGCGGATGTAAAGCTGTAAAATTTTAGAGTGTTGTACATTGTAAGTCACATGAACATGGTTGGTTACACATTACTGATACTTGTTTTCTGCTACGGATATTAATTCTTGAAAAGCGGTTTTGTATCTCAATGTTCATTTGTTTCCAAAACAAATTATATCAAGATAAGGTCTTCTTGATGCACCAATGAGTATACCCTGTATGGTCATGACCCTGTCCTATTAACTCACATAATTTAAACCTTACATAACTGATAACTGTATTCTCCCTTTAACAACTCAAATGACCCATGTTTATATATATGATTGATAAAAATGTGCATATAATGGCATTTGGTTAACCAGAGGTTACCTACATGGCATAACATACAAAGTACCGATATATACCGGAATGATGATTTAAGGGCTATAGCTCTTTCAAAACATAATGGGGTAAGCGGGTTGCAGCTAGGTTTCCGATATCAAAACATAATGTAGTTTGTATGTCATGTGTTGATTAAGATATAATTTGATTCTTTTGTACATTTGATTGTCATTCTCTTTTCTTGTCACAAAACACGGAATTTTGTGAGTTACTTTTCATGAAGTAGTCTCTCAATCTTATTTGTAATTCTCTTAATACTACATTTTCAGTGTGCGGCTAAAATAAATTCTAAACCCTTAACAAACCGGTTGCACACGTAAAATATACACTTAATTTAAGCAATACAATAGATGTTTAACAGCTTAACAACACACACTGTTGACATACTTGACCACCTATTCTGTAAACGTACACAACTCGAATCTAATCCTAATTACATAAGCTAAATTAAACAGTTTTTGCCCTCAAAATTGCAGCATGAATTGAAATATTTCCTGTAGTAAATAAAAATGTTTTTTTTATAAGGGTTCATGATGTCAAAATCAATACACAAAGGGTTTATGTATTAAATCTCATGTAGGAATCTGAGTTAGATTCGGATTCTGAGACCTATATACCTGGGACAAATCACTATAAATTAAATGTCTCCAATTAATTTGATAACAATAACATAAGAGAGTATATGACCGTATATACTTCAGGTAACACATTCTCTTATGCTATAATTTTATTTGGTTGGTTCATGCTATTATTTGTTGAATTCCATAAGTTGAACTCAATCTATTTTTAAGGTTAATTACACATATTTATAATACCAGTGGTCTTATTTTTATAATGAACTTGCTGGCTCAAAAGAAATATTATTTATTATAGAAAGAAATTAAAGTATATAGGAGAAACAAACTTATGAAATTGAAGAGAGGTTTGGTACGACTTTTTTTTTTTTTTTTTTTTTTTTTTTTTTTTTTTTTTTTTGAACAGGATTCTCCTATTTACTATCATGTTTAATCGTATTTAGCTGAGATAAAAAGTTATTTGATTTAGGCAATTTTACCGAACTTTTTCCTCACTAAAATTTATTGAAGTTGAAGTGCAAACCAAGTTATTTTTTCTAAAAAAAAAACTTTTCAAAAGAGGCCATGGATAATAATTTTAACTATAGTGGTATATTATTGTGGAGTATCACATGGTATGAGTAGATAAAAGTAACTTAAGCTATAATTATTACTTGGAACGTAGGCCTTATGAAAACTTTAAGAAAATCTACTGAACAAAATTATAAAGTCAATTAAATATAAATTTGGTTTCGTTTATTAGAATTGACGAATAATGAGAAGAATGGTTTATTGATGAGTGTAAATTGCTAGATATCAACATGAGATTACTAAAGAACTTTGTTGCAGATTTTGTATAGTGATTTTGTTGGTGTTTGCGTGATCGTTGCAATGTCTTTGGGAGAGGAAAGAAAAGTAACTCCTCATGAAGTAGAGTGGGTAAGGCTTTTTATGTTCTATCTTGTTTCATTCAAGCATATTTACAAAATAATTTTGTGTTGTAATATAAATTCAGGTAAAAAATATGATAGAACAATGTCTATTGCATTACATGAACAAGAAGGAGGTCATAGATGTCCTCTATCAACAACAAAACATTGAACCTGACTTTACAAAGATCGGTATGAGATTCTTAACTGCATGATATTTTTTGGACACATCAAGCAAGTACTACGTGGAATATTTCGTACAATATACTGTACTATTTGTTAATGTATGTCTTTCAGTTTGGCAGACTCTCGAAGATCAAAATCAAGATTTCTTCAAGGCATATTATCCGAGTTTAATTCTGAAAGAGCAAATAATAAGGTTCAATAATCTTGTCAGACAACAAGCTGCAATAATGAATCAGTTAAAGCATCGACATGAAATTGTTGTGCCTAATGTACAATCTCACATACCACCAAGTAAGCTTTAATTCCTTTCATTATTAATAGTAGTGTTATAAGTAGTTTGGTATATATACTTACTTATTATGTAACTATTGTAGTGCATCATATACCACACCAAGTTTCAGCACTTCAACGCGGACAAATTACACACTCGGGAATGCAGCATGCTTATGACATGTCGCCTTATACTCGTTATCCCGTCAATATGGTGATGGCTCAAAACCCATATGTTGGAATGTATCAAGGAACGTATAATGACTGATTTGTAACAATATCGTAGTTAGTTTTGTTTTTGATTGGTAAGTTTCTGAATGTATTGTTAGGTTATTTATGTTTATGGCAACCGGTCTTAAAGTTTTATTAGTCTTTTTCAGAAAATGGATTATTGCACTAATAAAAATATGATATCCTATACATGATAAGTTAATGAAATTCAATATAGAGGTGTTTGGATTTTAGGAATGTTAACCCAACCTCAAATGATCCGTTTTATCCGTCTGCATTATTTTGATCCATTAGCCGACAGCATTTTGCTACATTCTTATTGATTGACTGAACTCTTGAGTAACTTTTGTTGAACAACATTTGTAGCGATGTTTACAATGACTACTAACCGAAGGAAAGGCCCTTTTGTTCAGGGTTAAGGGTATATTTTTTGGGAGAGAATGAACAAGTATATTAACACCAAACCCCTCACTGTTAATTAACCAAAGTAATACTCCAATAGCGAGAGAAAGTTATTCACGCGAAGAAAATGCTATATATGGGTCGATTCCATATCAAAGTGATCAAGTTAAGAAATACCCTGCTTAGAGTAATTACATTTCGTTTCTGTATTTGCTACTTTATTTATTTAACCACATTGAATGTTTAATCTTCTTTCACCTTCGAGGTCCAACTTTTAAAAGAAAGTTATGGCGAGTATTACAAGTGTTTAACTAGTTATAATTCCCGTGCATGCGCGGGTTTTTTAAATTTTTTGAATCATATATTTTTATTTATTAAAAAACAAATAATTTAATCTTTGTTTTGTTTGATTTATATAGTTTTTTTATTATTAAAGATAATTATTTAAAAATTTTAATCCTATTATTAATTGCATCTTATCTATATTTTTTGTATTTATCTTCTACTTGTGTTAATTGTATCTTATCTATATTTTTTGTATTTATCTTCTACTTGTGTTATGGATAAATATAAAATGTTACCTAATAAGAAAATAATTTTTTTTAAATACAATTATTACTAAATAAGGTATAAATTGATTTTTTTGAAATGGAAAATTTCTAATAGGGGTTTTGTTTTATTATATAAAAGACTAGTTATAATGCCCGCGCACGCGCGAGGTTTTTTCTAATTTTTTGAATAATACATTTTTAGTTATTAAAAATAAATTATTTAATTTTTGTTATTATTTTTTGAATAATGTTTTGAATTTATGTGGTTTAAAATAGTGCTTTAAATCTCCATTTCAATCATTTTATTCACTTCTTCAATAGTTTTTTGTCAAAAACTTGTCTATCACTATCTTGTACGACTGAAAAATTATGACATTCACAATCAGATAACATTTTTTCAGTAATCACTTGTTATGCCAACAACCTCGGGCTCAACAACACAAAGTATAATATTTCCTGTTAAACTTACATCAACTTCAAAAATAGCTACTGTGGACCCCGTTTTCCAATAGCCCCTCAGCTTTGATATCATTGGACTCAGAAATTGCACCCGCAAACAGGATTCCATGTCAGTAATTTGGACTTGAATGCTTTTGACTGGCTTCGGGTGACCCGTCTAAAATGGCCCGTTTTACACTCATATGGAGACCTTCGACAATCATAGCACAGAGTAACTGGTTCTCAAGATAATCGGGTGCTCTGGTGGATACGTATGTCACTTTTACAGATTTTCGACCACTTCATCCTGGTGCTAATCTATCAAGCTTCTCAGCAAGGGTAACATAAGGTTCCAGTTCTGCAAATACAAGCTTCTCAGCAAGGGTAACTTAAGGTTCCAGTTCTGCAAGTACCTGTTGCAAAGGTCATAACATCAAAATGAATAACGCCCTTAGAATATTATGAAATATATATATATATATATATATATATATATATATATATATATATATATATATATATATATATATATATATATATATATATATATATAGTGAAGCGTTCAAATGAGAAGCCTAAATTTTGTGAGAATGCGAGAAGCAATTCTAGCCACTCATTTTATCCTCTTTTAACTTTAATTTAATGGATAATATTAGTTAATCAATTTTTTGAAAATTTCTTAAAAAATTTTGAAAAATTTCAAAAAAAATTTCGAAAACTTTCAAAAAAAATTTTTTCGAAAAAATTCTTTTCGAAAATTTTTTTTTAGAAAAAAAAAATTTCGATAAAAAATTTCGAAATTTTTTTTTCCAAAAATGTTTTTTCCGAAAAAAAAATTTAATTTTTTTTCGAAAAAAAAAATCCGAATTTTTTTTCCAAAAGAAAATTTTTCGAAATTTTTTTTTTCCGAAATTTTTTTTTTCCAAAAATTTTTTTTGTCACATGTAAAAAAAAATTGTAAATTTTCACGAAAGTTTTTTTGTCACGTGTGAAAAAAAAAATCGTCACATGTGAAGAAAAAAAATTCGTCGCATGTAAATTTTTTTTTCGTCACATGTGAAAAAAAAATTACGTCACATGTGAAAAAAAAAATTCGTCACATGTGAAAAAAAATTTGGAAATTTTCACGAAATTTTTTTTGTCACGTGTGAAAAAAAAAATCGTCACATGTGAAAAAAAAAATTCCGTCACGTGTAAAAAAAATTTTCGTCACATGTGAAAAAAAATTTGGAAATTTTCACGAAATTTTTTTTGTCACGTGTGAAAAAAAAATCGTCACATGTGAAAAAAAAATTTCGTCGCATTAAATTTTTTTTTTTCGTCACATGTGAAAAAAAATTTCCGTCACATATGAAAAAAAATTCGTCACATGTGAAAAAAAAATTCGAAAATTTTTCAAAAAAAATTTCGAAAAATTTTTGAAATTTTTTTGAAATTTTTTCGAAATTTTTTTGAAATTTTTCAAAAAAATAGTTAGTTAATAATAGCCATTAGATCAAAATTTAAGGAGGATAAAATGAGTGGATAGGATTAGTTCTCGCGTTCTCACAAAAATTAGATTTCTCACATGATTGGCCCTATATATATATATATCTATATATATATATATATATATATATATATATATATATATATATATATATAGAGGTGGGTTCATGAAAAAAGTCCACTTTGGTAGAAAAGTGAGAAAAGTGTACAAATCAACCCCTCCTTTTTTTCACACCAAACTACAGGGACCTAATTGTATTTTCCTTCATTCTTTAAGGAGTTTTTTGCAAATTTGCACCCTACCCCCCACCCACCCACCCACCCACCCACCCCCCCCCCCCCCCGCCGAAAAAAAAAAATTTTTTTCCCGCCAAAAAAAATTTTTTTTTGGGGCCAAAAAAAAATTTTTTTTTTTTTTGGGCCAAAAATTTTCCCGCCAAAATTTTATAACCCAGATGCACCTTTTTTTTTTAGTGCATCTCAGTTATAAAAATTGGTGCATCTCAGTTATAACTATGATGCACCAATTTTTATAACCCAGATGCACTTTTTTTTTTTTTAGTGCATCTCAGTATAAAAATTGGTGCATCTCAGTTATAACTATGATGCACCAATTTTTATAACCCAGATGCACTAAAATTTTTGGCCCAAAAAAAAAATTTTTTTTTTTTTTGCCCCAAAAAAAATTTTTTTTTGGCGGGAAAAAAATTTTTTTTTTCGGCGGGGGGGGGGGTGGGGGGTGGGGTGGGTGGGTGGGTGGGTGGTGGGGGCATGTTTCAAGACAGACCCCTGAAGTTTGAGATATTTCAAATTAACCCCTAATAACTTTTTTTCTCACTTTTCTACCAAAGTGGACTTTTCTCTAGAACCTTACCCTATATATATATATATATATATATATATATATATATATATATATATATATATATATATATATATATATATTAATAAAAACACTTGACTAATTCTTTTCAAGAAAGAAAGACCATACGCTGACAAAGTGAATTGTACTTGTGGGAGATCAAGCTAGTATCTCATTATAGTGAGGTATTTTAGACACCCGAGCATCAAATGCAACTGCAGTAGGATTGTGAAAATAATGGGTCATACCCAACACCAGTTTTTCAAAGTGCCCCATTTGACCCACTACACAACCCAAACCATTCGTTTTTCCACGTTTAATGAGGGGTCTCATTATGTAATGACTAAAAACTTCGTCGAACTAACAGTAAGATATAATTTAGCAAGTACCACTGCCGAACAAACAACCAAGGTTTGTCGAACTGACATTAAGATATCATTTAAAACAACCAAAGCGTGTCTTGATGTTCCCAAACCAAATTACAAAAAAAAAATGAATGAGTGAATTTGTAATAACTTTATATTTCATACCAGAACATGAGACGCAATAAAAAATGTATGTGTGAAAAAATACAAGCAACTAAAGACACAAGCTATAAGAGAGGAGCATAACCGGCAAAATCCAAACAGACAAAACTAACATTACCTACAAACAAACATTACCTTAAACAATGATTTGTTTTCCATCTACGGTTTCAATGATTTGTTTTCCATCTCAATATCATCAATTGGTTTGCTTTCGTCCAGCTCCAATTGATCAATGGCAGCTTATCTGGTTCGAGTTCTCCAAATTTTCGTTTTCTAGAACACAGTCAACCATAGTTGTATCATACGTTTCATCTTTCGCCATGTTGTTTTCATGTTCCTTACAAAAAATGCCATTTTGTTGCCGATAGGAGTGGATTCGTTTTGCTTATCGTTGTGACACTTATCTAAATCTATAGGTTCTTCAACTTCTTCAGGCTTCTCTTTATCACTGTTTGTGAACCAGTTTCTATACGGCGGTCATCCTTTACTTCACCTGCCATGGAATTAGATTCTTCGGTGGTTTTGACTTTTTCTAAGCTGGTGGGCTGTTGGTTTGCTTAATGAGGATCCGTCTAACCAAAGACGGAAATGCAACATATGTAGTTAACATAATTATAAGCACAAAAGCCTTGGCTTCGCTTGGACAATTGTATCTTATCATTAAAACAGTATGTATATCAATACTTATTTGGTAAACAACTGTAGCGCTTAACCGAACAATGAAATGACACTAACACATACATATTGTTTCTCTCTAAATTCATAACAATTATCTAATATGGAAATTCTTGTGTATCCTAATACTGATGAAAGGACATATACATGAGCACCCCATCCTAGACCAGTTGAAATTATTCCAAGCTTGTATATAAGTAACATCCCGGCTTTTGCAATGGTTAAAATAGCGAGACCTTTAGCTCCTTTAATAACTGTGGCTGTTGAAATTGAAGGTTGGATTGTTGCTCCTTCTCCCTAAATTCTTGGACATACACTCTTTAGCAACGCATGTCCGAAGAGTTGGAGGACCACAAACAATCACCCCAATATCCAAAAATTTAGCAAAAATATCCCAAACAGTAATCCATTTATTAAGATGCATACTTATACTTATTGACCAAGGGGGTGTTTGGGGTAAGCTTATCCTTAAAAGCTTATGTGTTTTCAAAAATTCCCAATCCAAGGGATTTTACTTATTAGCTTATTTTGTTGCCAAAAATGATATAAGCCTTTTGACATAAGCTTAACTAAACACCTTCAAAGTATTTAATAGCTTTTCCAGGATATAAGCCTTTTGAAATAAGCTTAACCCAAACATTCCCCAAGTATAATAGTTATTGTCATAATGCAGATTTATCAACTTTGTAGCTAATAAGAACATTACAACCCCCTGATTTTAATAGCAGAGAGTTATTCTCATACACGTAGTACTATTATTCTGCCTGATGGATGACATGTTGTATATAGATTAAAGATAATGTTATCAATAACAATTAGAGGACTTGTTATAAGATGGTTTTACGCACGACAGTACTATTGAATACAGTGGTTGCTAGCTAGCTCTGCTAGTTCAGAACTTTAGTCCACAAAGCCAAGTTACTTGTTGGAATCAAAGTTCCAGCATCAACCAATAATATCCAACATATTGATGAGAACGCACCCTATTAAAATCTAGAATTTTTATGTCCATTTCGTCTATTTGGTCTCATTTAACATATAATAATAGTAAAATACTTCTATCTATATAGAAATATGGAACGGAACCCCAAGAGTCTTTTAGGTGAAATTGGGGAAGGAATGGACGTTTCTTCGCACCTATTCAGAAACAAAAGATGAAGCAAATTCTAAATATGATAGTATAACAAGCTAATTATATATTCTACTTGACTGTTTACTTTCATGCTAGGTTGGAACCTGGTCCAAATGGCTTAACAATAGTGGACACAAAAATGCTTACTAACCATGAAGCTAACACTACAACCAATGAAGTGAAATGGTGCCATCTTCTAATGACCTAAGCTTCCTCAATTTATATTAGTAGACGCACACGTTCATCCATAAAAGTTTCCTTGATTGAGTCAAATACAATTCAATTCCTAACTCGTGGAGATCCAAATGCGATTCAGATTTGAATAGCACATGATCTTACAAAAAGTCCAGCAACCTCTACCATCTCATAAAATATGCAAAACCAATCATCCAAGTTCAACTCCTATCCTTACTTCTCACATACTTATTTATCACCAAACTCAGTCTTCATTCTTACGATGGAAACATGTGTCATGGCCTCTAATCGTGACAAAAAACTAATCTCACAATATTCTTAGCTTTCTTAGAGTGCTAAAGCAACCTTATGATTTCCATTGATTCGCTCAACTAAAGGCTAGGTCATAATGTCATATGCTAAGCAACCTAATCATCATCAAGGTGAAATTCTACATATTATAGAGGTTCGCAATAGAGCCCCAACCGCCATTCATGCGATAAATTTTAACCACTTAACTAAGACGCAATGACAAAAACAACTACCTAATACCTCAATTTTGAAAAAAGTCCAGCAACCTCTTAACTATAAATGTATAAACGTATAATGTTAAGTAAATAAATAGTTGCAGATTGCTATATATATAAATTACCTGCTCATCCATTAGGATCATATCCATGCCTGCTACCTTTGATGGGTTGTTGTTGTTATAGTATTGATTCCAAAGAGAGACTAAAAAAACACTGTATTGCTTATTGTCACTTACCTGATGCTGTTTTTCATGAATATATAAAATCAATCAACCTCTATGTACACATGATAATAATAACGTCAACCTTAAACATAACCATAATCACACAACAACAAAAAAGCAAAAAACTTTCTAACATGAGTATTTTTAAAACCATTAGCAATTAAACTTCTAGAAACCTTACTATCAATCAAACAACTTCTAATCCTATTATGATCTTTTTCCGCTGTTTACTGTTGTCAAGTAACAACTATTGTACTACCTGATTAATAACATGTTTACTATCATGTTACAAACTTGAAAAAGAAAACGAATAAGATGTTTAATGCATATAAATATGTTTCTACAGAGTTTGAAAAATAAAACCTGTTGTTTTTTTTAGTTTTATTGAATGATAAGTATATAGCTCTGATGATGATTTTGTGGGAATAAATGGGGCTATCAATTGAGTTTATATAATGGTTTAAGCCGGTCTAAGTTAAGGTCCTATTAGGATTCTAATTGTAAATGTAATACAATACAAACTGAGTTGTAGTTTTTAAAAATTAAAAATAAATAACAGTTAAGTCCTACAATTTCTAAAAAGTTACTTAAACAACTAAAACTTATTAAAAAATTTCAGAACACAACTACTTTAAAACAAAACAACATTCTTTGTTACAAAGAACCTGAAAATTGTAAAACTACATAGAATCTGGAACTGTAAAACTGCATAGAACCTGGAATTTGGAATAACATATCACACAACAATTAACCTTAATTAAATTAAACAATTAATAACCTAAAATCTCAAACAAATTCAAATAAATAAATTATAAACTTAAAATAAATAAATAAATTATTAACCTTAAAATCTATTGTTTGACTTACTAACGAAGATGTATCTGTTTGGCCTTTATGCTGTTGAGGAAATAAGTTTTAGGTCTCTCTACTCTTTATCTTTGTAGGCTTGTAGCTTTTGCCTTATTCCATATTTGCCCCCGTCTTACTTTTCAGCCAAAAACTTCAATTTTCTGTATGTAACCTTGCACTTGTAGCATCGGATTGATGGATCAATCAAGGATTGTTGTTGTAGCATCGGATTGTTGTAGACTTGTAGCATCGGATTGTTGTTGTAGGATCGGATTGTTGTTGTCATTGTTGTAGCATCCGATTATTGTTGTTGTTATGGCTCCGGTAATGTGTGTTGATATGTGTGTTTTTTGTTTGATAATGGATGTGTGGGTGACAATGTAATGGCTACTCCGGTTTCCATATAAAATTTACACTTTAGCCGTAAAATATCTAAAAACAACAATGAAGTCCATGTGTATGTCTCCCCAATTTCAATGTTTAGGCATAAAAACGTTTTTTTAACAATTATTTGACAAATATAGAAATATATTAAGTTTTTTAAATATTAAAAGCCTTTTAAAAAATTAAAAATTATAAAAAATATTACCAAAATAAGTATGATTTGATTAAAAAGTCCCCACTAGGGATTTTATTTTATTAGGAAAAAGATTAGATAACACTATAATAAATTCGTAAAGTTAGTTTTCTTTATTTCATATATGTTCGTACATCTCATTTTTATATACATCGAAAAAATATTCAACTTACATTATAGGATTTCTTGATTTAGGTTGTGTGTTCAAAAAGTATCCCTATTCGGATATCCGAAAAATTGATCAGAATTTATTAAAAAGTTGGGTTTATGAAATATTAGTTTTGAAACTCATATAAAAGTTTTCCAATAATTATAGATATTTGGATATTCAAATGTATAAAATTGTTATCCAAAATTTTAGATATCCGAATTTAAAGAACTTACATAAAATAATGGGTCTAACATAAAATGGTCATCTCAAATTTCGGATATCCGAAAAACAAAAACCAAACCACAAAAAACCAAAAACCAGAAAAACCAAACCTAACTTTTAGCGGGGTTTGGTTTTAAAAAATTTAAAACCGAACTTTTGGTTCGGGGTTTTGGTTTTAGCCAAAAACCTCCCCAAACCGCCCCTAACTATCAGTATTAGGTTTTATTGACATAAATGATGTGAATTTGGAACTAGACATCAGTAATCATACATTGTTGGTGAAAATGCTACACTGGATGTTCAGTTCAGCAAACCAACAAAGATGGTCGGTTACCCTGCGGGTATATTTGGATCTGGGCTATAACCTCCTTGATGGTTTAAACGGCAGTCAAAGCTTCACTTTGAGTTCAAAAGACGATTACGTGTTTCCTATTGTGAATGACTCGGTTATTCTAAGATTCAACAAACTTGAAATAGAATTGGAAAATAGGCAATCATCAGCTCTTAAGAGACGATTTGATGATTTTGGGTTAGGGATATTTTGGGGTGGATGTAAAAATGAAGAGATTCTGGTTCCTTCGTCTACATAAACACATTTTCTTCAGTTGTAAAATGTACCAGTGCTTGTTAATGACCGGAAAAAGCTGCCTGATTCATTAAGAACTACTGTAATATGCAAAAATAAATTTATATATGTTATAATAAATTTCTCATAGATTTCAATTATCATTATTATCTTCTTTTGAACTTCAATGTATATTAGCCAGATTAATGTTATGATCCAAAGTATGCTTCTTTACAACGTAGCTCCACATTTGACAATTCAAAACATATCATATAACCCCCATTCAAAGGATGCATGGTACATTGGTACGTATACATATACTATTCACGTGTGGTGGTTGTAGCTCTTTCTAACTTGTGCGATACGTCCCCCCACCCCCATGTGTCTTCATTTTACTCTACAAATACGACCCATGCCAACCTTACGAAACACTCATTCTCCTCTATTCATAAACACACCAATTGTGTGAAGAAAATAAAATAAAATATGGCACCTATATCCTTAAAATGGGACGATAACTCGTTGCATGAAACCCGGTTTGTCCGTGATGAGGACGAGCGGCCTAAGGTGCGATGTGGAAGATAGTAGTGGTGGTATCAATAATAATTACAATCACAATTTTACTCATTTGATCACAAAATCAATAACAATAGTAACACATATTGACTAATTATAGTTAAAGATTCACAAACAATACATGCAGATTAATTATGATATCTATATATACTAATATACATACCCTCAAAGTAAAAACCATGTAAGTACATATCTGGTGATACGAAATCGAAGGGCTAGGATAAAATTGTATGTGATTAATTGACAAGCTTAAACGAAAAACATCGCAAGCAAAAATGTAAAAGATAGCAAAGGCCAAGACGCAAGTAGTAAAAAACGATGCTCGAAGACAATAAATGCGGACGGTATGTTTTTTTTACTGTTACAGCTTTGTTAAAAAAAAAAAAAAAAAAAAAAAAAAAAAAAAAAAGGCATGTTAAATATGTTTAGAAGTGCATATTTTGTTAAAGTTTAAAATTACTATGGTCAGCTTAAAATTTGGAATAGAATAAAGTTATAGTAAAGTAAATGAATTCATTTATGATAAGCCAGTGAAATAATGTAACTGTTATGTCATATTATGTCATATTAATCCAATGAAACTTATTATGTCATATTACACCATTCTATAATACTCCTATTTTGTAATAATAACCAGAGAAGATGTTATAAATATTTATGAAGTATTCAAGTGTTAGGAAAATAACTAAACATCAATAATCTCAACTTACAATGAAGAAATATGTGATGTATTTTCTCTTCTTATATATGCTTTCTATCTTTTTACTCCATGTTAATGGTCGCACCGCTCAAGAAGAATGCAAAGCTATTGGTAATTCACTTGAATCCGAATCTATTTCATGAAACAATCTCTCTAGTAATTTATTCTCTTTTGTTGTGAAACAGGGCATTTTCCTTGTGCTATTGGTAATGATTTTAGTCCAGGCCGGAACATGTGATGATGACTGTTGTAGCGTCGTGTGCAAATAGCAAGGCTGTGCTTGGATTAAAAATATTCAGGGTGTCGTGGGAGCGTTTGTATTTGTTGTTCTACTGGATTATGCTAACAAAGTTAATTCTTGTGTAGAAACCAAATTATAAAATAAAGGTGTCTTTCTTCTCATTGTATCTTTTTTCTTTTTCTTTTACATGTAAACTTTTTGTTTGAAATGTGCGTAGAATGTGTGCTTTCAATTAGTCATCTACATGGAATGTACTTGCTGTCCGAGTACCCAGTGCAAACACATATTAGGAATATGTTGTATTGTAGGGAGCTCATTATTGTAGGATATGAGTGAACGGAATTCAGACTTGAAATCAATGAAGTGGGGGGTAGCTTTGGGTGACGACATGGTCGGGTTGGAGCATCCCCACTTTTGAAGACATGTTGTCTAAGGTATATTTGGCGTGGAGCGGTGTGTAGCTTTTTGAAGGCGGTGAACAATGAGCATTTTGAATTTTAGTAGTCGTTTGATAAAAGAGCACTGAGCTTTGGCAAAAAGCGGTGAGCAGCGTCTACTGCTCACTGCTACTTTTAACAAACACACCCTAACAAATACTACTTTTTTCTTTTTTTTGGGGAGTCCTTGTTATGGCACTATCGGGAAAAACAATCTTTTCCTTTTTGGTAAATACAATTTTGATTTTTTTAAGACTAAAATCAGATAAAGCTCATATTGTGGGATCTTTGTTAAAAGACAAGAAAAACACAAAAAAGCTGTCGAAGCATACTGAATGATGTGGAACAAGATACACAAAGAGCAAGCTTACCACATACCACATGCAAGCTTAGAAATTAAGTAGCACGGAGGCAAAGTCTTTACAAAGACACAAGAAAAAGTTACTCAATATGTAATTTATTAGATCTGTTATCGAGGACAAAAGACACAAAGACGAAACTTGCCAAAAGTTGAATTTTTAGGCCAGATTGCAAATGAATGAAGAGGGGATCACAAGTACACGGATTTATTAGCTCAAATAACATTCAGATTTCAGAATAGAGGGTCCGTGACTCAGATTCTGGTGGGTATGCAGGAGTCAAAACAAAGAACTCTGAAATTAATCCTACATGATAAGTTTTGAACTTAATGGCAGTACATCAATGCTATATAACCATCTGAAAAATTAAAGTATCCGAGTATTAAAGCATACTTGGAGATGCAAAGTGAGCAAAACCTGCCACAAGTACAACATTGTTATTTCTGATAGAGTGACTTGATTTCATCTGATTTATCTATTTCCCGCAAGATTAATGTGATTATAATCCAGCCTTTTTCTCTAGTTTCTGAATTTGATTGAGGAAGATCCATGTCATCTGCATAACCAGAATTTCACGAATTAGAATCATGCATAAAAAAAAAAGGCAACACTCTTTGTGGCGACAAAATACATGTGCAAGGAGGTGTGTGTAGACACACATTTATAATGATACGTAATTATTAGCAGCCATTAATATAAGATATCAAGGGACAGACTCACAGACTGTACACATCTATTTAACAGAGCTCAAGTTAATGGACAAAGGCAATTTTTAAATTTTTATGTGCAAGAGCACATATAGTTCAAGCATGTATCAACTTCTTGATTTCAATTTTTTATTGATGTATCAACTTCTTGATTTCAATTTTTATGTGCAAGAGCACATATAGTTCAAGCATGTATCACCACCTCAGAACTTTTTTCTGTAACTATTTTATTGATGTTTTTTCTATATTTTAAAATTTTTTATTCTTTCTTTCTAGTAATTAAAATATATGCATAGTACTGTGTAACGAGGTTATCTGCTATAAATGACCTAGATTCGTCAATGCATTTTGTTATAATATCTATATGATACAAATCAAAGTGGATGTCGAAAATCAGTGTAACTTTGAATGTGCTTCACCTCTTCATTAAAATAGATATAAAAATATAAAAACATTGTATGTCCACGGTGAGTTCGAGTGTGTATGTGTATGTGTAGGTGAGAGAGTATACCATGACATGAGGGGCAATCCTAACACAGTATACAGGAAATCCAGTGTAAAACTTGAAAGGTCCTCCAGCCTTGAGGGTCTTCATAGCACAATCCAAGGATCCAGTGTAAGGGTATTTCCCTTGTGCATCAGGCTGCATTTTCTGAATTTGGGTTTTGACATAATCAAAAGGCAAACTGCAGGCTGCAGCAAAGAACCCTGATACTGTACTTGCACCTGCAAAAGGGAAAACAAACAGCAAAAGAAATAAAACCACGTATTGGAAATGAAGCTTTTTTTTAAGTATTAGGTATAATTCTAACTTACCCAGAATTGTAGCACCCTCGCCAAAACCTAGATTATCCTTGAAAAACTCGACACTTTGATCATAAGAAGCAAGCATTCCCATGTTTAATGCCATTGCCCTTACGACAGTTGGACCAGCACCTTTCCATAGAGCCAAAACTCCTTCGTCTGCAGTTATCCTATACAAAGCATGGAATGCATTCGTGTAGTTACGCCTCTGGGCAAGAGGTAGGGTGGCATCAGCCTGCATTCGAATCAGTGCCAGATCAGCTGGGCTCCCTACACATGCTCCAATTGCTCCAGCTGTCAGCCCACACAAAGCTTTCTGATATAGTGGAAGAGGCTTTCCATCATTGGCTTCAAGTGCCTTATTAGTCAAAATCCTATCAAATTATCAAAAGGAAAACAGATTAATCAAGGTTTCATATTGATAAACGACAACTTTGGGTCTTTTTTTGGTGTATACCAAAGCTGAATTTTTAAGGTAACATCTATAATTCTAAATGTCCTCCAAGAAAAACGTTTTTCATGAAATAATTAGTGACCTGAATGTACCAAGCCTGGCAGTTGTATATGTTGCTTGCCTTAACAACCCAGCAGACAGACCCTGCGCCAAACATGGTCAGAAAATATCATGTGTATGATGTGTGGATACAAAAAAAGCATCACTTGATATATGAAACATGTGCCATGACAGGTGCATCCAGTTTCACTACTCCCCAAAAATAGATTTTTGAACGATGCGTTCAAATCATGAGATAGTGTTATATGTAGGATATTTGGAGTTCATATGCCAGATGGGCTACTATTCACAACTCAGAATTCTCATCTCTCGATAAAGCAGATTTTTTAGCAGCAAGTCTTTATAATATATGATGACGGAGCAAGCATGCTATTAGACCTCACGAAGGTTTAGGATGGGGTATGGGTACAACCGTACAATGGTGCTCACAATACTCACAACAACAACATACCCAATCCCGCCGAGGCGGGGTATGGGGGAGGTAAGATGTAGACAGATCATACCCCTACCCCAGGATAAACCTAAAGGTAAAGAGACTGCTTCCAGGGATAAACCTAAAGGTGCCCACAATACTCAGGTATCCAATAAAATAAACTATTAGACCTCACCAAAAAGTATACGCTTCTATTCAAAAATATAGTGCGGCAAAAATTGGTGAAACTACATTAGCAACCTGTGCGTTCACATGCCCACTGATGTTCCCAGTTAACTACATAGTGTATTAATAGGTTATAATATCATGCTAAGTAACGATATGTTTTACAAATGGCCAAATGGGTGATGATATGTACACGTGCTAATTTCTTTGCACACAAAAGGGTAATCGGGAAATGACATATATAAACTTGCCTTTTTTCCCTAATCATATCAGCTTTCCATAAAGCTACAAATCCTAATTTCTCACTGTAAACTCTTGAACCCACCTCAATAATTCAGTATCCACTCATATTACCACCAGAAAGATTCCTAAAACATAAAACATACATTCAACTACCTAAAAAACGATGAGGTTTACCCTGTTCAGGTTACCCGGGGAGCCCTTTGACTCAGATGTACGTGGCCTCACCGGTTAATCCCGGGACCGTTTCCGACCCTTCCCTGGCCACCTCCAAATGTACACACCTAGTGAGGTTTGAATTGTCGACCTCTTGTGAGGAAACCAAGGACCTTACCACTAGGCCTATGATTCCTTATCTTTCTTTCCGGTAGAATTAGTTATGCATTAGTTTTTGAGGCTCTCTTTTTTCTGGCCTTTGAAGTGAGAGAAAGCTCCGACTGATAACTCACTCAGCACATCATGAAAAAAAAAGTGGGCCGATTGTTCATGAACAATTTTGATTGTTGACGTGTTGATACCTGCATTTAGTTGTTCCAATATTGGGAATATTTAGTGATGATCAGTGTTTAATATTACAAGTTCTTGGACAACTTTGTGTTATTGTTTTTGTAGGATTAAAATCACTGTTCGGTGGATAAATTTATCTATGTGATTTGGGGAGAAAGAAATCTTTGAAATCCAATATGCAGCTTCGAAGTTCGTGTTCAGAAGAAGTTTGATCCTTAATAAACAAAATGATAAGGTGCTGATAAACAACCTCAAAGTTTTAATCTTTCTAAAAGAATACATTGGGGCATTCAAGGATCAAAACAAACCAAAAATTGGGTAAAAAGAGACAAGGGTATAAATGTCATTTGCAATTAGTTTATGTGTACCAACATAAAGATTCTGTGTAGAAGTGGAAACGAGCCAAGCTGTGAAAAGCTCGGGATTGGATCCTTAAAAGCTCAAAACGAGCTTGAGCCTTAACGACTTTGAGCCCGAACTTTATATACAAGAACTGACTAGGCTAGCGAGCCTAAACGAGTCTTAGATATATATAACGTACATATACTGCGTATACTAATAGTAATAGCTATGTATAAAACGAGCTCAAGATATATATATATGAGCTCGAGCCTAGTGTGCTTAACATGACGAATTTGATTTGAGCTTTATTTCGTTCAACTTGTCATAAAAATGAGTCAGCCCTGAGACGAGCTTGAGCTGAAAATAGATAGCTCGAAATGAGGTCAAGCCCAAGCTCGAGCTTTGTAATTATAAATGAGCCGAGCTTTGGCATCTCGGACTCGCTCGGCTCTTTTCAACCCCTAATTCCGTGTGCATTATCTGTTGCCTTTATATATGTATGAAATCCGAGCATTGTATATTTGTATGTAGTGAATCGCATATAATTATATAATTTAAGAAAAAACACACACTAATGGATCAACTTTTGGCAATGATTACAAATCATCATGAAGAATCAGACCGCAGTTGTAATCACATGCATGCATAGGCAGATAGATAGGTTGACACCATTCCATAGATGAAGAGCTATAAACATCTATGAGTACAACATACCTTGTAAAAAGCACCAACACCGTCATTCTTTAGCATATTCTTTGTCACCGATACAGCAGATCCTTGACCCAGTTGGATTCTCACCTATAATTGATCAATGAATTCCTCAATAAAAATAATTTAGCATAGAGCATAAAGATAATAGTAGAATAATGTTTACCTGTGATAACCTTTAAACAAATTTACAGCTTGATAGTTAACAAATAAACAAGGATACATAGTTTTGTGGCAAATATCTATAATAGCTTCAACAAATGTAGATTTCATCCAGCGTTTGATACAAAGCGGGTCAAAACTCAAAAGCATTGAATGTTGAAACATCTAGAACACTATAACTTTTAGAATTGTCGATCTATGTTCCAAACCAACTTCCTCGTGGCAAAAAACCAAAAAGAACTATCATAAAAAGACAACTAAAAACCAGCTAAAAGCTTCATTATTGTGCTTAACAGCCTATTGTATTATTAAAAGTTAAAACAAAATAGGCTCAAACTCAGTGTTCGGGTAAAGCAAAAGTTACAAGCTTATTTCCTTAAGCTTACCCAAACACTCCTTAAAATGCAAATCACTTTCGCGCATCTTGTCTCCAAAAAAAACCATCCTTCACACAAAGAACACAAGATCCTAAACCAACTACAGTATGCTCTATCACCACAACTAAAAAATGCACTTGCTTACGAAAATAATAAACAAACAGATAACCGGTCTGTTTTTTTATATAAAAAGCCAAATGTTGGTCTTATGGGCTTATGGTCACAAACTTAACCAAACCGCACTTGGAAAAAACATCCTTCACATAAAGAACAGAAGATCCAAAACCCTAACAATTGTGTTACAAATCTAACTTCTAAAAGTAGCAAGATCAAAAACCCTAATTATGAGTGACTAATAATAGCTAAAGCAATAAAGTTTCACATACAAGATCTTAAAAAAGAAAACCTAAATGTACCTTAATCATATCAATGGGTTGAATGACACAAGTAGCAAGCATACCGGAAGCACCACCGTTGACAAAGGGTTTCACGGTGGGCCATACACCGGCGCTACCTTTTTTCTCTTCTCCCATTTTCTTTCTAACAAAGATTTTGTGTGTGTGAGTGAGAGAGAGTGAAATGTTTAGTGAGGATGGGTGTTAGGGCTCACGAGATGTGTGAATTACAATTTATTTCAGGGGTGTTTGGGATTTGCTACGGGTAAGTTATTCTTCGAGCAATCTTACCACACAAAAAAGATTCACACAATTTTTTCAGAAAAACAATATACGTCAACAAAATATCTATCTTTTGTATAATAAGAGAATCACATGCACCGGCTCATTCGATTTAGGGCTGGCAATTTTGACACGAAATCTGTTAACACGACACGACACGACCTGTTCTTAACAGGTTTCGTGTTTGACCTTAACAGGTTTCGTGTCTTAACAGGTCTTGTTAATTTTCGTGTCTTAACAGGTCAGACCTGTTATGACCTGTTAATATTATATTATATATAATAATATAATTAATCCTTAAAATAAAAAAGTAAAAAACCCTACAACCTAAATCTATTTCCTATCCGCCTCCAATAGTCCAAAATAACGGACCCAATCTCAAAATCAGCAGATCTATTCTATTACCTCTCAAAATCAAATCAATCTCTCATCTCTCAAGTCTCAACTCTCAATCGCACTAATGAATTAAGGCAGCAGGCAAGCAGCAGCAGCTTCAACGACACAGGCAAGTCTCAATCTCTCATCTCTCAATCGCACTAAATACTAATCGTAAATCACTTATTAATTGTTGTTGTCGACCCATATATGTTTGGGTATTTTTGTTACTTGAGATATTTCATATAAAAAGTATAGTGATTGGTATTTACTCATTAAACAATTAACTGCTTCATGCTCATTAGACAATTAGACATTAGACATTTGACAGAAGTAGAAGAAGAATGAAGGCGAAGACTTTTTTTTTTTTTATTATTAACTGTATAACGAGATGATGAAATAAAAAAAAAAGGGGGGGGGGGGGGACGGTTATTAAACAAGATCACAAATTTTTTTATTAAATGTATATAGTTTAATGATAACGAGATCACAAATTTTTATAAACAAGTGATATAGATGTGTAAAGAATGACTGGTTAGTGGTTATTAAAACTGATAAAGTATAAGGTCATGTATGAATGGCTACATGAACCAGATGTTTCATCATTTTGTTACAGATTAGTAGCTTATGGTATAAGATTTAGATTTAGTTGATCTTATGGTATAAGATTTATGTTACAGATTAGTGTCGAGCTTATGGTATAAGATTTAGTGACTGGTATTTTTGTTGTACTCTTATACTTTTTATATGCTTACTAGTTAATTCTAATTGTGTATTGTTGTTGCTTGTAGATGGATTCTGAATGTATTGAAATTGACCCACAAAATGATGAGTATACACAAGCTGATGAGATCGAGTCCCTGGAAAAGGAAGTAGGAGCCAAGAGAAAACGTAAGGAACGATCTATTTGTTGGAATTTCTTTGACAAAGATGAGAAAGGCAAAGTAAAAGGCAGCAAAAAAGTGCCATGTAAGTGCAAAAAGTGTAATACTATTTTCATGTATGATAGTATTCAAGGGACGGGTAATCTTAAGCGACACATGGAGAAATGTTTTGGTAAAAATTTTCATGATGTTGGTCAAATGCTATTTAATAGTGACATGGCATTACGGTCATCTAGATTTGATCAAAATACCTTTCGCGATTTGCTTGTAGCTGCTAGTGTTAGGCATGAATTGCCTTTGTCATTTGTTGATTATAAGGGTATTAGGGATGTATTTACGTACTTGCAACCTGAAGCAAATGTCATTACTAGGAATACTTTAAAATCTGATGTGTTTAAGTTGTATAAGAAAGAAAAGGAAAACATTAAAAGCATGCTTATGGAATCACTGGGAAAGTTATGTTTAACTTTGGATTTGTGGTCTTCTATTACTACCGATGGTTATTTGGCTATTACAGTGCATTTTATTGACAAGGAATGGGTTTTGCAAAAGAGAGTCTTATCTTTTTCTTTCATGCCACCACCTCATTCCGGTGTTGCTTTAAATGCAAAAGTGTTTTCGATTCTAGAAGAATGGGGCATAGAAAATAAGGTATTTTGTATAACTTTGGATAATGCATCTTCTAATGACCGGTTTGTTGAGCTTTTACGTGAGCAACTAGATACAAAATCACCACTTGTTTCTAGGGGTAGTTTTTTTCATATGAGATGTTGTGCACATATTTTAAACTTGATTGTGCAAGATGGGCTTCAAAAAATTGATCAAGCGGTTTGCAAGGTTAGAGAGAGTGTCAAATATGTTAAAGGGTCACATTCACAAGTAAGGAAGCAAAAGTTTTTAGATTGTGTTAAGTTACTTTCTTTAAGTTCAAGAAAGGGGTTAAGGCAAGATTGTCCTACTAGGTGGAATTCTACTTTCCTAATGCTTGATAGTGCCATTTATTACCGAAAGGCATTTGCCCATTTAGCCATAAGTGATTCTAATTATAAGACTTGTCCAACTGCCTCTGAGTGGGATATCATTGAAAAGATTTGTGTTTTCCTTGGAGTGTTTTATGATGTGAGTACCGTTTTCTCGGGATCCAAATATCCTACTGCAAACTTGTACTATCCGAACGTTTTTATGGCTTATCTTACTTTGCATGAGAGTATGAGTTCAAGTGATGAGTATATGAAAGATATGGGGACGTCTATGATGGAAAATTTTCAAAAGTATTGGTATGATTTTAATCTCACTTTAGCCATAGCCGTGGTGTTTATGTATTTATGTATTAGTTAAGACTTAAGATTTGTGATGTATGTTTCATGTTCTGTGGGTCTTTTGCATTATGTATGAACTTTTGCATTATGTATGAACTTTTGCATCTTCAAGAGTTCAAGTGCAGGCTGTTGTATGTTTCATGTTCAAGTTCAGGTTCTTAACAGGTTAACAGGTTCAGGTTCTTAACAGGTCATATGCATGTTAACAGGTTATTGTATCATGGGATTTGGTCATATGCATGTTAACAGGTTCTTAACAGGTCTTAACAGGTTAACCTGTTTATTTTCGTGTCGTGTTCGTGTTTGAAAAAAATGACACGATAAGCTAACAGGTCGTGTTCGTGTTTGACCTTAACAGGTTCGTGTCTTAACAGGTTCGTGTCTTAACAGGTTCGTGTAACCTGTTATGCCAGCTCTAATTCGATTAACTAATGAGAGGGCTCGATTTTGCAATTGAGTTTTCTCATTGGTTAATTGAGTTTTTAAGTAAAAAAAATCGGGTCAGGTTTTGAGTTTTTTTTTTAAGGCTCCTCAAATATAGATGTGTCAAAATCGTGAAGAATAAAACTTAGGAGGAACCGGGTGTGATTTTTAAAACTTTTGGTGTCGAGAAAGTCTAAATAAGAAAATTTGCCCCATCAGAAATGTGTTTTCAAATATAAATGCATGTTCTAAAAGGTTTTAAAAACGATAGTTATCTTCGCTGAGATCTTTTTTATATTTGAATTACATTATCTATTGGGATACGAATACGAACCCCTAATTTGAAGCATATATATATGATTCGTTGTGTTTTGGTGTGTGCAAACAACAATTTTATCAAAATATCAACAATTTGTCGTGAGACAAATAATCGTGAAGTAATACGAGTAAACCGTTTAGGAAAACGATTACCTCGCAAAACTTGTGAAAGTGATATTTAAATTGTGAGACCGGGAAGTGATTTCCCGGGTCGTACCCCAACGAGGTGTGAATGGAAAGCTTCGAATGAGATTTGGATTAAAATCTTGTATGATTGGAAAGGTTATTTGGTTTTATGGTACGTTAAACTAACGACTTAGAAAATTAACGAACGAATGTAAAAGTAAATTAACCTAAGGCAACTAACAATCTAAGAAATTCCTAAAAACTACGGGAAAACATAATTAGGTATCGGGAATCCTAAAACGTTAACTAAATTAGAAACGCGAAAGTTATTTAAAAATTACGCGAGAGCGCAAAATAAAACGCGAATTTCAAGTTCTAAACGTCCTACGGGTTCACGAATAATTTTTCAACGTACTAAAAGACAAAAGAAAATTTTAGAAAAAAGAAAGTTAATTTTTTAACAAAAACTCTATTTAATACGAATTTAAATCTAATTTACACTAATTAAATTATAACAAATAAACTACAAGATTTAAAAACTCCAAACTTTTTTGTAAAGTTACTGATACTAATTCCTATATTAGAAAATTGCTAAGTTAGAAAAAACTACCACCAATAAGCTGTTAATAGCTTATCAGAACTAAATAAGCTTTGAATAAAAATGAGATCAATTTGCTTTAAATAAATAAAAGAGAGGAGAACCAACGGAACTGGTGCCCCAGCGTAGTTGGTATAGAGTGTGGTGTTTGTGTCTTTGAGTGGCTAGAGGTCAGGGGTTCGAAACCCACCTTTTTACCCAAAGTTTGTATTATTATTTTTTCTTTTATTTGCTTCTCTTATTTACTGCATTTCAATCACTCAAAAAAAATCCACACACAAACTCACAAACCCAACTGTTTTCTTGAAAGCAGATTATAAACACCAAGTTTAAACAAATCAAACGGATTTCAAGTTCCTTGGTTTCCACAATTTTTGTTCAAGAAAATCACCAATTAATAAAAAGTACTAGGTAGGCTTTCAACTAGCAAAGCAGTGGCAGCAAAAAGCATAAACAACAACAAACCACAGCAGTTACGAGAATAATTTACGCCAGTAAAAACACGAAGAAGTAGCAGATAGCACAATAAGCAGTTAAGCTGCAAAAGCTTCAAAAGCTTGAACAAGCTATCGAACAACAAGAATAATAATTTAGAACGGCAATAAAGTCAATTACAACAACAATTTATGATCAACCAAATGTCAGGAATTTAACAGCTTGGCCACCACTGATGTGGCAGCAGTTCCAGTCCAAGGGGGTGATTTCAGAGGCAAGAATAAGCAGTCAAATAAGCTTAAGAAGGAGACCAGAGTACACTTCTGACAAGATCACCTACGTGAGATTCTAAAAACCTTAAAAGCCCTATCACAAACACGCTAATTGAAATCTAATTGGACTCAAGTTCAGCAAGAAAAAAGTATGTCTCAAACCTTCATATGAACAGTATTTTGACTTTCTAAATGGGAGTTTCTTTGTCCAAACCCAATTTCAACAACCTAGACTATTCTAATGATATACGCTGAGCATGTTTCATTACTAATTATGCAAGAACAAACTTTAAATCCGAGAAATCCGTACTAAATCGTAAGCAGTTAATCAACTTAAGCATATTTGAGAGCAGTTCACTTTTTTGCCTTTCCCAAACAATGATTAGCTAAGACTATCAATTTGGGTTGTATGAACCCAGAAAACGATAAACTGAGCTCCCTAAACCCACAATAACAACAACAAGACAACTTTAAATCTAATACCAAACACCTGCCTATTTTAACTATTTTCACAATTTCAAAGCACAACACTAACTGATGAGCTATATTATATCAAATCTAACTCTAAAATGACTAGACTAGAGCAAATAAGCAGAGGCTAACAACTAAAATTAACAAATTCAGATTTATTCATGTTATAAAAATATAAAGCCTACTTGTTTATCCGAGGAATGATGTTTCTGAGAACCAAAGTACCAAGAACCACCTAATGTTCCCCATGGAACTCTAAACCAAACTCCATCATCCTTACCCTGCTACTGCTGCTTTCACCCTTTTTTTTTTTTTTTTTTTTTTTCTATCAAACTCAACCAAGCAGCATAATTAATAAGATAACAACTTCAGTGAAATAAATAAAACTTTTAAACTTTAACTGGAACACAAACTTTAAATAACTTCAGAATACTTTCATTGAACTTGGAAAATTTCGAATTACAATAAAACTTTTTAAAGACTTGAAAAGATAAAAACATAAAACTTAAAAACTGAGATGCCACTTCTGGGCTTACAAGACTACATATTTATACTACAATTAAGGAGATGGTAGGTACGACTTTGCTTCCTTCTTGTCTTTCTCT
This sequence comes from Artemisia argyi, assembly GCA_030686995.1. Classification (NCBI taxonomy): domain Eukaryota; kingdom Viridiplantae; phylum Streptophyta; class Magnoliopsida; order Asterales; family Asteraceae; genus Artemisia; species Artemisia argyi. Next base: position 68,956,295 of record CM060704.1, on the reverse strand, counting down.
GGTGTGCTTCCTTGATCAAATCCAAACCATTGATTCTTGTAGGAGTGATATCAACCCTTGAATTAGTTTTTTCGCGCCCATTTGAGTAGTGGATTGCCAACATGTCTTCCCTTGACTGGTTAGAGGTGTTAGGTATAAGATTGGATGGGATTAGTGGGATTGGGGAGTGGTTTTGAGGACAAAAGGGATGGTGATGGGTGGATGGTGATAGTTGTGTTTGGCTGGAAGTAGGTCACGGGGGGGGGGGGGGGGGGTGGAGTTATTTTTTATTCGGATTGACTGAGTGGGGAAGATGATGGTGTACGTTATTGTATAGGGTTAGGGTTTGGTTTTTGGGGTGAAGGGTTATCAAAACGTAAAAGGGGGTGGGCTGTGGGATTGTGGATTGGGCTTTGGGAAATACATGGGCTTAGGTGGGCTGGTGTTGGTTTTTTCTATTTTTAGATTACAAGGAATCCGTTTGGTTTAATGTTGTAAAACCACAAGGATTAAATTTGCAACAAGTTGAAATTTCACGGACTATTCTTGTAAATATCCCACGTCACCAAGAGGACCAAACCTATCAAGTTAGATAAACCATAGGACCAAAAACACACTTTTCCACATTTGAAACACCAGGGACTAAAACTGTCAATTGGCCAAAGTTCAGGGACCAATTGTGTAATTTTCCAAAACTTTTTACCCAAAGATCATTTGTGATTCGTTTTGACTTTTAAAGAGCAAGGGTTGACTTTTCTTTGAAAATGATTGACCAGGGACTAGTTTTGTAAAACTTTGAAAGTCGGGGGACTGAAACTGCCATTTATGCAAATTTTGTTCGTTTTCTGTTTGTTTTCACTCGTTTTGCATCAGAAATATATAAAATACGATCTTTGGGATTTTCTTCGCATTTTGGTGCGTTTTTGAGTATTTTTGATCGTTTTGCAGCTCAGATTTGACTAAAAATGATGAGTATTTACACACTCATCAATATACTCGCCCAATGAGGGTGCTCATCATTCATTAGCCTTCTAACCTTTGCGTCTTTGTTTTCTTATCGCATGCAAAACCATGAAGATCACCGCACTTTCAAATATCGATGGCACGAATGGTAAGTGCTTCATCAAGTTTGTTTCTATATGGAATCAGTATTATGGCGCCACTCAGCAATCTAAAGTTGCTGGTATTGATATGATTCCGATGGACGAACACGCCTATTGTTTATAAATTATTACCAAATCCTTTGTTTGAAACCATAGGCATGCTATAAATATTTATGTTGATGATATGTTTTACATAACAAGATACCAAGATTCATGCAACCATTGGTAATTTATTAGTTTCTGATTTCAGTAACCTCATTCACCAAGATGATTATCATGTCATATCAAACTTCAATATTAAAAATAGGGATAGTTCCAGAAATACCCCAGTTGCCTTTGTGCTACTACTATTTACATCCTAGACCTAAACTTTTGTGCTTCCGAAACTAGATCGGGCAACTAGGCAACTTGAACTACCCAACCATGTGTCGCCATGTGGCCGACATTATTTTACCAAAGTAGATCAGTTACCCAATTGTTATACCAAAGTAGACCAGTTGTCCTATGACTCATCACCTTGTAATCAGTAAAAGTCACACTTGTCACTTACTGGTTTGAGTTGCCCAATTGTATAGGACAACTCGATCTAGTTTCGAAAGCATAAAAGTTTAGGTCTCGGATGTAAATAGCACAAAGGCAACTGTGGTATTTATGGAATTATCCCTTAAAAATAATATAGACATGCTTAAACCAACTTTTCATGCATGCAAAATCTATCTTCAAAAAAAATAATAAAAAAAAATAAAAAATAAAAAAAAAATAAAAAAGGATAATTACCAAAATGGCCCGTTGACTTGCGGTCTAGGCATTTTTAGCCCGATTTTAAAGTATTATTGATTTAGCCTGGGTTGCCCTGGGCAACAAACGTATAGCCAACCGCATGATGACACGTGTTCTCCAGTTGCCCAAAAATTACAAAAGTTGCCCAAAAAAACAAAAGCTGCCCCAAAAAATGACACTTGTCATCATGCGGGTGGCTATACGCTTGTTGCCCAAGACAACCCGGGCTAAAACGGGAATATTTCAAAATCGGGCTAAATATGCCTAGACCGAAGGCAACCGGGCTATTTTACTATTTATCCCAAAAAAAACCTAATGTGCCGGTATGTTTTGATTTTACTGAAATACAAGAGCCTTTGAACTTTTTCTCTTTTGAAAGTTTTTTAGAGCACAAGATTGATCCTAAGTGTTACTTCGGTAAGTTTTTTAGACTAACTCATACATTATATAATTATGTGCACGTCTATTGTATAGTATTTTATATGTTTTATCTTTTTGAGATGTTATTGGTCAATTAGTTGAGAATAACAACATAACGGTTATGGATCCAGATGATAAACCTAAACATTTTTTAGAGTTTAAGCTACAATATTTGAGATAATGTACAAGGAACACCTATTTTTAATATTGTTAATGTTATTAATGTTATATCTATTTGTTCAGCAGTGTAAAAATCACATGCACACTTTGGAATGGCCTAGCTGTTACACTTCACAACTTCATCAAGGCGAATGATACATCAAAAGATCCTATAATTCTACTTATTTTTAAAGTTTGTTCTTCCATGTATAAGCGAGTGAACTAAAATTTTGAATTGCATACAGACGTGACACAAGTTTTGAATTGTTTTGCTAGCACGAGGCTGGTTATCAATGATGAAGAAAACCCACATATTAGAATGTCCCGGAGTCCCGGGGACTCATTCTGACTGAAACAAGGGGCGGGTCTTTACCAACTTAAAACTCTGCTATTTTAGGGAAGCCAAAAAAACGTGAGCGCCTAGCGCGAACCTTATTGAAAAGGCCATTTACTAAAAACATAGAAGGTAAGGCCGGCTTTCGAGCTGTAGCTTTACAACCATAGGGCTTAGATAGGCCCTTCTTATTATATTAGTAAGATAGGTTGCTTGAGCGCATTTTGACCCTTTCTATTAGTAAGGCTGTCTTATCGATCAAGGCGAAACTTTAGTTTGATTGCAGGGCGTGTGTTAGCACTTTACGAATAAGATAGAAGGGGCTTTTCTTGTTTCAATAACTAATGGCTATTGGTGTTCAAATTCTTCAATCATGTCTAACTTACATAAGTCATAGAATTCGGAGCACCAACTTGAATAATTGCATGTTAATGGTTCAATGTCTCTAGTACCTTGTGTCCTTTGTGCAAGACTGTTGACGAGACTCACAGCCATTTGTTCTTCAGTTGTAATTTCTCTAGAACTATTTGGATAATCTTAAGCTGTTGTGTTTTGAAGATCTTTCTTATATTTGGGCGGAAATTGTTTCGGGAATCTCCATTAAAGCTGCCAATAACTCTTTATGGAGCGTTATTCAGCGTTTGGTTTTTAAAGCTGTTGTTTATTTTATTTGGTAAGAGAGGAATATTCGGATCTTTCAAAATAACTTTAGGACTGAAGAGACTATTTTTAGAGTTATTGCGTATACTGTAAGACACAAATTGATGGGTTTAAGAATTAAGAAGTCACGGGAGGTTGAAAAGATTGCTGCCATTTGGAAGCTTCATTTGAATGGTATTAATGATAGTGCTAGGTGGGGTTATAGTGATGGTATCACATAGAGCTCAAAGTTGTTTTATGCTTTACATGATCATAATGAGTCATGTGAAGAAGGGTTGGGGTAATCAGGGTGTTTGGCATGATGATCGGAATCCTTGTACTAACTATTATTGTGTCGCCTATCCTGTGATCTCTTGCAGGCCTGCTGATTTTCTTGTATGTTTGATCTGCTGTTCTACTCTGGATATGTTGAATCATGTGCAGAATCATTGGGTCAAACATGGGTTCTGGTATTATGTTGAGAATCCTCGTAATAACTGTTTTTGTTCAGATGTTGTTTATCTTTTAAACCCTTGCAGGCTTGTTGATTTCCGCGCGTGTTGGGTCTGAGGGTTTTTGTTTGGTTGTACTGAAAGGGTCAAATTGGATGTACTGATAGCGCTACATAATTATATGGGGTTTTTTATATGTGCATGATCATAATGGGGTATGTGCAGAAGTGGTGGATCAGAAAGGGTGTTTTGGACAATTGGGGTGTTTGGTATTATAATCAAAATCCTGTTACTAACTTGTTTCATGCTGATTGTTTCTCTTTTTGTATCATTGCAGACCTGTTATGGTTCATATTTCTTGGGTCTATTGGTTCTATTTTTGTATTGGATTCTGGAGTTGTAACCAGGTTTTTGACTGTGATGATGATGGTTTTGGTTTTCACGGACTTTTTATGAATGGAAATTGGACTTCTGTGACCTGCACTTATTTGGTCTGTCTTTTGCAGTAGGTATTAGATCATGACTGCATCAGTTAGTTGATCAGATGGTGGATTTGGTTGGGTTTCTGGAAGGCCAACAAGATCATGGTCAATGTCATGATTGTGACGGTGATGATATTCTCTTATGCACCAGGCTTGTTGCTTTTCGTGTGTTCTTGGCCTACTGTTCTGTTTTGGATTTGTGTTTTTATCCTATGCCTGCTATTATCAGGACTGATACAGGGCCTAAATGGTTATATTATTCCTATCACCATTTGGTTCTTAAATTGGGTCAATTATTTCTGTGTTGGTTCTGGGTTTTAGGACTACAACATCATTTTTGACTCTGATGTTGATGCCGATTTTTGTGCTGGATCAGTTGGCTATGCACTAAAGATGTTATGAATTGTCATGTTAATTAGGATGTTTGAAATTATGATGGGAACCCTGGTGCTAACTGTTCTGGTGCAAATGCAGTCTTTTTGTTGAATTCTTGCAGGCCTGCTAACAGGTTTGATATTAGGATTAAATGGTTACATCATTGCAGGCCTATTGTTTCTCATATTGTGTGGGTCTGTTGGCTATGTTCGGGTACTAGTTTTTGGAATTGTAACAGAATTTTTGACCGTGGTGATGATGCTTTTGATATGCACTGGCTGCTATGGATGGATATATATGGACTATGCACCACAGGTGAAAGCTGGAGCTCAGGTATGCTTTCTTCATAGTATTTTAGGTGTAGTTGAAGTACCAGGTACTGTAGGTAAGCATTTTCTTGGGTTTCTTGCAAATAACCTGCGTTGGTCTAATTGTATGGGTGTTTGGATGGTTTTTGAGTTTGCTATACACTACAGCCTGCGCCGGATTACCTTTATGGTTGTTTGGGTAATCACCTACCTGGTGTTTATAGCTGGAGGTCAGGTTTGGTTGTTGTTTTTGGGTTATAATAATCAGGTTTGGTTTGCTGAACTTATGTATAGGAGTTGGAGGTTTGGTGCTATATAGCTTTGTTTATCTGTTATTTTAACGTACACAAACTCTGTACTCTTTCACCTTGCTCAAAGTTTTCCCACAGGGTTTTTATTTGGCAAGGTTTTTTAACGAGACCGAGTTATTGGGTGATTGGTTACTGTGATGATTCACCCTTCTTCATGAATGCTTCTAAGAGTTATGAAGATTTGGCATTTCCATGTATTCTCAAGTCTGCTGATGCATCTGTTGATATGGAGTATTGTGCAGATTTTGTTTATTCAGGCTCAAGATTCTGGATGGGTCTATGCTGCTTTGATATCTTTTGTATGGTAACTTCTTTTTACTGAGTCATAGCATTCCAGCTTTCTAATTCCAGCTTTCTATGAGCTATACTAATATGGTGATGTTTGGCGTTACATTGGTTGGTCCCTTTGTTATTGTCCATGTATTCAGAGTATGGGTATGGCTTTAGATCAAGCTTGCCTTTATGCTATGACTGTGTTAGGGGGTTGCCTTGTTGGTTATCATTTTCTGTTTTTGGTTATTGTTAGCTTTAGTCATTTGCAACATTTTGTAATAGATTTGGGGTTCTCCAAATCTGTTCTTAGTTCTTTTTTGTTTCCTAGGCAAGAAATGGTTTTGGTAGGGGTTGTCTTACCATTTTCATTCTCTTGTGCTATCTCTTGTAAATAACTTTCATTTTATTTAATCTATTTTACCTTTGTAAAATAATAATAATAATAATAATAATAATAATAATAATAATAATAATAATAATAATAATAATAATTGTAGGACCAAAAAGATAGATTATTTATGTGGTTCGGGTGGTCGAGGTTGATCAAAGTATATGAAATCCATGACTATTTTAGAGAGAGAAAGTAGAGAGAAGGTGAGGTGAAACAAATATATTTTATTAAGAAAGATAAGCTTACACCCACACCCCTCAAGTGAAGTCTTGAGGGGTTTATATAAGGCAAACATAAGACAACTATTACAATATTACATTAGTAGTCCCTGCGTTATACGCATACTAGTTGTCTACTCTAATTCACGTAAATATCGCTCAGCTTCATTTATAACAATCTCCCTCCAGCTGGAGATATACGTGAATTAGTTACATTGATTCCTAACAAGCAAAATAAAACAATCAAAGTAAGCGCAACAATGCTGAGGAAGACTTTATAGCTCTTTCTTCATAAATATCCCTAGCAATCTTTTTTTACTTGCAGACGAATCACGTACTAATCTAATTGGGTTATTGCTCCCTCCCAATTAGTAAGCCCTTTTCTTTTACATGCTCCCTCCCAAATTGACAACCCGTTTGATATAACCTTGATGCTCGTAGAAGAAGTGTCTCTGAATTCTGCCCAAATTGTCTTTAGTCTCTTATCTTGTCATGCACAGCGAAAAATGAATCATAGACTGATTAACTGTAACTTCTTCACGGGTTTGTTTGGGGAGCATCATATCGACATCTTCGACTCACTTAGAATGCTTTCAGTTCTCCAATAAAATCCCAGATGTACACATTTCTCCCTCCAAGATGATGACGATCTTTCAGAATCATCATAAATATGTGTACATAGACATATCAACTGGAAGCAACATACAAATCAATGCCCCATGAGTTGATGTCGATAACTATTCTCTCTATAATTCTCCTCAGATCAACCTCTTATCAAACCTCATTTCACTTCCACTGGCTAATGGTAAATGACCACGTATGGAGACAACCCAATATGACAAACTTGAGAATGAAGTAAAATTCCCCAGACTTGTGACTTACGCTTGTACTATCCTTTATTAAGAACCTATACTGAGCACAAATCTCCTCTTAGTGCTATATACCCAAACCAATATAGGTAGTGCATGAAATATTCGCCTCTTGAACAATCCACAACTTCTTGTGACACTGTTATTGTGAGCATTAAGAACCAACTTATGCGTTTATAGATCTCACACATAGCTAGATGTCCAAGTCTTAATCACTATTCTATAAATGCTCAAACAAGGATCTTCAAAAGTCTTGCATCCAACCAACCCATAGACTTTGAGATACTAAGTACATGCACCCATGAAACATTACTTCAAGCTCGAATACATAATAAACAAATAATCTCCGTAGTCACATTTCGATAACGTTTAAAATTTAGCCATGAAAGTAGTATCCCTGTGAAAATTTATAATACCAAAATACCACTCATTTTACCAAATTATCAAAAATATGTGTAATCAAAATTTCGGATGACACATTTTTTTTAATTATTCAATATGTAGTAGCCCATCATTTGAGTCCAATTAATAACTCATAGATCCAGTCCATCATGCGTTATACCATCTAAGCCCAAAAGAAATTCGGATCACAAGCCCATAATAGAAATGAACTCAATCTAGAATACTGAAATACCCGATCCAACTTACTTCAATCCACGGTTATGATAAAAGCAATTGACCAAACCCTAAAATTCTCATTTCAGTTTACCCTAATCACACACTTGTGATAAACATCGCCTACTACACTTTCTCTTTCACATCAAACGGATCTCAACAAAAATTAACACATCTCATCACAATCAATTAACATACACTAATCTCATCTTCATCAAAACCAATCCTGCCTTCAATCTTATTTAATCAACCGATTAATAAACAATAATTTTCTTGAATCACAACCGAACACCTTTCTTTCTTTTGAATTAGTACGCCTGAAGAACACAAGTGGCTCGCGTTTCAAGATCCTCTCATGGGTCTCGGGTAGGTTGTAGTAGTTATGATTTTGGTTTTGTTTTTGTGTTTATGAACGAACCAATTGAGGAAGATAATACACTTGTTATTCTTCTTTCTTTATGTTCGAAAAAAAAGATGAAGCAACTCTTTATATTGGATCTATGATGATTTATGTTTCGTGTGTTGGATCTGCGAATGGTCTTGATGTATATGTGAATACCGCGAAAGCATAAAGATGAGATCTTTTGATGTTTTCTTTTAGAGTAAACTGCAAAATACATCCCAGTGGTTTGCAACTTTTGAGACCTTACATCCCTGTCAGAAACTATTGACACCTTACATCCTTCGTTAGTCAAACGTTTACCATTATACATCCCTAAGGACGAACGACACAAATATTCTTTCGTTAACTGCTAACGTCTAACACCCCCATTTTTGGGATACGCAGCGGAATTAAAGTTGGGTGTTACTCGACGGCACAACAGTTATAATAGTAGAAAACAATCTCTAATTGAGTTGTTTTAATAATTTTATTATTCAAATATCAAAGTTTACAAAATGAGATCCCAGTAGTTTACAATTTGTCAAATAATTTATCAACGAATAATAAAATTTTAGCCTTCCTTCCGTATCCATGCTCTTCCATGCCATCCTTATTTGTTATGGACCTGAGATAAACATGATAAAAATGTCAACATAAAGGTTGAGTGAATTCACAGCGTTTATAAATAATGATTTGAACACAAGTTAGATAGTTATAAAATGAAGTATTGCAAGGTAACATATTGCCCTAAGTCTCATGACACTCAAACCTTAACAAAGGTTGAGTGAATTCACAACGTTTAACTTAGGCAATACAAGATCAGGATAGCATACAGAAAATACTTGTGTTCGGTTTGATAGCATGTATCTCCCCTCAAGTTTGGAAAACGTATGAAAAAAAAATAGTGTGACTATGAACTCACCTGGGTAATAAAGCAGTCTGAATGGAAAACAACTTAAATAAAGTTGATAAACGTCTCCGATACGAAACCTGAGTTGATTATGTCAAGTTTTTAGTATTCGTATTTACGTATATGTGAGTTTAATATTTGTTAACGTAAAGGTTTTGTTAATGATTATTCTTTTAGTTATGATAACATGAAGTCTCTTCAAAAGTTATTGTATAATAAGATTTTACCATTTTTCCTATTTTCATATTTATAAGTTCGTTAGTTTGTTAACTATATATTACCTAGGTATTTATCTATTTATATAAGTTTTATAGAAACTCGTTCTCGACGTATAACTATTATATAAAATAACCCGAGCCGTTTAATGTGTTGAATCATTATATAACGAAAATATATTATTGGAATTTATATAAAAATATTACACTTTTTATCCTTGTAGCTTCGAAAATGACAATTTATACCCACAACTTTAGGTCGTAAGCAAAAACAGCTCTTGTACATATAAGTTTGAAGAAATTACACTTTTGGCCCAAGAAAACTCTATCTTGTAATAATTACAAAATATACCCTTTAGTTTTCAAAGAAGTAGTTATGAAAAGTATTTTTAGTGTATATTATCGGGACAAAAACGAACTCAGTTTTAGACAAATCCGTACGAGGTTTTTATAACGTTCTTAATTTTTTCAAATATTTGCCAGGTGATCTTTCTAATGGTGCAAACTAGAGTTCCTAACCTTGTGTGGTTTGCTTGCAATAATTGTCCAAAGTGGAGGGGTTGAGTCGTTTTCTTAATAAAAGAAATAAATAGTTTCGGTTTCAGTGAGCGACAGGCCAAAAAGGATGTTAAATATAAACGGGGCCTTGCAATATTTTTATGACCCTTATAAGTTAATAGTGAAGTTTGTTAAGTTTGGTAAATTATGAAGTTCGGGAACTAGGTCGTTTAAGAAAAGATTTTTGGAAATTCAAATGTCGGGTTTAAAAACAGTCCACACCTACAGCTCTTGTCGTGCGTTTTTAGGACCCGTCCCCCTGACTTTTTAAAGAAAACGTCGTTCCGGACAACTTTCATGTTTTAACTTTTTGATGAATCAGAGTAGAAATGCCTCGTTTTGTGTGTTTTAGATTTTGTCACAGAATGTTGTTGACAGCTTTCCGACAAAATTTTTGGTAATTTCATTTGGCAGTATCTTTTGACTCGTGTACTCGTTTTGGGTGATTTAAATGCCTAGATTCTAGTTTTTATTACTCATAACTGATTGTTAAGTTTATATATGTTCATAAATTATCTATCATTAATATAATAGGTCCTAGTTTAGTATTCAAGTTAAAATAAATGGAAATGGTGTTTGTTTTGGTTCTCGACAAAACAGAAAAAAAGAAAAGAAACTATGTTTTGACCTTGATTAGTACATACTGAGTATCATTTAGAAATGTCTAGATTTAATATAAAAGAGATCAAAACGAAAAGGAGGGCTTACAGATTTAGTATGCTTGATATATATATGATTTTGACACAAGTGAAACTTTAAAATGTAACCAAAGCTTTCCAAAACTTTGAAACTTGATTTCAAACTTTCATGTTTCTATCTTTGGTTCAGATTTCAGTAGGTAAAGATGAGAGTATGGGTTTAGTGATTAAAAGTAAAGGATGTAGTGAAAGGGTTTTATGTTTGTTTGATTATATATATAGACCAAGAAAAGTTAAAGTTCCTTGCAACATGATAAGAAATGAGATGATGTGTTTATTCTTAATCCATGTTTTAGGTTGTTAATTCGAATGGTTTTAAAATAAACCACATGTGCTTAGCTTGACATACTTGACCATGGTGTTGAAGTAGTAGGAACATGATGATGTGGCCTAAGATGTGGCTTGATAATATTCATTTTGTTGTGAACCGACCCATGTGAAGAAAACATGAAAAATGGAAGAAAAAGGAAGGTGACGCTTGGTTTTCATTTGCTTGCATATGAGAAGTGTGTATGGTAAACACATTTGTGCTTATCATTTATAACTTGTATAAATATTTATGCTACGTGTGATATAATATGCCTAACACATCTTAACGATTTCCATACAATGCTAATGTGTGAAACATGTGAAGTTTATTGATCCAACATGCCATGCATAAAACTTATATACTATGACAAGTTTATATTGTTAATAAGTATCTTATGGCTTTAGTTTAGACGTGACATGATATGATGAAGATGTTACGTTATAATATTCTGTTATAAATATAATTTAATAACTACTGAGTATAGTTTGATCCTGGTAATTACTAACGTTAAGTCCTTAAATCACGAATTTTAAAACCGGGTGACATAAAAATATAGAGTTTATAAAAATGTTAAAAGTTATCAACATACTTAATTTTTATATTTAAAATGAGTCGTGGATTTATCGGAGTGTTTAAACGTTATTTAAACTTAAAAAAAAAAAATTAAAGTGATTATAAATAAAAGTTCATTTTTAATTTAATAATCGAAAAATTACGGGTGGTTACATAACGGGAGTCTAATGGAGGGCTGTTTTGGTCTTTTTACTTACAAGAAGGATGTATTTTGCAGTTTACTCTTTTACTTATAAGAGGGATGTATTTTGCAGTTTACTTTTATACTTTACTAATTATTATTATTATTATTATTATTATTATTATTATTATTATTATTATTATTATTATTATTATTACTATTATTATTATTATTATTATTATTATTATTATTTACTCTTATTATATTTTCTTACGTTTTTATCCATTTTCGTTCATTTTTTATTGGTTTTCGTCCTTTTTTTCGCATTCGTCCGTTTTTTATATGTTTTCTTACATTTTTATCCATTTCCATAAGTTTTAATACATTTACGTCCGTTTTTCTCCGTTCCCGTACGTTTTCTTACGTTTTAATCCATTTTTATATGATTTCATAAGTTTTTATACGTTTTCGTCATTTCTTTCCGTTTTCGTCTATTTTTTCTCATTTACGTCTGTTTTCTTACGTTTTTATTCGTTTTCGTCATTCTTTATACGTTTTTGTTAGGAATACGTTTATTCATATGAAGACTCGGTCACCCCGAGTATAGTTTAGCATGTTGTAGCTGGTAGTAGTTATCATATTAGTTAGTACGTAGTTTAGTGTTAGTTAGTATTTGTGGAGTCGGGTCGGGTCTTTACCCACTGTCAGCCCGCTCCACAGCCCGTTTTAGGGGGCGTTTTATTATAACTATAAATACCCCTTCCCTAGCTTGGAAGGGGTTGGAGCTTCTAATCATTCAACTTTTTTTTCCTTCACTTTCTCTCTCTAAAGTTCCCAACTCTCTATTTCTCTCTCTAAACTCTCTTCTTCTTTCTTCTTAATTCGAACCATATCACAATTCCATACAAGCTAAGATTATGAGTATTATACAATTGGTATCAAGAGCCATGGTTTCATCCTAGGATTGTTGGTGCTCGAATTTGTGGAGTGGTTTTGTGTTCTTATTTGGTTCGAATAGTTGGTGTAGTATTTCTCTAGTTTGATCTCATTTTGTGACTTGTAGAGTGATATTGATGTACTTTCATGTTCTATGATGTTCTAGGATAGTAGTCATTCACTTGGATAAGTTGTATCATTTACGGAATTGATTTTTGAAGCAATTTGAGGCAAATTTCTTTCTAGCGAGTTGAGTCTCGGAGTTGTTTTTCTTGGTAGCGAGTTGGTGACTATTGGTAGCGAGTTGGTGAAATTCTGACTAGCGAGTTGGTGGTTTACTATTTTGGGATAAAAGGACAAATCGCTAGAAAGCGACTGATTTATCCTATTGTAGTAGCGAGTTGGTCTAGCGAGTTGACCTATTCAGCGAGTTGGTCTAGCGAGTTGATCTAGAGAGTTGACATTCTAGAGAGTTGCCATTCTAGTGAGTTGCCATTCTAGAGAGTTGGCTTTCAGCGAGTTGCGATTCTAGAGAGTTGCCATTCTAGAGAGTTGACATTCTAGAGAGTTGCCATTCTAGAGAGTTGGCTTTCAGCGAGTTGCTATTCTAGAGAGTTGCCATTCTAGAGAGTTGCTCATTCAGCGAGTTGATGTTCAGCGAGTTGACCAAAGTTGACCTTTTACGTCAAAACTTCAAATGGCCATAACTTTTGAATCGTAACTCCGTTTTTAGCGAAATACCTGTCAAAACGACCGTGAGACAGAGGTGAATGACATGCTAAATTGATTTATCAATTCAGGTGATGTTTCGAGGCCCAAAACCGCTCCGGAGTGAAGTTTTTGAGGTTTTAGTTTTTAGACCAAAATCTCACCATAACTAATTGCATCAACCTAACCAAATCGTACTGCTAGTTGATCATGTTATTGTGAGTTGATTATACGCTGCAAGTTGAATAAATCTGTGATTTGAGAATTGTTGCGATTTGAGTTGTTGCAACTTGTCTAATTACAATCTGACGTTGCAAGTTGATTCCTGCAATTTGACTAATTGTGATTTGACTTGGTGTGATTTGACTTGTTGTGACTTGACTTAGATTACTTGCTGTACCTTGCTAAGTTTATCATCTCACACTCAATCACTAAAGTACTTAGCATTATTTCACGGTTTCTTCTTGATTTTGTAAAATCCCGCGAGAGATTCTATTTCTCGGTTTAAATCATAGAATTGTAAAATCCCGTGCACGGTTACATCATGTCTACTACTTCAGACTCTGTCAGATCTGAGAGTGTACTTCACCAGCCACTTAAATTGCTCGATAATGCAAAAGATTATTGCATAGAATGTTTTCAACAACTTCATTCACACCTATCGGTACTTTTAGAGGGAACTGGATTCAAGATGGGATTCAATCGTGCATTTGCAACACTCTTTGGTCAAGATGTTCAGACTTTCACAGGCACAATGATTGTTAACTTAGATCAACTATAACAACAACTTGACCAATGAGAATCTTCCAAAAATGGATCCATGGCTGCTTTCGGTGTGATCAACAAACAACTCCGAGTGTTCATCGACTTGAAATTCACACTTGAATATGACCAGTATAGTCAGATGACGAAAAAGTGTTTTGCTGAACACACGGGAATTGAGGTTGATACATTCAGAGACACACTCATCCAACTTATGGATAAAGTGAAAAGATTCATTGAAGAAAAAGCACAACATATACCTGCATATGATGACAAGGTGAAGGCATGTAGGGTGCAATCATGTGATGGTATTGGCGATTCGGGTAAAGCATCGGATATTGGGTCAGTTGTCATGATATGCAAAGGGTCAGAGACTGATAAGCCTGACACTACCAGCAGTTCAGTGACTCTTATTACACATGACATGGATGTAGATTTCAGACCAATAAAAGACAAGTGTCATGTGTTGAGGTACCCCTAACTGAACATCATAATGTGCTTTCTGATGAACGACTGCATACTAATCGAGTTATGCCCAGTTATGACACATATTTGTTGAAAAAGACTAATAGCAATACCATTTCTGATTTAACAAATATGAATCATAAAGGGGGAGAAAGTGATCAGGATGCTAAACGTGATGATGAGTCAAGTTCTTTGTTTACAGCTGAGTCTTTTAAATCAAATGATATGGTTGATAAAGAAACTTTTAATGAACTTTCAAAGAGATTCTTACAACTTGAAAAACATTGTATTTCACTTGAAATCGCAATGCAACAAAAGGAAGAAAGTTTTCAAACTAACCAACCATGTAAAGATCCGGAAATTCCTGATTTCTGCGAATTCTTTTTGATTAATGATTTGAAAGCTCAACTAGAAACCAAGGACCTGACAATCAACAACCTGGAAAAATGTATTACTGAGTTATGTGATATGTATAATGAAGTTAAAGCTAAACATGACTGCAATGTTATTGAATTGGAACAAAATGTGGCTAAATTACGTGATGAAAATGAGTCTTTGAAAATTCATTGCAAAGAACTATGTGATTCAATCAAAGAAACGAAAACTAAAACTGTTGAGCAAACAACGTCTTTGATTGCTAAAATTGATGAACTCAAAGCTCAAGTTCAGGAAAAGGGTTTCACAATAACAACATTAAAGAACGAGCTAAGAAAAGCAACAAGGAATAGTGTGAACACTAAGTTTGCAAAACCATCAATCTTGGGGAAACCAGTTTTTCAATCGAATAGAAACCAATCAGTTGGTAGACAATTGACTGCGTTTAGATCTGAACGACCAAAATTTTCAAAAACACGGTTTGCCTCCCAAGTTGATGCGGAACAAGTTTTGACAAAACCAGTCACTCCACATTATTTGCCCAAGGTAACTGCTTCTAGTTTTGTTCAACCTCAACAAGTACCTACTCCCACTTCTAGTGTCTCTAGGATTAGTTTAAGAACAGAGTCGAAACCAAGCATTAAGATTCAAAAATCTTATGATATCAAGGACCTGTTCAAGAACTATGATCTAGAAAAGGCTAGGAAAAGGGCGTTACTTCAAAAGGATGGAATCTTAGGCTCACAACCTTGTATGATGCCTCCTAGGTTATTGAGGAACACTGCTAAGGTTCAACCTGTTAAGTCTAGGATTCACAGTAAGTCATCCACAATGCATAAGAAGCAAAACAAACCTAATATTTCTCCTAGGTCGATACAAACTGCTAAATCTTTGGAGACTAGGTATATTGATAAGCCTTCTACTATGCATAAGAAGATTAGCAATCCTAGACCTTGCCATAAGTGGATTCCAACTGGTAGAATTTTTAAGTACGTTGGACTTAAGTGGATACCTACCGGAAAGGTGCTTACTGATGGCAATGCCATGGTTGACCATGAAACCCCTGAGGGTTTGGATACTGATGTCACTAACCCATATATATGCAATCAAGTTTGTAATGTTAGTGCAGGTAGTCCTTACTCAGTTGCATGTACATCAATCATTCACAACATGAGAAGACTCAAAATCTGGAGGCCTAAAGCAAGCATATCTCCTGCTTCAGGAGGTCTGGCAAGTCAATGTTGATGTATGTGTGCATTATGACGTCTGTTCATATCAGTTCAGGCCTCGCTCTTCAACATTATGGCGTCTGCAGATAACATTTCAGGCCCCGTTCCTCAAAGAAAAGAAAGGTGTACGTTTCAGTGCACCTTATCTTGGGAAGAAGAGAAATCTTCTTATTTATGACCATTCTCGTCAACAAGCTTCATGCCTTTCCCATGTTCGTACCATCATCAAGTGGGTCGATATACATTGGATCATATTTTTGTGCTTCACTTATTCATTCAAAAATTGTAAACAGGCATATGCAATTTTTGAGGGGGAGAAAGGAAAGGGTAAAGAAACTACATGTTGATGATGTTTGTATAATGGTCATTCGGCTCTTGTACGCAGATGTTTTCTCCCTCTAAGGTTTTGGCATATTACAAGCTTCATGGAACTCTTCATTTGCTAAACCATTGATGAGGAAACAAAAGAGGGGCTACTTCAAGAGTGTTTTAATCATCATCTTCTTCGCAATAATTTTTGGTGCTATACACATATTTATGCTGCATCTGATAAATTTCAACCATCACGGAATCTCAGCTATGGCAAAAATGTCATTGCATGCCATTTTTAAGGGGAGAATAAGCGTATGTCCTTCTCCTTTCGACTATGGAAAAAAGGTCATTAGCATGCCACTTTTAAGGGGGAGAATAGGCGTGTGTTCTTTCTCAGTTTTCGTGGGAGGAGTAATGTGTATGCTGGGGTTATAAATCATGAAGGGATCGAGCTTAATTATTCATGTCGGGGAAATTAATGTCTACCTCTCCGATATATTCAGTGGTTTGTTACTCTGTTCGAGTTCTATAGTCATTGTGGGGATTCGAAATTGGTGTTATCATCTAGTACTCCAGTTGATTGATTGATTCAAATAAAGAAGAAGATGGTTAATATCTAGACCTTCAAACGTGAACATGACATTAAAGTGTTGAATCTATAAAAGGGGATGGTCAGTTTGAGGGGGAGCCGATTCAACAACTTCACAAGTTTTTGAAGAGGATCTTTACATACGATGACCTAATTGAAGGGGAGAAAACTCAATTAGTCATCATCTCATGACTCCTGTATACTTCAGTTCAGGACTCGTGAGGTTTATCGACATCTTCTCATGGGCTGATATTATTATTGATAAAGGGGTTCCAGTTATTGATAAAGGGCTTCAAGTTAACGCTTCATGTACACATCATTATGATGATTACGATTAATCGCAACCATCAGGGGAGAGGAATGTGTACACCAAGGACGCTGATGAGGCGAAAAATGAACCACTTTTAGGGGGTCATTTAATCCCGGAATTGAATTTTTTTGATCAAATATTGCCCTAAATCGTTCCTTTTGTGATTTTAGGTACTTTGGAAGTGAATTCTGGAAAAGGAAGCAATTCGGACGTTTTTGGAGCATAAAAGTGAAGAAAACGGCAAAGACTTAATTTTCCATGCTGAGAACAGTACCTGACGGCGTTAAGAGGAAGATCATGACGGTGTCAAGAGTAAAAACCGTGACGACCCAGTGAAAACCTGAAGGCGTCACAAGAAGGGCGTCAAGACAATTTTTGGTGACGACCTGCATAAGGAGTATACATGACGGCGTCAGACCCAGATCTAGGCAGTCCGAGAAACTATTTGGTGACGAGATGACGGCGTCAGACATTTGTTCTTGACGCCATCACCTATCAAAATCTATATATAGTTTTCTATTTTTCATTCATTAAAAAGGAACTTGTGTGGAGAAAACTAGGGCCAAACTTTGTAAACCCTAGGTCATATTTTACAGTGTTTCCAAAGGTTTTCACCCCTTGAATCCTTTCATGTTCAATTGAGATAAGTCTTCTCTTAATTCATTCAATATGTCTAAGTGTTGTTTGAATATATCTTATGCTTGTCTTGATTTCAACATGCTAGGCTAGATCTATCTTGTGTTTGCTTAGATGTAATAAAACCTAGATGTTAATTATATGTTGATTACTTGTTTATGGTTGTAATGGATGAATGAATTCAATGTTAGGCTTAAGAAAACTGGCAGATCTCCTTTGTGTAACATGCTTGAACGTCTTAGGAAACATGAACCGATGTGTACTAAGTTTTATTGGTTGTATTTAATGCATGAGCAAATTCTAGTGATCCCATGTTAGGAGCTTCTTAGCCGGCTCGATATAGGAGTGAAGTAGGCGCTCATAGGATTGGGGAAGTAAGTACGCCACCCCATGAATGGTATTAAGGAATACAATCCGTCATCCACGCAACTATAACAAGTAATTAACATGTAAAAGATATCTAGGGAGTAGTGAAATCTAAGTAAACACAATTCTCCCACATATTGCTCACAACTCTAGTATAAATTAGTTTTATTTTCATTTTAGTATTTTATTTTGATTGTATCTTTAGTATTGGGTTAGTTGACTAGCAACTAATTCCGCCCAACTCCTTCAAACCCGAGATTTTTAATTGCTTTTATAAAAACTAAAAAAATACAAAAAGAATCATCCCTCATCTCTAGATCTAATCTTTAGGTTTTCTAATCCTAGTGACACTATTCCTAGCTGAACGATCAATCCCCCGGTACTTGTCATTATACTATACTACATCGATCAGGTACACTGCCTGGTGGGGGTTGTAAGCTTCTCGAGATCCCTCGAGAGGTAAAGCCTGGTGCAATTCCTACGCTACCAAGTTTTTGGCGCCGCAGCCCGGGGAATAGTTATTGTCTAGGTTAGGATTTCTTTTTATTAGGTCTACTTGCTAGATTCCTTTCTAGTAAGATTTTATTTTCATTTCTAGGTTTTCTTTAGTCTATCTTTTTCTTTGTGTGTTTGTTCGTAATTTTCATTGACTATTCCGTTACCATTATGGAGAACGCGAATCCACCATACTACCGACTACAAAATTCACCCACTCCTTATGACATCTTGATGTTTAAACAACATGAAGATGAACCTATCTATGATGCATGGGCTCGTTTTAAATATTTACTCCAAAAAGTCCCTCATCATAATTTCGATCTGTAGTCTAGATGAGTGTTCAAACACTCATCATTTTTATCGTATTTAAACTGCCAAAACATACAAAAACAATCAAAAAGTCATCAAAATACTGAAATTATCCCAGGGATTGTGTTTTATGTGTTTTAAATGCAAAATGAGCAAAAACAAATGAAAAATGATCAAAGTTTGCAATATTGGCAGTTTCAGTCCCCCAAGTTTCAAAATTTGTCAAAAACAGTCCCTATGCATTTATTTTGAAAGAAAAGTCAACCCAAGTCCTTCAAAAAATCAAAAGTTATCAAAAATGGACTTTGGGTGAAAAGTTTTGGAAATCTACATGTTTGCTTCCTGGAGTTTGAAAATTTGTAGAAAAGGTCCCTGGGATTTTTAAATGGAAAAATTTGTTTATGGTCCTTGTATCATTGGAGTTTGGCAACAATGGTCCTTGGGAATACTTTGGAAAACCTACATTTACAGCCCCTCATGTTTAGTAGAATTTCATTTTTGGTCCTTGTGTTTACTACTATACCAAACGGACCCTTGAAGTTATTTAAACCCAACCAAACTAAATCCAAAACAAACACAAACCTAGCCCATCCACCTTATCACTCCAGGCCCACTCCAACACCAGCCCATCACCAACACCGGCCCACCCTACAAATAATACTCCCCCATTTCAAATAAACCACAAGGTCAAACGTTGACCTTTCTTCCCTCCCACCTAGCCTGTAAAACCAAACCAACACTCAACCTTCCCCCTCCTCCACCTCAGCAGCCCATACCATGTTCCCCCTAACTCCCTAATACCAACAAGATGCATTAATTATTCTCAAATCCCTCCAAGCAACTCCAACTGCCATTTTGACAAAATGGCGCCAAAATCACTTTTGATGGCTAGGATCATTCCCACCCAATCCAATGTGTGGAAAACTAGAAGGGGGGTTGAATAGTTTTACGTCTTTTTATTTGTTGTAAAAGATAGTTTTAGTGTTTTCTTAGTTTT
The DNA here is from genome assembly GCA_030686995.1 of Artemisia argyi. Classification (NCBI taxonomy): domain Eukaryota; kingdom Viridiplantae; phylum Streptophyta; class Magnoliopsida; order Asterales; family Asteraceae; genus Artemisia; species Artemisia argyi. The sequence continues at coordinate 68,936,328 of CM060704.1, read as the reverse complement.
TAAAAAACTTAGATTCGATAATATGTGATCTCAAGTCTTGTACAATATGAACAACAATCAATAAGTAATGTATAACAATAATAAGTAATGAAATAAGTAAGAGATGGAAAGATCGAACCACGAGACAAGAGATTTATAGTGGTTCGGCTACAAGGACACCTTCCTTGCCCTACTCCACTCCCCGAGCACCTAACTCGAGAGTTTTCTTCACTATATCAACAAGCTCCCTTATGGCGGAGAAAACCTTACACACCAATATTCACACCACAACTTCTTCACACCTAAGTCACAACTTCTACACACCTTCTTCTACTTCACAACTAACTACTCCACACCTATCTTCTTCACACCAATCTAGTTCCTAACTTTTCTTCTTCACACCAAGCTACTAACTAATCACACAAAACTATATGTCTAGCTCAACTATATACAAACAAATATTCACAACAATCTTCACTAAGAATATGTAAATGATCTTGATGATGCACCAACAACTTGGATGTGGAGATCACAACAAGTTGTAATACTTCTTGTCTTGGGGGATAGAAGTATTCTTCTCTTGCACTTGAGGGGATGAAGATTGAATCACTTTGAAACAAAGAATTATACACTTATGATCAAAGGATAAGAGAATAGAGAAATGGATCTAGATCAGAAAGTTTAGAAGTGCAAAAGGTGAGAAAATTCTGAGGGATGAACCAGTATTTATAGGGGGGAAAATACTGTTCTGGAGCGTGGCCGGTCCCCTTAATTAGTGGCCGGTCCCCTTAATGATTAAGGGGACCGCCTAAGGAATTAAGGGGGCCACCCCTTCAGAACGTTGATTTTTCTTGTCTTTTAGTGGGGAATATTTTTCTGGATAGAATTTGCCATTTTTGGTTGGAAATTTGAAATCAAATATTTATAATGAATTAAACATATTCTTTTAATTCCAAAAATAATTTTGTAAAAGATATAAGATGTTTAATGCATTTTATAAAAAATCTAGTGATTAGAGAAATTTCCTTTGATCATGAAATGTAATAAACCCTTTGTTTATTCATACCTTAAGTGATATGGAATCAAAGACAAGTATTAAGCACTAAAAACTTGTTTACGTCATAAGTTTTAGATTAATGAGTTTATGCTTTGTAATTATCAAAACATAGAGACATTGTTAATTATGCTAACAATGTTTTAAGACATTATTTATGTCAACAATCTCCCCCTTTTTGATGATTACAAAACCTTAAACTCATTAGGCCTAAAAAATAATTTTTAGACAAGAATTTAGAGTTTAACATTCTCTTCTCCCCCTTTTTGTAAAATCAAAAAGGTTAAAGCTCCCCCTTGATGTGTACTCCCCCTCATTTGAGAGCACCAAGGGAATGAGCTATGGAAATCTTGGCTACACAAAATATTAGAAGAGAACAAGGCACATATACATGCAAAGCAATAAAAAAAAAAAGATTCATTCAAGCATCATAGAAAGCATTACAACATTTAATATGCTTAAGGCATATTAATCATAATAAAACAAAAGAAAAGACATAGTCCTATATTGCCTAGAAAGAACACTTGGACTTGCTTGCAACTCATGGTTGATTGTTTTATTTGCTTGAAGGATAACATAAGCATAAAGCTTAGTTGTTAGATGGAGAAGGATATGGAGTGGGGTATGGAGCGGAAGAGGTGGCCCTTACGATATTGTATCGTGTTAGGGGTGGAATGGGATGAGGTCGAGTGAGGAGATATTCAATCCAAGAAATATCTTCACTCAAGTAAAGGATTTGTTTTTGGAGAAAGATGCAACAAGGGCAATAGTGAGTGTGGTTTGTAACTTGATCCAAGTCGAGAGAGTGAGGAAGGCAATTGTTGTAGGGAGATGATGGAGGTTGCCCTTTGTTGCGTTGTGCAAGATGCATGGCATTGAGATCACGAAGATCATGGATTTGTGATATTTCATCACGGAACTTTTGCTTTTCCGTGGTAATGTGGAGAAAGTCATTGTGTTGCTATGGATGAATTGGGTTTGTGTAGTTGGAGTTGTAGTGGGATGGTTGATCAAACTTGTATGGATCATTACAAGTGATTGGAGGATGAGGTGAGTGGTTTGGCATGAAGGAAGATGTTTGGCCAATGTTGTATGGTTTGTAAAGAGGATCAAATGAATGTCCTTGTGAGTTTGGTGGAAAGTTTGGGAAGTAAGTGGTTGGTTGTGTTGAGTGACTACCAACTTCGTTTGTTATGATGGATTTGTTTCGAGGGCTTTTCTTTCGCCAAACGTGTTTTTTCGTCATTCTTGCAAGCCTAGAGGCTTTTGGTTTTGGTTTGTTTGGAGAGGCCATGAAGGGATGAGTGAAGAGTTTTGAGGATTGGGGTTATTTATAGTGTAAGATTTGTGTGTTTATGGATGGATAAAGTTTGTTTGGGAGATTAGGACAAATTGTGTTGGTGAAAATTGGGAAATGTAGGTTGAAATGGGTTAAAAAGCAGAAAAGATTCTGTAAACCCGACCATCAGATGGCCGGTCCCCTTAATTAGGGGGCGGTCCCCTTAATGATTAAGGGGGCCGCCTTACAAAATTAAGGGGGCCGCCGATCTGGTGATTTCCAGGTTGCCAGAATTGGGTTTTTGGCAGAAAATTTGCAGAAATGTTATGTGTTTGGATTAGAGTTCAAGCAAGTTCAATTCCCTTAGGCAATATAGAATCTAATATAATCAAGATATAGCATGCATGCAAAAACACATAGGCAAAAGAGCAAATAATTAACACATAATAAGCAATAGGAGGTAAGTAAAGGCAAGAACACTTAAGCTTCCTAAGGCACCTATCTTAGATTAAAGGCAAAGGCAATTGGTGAGTGAAAAAACTAGTGATGGATCAAGATGACAACATTATTAGTGAATTTGTCCTAGTGTGTGTCTATATGCAACAAATGTGGAGTTGTGATTGTTTCGACTCCTAAATGCAAAAAGAAATAATGATCCTATGAAACAATCCAAATGATCTCCTTAATTTAATTTTTGCTCGATCATGAATGTCAAAGGCATATATTAGATTATATACCTTGACAATTTATGTGAGAGTTTATGCATGATTTTGAAAGACAATGTTTTAAGAATTAGTCAACAATGCAAGGAAAATGATCTTCATGTGATTCCTAGTTTGTGAGAATAATTTTTAGAGAAAATTGATTGAGTTTTACAAAGGAGTTTATGCAAAGAAAATAAATCTTCTCAATCCTTAGTTTTGTGTGAAATAGATTCCTAGACTCAGAAAAGATGAAATAAAAAAAGATAAATTTTATGCAAGTATAAATTTGTATTAATTCAATATAATTTAGTCAACTTGTTCCATCATTCCTAATCCTAAACGCAAGTGGTTGAATAATTCACGCTTAAGGGGTTTTGTGAATATATCCGCAATGTTGTCTTCCGACGCAACCTTTTCTATAGATATATTTCCTTTTTGTACATTATCCCTAAGAAAATGGTGGCGTATTTCTATGTGTTTAGTCCTAGAGTGTTGCACCGGATTTTTACTTAGATCTATCGCATCTTTGTTATCGCACATAATGGGGACATTTTTTAACCTAATGCCATAGTCTACGAGAGCTTGTTTCATCCATAGTGCTTGTTGACATGCCTTTCCAGCGCTTACATATTCGGCTTCAGTGGTAGAAATAGCAAGAGCGGTTTGCTTCTTCGAAAACCAAGATGTTAGCCAACATCCCATAAACGTGCAAATACCGCTAGTGCTCTTTCTATCTACGTAGTCTCCCGCATGATCCGAATCCGCATAGACGATGGTTTCTATGCCGGATCCCTTAGGATACCATAATCCTAAGTGTATAGTGCCTTTAACGTATCGGAAGATACGCTTAACCGCTTCTAGGTGAGAGGTTTTGGGATCCTCTTGAAAACGGGCACAAAGGCAGACACTAAACATGATGTCGGGTCTACTTGCCGTCAAGTATAGTAAACTACCTATCATTCCTCTATACTTGGTGTTATCTACGGACTCACCTTCATCGTCCTTTGTGAGCTTTACCTCCGTAGACATGGGAGTTTTCATGGGTTTTGAGTCTTCTAGGCCAAATTTCTTAAGCATTTCCTTAATGTACTTAGATTGGTTAAAAAATATTCCATCTTCTAATTGTTTTATTTGTAATCCTAGGAAGAAGTTAAGTTCACCCATCATACTCATCTCAAACTCATCATGCATGATTTTGGCAAATTCATCACACATGTCTTGACAAGTCGATCCAAATATAATGTCATCAACATATATTTGGACAATGATGAGATTTGGGTCTTTCCTTTTAGTGAAAAGAGTGTTATCTACCATTCCCATGGAATAATCATGTTTAATAAGAAAAGCTTTTAATCGATCATACCAAGCTTTGGGAGCTTGTTTGAGTCCATACAAAGCTTTCTTTAACTTATAAACATAATCAGGTTTTGCGAAGTTAATGAATCCTGGAGGTTGTGCCACATATACCTCCTCATTGATAAAACCGTTAAGGAATGCACTTTTCACGTCCATTTGGAATAACTTAAAATCTAGGGCGCAAGCATAGGCAAGTAATATCCTAATCGATTCTAGTCTAGCTACGGGGGCATAAGTTTCGTCATAATCAATTCCTTCTTGTTGATTATAACCTTGGGCAACTAACCTAGCTTTATTCCTAGTAACTATTCCATTCTCGTCTAACTTATTCCTATATACCCATTTGGTTCCTATGATGGTCATATTCTTTGGATTTGGGACTAATTCCCAAACATCATTTGCCTTAAATTGATTTAATTCTTCTTGCATAGCTATAACCCAACTTTCATCCTTTAAAGCCTCGCTAATATTCTTAGGTTCTATTGCTGAGAGGAAACAAAAGAAATTGTTTTTATCTTGGGCTTGTGACCTAAGGGTTCTTTGGTTAAGATGTCCTATTATATTATCTAATGGATGTGATCTAGATTCTTTAATATTAATAGTTTCGTTATTTTCTAAGTGAATGTCTTCATTATCATTTCCTATGGGTTTTGTTTTACTAACCTCAATAGCTTCATCTTCGACTAAATCATCATCTTCTAAAGGTAATGTTTTAGGAGGTGGTGGTGTTTCATCAAATGTTACATTTAGTGATTCCTCTACTTTCATGGAGTGTTTGTTAAGTATTATATATGCTTTGCTATTTTGTGAGTATCCTAAAAATATTCCTTCATATGATTTTGGATCAAACTTAGTGAGGTAATCCTTAGTGTTTAAAATATAGCATTTACTTCCAAATACCCTAAAGTAGCTTAAGTTTGGTTTTCTACCTCTTAATAACTCATAAGGAGTTTTTCCTAGAATTCTTCTAATTGATACCCTATTTAAAATATAAGTTGATGTATCTACGGCGTGACACCAAATTTTTTGTGGGATGGATTGTTCATTTAACATAGTTATACTCATTTCTTGTAGTGACCTATTTTTTCTTTCTACTACGCCATTTAATTGAGGAGTACGAGGAGCGGAGAAATTGTGAGATATTCCATTTAACTCACAATATTTTCCGAATTGTACTTCGTTATCAAATTCCCTACCATGGTCCGTCCTAATGGCAACTATTGAGCATTCTAATTTATTTTGAATCATTTTACTAAATATTTCAAATTTTTCAAAGGCTTGGGTTTTGTCACTTAAAAACCTAGTCCACGTGTATCGTGAGTAGTCATCTACTATTACTAAGGTATATTTGTTTCCTCCATAGCTCCACACAGCGGATGGACCAAAAAGATCCATATGTAATAATTCTAGGCACCTAGTAGTGGATACTATATTCTTAGCTTTGTGACTAGCATGAGCTTGTTTTCCAATTTTACATGTATCACAAAAATGCTTGTCATATTTTAGATTAGGCAAATTTCTAACTAATTCCTTAGAGGCCAAAGATTGTATTTGTTGCATGTTAGCATGTCCTAATCTCCTATGCCACAATGTAGAGTTTTCATCTAGGGTCGTTAGGCATATCCTATCCTCAGGTTTGTTTCCTAGTTTCATAACATATATGCCACCTTTCCTAATTCCTCTACCTATAATTTTTCCATTCTTAACTATTTCGCTATCCTCTTCAGTAAATGTGACTCTACATTTATTATCACATATTTGTCCTACACTAAGCAAGTTATATGTTAAATTATCTACATGCTCTACATTTTCAATAGTAAGAGAGTCTTGAGAAATCGTACCTTTGCCAATGATTTTTCCACGTAAGTCACTACCAAAAATAACGTTACCTCCATTGTACGCCTTGTATGTAGAGAATAGCTTGCGGTTCCCCGTTATGTGCCTCGAACATCCGCTATCTTTGATCCATTCGTCAGGTTCCAAGTCAATTCCTAAACATATTTCGTCGGTTTCTTTTGCCGTGAAACACCTTTCGTTTCTTGGCTTTTCAACTTCTTCTTTGTCACTATCACTTCATGTTCCACTAACAAAAGCACCTTGATTTTCATAACCCGGTGGCTTTAGACATTCGCCAATGAGATGATTTGGACTTCCACATCTAAAGCACTTTCTTTTCCCGTAGTTGTCACTTCTATTCCTTTGGAATGCTTTTCTTTCGTCTCGTGATGATCTAGTGAATCTTCCTCGTCTCTTGAAGAACTTCTTGAATTCTCTTACGGCCATTGCATATTCTTCGTCTTCACTTTCGTCACTTGAATCATCATCATCATCACTAGGTTCCTTTTTGGCTTTTAGAGCAATGGATTTGGTTTGTTCTTTCTTGACTTTGACCGTTTCCGAATCTTTTCTTATGATTTCTTCATGAACCTTCAAGTTGCCAATTAGTTCATCTAGTGATAACGTCATCAAGTTCTTTGATTCTTCAATTGCCGTGACCTTAGCTCGCCATTTTGGATGCAATGCCCTAAGAAATTTCCTAACACAATTTTTACTAGAAAATGTCTCATCAAGTGCTTTTAAACTTGTGATAATAGTGTTAAACTTAGCAAAAGCATTATCAATTGATTTCTCTTCCGGAATCGTAAATTGTTCATATTGTTGTACAGGAAGATCTATTTTATTATCTTTGACTTGGCTATTACCTTGGTGAGTAATTAGTAAAGAATCCCAAATTTCTTTGGCGGTTTTACACATAAAAATTCTTTCATATTCTTTGCGTGGTAACGCATTATAAATTACCATTTTAGCCTCATTATTTTTTGCTAATTTCTTTTTCAAATCAACATTTTGTTCTTCGAAAGATACAATTTCATTCATTTTAGTTTCAACATTATATTGAATAGGAGGAAAATCACCAAAGGTAATAATATGCCAAAGATCAAGATCTTTTGATTTCACATACGTTTCGAATCTATTTTTCCAATATAAAAATCATCACTTTCAAATAGTGGTGGTCTTTGCATAGATTGCTCTTCTAAATATTTTTCAGATTCCATAGATCGTTACAAGTTTTAAAATACAATATATTTTATAAATCTTGCTAGACGTGGCTCTGATACCAATTGTGGAAAACTAGAAGGGGGGGGGGGGGGGTTGATTAGTTTTACGTCTTTTTATTTGTTGTAAAAGATAGTTTTAGTGTTTTCTTAGCTTTTAAAAAACTTAGATTCGATAATATGTTGTCTCAAGTCTTGTACAATATGAACAACAATCAATAAGTAATGTATAACAATAATAAGTAATGAAATAAGTAAGAGATGGAAAGATCGAACCGCGAGATAAGAGATTTATAGTGGTTCGGCTACAAGGACACCTTCCTTGCCCTACTCCACTCCCCGAGCACCTAACTCGAGAGTTTTCTTCACTATATCAACAAGCTCCCTTATGGCGGAGAAAACCTTACACACCAATTTACACACCAATATACACACCAATTTACATACCAATATTCACACCACAACTTCTTCACACCTAAGTCACAACTTCTACACACCTTCTTCTACTTCACAACTAACTACTCCACACCTATCTTCTTCACAACAATCTAGTTCCTAACTTTTCTTCTTCACACCAAGCTACTAACTAATCACACAAAACTATATGTCTAGCTCAACTATCTACAAACAAATATTTACAACAATCTTCACTAAGAATATGTAAATGATCTTGATGATGCACCAACAACTTGGATGTGGAGATCACAACAAGTTGTAATACTTCTTGTCTTGGGGGATAGAAGTATTCTTCTCTTGCACTTGAGGGGGTGAAGATTGAATCACTTTGAAACAAAGAATTATACACTTATGATCAAAGGATAAGAGAATAGAGAAATGGATCTAGATCAGAAAGTTTAGAAGTGCAAAAGGTGAGAAAATTCTGAGGGATGAACCAGTATTTATAGGGGGGAAAATACTGTTCTGGAGCGTGGCCGGTCCCTTTAATTAGTGGCGGTCCCCTTAATGATTAAGGGGTCCGCCTAAGGAATTAAGGGGGCCGCCCCTTCAGAACGTTGGTTTTTCTTGTCTTTTAGTGGGGAATATTTTTCTGGATAGAATTTGCCATTTTTGGTTGGAAATTTGAAATCAAATATTTATAATGAATTAAACATATTCTTTTAATTCCAAAAATAATTTTATAAAAGATATAAGATGTTTAATGCATTTTATAAAAAATCTAGTGATTAGAGAAATTTCCTTTGATCATGAAATGTAATAAACCCTTTATTTATTCATACCTTAAGTGATATGGAATCAAAGACAAGTATTCAGCACTAAAAACTTGTTTACGTCATAAGTTTTAGATTAATGAGTTTATGCTTTGTAATTATCAAAACATAGAGACATTGTTAATTATGCTAACAATGTTTTAAGACATTATTTATGTCAACACAATGGGTGGGATTCACTCACAAAGGTGCAAGGAGGTCAGAGAAAGCATTATATAGAGAAGGGAAGCAATGGAGAGAAATATCTAGTGTAATTTTTATTTTCTTATGTCGAATTTTATAGTTCTTAAATTCTAGTGTAAGATTTAGTTTTCTAATGTGGTAACAAGTAATCCTAGTGTGTAATAACTCCTTTTCAAAGTATCAATTTTAGTGTATCTTTATAAATTCAGAGTATGCAATTTTAGCTCAAAAATTCAATCTAGTTCAAATGTTGTTGTTATTTGTTATTATGGACTCCATTAGCTCATATAAGCTCCTATAAAGCTTCTGCAAGCTTTTAGTGATCTTAAAAATCAGATTAGTATAAAAAATCAAAAATTACAAAAAAATATAAAAAATTCACTCAAAAAAAAAAAAAAAAAAAAAAAAAAAAAAAAAAAAAAAAAGCAGAAGAAGCAAGAAGAAAGGTGTATTCTGAGTTGGAAATGGTATTAGTGACTTATGGAAGTCAATAGGTTGGTTCCTTTGGTTCTAGTTCTACATTCTCAGTTTGGAAGGCTCTTGTAAGGATTTATTTCATTTTTTGAATTTCACTGTAGCATTGCTCATCATAGCTTATTTCTGTATCTTTTATGCTTATTTTGAGTTTGTTAGGTTAAGGGTAGCCAAATGTTTCAAGTTTGTTAATTGGTTTCATGCTTGCTTAAGTTTCTTACTTTTAATTGTGGAAATGGTTTGTTTGTGAGTCTGTGGTATTTAGTTGTTATTTTTGGAATTCATGTGTTCAAAATAGCTTCTTATGTCATAAGTAATTACCATGGATCTGTTTTGAAGTTTAGATAAGCAATTCACTTGAAAAATCAATTGTGAGTTTGTTTAAAAGGGTTGTTTGGCATAAGCTTTTCAAAAGACTCAGGGGGGTTCTTGGTTGTTGTAAATTGCTTCAATAACTCAATTTAGGCTAATAAAGGTTAGTTAGGTCACAAAATCAGGCTTTACACATCAAAAAGTCAAAATCATACTCCATTCCCCCTCACAGTTAACTGTGATGGAATTGAGAGTCACAAACCCTCCAAATTGGTTTACAATTAGTATGTTTAGCATAATATAGTTTTAATAGTGCTTAGTACATGTTTCTTAACCAGTAAGAATCAGTCCAATCTCATTTTGGATAACTTTGTGATAAAAGAGAAAAAGTCAAAAAGAGCTTTGGTCAGAAATCTCAAAAATGGCATGAATTTTCCTGAATTTTGTGTAGGGTTTTAGGGTTTGAAACTTATTGGGTGTATAATCTATCAGCAAAACTTGAGATTTCCATAACTGTTGTATTTTTGTGAATTTTTCTTGTGGACTAAATTGCCCTTTAAAGTAAGCTGCAGGGGAAGTGAGTCCCCTGTGCAGCAGACCACCCGGTCACCACCACACTTTTGGTGGTTGATTGTGGCCACCTCAGTGGGTCCTACTAATCCATTTTGGGTTCTCCCAACCCCCCCTCCTGGCAAGCTTCAAGTTTTGACCAATAGTTTGACCTTAGACCCTGTGGACCCCATTTGAAATCACTCCAAAAGTGTGTCCTATTTCTGTCTCAGTCCTCAATTACCAATGTGCTTATTCTGTCTTTTTGGCTTATTCACATAGCTTATTTGAGTGAATCTTGCTTAAACATGTCCAAATAAGTATATTGAACCAGAATTAACCATGGTGGACCCCACATAAGTTCATTTGTGCTAAATTCCTTGTCTAGTCAAAGAAAGTCAACTGTTGGACTAATAAGCACTCAAAGTGCTTATTTTTGAGTTTCATAAAAAGTGTTTTTATAAAAGTTGTTAGTTTTTAGTGTAAAATTAGTTTGAAAAAAGAAAAAACACAAAAAACCAAATTTAATTTTAGTGATAGCTTCTATTTAATAGACACTATCTTTTTAATTTTCTTTTTAGCTTATTTATAAGCACTCTAGCATTTTTATATTTTTATTAAATCTCTTTTATACTAAAGTAATTTTAGAAATTTTTCCAGATTTTTCTTTTGTCATTTAGTGGTTTTTAGAATTAATCTTAGTTTAATTAATTATTAATTAATAATTAAGAATTAAATAGCATAATTAGATTTTATTAAGTAACACCTAGTTTTTATAATTTTTCTAGCTTTCATATAAGTTAAAAAAAATTTAGGAATTTTTCTAGAAATTCTACTGTTCATTTTCTATTTTTTAGAATATAATTAGTTTAATTGGTAATTAATTAATATTAGAATAATAATTAGTATATTAGTTTAAAAATACATAAAATCAACTTTTTATAATTTTTTAGGATTCCTGTGATGGTTAAGTAGATTTATAAAAATCTTCTTAATTATCTTAGTCTTTTTAGTAATTGTTAATAATTTAAATCAATATAATTAGTTAATAAATAATTAAATAGTAATTAATTAATAATAAATAATTAAATAGTGTAAAAATAATTTTTCTTTTTCTAAAAATTTTCTTTATTTATTAGGATTGTAAAAATAATAATTTCACATTCGTAGCCTTTTCAGTTCATCAGTTGTACTTTCTTTCTCGTACGTCAGTATACGTTTTTAATAAAAACGTACGTTTCTAGGTTTTAGCTTGTTTCTTCTTAATCTAAATTCCAGTAATCAATCACATAGCTTTCCTAAGCTATTTCATTTCATAATTCTCAAATAATTCTCATTACAACCCTTTTCTGTGAATAATCACCCGACCACAAGCACGCTAAAGCACAATCCATACCTCGTCGGGATATAACGACCTGGTGATACTCTATATTACCCAGAAGCATTGGTCTAGGTAGTTTGACCTTATTGATCATATACTTGGTCAATTTAGGTTGACTGTTCTGAGCCAATCAAAATTTGGCGCCGCTGCCGGGAAGGTGTGCGCGTTTCTATAGCGTCATTTGAGATTAGTGTTATTTCACCACAATCACTGTACAAAAACCACCACTTTTGTAAATTCTAAATCAAAACATAAAAAAGTCATTAACACTTTTCCTAAAGTGTTAAAACACCAAAAAAATAAAAAAATAACAAAACAGATCGTTACGTTTTCTATATTGTGTTTCTTTTAAGGTGATTCTTAAAGAAATACGATTTTGGTAAACGAAACGATACCAAAAATGTTGTCCAAAAGTTTTTAACCCATACACAAAAACCCAAAAACATCCGTCTTTTCTTGTGAATAATAATAAATACATAAAAACCAACCGTCGCAAACCAAGACAGAACACCTACCAACTGGGGGTGTGAACATAATAAATTCCCAAACCAAAGATTTAAAACTTGCCTTTGTATCCCTGTGAGTGGTGTACCTTTCTTAAAGAAGCCACTTGCTTGTGATTATTGGTTTAAGTTCACTGTGGATTTGCCTCGATTTTGTTTTGATTGGTTTTTATCTTTAGTGCATGCGCACTCGTTCTTCAAGGTCCACGAGCCCATTACGTGAGCTTGTCAGGAAACCTCGAAGACCTCGTAGACGTTCAGCACCAACAGTCGGATTTGAGATCCGTACTGTTGCCACACCCACTGTCACCATGGCGGAAGACCGCCCCATGTGTGAGCTTCTCCAAGCACCCATCGAGGGTTACGGAGATGCCATTGTTGTTCCAGCCATCGTGGCTGATAATTTTGAGCTCAAAACTGGGTTACTCAATCTTGTAACCTCAAGTCAATTCTACGGTTTTGAGAGGGACGATCCTCATGCTCACATTCGATGGTTCAATAAAATCACATCGACCATCAAGTACAAGAATGTCCCTTGTGAAGCAATAAAACTTCTTCTCTTCCCATTCTCACTGGAGGGACAAGCCCGGATTTGGCTTGAAAAACAACCTCCTCGATCTATTGAGACATGGGAAGATCTTGTCAAAAAATTTGTGAATGAATTCTTCCCACCTTCCAAGACCACAAGTCTTAAGAACAAAATCACCAAGTTCACTCAGAAATATGATGAATCTTTTGGTGAAGCGTGGGATCGTTTCAAAGAATTACTTCGCAAGTGTCCACATCATGGTTTCTTAGAGTTGATGCAACTCAATACTTTTTACAATGGCGTGAGCCAAGCTGATCAGGATTCTCTCAATGCCTCCGCGGGAGGTAATTTCTTGAGTAGAACCACAAAAGAAGCTTTACAGATCATAGAAAACAAGTCCAAGGTCCGCTCTACACGAAGCAAACCGATTGTTTCTCAAATCAATGCGAGTCCTTCCACTTCATATTCTGTGAGTCAATCTAGCACGGATGCTAAGATTGACAAGCTCACTGAAGCTATTCAAGCTTTGGTTCTCGCCCAAACAAAGAAAGTTTCATTTCCACAACATCCTCCACCTGCTGAGGTTAAAAAAGTGGAAGTCTGTGTAACTTGTGGTGGGCCGCATGCCTACTACAATTGCACAGCTACTGATGGTACTCCATATGAAGCTCATGCTGTAGCCGGGTCCCAAAATCAAGGAGGCAATCAATATCGCCCTCCTATGGACCCTAGCTATCGTCCTCATCATCATTATCCTGGACCTCCCGGTTTTAATCAAAACCAAAATGTCCAAAACCATGGCCAAAATCAAAATAGAGTGAACCAAGGTTTTCAAAACCAAGGTAACTTCAATCAAGGTCACGGTTTTCACAATCAAAACCAAGGTTTCCAAAATCAAGGTTTCCAACATCAAGGAAACTTTAATCGAAACCAAGGTCAAGGTAATTTTAATCCGGGATATTTTCATGGAAACAACAACCCTAATCAGGGTAATTTTCAAAATCAAGGTCCCAATCTGAACAATCGAGCTCCAAATATTCCTAATCTGAATCAAGCCATTGTTCCAACCGGGCCTTCATCTGACGAGTTGTTAAAGCAATTCATGAAATCCCAAGAAGAGTTGAACAAGTTGCTGGTCAGCCAGATTTCTGATATCAAGAAGTCTTTAAATGATCGACCCTCGGGCTCAGGTACTACTTTACCGAGCAACACGATCGCTAACCCGAGGGGCGATGCTAAGGCGATCACAACACGAAGTGGTGCTTCATATGATGAACCCACGATTCCTACTACCTCTTCTCCCTCTCCTCCAAAGGTAGTGGAACGTGAACCTGAGGTGACAAAGGACAAGGTGCAAACTCCTAGCCCACGAAGTACAACACACGTCCAACCTTAGGTTATTCCAGAAACCAGATGTAAGCCTGGAGTTGTCTTTGAACCACCAGAAACTCCAGTGGACAACCCTAAATCCAAAACTTCTATTCCTTATCCATCACGTCTCAGTGAACAAAAGCTCCGCGAAAAGGCTAATCACCAAATGGATAAATTTTTCCAAATCTTCCAAGATTTGCACTTTGATATCAGTTTCGCGGATGCTATTCTTTTGATGCCCAAGTTTGCATCAACAATCAAAAATTTGTTAAGTAATAAGGAAAAACTCTTTGAGATGGCAAGAACTCCTCTGAATGAGAACTGTTCAGCAGTTCTTTTGAAAAAGCTTCCTGAAAAGCTTGGAGACCCCGGGAAATTTCTCATTCCTTGTACTTTTCCGGGTATGGTTAAATGCTTCGCCTTGGCCGATCTAGGTGCTAGCATTAACCTAATGCCATATTCTGTGTGGAAGAAACTCTCTCTTCCCGAACTTACTCCCTCGTGCATGACTTTAGAGCTTGCCGATCGTTCAATTTCTCGTCCCCTTGGCATTGCAGAGGACGTGTTTGTTAGAGTGGGAAAGTTCCATTTTCCGGCAGATTTTGTGATTGTTGACTTTGATGCTGATTCAAGGGTCCCTCTCATTCTTGGAAGGGGATTCCTTAGAACTGGGCGTGCTCTCATCGATGTATTTGAGCAAGAGATCACACTACGTGTTGGAACGGAAGCCATTACCTTCAACCTAAATCAAACTTCGAGATACTCCTCCAATTATGACTCAGAATCGGTGAATCAAATAGATGTCATCGATGTTGCTGCTGAGGAGTATGCTCAAGAGATTTTAGGTTTCATTGATGATTCTTCGAGTGAAAACCTCACTCAATCTTCTCATCCCATCATAGCCAATTCTTCTCCTTCCCTCACTCCGTTTGAGGGAAGTGACTTCATCTTAGAAGAAATTGAGGCCTTTCTCAAAAGTGATTCGATTCCCGATGGAATTGATAACCAAAAGATTGACCCCGAGAGGGATATTCTCCTACTTGAGAAATTATTAAACGAAGATCCCTCTCCTCTTCCTGTTCTACCACAAACACTTCATAAAGAGGAAGTCAAAAATGTTGAGAAAACTGATGACTTCCCTGAGGTTGAACTTAAGGACTTGCTGCCTCATCTTGAATATGCATTTCTGGAGGGTGATGATAAATTACCCGTCATAATTGCTAAAGACTTAAGTGTTGAGGAAAAGGCTGCTCTAATAAAGGTTTTGAAGTCACATAAACAAGCAATTGCTTGGCGACTCTCCGACATCAAGGGCATTGACCCTGAATTTTGTACACACAAGATTTTAATGGAGGACAACTTCAAACCTGCAGTCCAACAACAAAAAAGGGTGAATCCAAAAATTCATGAGGTAATCAAACAAGAAGTTTTAAAACTTCTTGATGCCGGATTGATTTACCCTATCTCGGACAGTCCTTGGGTTAGCCCAATTCATTGTGTTCCAAAAAAGGGTGGCATTACTGTTGTCACAAATGAGGAGAATGAGTTGATTCCAACTCGTTTGGTTACGGGATGGCGTGTCTGCATTGACTATCGCAAGTTAAATGACGCCACCCGTAAAGATCATTTTCCTCTGCCCTTTATGGATCAGATGCTCGAGAGATTAGCGGGGAATGAGTATTATTGCTTCCTCGATGGTTTCTCGGGTTACTTTCAAATTCCCATTGATCCGCAAGATCAGGAAAAGACCACTTTCACGTGCCCCTATGGAACTTTTGCGTATAAACGTATGCCATTTGGTTTATGTAATGCTCCGGGCACGTTTCAAAGATGTATGATTGCCATATTTTCCGACATGATTGGGAAAACTATGGAGGTCTTTATGGACGATTTTTCGGTCATTGGGGATTCATTTCAATCATGTCTCTCCCATTTAGACAGCATGCTAAAACGTTGTGAAGACACAAAGTTATGTCTAAATTGGGAGAAGAGTCACTTTATGGTCAAAGAGGGCATTGTCCTCGGCCATAAAATTTCAAAGAACGGGATTGAGGTTGACAAAGCCAAAGTGGATGTCATTGCAAAATTACCTCATCCTACAACCGTAAAAGGTGTTAGGAGCTTTTTGGGTCATGCCGGTTTCTATCGTAGGTTTATTCAAGATTTTTCTAAAATCGCCCGGCCTATGACCCATCTCCTCGAAAAGGATGCTCCTTTTATTTTCTCCCCCGAATGCATCGAAGCTTTTGAAACATTAAAGAAAAAGCTTACTGAGGCACCGATTCTTGTTGCCCCCGATTGGGACTTGCCCTTCAAGCTCATGTGTGATGCTAGTGATTATGCGATAGGGGCAGTCTTGGGGCAACGAAAAACAAAACATTTTCAGCCTATACACTATGCCAGCAAAACTATGACCGAGGCTCAAAGCCATTGCACCACCACTGAAAAAGAATTATTAGTTGTGGTGTACGATTTTGAAAAATTCCGGCCATACTTGATACTGACCAATAGCATAGTGTATACGGATCACTCGGCTTTGAAGTACCTCTTTGCAAAACAAGATGCAAAGCCGAGACTACTCTGTTGGGTTCTCCTCCTACAAAAATTTGATATCATTATTCGTGATAAAAAAGGAGCTGAGAACCTAGCTGCTGATCATCTCTCCCGATTGGAAAACCCCCACCAAGATGTCTTCGAGAGGAAAGAAATTAATGAAACATTCCCTCTCGAGACACTCAATGCGGTTACCTTTCGTGGAGACTCTATTACCCCATGGTTTGCCGACTTTGCAAACTACCTTGCGGGTAACTTTGTGGTGAAAGGGATGTCGTCCCAACAGAAAAATAAATTCTTCAAAGATGTAAAACATTACTTCTAGGACGACCCCTACTTGTTCAAAATCTGTGCGGATCAAGTCATCCGGCGGTGTGTTTATGGCCAAGAAGCCGCTGAAATTCTTAAGGCTTGGCATGCTGGTCCCACGGGGGGCCACCACTATCCCAACTACACCGCCAAGAAGGTGTTTGATTCCGGCTTTTATTGGCCCACAATCTATAAGGATGCCCAAGAATTGGTCAAATCCTATGACGCTTGTCAACGTCACGGGAACATTTCACAAAAGAATGAAATGCCTCAGAATGCAATTCAAGTTTGTGAAATTTTTGACGTTTGGGGCATCGATTTTATGGGGCCATTTCCGTCTTCTCATGGCAACAAATACATACTTGTGGCTGTTGACTACTTGTCAAAATGGGTTGAAGCGAAAGCTTTACCCACTAATGATGCCCGAGTTGTTGTAAAATTCTTGAAAGCTCTTTTCGCTCGATTTGGAACTCCACGTGCTATTATCAGTGATCGTGGTACGCATTTTTGCAATGACAAATTTGACAAAGTCATGCAAAAGTATGGTGTAACTCACCGTCTTTCTACTGCGTACCACCCACTAACAAGTGGACAAGTAGAAGTTTCCAATCGAGGAATTAAGAGAATTTTAGAAAGAACCGTAGGTGAAAATCGTGCATCGTGGTCGGATAAATTAGATGATGCACTTTGGGCTTTCCGTACGGCTTACAAAACACCCATTGGGTGTACGCCTTACAAACTTGTATATGGGAAAGCGTGCCATCTTCCGATCGAGCTTGAGCACAAAGCCTATTGGGCTCTCAAGCATGCAAATTTTGACCTGAAAACTGCGGGTGATCATCGAAAAGTTCAACTGAATGAATTAAATGAACTTCGTGATCAAGCTTACGAGAACTCTTTGATCTATAAAGAAAAGACAAAGAAGATTCATGACTCCAAAATCAAGAACCGCGTTTTTAACGTTGGTGATCGAGTCCTTCTTTTCAACTCTAGACTCAAGATCTTCTCGGGAAAGCTAAAAACCCGATGGACTGGCCCATTCACTATCGCTAAGGTTTATCCTTATGGTACCGTCGAATTATCTCAAAATGACGGTCCAAATTTCAAAGTGAATGGGCATCGTTTGAAACATTACTTTTGTAACACCCCAACCCGACAAGGGTAAAAGTGTCACAACAATGGTGTCATATCAGAGTATACATAAGCATAAACAAACGGAAGTCATGTCATAAATAACCAAAGAGTAAGTCAACATGACTTAACAAACATAGTCCCAAATGAAAGAGACAACCAACAGAGTTACATGAGTTCTAAACGGAAAAATATCCAAAAGAAATAACGGAAAATAATAAAGTCTTAAACACCATATCCAAAATCCAAAGCTAAGATCTCTAAGGTAACTCCACTCAGCCCTCAACCCATAAGCAACCCCAGCTCCTAGCTTAGATACCTGCCGCGGAAGAAAAGAAAACGCGGCTGAGCTTAAAAAGCCCAGTGAACAGATATAACAACGAAGTAATAATAAAACATAAATGAATACTGAATAAGGTATAAAGGAAATAACAGAATGTAACCCAAGGCAAGTATGAAATAGTAATAAGAGATAAGGTAAGGGTTAGTCATCAACCACGAGCCCAGAAACAGATATAATGCCTTCATAATAATGCCTTCATCATAATCATAATCATAGTTATAATCACACAATAAGCAGCATATGTAGGGGAGACCTACCAGAGTTGTAAAGGACGTGCATGCACGCAACATCAATCACCAGATAACAGATAACAGATAACAGAAACAGATCTAGGATGCATCCATACGCCCCCACAGAAATAATATTGGCCATAATAAACAGATAATTGAGCTCATAACAGATAACAGATAAGGGGACGTTGCAGAACATCACTCCACTGCTCTGGAGTCATGCCAGGGGTGCATCCCTGACACGGACATGGAACCCCTATGCCTAGTGAAATAAATTTGGCTCGGGTGTCAAACTAGAATAGGTCAAACGAAATAGGTCAACAGAATGTCATAAAATGACACAGATCATAAGTCATCATAATCAGATCATATCAGAAGTCCATATCATATAGTCATATCAAAAGGTCCAAATCAGAAGGTTCAAAATCAGAAAGTTCAGATAGCAAAGGTTCATAACAGAAAAGGTTCAGAAAATAAAATGGGGTTTCATAGCAATGGCATCGGGAACCCTAAACAAAATAAGAGATCAAAAGAAAGGAAGTCATGAGAAACCTTTACTGAAAAGGTCAGAATATCTGTACCTTATTCCAAATAGCAACTGATAACAGGCAAGAAATACAGAGACCACAGAGTCACTCCTTCTTCACACCTGAAGGAGTAGGAGGCAGAATTACTGATAGGTTCTTATAATCCATATTACTGATTTTAGTTATCTTTCCATTTTAGGTAACTTTCCATATTTAGTAACTTTCTATTTTTAGTAGGTTTCCAGAATTAGAAGGTATTAATCTTTTAATTGCATTAAGTAATAAAATACATGTTTTATGGAATTAGGGTTTATTTTAGCTTATTATGATAGTATAGGGTTTAATATGTCAACTTTCTATAATTTATGGTTTATAATGAAAATATAGTAAAGTTAAAGGTTAATTATGAAAATATAATAAGTTCTCATTATTATATAGTTTACAATTAAGTCCATAAGAATTCCATATTAGCATATAAAACCACCATATTACAAAATTTACACATTTTACCCTTGACTTTAAGCATATTATAAAATTACCTCATAATTTACCATATTTATACTTTTAGTCCTTATATTTAATTAATTACATTTAATATCCTTTAATTATGCATTTTACATATAAAATCCATTTAATTATCAAGTATACATTATTAGCCCTTCAATAACTTTAAAATATAGCAAACACCACATAAATATCATATTTACAGAATTAGTCCCTCTATATAACATTTAATTAAAATCGTATAATAATTAATTAATAAATACAAATTAGGTCCTTATAATTACAAAAACTACCCAAACAGCCTTTGTACTATTTTTATATAATTTCCATCAGTTTATAAGTCTCTCAAAACAGCCCATAAGTTTTAGAAAATTCAAATCGACCCTTAACCTTTTTTAAATCAATTCGATCCAATTTAATGCCAGAAACCCTAAGCCAATTTTTCCCCAAATCATTCAGCAATTATTACCCCATCATATGACACTAATTAACATTTAGAAACACCAAAAAATCCAAACCCTAGCTCGTTGCATGTTTTTCCTTTTTCTTTTTATTTACCGATTGTAATAAACAACAAATAAATTCGATACACCACATATAAGCTTCAAATAATTCGAAGACCATTTTTACAGTATTCTAACATCATATATTAACATGTTCTAAAAATACGTTTGTGCTTCAAAAAATTCGTTTTCACATAGTTCTTAATTTAATCCGAAATTTGGGTTTCATTCGAAATAAAATCAAAACGAGCCAACAAGCATGCATGATCTGATTTCTATATTTTATAATGATTTTATGGAGTATAAGGAGTGATACAAAAATACTCAAAACAATTGTGAACGATTGGATTGATCAGAAACGATTTTACCCTCTCGGCTGAAAATAGCGATCCAAAATAATTCACCAAGACCCACTCGATCACTTTTGGAACTCTACACTATTTTTCTCACGTTCACAAACCTTCAAGATGGCTCGGAAAAATGATTGGAGGTACTGGAAAAATTGGAGAGGCCGTATATAATTTTTGGAGAGCGTTTAGGGTTTTGTTTTGGTATGTTTTGGATATACGGTATATTAGAGAATAAATAGGAAGCTTGTAACTGATTTTGGCCGATTATTAGGAGGCCCATATTGAGACTAAATCAGTTTTATTTGTTTCTATAATTATTTGATACATATCCTTATTTATTTTCTTTTTAATTTTCATATTATGCATAGATAAATAAATAATTTCGGCCCATATAAAATCTTTAGGCGCCAAATATTTTTTTTGTACATATTTTCATGATATAAAAAACATACTAACAAAATTATTTGTGGTCATATAATACTTTTTGTTATTTATTTAGGTTTTATTTGGTATTTTAATTATAGTTTATAAATTTTTAAACTAGTAAGGGCAATTTGGTAATTTTACTGAGTTTACGGATTTTAGGTAATACAACTTTGGAGAGGACATACGATCCATGGTTGTCCCGGATCTCCAAACTTTCCCCAAGGACAATTGAATTCGGGGATCGAGTCAAGCTAGCGACTCGATGAACAAAAACAATAACACAATACGGGTTTTCACCCGTATATCTGATTTCTTTCTACTTTCTACCATCTTAGTGTGGGGAAATGGCCAACCCACCGCTGTTTGAAAATGTATATATGTATATAAGTTTCAAAAAAAAATGTGTGTGTTTGTACGTAAATATAAATAAAGTGAAAAATAGTATTTCCACAGTTAGCTTAGAATATTAGCTTTTTACGTTCAAAGATTCGGCATAATAGCCGGGACTTTGAATATTGAGGACAATATTCATTTCTAAGTGTGGGGGGGGGGGGGGGTGGAATTCTAGCGAATTTTATCACAAAATACTTTCAAGTACCTCCATTTTGGCCCAAAATTTTCAAAATTTTTTCACTTTATTTCAAAATTTTTGTGGTTATCAGTCCGCCATGTCTAAACGACAAAAGGATTGGCTAATCCAGGAGCAAACGGCTCTTGGTAAAGATAACTCAAATCCGTTGACGGCTTGCAATTTGCCCAAAATTGTATGGTACCACAACTCGCCATATCCTAAAAAGTGAATGAGTTGGCTAGCCCGCAAGATTATGGCTTGTGGTAAAGGCAGTGGAAAAACCATAATTGGTAATTAGCTCACCAAGATGTTGACTGTGTCCATCAAGAGTTGGCTAGTCCAGGAGCAAACGACTCTTAGTAAAGACAAATCAAAACCGTTGAAAGCTGGTGGTTTGCTAAAAATCACATGGTTATCAAGTGGACCATAGTTCTTACTTGAACTGATACATTTGGCTACTCCAGAAGTGATGGCTTTTGGTAAAGAGATTTCAAATCCATCAAGTTATTCAGAAAGATTGCTAGGGACTAGCAATAGTTTAGTGTGGGGGATTGATGAGTGCTCAAACACTCATCATTTTTATCGTATTTAAACTGCCAAAACATACAAAAATAATCAAAAAGTCATCAAAATACTGAAATTATCCCAGGGATTGTGTTTTATGTGTTTTAAATGCAAAATAAGCAAAAACAAATGAAAAATGATCAAAGTTTGCAATATTGGCAGTTTCAGTCCCCCAAGTTTCAAAATTCGTCAAAAATAGTCCCTATGCATTTATTTTGAAAGAAAAGTCAACCCAAGTCCTTCAAAAAATCAAAAGTTATCAAAAATGGACTTTGGGTGAAAGGTTTTGGAAATCTACATGTTTGGTCCCTGGAGTTTGAAAATTTGCAGAAAAGGTCCCTGGGATTTTTAAATGGAAAAATTTGTTTATGGTCCTTGTATCATTGGAGTTTGGCAACAATGGTCCTTGGGAATACTTTGGAAAACCTACATCTACAGCCCCTCATGTTTGGTAGAATTTCAATTTTGGTCCTTGTGTTTACTACTATACCAAACGGACCCTTGAAGTTATTTAAACCCAACCAAACTAAATCCAAAACAAACACAAACCTAGCCCATCCACCTTATCACTCCAGGCCCACTCCAACACCAGCCCATCACCAACACCGGCTTACCCTACAAATAATACTCCCCCGTTTCAAATAAACCACAAGGTCAAACGTTGACCTTTCTTCCCTCCCACCTAGCCTGTAAAACCAAACCAACACTCAACCTTCCCCCTCCTCCACCTCAGCAGCCCATACCATGTTCCCCCAACTCCCTAATACCTACAAGATGCATTAATTATTCTCAAATCCCTCAAAGCAACTCCAACTGCCATTTTGACAAAATGGCGCCAAAATCACTTTTGATGGCTAGGATCATTCCCACCCAATCCAATGGGTGGGATTCACTCACAAAGGTGCAAGGAGGTCAGAGAAAGCATTATATAGAGAAGGGAAGCAATGGAGAGAAATATCTAGTGTAATTTTTATTTTCTTATGTAGAATTTTATAGTTCTGAAATTCTAGTGTAAGATTTAGTTTTCTAATGTGGTAACAAGTAATCTTAGTGTGTAATAACTCCTTTTCAAAGTATCAATTTCAGTGTATCTTTATAAATTCAGAGTATGCAATTTTAGCTCAAAAATTCAATCTAGTTCAAATGTTGTTGTTATTTGTTATTATGGACTCCATTAGCTCATATAAGCTCCTATAAAGCTTCTGCAAGCTTTTAGTGATCTTAAAAATCACATTAGTATAAAAAATCAAAAATTACAAAAAAATATAAAAAATTTACTCAAAAATAAAAAAAAAAGGAAGAAGAGCAGAAGAACCAAGAAGAAAGGTGTATTCTGAGTTGGAAATGGTATTAGTGACTTATGGAAGTCAATAGGTTGGTTCCTTTGGTTCTAGTTCTACATTCTCAGTTTGGAAGGCTCTTGTAAGGATTTATTTCATTTTTTTAATTTAACTGTAGCATTGCTCATCATAGCTTATTTCTGTATCTTTTATGCTTATTTTGAGTTTGTTAGGTTAAGGGTAGCCAAATGTTTCAAGTTTGTTAATTGGTTTCATGCTTGCTTAAGTTTCTTACTTTTAACTGTGGAAATGGTTTGTTTGTGAGTCTGTGGTATTTAGTTGTTATTTTTGGAATTCATGTGTTCAAAATAGCTTCTTATGTCATAAGTAATTACCATGGATCTGTTTTGAAGTTTAGATAAGCAATTCACTTGAAAAATAAATTGTGAGTTTGTTTAAAAGGGGTGTTTGGCATAAGCTTTTCAAAAGACTCAGGGGGTTCTTGGTTGTTGTAAATTGCTTCAATAACTCAATTTAGGCTAATAAAGGTTAGTTAGGTCACAAAATCAGGCTTTACACATCAAAAAGTCAAAATCATACTCCATTCCCCCTCACAGTTAACTGTGAGGGAATTGAGAGTCACAAACCCTCCAAATTGGTTTACAATTAGTATGTTTAGCTTAATATAGTTGTAATAGTGCTTAGTACATGTTTCTTAACCAGTAAGAATCATTCCAATCTCATTTTGGTCAACTTTGTGTTAAAAGAGAAAAAGTCAAAAAGAGCTTTGGTCAAAAATCTCAAAAATGGCATGAATTTTCCTGAATTTTGTGTAGGGTTTTAAGGTTTGAAACTTATTGGGTGTATAATCTATCAGCTAAACTTGAGATTTCCATAACTGTTGTATTTTTGTGAATTTTTCTTGTGGACTAAATTGCCCTTCAAAGTAAGCTGCAGGGGAAGTGACTCCCCTGTGCAGCAGACCACCGAGTCACCACCACACTTTTGGTGGTTGATTGTGGCCACCTCAGTGGGTCCCACTGATCCATTTTGGGTTCTCCCAACCCCCTCCTAGCAAGCTTCAAGTTTTGACCAATAGTTTGACCTTAGACCCTGTGGACCCCACTTGAAATCACTCCAAAAGTGTGTCCCATTTCTGTCTCAGTCCTCAATTACCAATGTGCTTATTCTGTCTTTTTGGCTTATTCACATAGCTTATTTGAGTGAATCTTGCTTAAACATGTCTAAATAAGTATATTGAACCAGAATTAACCATGGTGGACCCCACATAAGTTCATTTGTGCTAAATTCCTTGTCTAGTCAAAGAAAGTCAACTGTTGGACTAATAAGCACTCAAAGTGCTTATTTTTTAGTTTCATAAAAAGTGTTTTATAAAAGTTGTTAGTTTTTAGTGTAAAAATAGTTTGGAAAAAGAAAAAACACAAAAAACCAAATTTAATTTTAGTGATATCTTCTATTTAATAGAAACCGTCTTTTTAATTTTCTTTTTAGCTTATTTATAAGCACTCTAGCATTTTTATATTTTTATTAAATCTCTTTTATACTAAAGTAATTTTAGAAAATTTTCCAGATTTTTCTTTTGTCATTTAGTGGTTTTTAGAATTAATCTTAGTTTAATTAATTATTAATTAATAATTAAGAATTAAATAGCATAATTAGATTTTATTAAGTAACACCTAGTTTTTATAATTTTTCTAGCTTTCATATAAGTTAAAACATTTTTAGGAATTTTTCTAGAATTTCTACTGTTCATTTTCTATTTTCTAGAATATAATTAGTTTAATTGGTAATTAATTAATTATTAGAATAATAATTAGTAAATTAGTTTAAAAATACATAAAATCAACTTTTTATAATTTTTTAGGATTCCTGTGATGCTTAAGTAGATTTATAAAAATCTTCTTAATTATCTTAGTCTTTTTAGTAATTGTTAATAATTTAAATCAATATAATTAGTTAATAAATAAATAAATAGTAATTAATTAATAATAAATAATTAAATAGTGTAAAAATAATTTTTCTTTTCCTAAAAATTTTCTTTATTTATTAGGATTGTAAAAATAATAATTTCACATTCGTAGCCTTTTCAGTTCATCAGTTGTACTTTCTTTCTCGTACATCAGTATACGTTTTTAATAAAAAAAACGTACGTTTCTAGGTTTTAGCTTGTTTCTTCTTAATCTAAATTCCAGTAATCAATCACATAGCTTTCCTAAGCTATTTTATTTTATAATTCTCAAATAATTCTCATTACAACCCTTTTCTGTGAATAATCACCCGATCACAAGCACGCTAAAGCACAATCCACACCTCGTCGGGACATAACGACCTGGTGATACTCTATATTACCCGGAAGCATTGGTCTAGGTAGTTTGACCTTATTGATCATATCCTTGGTCAATTTTGGTTGACTGTTCTGAGCCAATCAGGTCCCAAATTGAAATATTTTACCATCGTGTCGACCACTATACCAAAATGGACATTGACCATGCCGCAGATGGGGACCTTTGAGGATTAAGTGTTAATGAAGCATGGGAAACCATAGAGAATTGTGCCAAACTTGCCAAAAAAATGAACAACCCAACAAACGTTGTTACGGATCAATTGATAGCAAGTTTAAGGGAACAAGCAAGAAGATTGTTTGGGGATAAGCGTATAGATGAGATAACTGGGTGCACGAAGTGGTTTGATTTCACCACAATACAAGCTGAACACATTGGTAATCTTGATAAGATGGAGGATAGAGTTGAAAATCTAAGCCCACAAAGTACCCCACAAGTCCTACCATCATTTGAGGCATACACACCGCCCGTGACTTATTCGGATGAAGTAGAAAAGACTTTAGGAATCCCAATTGAGGTAGAACCTTTGAACCAAACACAACTAGAGGATATAGGTTTGAATACTTATAATGATAACCTTACTCTTAGTTCTAGGGAAGTTCCTAGTTTTGATGAACCGGAGCCTCAACCAAAATCGTTACCTAATCTTCCATCCTTGGATGAAAATTTAGGAATTGAAATAGGTTCCGATCCACCCATCAAACCATATAGTCCGGGTAGTCTTAGGACAAAGGTAGTGGACTCTAAGCCTTGTAGAGAGGAAGCCAATATAGGAGTGGAAAATGACCTTACATGCTTACATCACCCATTTATGATTGATCACAAGAAACATTATGGGTTTAAACTGGGTTTATTAGGTCAAGATGGATCCCCAACTAGTAGTCTCTTGAAGTTGATAGAAAATGATCCCTTTCTAGGAGAAAATCTTAATCCACCCATTAACCCGATTGAATTAGGTACGGTTATGATGATAGGAGCACACCCTTTTGAGTATATAATTCATCCACCACTCTTTTCTAACGTGGCATACTTCCACCCTAAGGGTGTGTATCGCTACTTCCACCCACACTTAATTCAAAGTGTAGGGAAAACCTCCCCTATTTCCGTTAAATAAGGGTAGAGTCAGGCTCGTGACTCGAACAAAAACAAGCGCTTCTTGGGAGGCAACCCATGCTTTGTGTGATTTTTGTTTGTTTGATTTTATTTGTTTCCGTATGCATACTTTATTTTTATTGTTTGTGGCTCATGTTCAAAGTAAATTGTGAAAATGCTTTATTTTGTTTTTAACTTCGTCTTAATTGCATATAAAGGTATTTTGCAAAAGATAAGTGTAAGGGAGATCCAAATTTGTTTATAAGAACGAAATTGAGCATGAACCACAACAATATTAAATGAACATGTGTATTAGTATTCGTTAGAGTCAAATGCTTGTATCGAGTCATAATGATGTTTTGCAGGATTTTCCAGGAAGTAGGACATAAGTTTTTCCAGAAATTTTCCGAAAACTTAACATAAAGATTTCTGCAGGTCACTTCTGACGGCGTCAGGAATTAATTCCTGACGGCGTCATGTGTAAAATTCTGGAAATTTTGCTAGTTTTGTTTATACCGGAGTCTTAAAGTTTTTGTTGATTCTTTAGTTTTATAAACTCCAAGAAATCTGCAAACATTCATTCCACAAGCATTATATCTTTAATTGTTTTATTTTTATTCCTAAGTCTGGAATTACATCTAGTTGTGAGTTTTCTTTGTTTGGATTGATGCTTTGGGTTTTTGTGATTGTTTTCTCAGGTTTAACAGGTTATGTATGACAAGAAGATGATTTATATTCTGGAAGGGAAGCTTTGATTGTTCATTTTCTTGGAGGAAGATCTAACTTGGCCACCTTATTATCCATACCGAGCGAACCAGGGGAGTATTTGATTTCATTCGTTTTACTTATTTCGCTTTTACATTCTTTACTTGAACATTGGGGACAATGTTCATCCTAAGTGTAAGGGGAGGGTAAAATGATGATACCTTACAGATACACTTTCGCTTGAGTTTGTTTGTTTGATGGTAGATGTGTAATAAAACTATGAGAAATACTTGTTAGTGCAATTTAGCGCCAAATTTAAATTTTTTTACAACATTTAGGAGTGAAACTTTAGCCATAGCAAGCGTCTCATGGATAGGAGATTGTATGACTAGCACAAAACCGTACTATTCAGAAAAATTTTCCACCCAAATATGTGAGGTTCGCCTTTAGATTTGATAGGAAAAGCATTTACTATTAGTGCTTATGAGTGTACCGGTAGCATTTAGATTCTAGAACTTGCGTTAGTGATGCACCCCGAGACCACTAGTTAGACTACATTCGTGTAGTAGGATTTACTACATGATAAGAGGCATTAGGATCACCCTTGTGTTAAACCCGTATCATAATTACTTGACCATTTAAGTCATATTACTTGGCTAGTTAAGTCAACTAATTTTTCCCACACCTTAGCGTTGTACTCATTTTTAGTACACGAAACCCCTAGTACACCACTCCGAGCCTATCTTTTCGTTTCTAACTTTAAGCATCTTACTTAAAGGAAGAATTTGTTACACCCCACTTAAATGTACACCCAAATCGCCTTAGCCTTCCGTGTATGCACTCATCTTTAGTGCATTATTTTTATTTGTTAAACCCTTAGTTAATTATCTAATTGATTACATGGTTGCTAAGTCGAGTCATATCCTTGTACATATTGTTTTGGGACGATTGGGACTCATGGGTAAAGTACTTATTTTATGGAGTAATGGGGAAGAACATCATATATTACCCCCGTATGTGCGTTAATCTTAAAAGTACTCCAAGTGTTTTGATTTTCTTAATTCAAGTCATTAGATTAGTTTATTGTAAAGTATGTAAAAAATCGAAAAAATAAAGAAAAAGAAAAAAAAAATAGAAAAAGAAAAGAGAAAAACATACGGACTACCATCCCTTTTTATTCTATGTTTGTTTTATGTTTTTGTTATTTTTGATTTATTAGCTTAAGTCGAGTCTAGTCTTGGCTTAGCAACGCCATATTGTACATGTAATTGACCAAGATTGTTAACTCGCCACCAGTAAAGACTGCCTATATCCAACAAAACCGTGTATTCCATATCCCTACACCTAACGTTACAACCCTTTAAAAGACCTCTTTGATAGTTTATCCTAGGTGCTTACGCCATGTGGTGGAGGTTTGATCATTTCCCAAGCCTATGGTAATCTATTTTGCTATGACAGGTAGTGAGAGATGTTTTCCATTTCCATAATGTGATATTACTTTATTACACCCGAGAGATGTGAGTATCTAAACACTATTTGTGAGGTGCTAGTATATGACCTCCGTGCTTGTCTTTGGTCTTTAGTGGAACGATTATTTGTTGTAATTACTTTTATATTAGTGTTAAATGACCCCTAACTTGTATTTTGACTAGAATAAAAGCGCATTTGCTTGAGGACAAGCAAATCTCAAGTGTAAGGGTATATGATAAGGCGAAAAATGAACCACTTTTAGGGGGTCATTTAAGCCCGGAATTGAATTTATTTGATCAAATATTGCCCTAAATCGTTCCTTTTGTGATTTTAGGTACTTTGGAAGTGAATTCTGGAAAAGGAAGCAATTCGAACGTTTTTGGAGCATAAAAGTGAAGAAAACGGCAAAGACTTAATTTTCCATGCTGAGAACAGTACCTGACGGCGTCAAGAGGAAGATCATGACGACCTCAAGAGTAAAAACCGTGACGACCCAGTGAAAACCTGAAGGCGTCACAAGAAGGGCGTCAAGACAATTTTTGGTGACGGCCTGCATAAAGAGTATACATGACGGCGTCAGACCCAGATCTAGGCAGTCCGAGAAACTATTTGGCGGCGAGATGACGGCGTCAGACATTTGTTCTTGACGCCGTCACCTATCAAAATCTATATATAGTTTTCTATTTTTCATTCATTAAAGAGGAACTTGTGTGGAAAAAACTAGGGCCGAACTTTGTAAACCCTAGGTCATATTTTACAGTGTTTCCAAGGGTTTTCACCCCTTGAATCCTTTCATGTTCAATTGATATAAGTCTTCTCTTAATTCATTCAATATGTCTATGTGTTGTTTGAATATATCTTATGCTTGTCTTGATTTCAACATGCTAGGCTAGATCTATCTTGTGTTTGCTTAGATGTAATGAAACCTAGATGTTAATTATATGTTGATTACTTGTTTATGGTTGTAATGGATGAATGAATTCAATGTTAGGCTTAAGAAAACTGGCAGATCTCCTTTGTGTAACATGCTTGAACGTCTTAGGAAATATGAACCGATGTGTACTAGGTTTTATTGGTTGTATTTAATGCATGAGCAAATTCTAGTGATCCCATGTTAGGAGCTTCTTAGCCAGCTCGACATAGGAGTGAAGTAGGCGCTCATAGGATTGGGGAAGTAAGTACGCCACCCCATGAATGGTATTAAGGAATACAATCCATCATCCACGCAACTATAACAAGTAATTAACATGTAAAAGATATCTAGGGAGTAGTGAAATCTAAGTAAACACAATTCTCCCACATATTGCTCACAACTCTAGTATAAATTAGTTTTATTTTCATTTTAGTATTTTATTTTGATTGTATCTTTAGTATTGGGTTAGTTGACTAGCAACTAATTCCGCCCAACTCCTTCAAACCCGAGATTTTTAATTGCTTTTATAAAAACTAAAAAAATACAAAAAGAATCATCCCTCATCTCTAGATCTAATCTTTAGGTTTTCTAATCCTAGCGACACTATTCCTAGCTGAACGATCAATCCCCCGGTACTTGTCATTATACTATACTACATCGATCAGGTACACTGCCTAGTGGGGGTTGTAAGCTTCTCGAGATCCCTCGAGAGGTAAAGCCTGGTGCAATTCCTACGCTACCAGACGCACAACAAGTTCACGTGATCGGGCTTAATCACTGATTCTGGGATTGATAACCGCAGAGATGATCAGTGGTTCAACTTGTTACTTTGGTATTATCACTTCATGTGCACGTCACGGGCTGATTAATCGCAACCATCAGGGGAGAGAGAAATGTGTACATCAGGGACGCACAATAGGTTCACATGATGGAGCTTAATCAGTTATTCCGGAGTTGATATCCACAGAGATGATCAGTGCCTCAACCTGTTACTTTGGTGTTATCGTTTCTTCTTGTATTTGGTACATGTGGGCTGATTTGGTATATGTAATATAACTGGAATGCATCTAGTGAGATAGAGATGTTGATATCCTATTCCCCAAATGGAAAACATTGAAGAAGGTCGAGTCTACAGTCTGTTCTACATTCTCTGCTACATGTTAGAAGACTAAAGACGATATGCGACTAATTATCGAAAGACTTCTTCATATTCAAGGCATTCATCAGAAAGGTTGTCAGTTTGGAGGAGAGCACTAATTAGGGGAGAGTGAAATGTCTGAGTTAATCCCTAATTAGATGTGCTCACATTGCTCTTCAGCAAGTTGATTTTCACAGGATACATTTGAGCTTATTTTGTTCTTCTCACAAGATTTCAAGTATATGGGCGTAAAATGTGTTGCTGATTCTGAGGTATAAAAACCAGCAAGGGGGAAGGAGACATACATCGGAATGCACAACGAGTACACGTGATGAGCTTTACACTTCTACTGAATTGAAGTTATTCCGGGAAGACAAATGTCATAACCGCAGAGAAGATCAGTGTTTTAACTCGTTCTTTTGGTGTATTATTCCAACTACGTGGGGGAAGCGATGTAAGAAATAGTTTCTGATGACAAAAGACGTACATAAATGATTGTGTGTGTACTTCGGGTTTCTGAGCTTCATATAATGAGACTAATTACATCATTTCAACTATTTGGGGGGAAGTGGTCTCTGGATACTTTTTGGTACGCATTACTTCAGCCTTCAGCGGAAAAAAAAAGATGAGAAGTACTATTCAAGTGTGTGATGATACGTTGCTGAGCTATCAAAGCTTCACATTGAAAAGGCTCAAGTTCTAACGACTATTCAGGAGCCTTGAACGCTTTGGTGGTGAAAGTTTAAGAGATGTTGACTACTGACTTCTACTACGTGCAGACCGATATCCTCTTTTCGGTATTCATGTCAACATCCTCTTAAACTGCATAATATCCTTTGTACATATTTTAAAAACCAAAAAGAAAATAGAAAATTATAAAACCAACAAAATCCATAAAAATCGAAAAAAACATAAAATCCAAAATATTTTTCTCACGACATGTCTCTTGTGTAATCGATATTATGTAC
Organism: Artemisia argyi; assembly: GCA_030686995.1. Lineage (NCBI taxonomy): Eukaryota > Viridiplantae > Streptophyta > Magnoliopsida > Asterales > Asteraceae > Artemisia > Artemisia argyi. The sequence goes on along the minus strand of CM060704.1, from coordinate 68,904,429 downwards.
GTTTCTAGAAATGTCATTCAATAATGTCATGGAAACATACATATGCTTGAGCAAGAGTTTTTCTTTTATTATTCAAATAATATTTTTTTCTAAAACATGTCGTTTCCCAAATTATTCTTTCAAAATGGCTTGCAGTCATTTCAGGCTGTAACCCGGACTTCAAAAATATGGTTTGCTATTACTTCAGATAGCAACCCGGTCTTAGTATTGGGGAAAGTTCGTCGCCAAAAAGACGACTGTTCCTAACAAAGGCACAAATTACTTTATATATGTGCCTTTCCGATCTGATGTACGCTTAAGTGCATCATTTCTGGTAAAAGAAGAGAAGTCTTCTTTACATCTCAAATACTTTTCCTTCAATGATTCTTCGGGAAAGTATTTGCTCCAAACTTGATGGTACCATGGTTTTTGAAGAACAAATAAACTCCAAATGTTGTTTAAAACTTGCCACTCAATCGATGCTAAAAGAATTAACACTTTGTGCAAAACGTTTAATCTTAAATGTGTCATCGATTAAGGGGGAGAACGATTTCAAAAACTATATATCATCAAAACAAGATTTTTGTGCACAACTACAGTGGATTAAGTGCTATTGTTATGTGTTAGTATATGAACTTTTCATGAGTTTCTCGCTAAACTCACAATTATTTATAAACTCATCATCTCTAACACATAACATGCTCCCTCAAGGATTGAGGGGGAGCAAACCTATCGTCTCATAATCAGTCATTCTTAAATCTGACCACATTCTTCTCCCAAAATCTTTAAACGTATTTAAATCACTTGGGATCTCAAATCTCAATTGGTTTGAAATTTTTGATCGGGGGAGAAAATGTGATTTAAATAGGAAATATGATTAAAATGTGATGTTTTGGACTTAAATGTAAGCTCTCCTATATCTGCTAAACTCTTTTGTATATCAATGCACATATTGAGGGGGAGCAAATGACTTGTGGAAAAGGATCCTTGCATCTTAAGAGATCGTGACTCAGATTTGACTCATGAATTGACGAAACACAACTGTCTTGGATCGAAAGGACTAGTCCTGGACGGGTAATAACTTCAAGCTGGTCTAACCAGTGATGTAAGCGTGTCTCAAAAAGGACTTGCCTGAGTAGAATGTACCGTTTCGAGAAACCTTAGGTGAATCTGATCGGGCCGGGTAATAACTTCAAGCTAGTTTAACTAGTGATGTAAGCGTGTCTCGAATGCCCAGTCATGTTCACTTAAGGTAGATCAATTCAAAAAGTGCAACTCTTCCCGACATGTGCAAATTTTCAAATCAATACATATGAGCACATGTTAAGGGGGAGCCTTTGAAAATGATAAAACTCTCAATGTGTTAACAAAATGTGTTTCTTAATCATAAACACATTGAGAGAATTTTCAATGATTTGGTGTATGGCAACATAGGATAGGCATGAAGTTATAAGGTGACTAAGGTTAGGAAAACCGTCCTATGATCCGCCAGAGCCGGAGGGATCTACCCATGGACAATACCAAATAGATAGTATTAGAAAGTCCGTAGGTATGATTATGAAAAAAAAAGGAGAAATGTGAGATTGGAGAAAGAAGGGGTTGAAGAATTAAAAAGAAATGAAATGAGAAAGGGTGAAAAGAAATAGCCCTCCAATTATTCAACCTTAGGGCAGAAACCGGGTTCAATTCATAATCTACTGATTGTTGCTAAGGCGACATTGGTATTGAAGACAAGACGTTATGGACCCAGTGACGCACTGCACTAAACCTTCTAGCCACTCAAGTTCTCTTAAAAGAACTTGTTTCATTCTCACGGGGAACCGGTGTAATCTATCAACGTATCTCTTAGAGATGGTTGATATTGAAGCAGGAGACCTCTCCCTAATCTCCGCATAGGAAAACCAAATGCACTTATTGAGTCTAGAGCCTCTAGATACATAAAAAGATCTCATAGGAACACGTGCTACTTCTACCCTGGTTGTTCAACATTAAAGACACCAGTGGTAAACTATGAGTCCTACGCAGATCTTAGCAATCTGCCAGAACATTTATGAGGGATGTTGCTACAGTAACTCCCATTGATTGAATGGAAATTCCTGCCAGGGTCAACATCAAGCAGCCCTGAAAGCAGGTCACTTAGGTAATTCCTTGTGGATTACGCTTAGTGGTCGCAATGGTTACAAATGGTCAACAGTCGTGGAGTGATCTCCAGCGACTCACCCATTCGTTGATCTACTTAGGTAGTTCGTGTAAATCCTTTCAGGGTTTACCGATTGGGAACGATCATGGTAAGGGTTAGAAGGAGTCTCCACACTATGCTGTTGACGATCTCTAATTCCAAACCTATAAGTACCGGATGATTTGTTGCTAACTGTCTACTTGCAGGAATTTCTGACGGTTGCAGTTAATTGTTTAAAAGATGCTGATCCATCAACACATGCTCACACTTCGACATCACAATCTATAAAATCATGATCATTAATTGGGCCTCATTTATGCTTCCACAACTCTGATACAGAAGATCATGATCCTGAAAAGTGTGAGCATGCCAACACAAAGATGTTCATATCACATGGAGATGTTACTACTCAAAGATGACTTTCAGACACTCATTTGGATGATGAACTTGAAGTAATTTCCAAAGACCATCCATCACATTGAACAAGTCATCTAGAGTCTACCGATTAAAGCACAAAGATCTCAACAATGAAGAATCAAAAGGCTACGAGTTACAAAGATGTCTTCAGAGACTTGAATGCTATGATTCATTATTTATTTTCCGGGGTGACCTCCCTTAGGGGGATATTGTTAGGAATACGTTTATTCATATGAAGACTCGGTCACCCCGAGTATAGTTTAGCATGTTGTAGCTCATAGTAGTTATCATATTAGTTAGTACGTAGTTTAGTGTTAGTTATTATTTGTGGAGTAGGGTCGGGTCTTTACCCACTGTCAGCCCGCTCCACAGCCCGTTTTAGGGGGCGTTTTATTGTAACTATAAATACCCCTTCCCTAGCTTGGAAGAGGTTGAAGCTTCTAATCATTCAACTTCTTTTTCCTTCACTTTCTCTCTCTAAAGTTCCCAACTCTCTATTTCTCTCTCTAAACTCTCTTCTTCTTTCTTCTTAATTCGAACCATATCACAATTCCATACAAGCTAAGATTATGAGTATTATACAGTTTTCGTCCGTTTTTATAAGTCTTCGTCCGTTTTTATACGTTTTCATCAGTTTTTATACGTTTTCGTCCATTTTTATATGTCTTCTTACCTTTTTATCCGTTTTCATTAGTTTTTATACGTTTTCGTCCGTTTTTATATGTTTTCTTACGTCTTTACCCCCGTTTTTATCCGTTTCATAAGTTATTATACGTTTTCGTTCATTTTTACACGTTTTTATCCGTTTTCATCAATTTTTACGTTTTCGTCCGTTTTTATACATTTTCATTAGTTTTTATAGATATAAAAAACAGATAAAAATACATAAACGGACGAAAATGAAAAAACGGACGAAAACGTATAAAAAAGCAGGCAAACTGATTACAACGGATAAAAACGTATAAAGACGGACGAAAATGGAAAGAAAAAGATGAAAACAGAAAAAAAAAATAAAAAAATAAAATAAAAAGGACAAAAACGTACGAAAAAATCTAAAATGTATTTTGCAGTTATGTATTTTGCAGTTTCTTTCCAGCAGTTTTATACATTTTTAGATTTTTTTTCTTTCGTTTTTGTCCATTTTTCGTTTTTTCTGTTTTCATCTATTTCTTCTCAGTTTCGTCCGTTTTTATACGTTTTCTTACGTTTTTATCCGTTGTTATCAATTTGTATATGTTTTCATCTGTTTTTTCGTTTTCGTCCGTTTAAGTATGTTTTTATCCGTTTCATAAGCTTTTACCTGTTTTCATCCGTATAAAAATGGGTAAAGACATAAGAAAACGTGTATAAATGGATATAAACGTATAAAAACTAATGAAAACGTATGAAAACTTATAAAAACATACAAAAACGTACAAAAATTGATGAAAACGGATAATAACGTAAGAAAACAGACGAAAATGGGAAAAAACAGACAAAAATGGACGAAAATGTATAAAGTTATGAAAACTGATAAAAACTGAGATAAATGGAAGAAAATGTATTAAAACTTATGGAAATGGATAAAAGCGTATTAAAATGTATAAAAAGCGGACGAAAACAAAAAAAATGGACGAAAACAAATAAAAGACGGACGAAAACCGATAAAAACGTAAAAAAATAAAATAAAAGTAAATAATAATAATAAAAATAATAATAGTAATAATAATAATAATAATAATAATAATAATAATAATAATAATAATAATAATAATAATAATAATAATAATAATAATAATAATAATAAGTTGTATAAAAGTAAACTGCAAAATACATCCCTTTTATAAGTTAAAGAGTAAACTGCAAAATACATCCCTCTTATAAGTAAAAAGACCAAAACAGCCCTCCATTAGACTCCCGTTAGCAGTTAACGAAAAAATATTTGCACCGTTCGTCCTTAGGGATGTATAATGGTAAACGTTTGACTAACGAAGGATGTAAGGTGGCAATAGTTTCAGACAGGGATGTAAGATCTCAAATGTTGCAAACCACAGGGATGTATTTTGCAGTTTACTCTTTCTTTTAAGTACAAGTCTTGGTTAGAGATGGGTGTGATGTTGTAGTATTGGATAGTAATGATGGGATTTAGAATAGATTTGTCGAGGCTGTGGGTTTTCTTCTTTTGGCTGCTTTTCTTTATGTTTTCATTTGTTTTTGATACTTTATTGATCTGGACTGATGATGTGAGTATAAACTGAAGTCAACAAAGTGAGTTGGTATTATTGGTTGTGGTCAATGTCTCTTCTTCATCTCTATTCGAAAAATCTTGGCCTATTCGAAATTTTTGACCTATTCGAAAAATTGACTAATCGAAAAATCTCTATTCGAAAAAAAGTCTATTCGAAAAATTTTACTATCCGAAAAAAGTGAGGGTTTCACTATCCGAAAAAGTGAGCGTTTTACTATTCGAAAATTTCTTATACAAGAAATTCCGACCATGTTTCTGGCGTCTTTTCCGACCAAATTTTTCCGACCATCTTTAAGACCAATATTTCGACCTTCTTTTTGACCACAAAACTTTCACAGGTATGGTACAAAAATCACAAAATAAGATGTTACATAAATTGTTAACTTGTAACAAAGACAGTTTAAGATAGACTGGAAATGAAAGTATATGACTTTTTGTGACCATAGATACTATAAACCTGTATATAGACTTTCCTCAAAAGATGTAAATTTTTTCTACCCAGTTTGAAAAAAAATGGTAAACAGCTTAAAACAGATGTACGAACCACAAGAATCAATCAAATAACACAACCTTGAGCTCCGATATCAATTGTAGGACTGAAAAGATAGATGATTTATGTGGTTCGGGTGGTCGAGGTTGATCAAAGTATATGAAATCCATGACTATTTTAGAGAGAGAGAGTAGAGAGAAGGTGAGGTGAAACAAAGATATTTTATTAAGAAAGATAAGCTTACACCCCACACCTCTCAAGTGAAGTCTTGAGGGGTTTATATAGGGTAAACATAAGACAACTATTATAATATTACATTAGTAGTCCCTGCATTATACGCATACTAGTTGTCTACTCTAATTCACGTAAATATCGCTCAGCTTCATTTATAACCATCTCCCTCCAGCTGGAGATATACGTGAATTAGTTACATTGATTCCTAACAAGTAAAATAAAACAATCAAAGTAAGCGCAACAATGCTGAGGAAGACTTCATAGCTCTTTCTTCATAAATATCCCCAGCAATCTTTCTTTACTTGCAGACGAATCACGTACTAATCTAATTGGGTTATTGCTCCCTCCCAATTAGTAAGCCCTTTTCTTTTACATGCTCCCTCCCAAATTGACAACCCGTTTGATATAACCTTGATGCTTGTAGAAGAAGTGTCTCTCTTCAGTCTCGAAAACCTGACTTTTGAACGCATGACGACTAAAATCCAAACTTAGAGTGTCACGTGATGTTTTTGGAAAAGTTTAGGACCAACAAGTGTATTTGGCTTTGATTTATGAAAAAGAAGATATATTAAGAAAGATTGAATTATTATTTTATAAATTTAATGCAACTTTCCCCTGTGTATGATAACACTATTCGTTTCCCCCAATCATCATCAAGTTAATAACACGAACAACAAACAAATACCCCAACCCAAATAACCCAATTCCTCGAATATCAACAACAGATCTCATTCAAATTCATAACCAACCAACCAAACAAACAAACAACAAGAATCACTGTTCTTGATAGATAGATAGATAGATGACGTCATCAAAGAATTTATCTTTTTTGATGTTCTTTATTGCTATGTTTTCGGGTTCTTCATCATCATTGATTTGTTATCCTGAGATTAATCCCTTTGTTTATGATTTAAAGCTTCAATGTCCTAATGTTGTTATGTCTTCTTCAATACCGATTGAGGTTTGTTTTTATGTTTTTTTTTTTTTATAAATTTTTTTGGTTTATTTTCATGTATGTGTATTTGTATGAGGTAGATTAATGTGTTTATGCTACCAGGCTTAGAATTTGAGAGTTGCGGGTTTTCGGGTTTTCGAGTTGCAGAAAACCCAAGAGGCCAAGATACCTAAATCTTTTTTTCTAGGTAGGGCTTATGAACTGATTGGTATGCGGCTTATGTTTCATAAGCCTCATTTTCTTAATTTCAAAATAAGCTAAAAAAAATTGAGCTGCAGAAACCAAATAATCTCATAAGCCCATAAATAAGCTTAAACAAACACCCCCTTAGTTTTAGGGCAGATACATTGATAGACAAAGTAAGAGACATGGTTTGGCTGAGATAGATGAAACCGTCTCAAGGTTGTCGCATTTGTAAGAAATGGTTAAAGATAAGGTTGTTTGTAATTAAGTTTGAGCCGCAAACCGTGTGTCGTTTGTACAGGAGAGTCACACCATTTTAGTGCAGATACCGATAATTTTTTTCCTAGATATTGGTTTTTGTGCAGAACTGCAGATACTGAGTTCAAACAAACACTATGGGATGTTTTTACATTGATACAATAATAAGACATGTAGTTTAGCTGACACTAGATAAAACCGTTTTCAAGGTTTTCTTGTTTGCGGTAAATGATTGATTTCGTTACTTGTATTGATAATTTCTTCAGAACTGTATCACTAAATGATGGTCCATTGAAGCTTGGATTTATCTACGTTGGGGTTTGCTACCCAACAATGCTAAGATAAGGTCATTACCGTCTGCATCTTGCATGCAGTGTCATATTCTAGAGTACAAATTTACATATCTAAGAATACATGCGCTATAATCTATATTATCAAATATGTTTAGTTATACTGATAAGTTAAGTATTTATAGGATGGTGGCCACAAGTGGCAATGTGTCTAATACTAATGTCTTGACATCTTGTCCAGACATCCAAAATTGTAACATGAATAGCCTAATCACCTTCTTTAAGTAAAAGTGTAGAATCTTGTACTTCAGTCTTTTAAGTGAAACTGTGTCAAGTAGTCCATCTTCTGCAGGGTCAATATGTGATTCCATTGGTTTATATTGACAATTTTGAAAACTGTATTGGAGCTGTATTTTGGTGGGCTGTGCTCCCCAACTCTGCTGCGATATGGCCAAAACCATCCACACCTTGCATACGGTGTCAGATACTAGTGTACAAATAGAAGTTACTCTTTAATATGGTTAACGAAATTCTCAAGGGAACTAAGAATTTTAGATTAAGAATAACTAGAAGACCGCACGAATGCACGATACTTACTCCTTGTCTTTTCCCCTGCTCAAAACAAGCAATGGAAATGAGCATACTATCTCATGATAATCGTTATCCAGTTGTTTGATTAGTTAACTTGTTTAAGGATTTTGACCTCATGTGTCGTGCTTGTAAACACTACTGTCATGTCCAAACATCCAAAAAGTGTAACAGGAATTGCTTCATCCCCTTCTTTCATTGAAACTATAGTATCTTATATTTCATTTGTAAAACAGAATGGATAAATGTTCATTTCTATAATGTATTAGGTGCATGCTGACTGACTTACATCAGAATCTGGTCTTCTATAGCTATCTGTTATCAATATTTTAGCCCGCTTATGTTTGAAACCATTTACATTGCTGGATTATTCATGTAATACTGACTAGCTTATACATCTGTTTTAGTTTCTAATAGCCTGTTTTATTAGCTGGTTTAAGTACGTAATGTGAATTATTTTTACTATTTTCCTGTTGCAGATGGACGGGGAGTCTCTTGACAGGTTTTTGAGCTCCTATCAGATGAATACATACACGGCCGTATTGTTTTATGCATCCTGGTGTCCGTTCTCTAGGAAGGTGCAGCCGAGATTTGATGCTCTTGCTTCAATGTATCCACAAATCAAGCATGTGAAAGTTGAAGAATCTTCAGCCTTTCCAACGTAAGTCATTGCATTTACTTCTGCTTCTACAATCAGCTGCTCATTTAGGATCACCACATATTTCCAACTGCGTGTCTTTTGGATGTGGGTTGGAATGCTATTAGTATTGCACAACCTGCAAATTCTCCTTCAACAGCGGCTATATTTGTCTAAGGTTTCCCTTTATGGAACTAGTTAGTTGTCTGTCCTTTGTTACATTTGACATTCAGTTTTTAGGCTTATTATCATCAGGCACATGTATCGCTTTGCGCTTGATTGTCAGGAATGCTTCTGGATGGCATCAAATGTTTTTGTTTCTTAGTAACAGAAATTTATTGGAAGTTTATATAGTTTTGGTCTGAAGATATGAAATAACTTAATTGTATATTATTTAATAATGAGTTTGTGTCAAGGTTGTAAATATCGCTCGGCGGTACCGTGGCGGTCGACCCCCGCCAATGGCCAAGCGCCATATCGGTCTTGGCGGCGATATGGCGGCACCATAGTGGAGACCATAAATTATAAAGGAATTTATTTAAAAAAAAAAAAAAAAATTAGCAATATTAATGTTTTTATTATTTTTAATTATATATCTTTTGTTATATAATTATAAATCTCATTCTCTAACATAACCTAGAAAAGCTTCATGATTTGTTCCCCAAATTAAAACAAAATCAAGAAAATCGAAGTTGACCGGTGTGAATATGAAAAAAAACCCTAGATCTGAAGTTGACTGGCATTGACCGACACGCCGCCATGGCCGATTTTGACCGATTCTGACCGTCACGCTCTGATTTTGACCGATTTTGGACCACCATTGACCAAAACCAACAAGTTAGACTGATATGGGAAATATCATGGCGGTGGACCACCGCCAACCGCCATGGCGCCGCCATATCGGTCGCCATGGCCGATTTTTACAACACTGGTTTGTGTGTCAAATGTGATTTCAAAAAATATTATTATTACAATGATAGTTTAATATTTTGAATAAAATGATTTGGGAGGTTTTATGCATTATAAAAACATTTTAGGTGACTTTGGACCTGTGTGACCCATTGGCCCACCCTTTTCATTATAACTTAATGAGATACTGTTTTAAATCTACCCATTAGTAAAGAATTTGGTCAAAATTGCAGCCTCTAGTTTGTTAGCAATGAATAGGAAAAGTGCCTGATTTTCTCTTCTTATTGGTAAGAGACTGAGTATCTATTCATATCTAACTAACTGCTTCATGTAATATATGCAGTGTGTTTTCAAGACAAGGAATTCACAGCGTCCCCTCAATTTTAATAGCAAACAAAACGACCCGAGCTTACTATCATGGTCGAAAAGATTTACAGTCCCTTTTGAACTTCTATCAAAGTACTACAGGTAGTATTTTTTATATCCAGTTTCAGCAACGTTTAATTTATTTATTAATGGAATATCTCATGGTTGTGAAAGTATGCTTCCCTGATTTTTAATTTCCTGTAGTTATCATTATAAAGTTTATTATTTGGTGAATACAAAATTAAGACTGTTCTTTTCATTTTTAGGACTCGAGTGTGCAGTGAACTCAACTGAAGAAGATCAACTTGTTTTGCCCTTAAAAAACAATCCCAAAGCTCTTCATTCGTGGAACCTAACCACATTGAAGGATGAACCCTGTCTGGCTTTTTCTTTATTGTTCGTCTTGTTAAAGGCATTCTTATTTGTATATCCCAACTTCGTATCAAATGTGATAACTTTGTGGGTAACATACATTCCTCGCTTGAATCTAGCAATCTTTGGAGAATCAAAACAGCTTCTGACACACGCACTCCACCTGTTTAATGTAAAGTCGTTATATAGTCAGCTGAAGCTTAGCAAAATCAGGAATTTCCATCACGGGGCCAGAAGTGCTCGTGTATTGGCATCGTCATTTGCATCTGTATCTTTGGGAGAGACATCTTCACCAAGAGCATGACGTAATTGAGGTGAGTATAGAGCTTAATTGGTAGGGTATAAATGCACAATGATAAACCTTTACTTCCTTCTTCATAAAACATTAGACTGAGGTGGAGAACTTGTGTAATATATAATATGTATATCTGCAATTCCACATTCAAATTTTTTTATAATTTGTGTTAGTTACTTTTTTTCATGGTTTGAAACCTTTTGGTACCTCTTTTGGGTTATATTATTAAAGGAAAAAGTCTGTAAATTAAAACCAACTTGAATAATACGTAGTATGTTGATAATGACTTCAGATATTTTCATCAAGAAATCCTAATATATGTATGTAGGTACTTGTGCTAAAGGAGATCCCGATACTAGTCTCTGTATTTTGGCTTCTGATTATTTGTCCATATTTCTTCAGGTGTAACCCCATTTTTTTTCTAGTTCTAAAATCATTGAATGAATTGGAGTTATACTGAAGAAAAACAGGAAATTTTGATTTTATAGAATCCGTTTGGACCTTTCTATTTCGCATGCTCTTAAGTCTTAATCCACATGTGTTCCTTTTTTTTTAGAGAAAGACTGAAAGATGATGTTAAGGTTCTTCCTTTTTATTTTTTATTTTTTTTCTTTTTTTTCATTTTTATAATCTGTAAAACTTAGTCGGTGGTCAGTTTTGGGTGCAGTCCTGTAGGGTTTGTGCTGGGTCAGACAAAGTTACTTATCCCATGTGCACCAAAAAATCTCATTTCCCTAAATGCCTCATGGGCGCGCGAAAGTCACTTAAAAATCTTGGACGGCTATCATATATTTTTAACACGTGTCCCCCGTTGGTACTTGTGCAAGTACTACCTAGTACGCTAGTACCATAGCTACTTCTTAGGCGACTATGATCCAATATTTCTTGGGCGACATGTTTTTGTTTTTTTGTGTAATAAAGTTAACCACATTTTTTATCCTTGTGGTTTGATTGGTATTTCATTTTTTGTTTAATTTTTAAAAATATTATAACTACTCAAATTTTATCATCATCTCAAATATTTATTTACATAAATAATACAAAAATCTAGATCTTCATATACACAAATCTGTTATCAAATCTTTATGTCCACAACTCGTACAAAACAATCCCATCTCACGCTCTTTATACAAAAACCTAGATCTTCATATACACAAATCTGTAATCAAACCTTTATGTACACAACTCGTACAAAACAATCCCATCTCACGCTCTTTATCTACACAAATCTCTCGATCTGTTATCCAATCTTTATCAAATCAAATCTCTATCTACACAACTCTTACAAAACAACTCGTACACAAACATATAGAGATCTCAGATTTAAACTTGTTATCAAATCTTTATAGATTTGCAAGTTTTGAATAACCCATCATCGATCTAAAATGAAAGACAATAGCTACTCTAGACATGTATACAGATCTTGAAGCCGGAACAATACGATTAATGTGTCGCTGGAGGTAAGATCCGAACAGATCCGACAACTGGATAGCCGTATAAGTTACTTGTTGAAAGCCCATTTGGGTAGTGAGAATCCTATGCAAGAGGAGATTGTGGATGCGACCAAAAGACTAATAACCAAATTTAATTTTAGCTAATACACAATAGTACTTAACTGATCCAAATAAATGAATAACAACCCAAGTCTTTTTCATGTTTATAGATTTTTTATTTTTATTTATTTATTTATTTGTTTATTTATTTTTTATCGGGAAAGGATTTGTCTAGGTTTTGATGTTGTGGAATTTTTGTTTTAGATTGAACCTTGATAAGATTGTGGAATTTGTGTATATGAAAATCTGAGTTTTTGTATTATTTGTGTAAATAGACATTTAAGATGATGATAAGATTTGAGTTTATAAGATTTTGAAAAATTGAATAAAAAATGAAATACCAAGCAAACTACAAGCACTAAAAATGTAGTTAACTTTATTACCAAAAAAAAATTGCTCAAGAAATAGTGGGCCCTAGTCACCCTAGAAGTAGCTTTGGTACTAGCTTACTAAGTAGTACTTGCACAATTACCAAGGAGGGAACACGTGTCAAAAATATATGATAGTCGCCCAAGATTTCTGGGCAACCTTCGCCATGGGGCATTTAGGAAATAGGATGATAAACGATTTTTCCAGTCCATTCTAACGTGATGAATCATCCATGAGTGATTAATTCATAATTAAATTTTAACGATTTTTAGTTTGATAAAGAGTTTATCTAATAAAAAATGATTCTGATATGGATTTTTCATAATTTGGTCTCTTTCATTCATGTTACTGATTTTCGGGTTTTAAGTGTCGTTTCTGTGATTTTTCGTGGGTATGATCAAAGGTTCATTGATGGTGATGATCATAAACCCACTAATGATGATAATGTAGATATCGTGAGGATGTTTCGAGGATGATGATGTTCGATGGTGAAGCTAATGATTAATGACTATGATGTTGCAGTTGATATGTACCAAAAGATATGACTATTCCAGGACTCAGTGAAGAATCGAAGAAAGCCTGATTCAACAAGCAGGAGCTCACCAAGAAGATAAGAATATAGACTCAAACTTGAAGAATGATTTGTTATATTGAAATATGAATTTTACAAGAGAGAAGATACTTTGTTTTACAATTTGAATGATAAGCTGAAAATGATGACTACTAAAGTATTTATAGACTAAATAGAAAATGACAATCAAGCGGGAAAATCAGTTATGTTCCTGTTCTTGCTTGTTTGACTTTTTCTATTGACTTTTCACTTTTGACCCATAACAATCCATCCCGCTTGAAATGATGTTTGTCCTCAAGCATCTAAGAAGATTGAGGCAACCTTTCTTTAAGCCTTTAATCACCATTCCGCCTACTTTTTCTTAACAAATGAACTTCATCAAAAAAGCTTAGATCACCATCTTTGATGCAAAACTTAATCACTGAATCAAACTTCTCAGAAGTAGTCGTCGTCAGGACGATGTCCGCCTCATGTATATTCCTTATATTGTAAGATTCATTATTCTCATTCAATTCCAAGCAATTAACCGCCATAACTGATATGATCTTAACCACAAAGCCATATCATATACAAGTTGTGACTCATAATTTGTCTCTGATGCTTGTTTATTATAAGCATTCTTACCACTAGAATCCCCTAAATCACAAACTCGTTTTCCACCCGGATCAAACACTTGTTTACTTACGAAAGTATACTCACCCTTTGTCTTCCTCAAACTACTAACAACCTCAAACTCACATCCTTTTGATTTAAACCATAAGTTTTTTTACCGCAACACCTGTTTCCACAACCAATGCAAGCTGCAACTTATTTTTCTTAGACAAAAAAATATCACTAGTCCCTGAACTTTCCACAAAACATTGCATGATACCCTAACTTTCTAAAAACGTCGTGTGGCGTCCAAAACATGTGAAATTGAGGCCGAATGCGTCCCTTGACCACTTTTGTCTCGGTCAACACTCATACTTTGGTACATTTCCAAGGGTATAATAGGCAAAATACATTTATCACCACACTATGGTTAAATTAACCATGACATATGATAGTTTAGGGACCAAGTGTGTAGTACACTCTTGTGATATTTTAGTGACCAACTATGAACTTTACCTAGCAATCCGTTTCCCTTTTGTGTTATTTGCTTTGGTTATATGCATTAAATAAATAGTTTTGACTTAGGGAAGTCAAACCGATTGAAGTTACAATTTGTGACATTAGATAAATAGGTTTGACTCATGGAAGTCATTACGGCCCATAAACAACAAAAAATTGTCAATAAAGGGGGTGTTAATTTTGCTGTTACGAAATTAATATCAACTGTGTTTGGTTTTCATCATATTAATGGGTGTTTGGTTTTTTCCGTTACAAACAGTACATAAAAGGGGTGTTTGGTTTGTTACGGTCGCTTTGCATTTTGGCCCCAAACCACTGTCTTTGGATTTGCTGACATAAAGGGGTGTTTGTTTTTGGTCATAAGAACAGTAAACACAATAGGATACAACAAGAAGACGAGAAACCATAGAATTATATATGCATTATATTGGCAATTAGCCTACAAGAACATTAAAAGCCTAAAACAAGAACCCAATAGACCGCATTAACCTACCGCTGGAAATACCCTAAATTAAGACCCCATTACACTAATTATTTTCAGCCATTTTATGAACAAAACCTTCCTGCATATGAATATTAACATCAGCTTGACCATACACCTTGATCAAATTTGCAAGTAGGTCGATTTTAATGGCTTGAGTTTTCCTTAACGACTCCAAACTGTCAAGCGCCACACCACACGGTCCCAAAGCTTCATTCTCCTGAATCAGCTCCCTACGCTTTGGTATCATCCTCTTGAGATGATCAATAGTAACACGAATAAGGTTTTTAAAAAACCCTGCTTCAACAACCTCTTGACCAAACCAGAGGCTCATACGATCATGTAATCGTGGTGAATTGGCCACTTCCATGAGTTCATTCAACATTGGGAAATCTTCTTCCATGGGGAAATGTGAGGAAAAGCTTGTTGATGGGTTTATTGGGTTACGCGCTAAAGTTAATACCTTCTCAGTGAAGAGACGGTGGAGGGTTTTAATAACAAATTTTATTTCATACTTGGTCCCTAAGGTTGTCTACATTTTCGTCAACGTAGGTACAATTCCCGCCCAAAATGTAGTGACGTGTTCACAACATGCTACATTGAGTTTACAAGCTTAGGGACCTACGGTATAATTTGTGAAATTAATTAATTGCACCCCATTAAATCCTTACCGACCCATAAGAAACTTAAAAACAATATATTCATTACTTAAAACACTAAACATAAAGACACAAAATAAACATTCGAACTTGCCATTACATTTGGTGACCAACATAGGCATTGTAAAAATTGCAAATGCCAAATAACCTTTACCATTTGCACGTTTGACTTCCTAAAGTCAAACTTGCCATTGCATTTGGTTAGCAACATAGGCATTGTAAAATTTGCATATCCAAAATAACCTTTACCATTTGCACGTTTGACTTCCTAAAGTCAAACTTGCCATTGCATTTGGTTAGCAACATAGGCATTATACAAAGTAACCATTCGAATCACAGGCATATTCACAACGTTGAAAGTAAATAGCAACATACTTATACGAAAATAGTTTTCTTAGGGTATTCAACCCATACATAAACTAGAATCAGTAAAAGAGATCTACCCCGGCTGTGGGGGAAGCTCGATGGAGTCTCAACAGCCTCCTTGCCAAATCCCAGTTCAACTTGATGTTTTGATTCTCATCAGGAGTCAAATTGCAGTCATGGATATAAATTTTCTTCAGTAAGGGGGAACATGCAAGTATCAACCTTATTATAGCTATTTCATTCTCTGTTTTAGGGAAAGAACGAAACACCACAGTTTGAAGCTGCCCCGTGGTCATTCTGTTGATGGTTACATCAAATGAATCAATCTCCAAAGGTACATAAGTAAGCGTGTATATGGCCTGCAAAATGAGAGACTATTCATATGCACAACAATTGGAATTTTATATGATGTCTTTCATACATATGCATTCCACTTACCCTAGTTTCTAGCCTTTGCATAATTGGAGACCCACGAATTATTTGAACGATCAATGAAACCATTGTATTATTCCCAAAATCGGCCCCGTATATCTCAAGAGACTTGAGTGATAGAAAGGCCACACAGACATTCATCCAGGTGGTAACTTCTTCCAACAACTACAAAAGGACGAATTTCCTTTAGTTTCAAAGCTAACATTGCATGAATGTTAGAAATTACTTTAACATTATGTAAGTTGAAGTGAAAAAATGAAATAGGTCTTACATTGGAGTCTTGAAAATCCATGGTAAGGGTCTCAAGTTTAGGAACATTTGACAACTAAAAGATATTGGAAGTTGTTATTGTCATAGGATGGTTCCAAATACCAAGGGTTAATGGCATATAATAGCAACGAACTTTTTCATTTGTGCCATTATCAAATACAAACCCAAAAAATTACAACAATCAGATACGAACTTTCAAATTTTGTTTTATCAATGTAAAAATCTCATCTCATTGCGTACGATAATGAAAAAAAATTTCAAAGTTGGATGGTTATTATGGTATTTTTTTAAAGTTCGTATCTGATAATGAAACAAAATTTGAAAGTTCGTATCTGATTGTTGTAATTTTTTGGGTTCGTATCTGATAATGGCACAAATGAAAAAGTTCGTTGCTATTATATGCCATTAACTCAAATACCAAATGACACATTTAACTTCTTCAAATTGCTAAGAATTGCAATATCCCATAGTCTCATCTCGTTTGTAGTACAACGATCCATATTTAGAGACTCAAGCAAGGGACAACCAGCAACTAAGTCCCAAACTGTACCAGTACGAAAATTGACATTACACAATTCTAAGATGAGTAGCTTTGGAATACCCCTAAAACTTGTCATAGTGGGAAAAGTGCAACAATGAAGTTCGAGAAATTTCAACTCCTGACGATAGTAAAGTTGGGTTGGCAAAGTAACTGGCTCACCATACCAGTTTCGAATTGTGAGATCCTCAACTCCGACCTGAGCCAAAAATAAAAGCCACTCATAAATGTCTTCATAATTCAATTCGTCTTGTCCAAATAGCATTTTGGGCTCTACGGAGAACACAAACCTTCTTACTGGCCCATTAAGGTGAAGTAAAAGCCTAGTAATATGCCTCCCATCAAAGGTATTTGTTAAATAGTAAAACAAATCCTCATCAACTATGACATCCGTCAGCAAAGTCCATTTAAACCTCCAGCTTCTAACTAAACTACCGGTCCTCACCGCATCTTTTAGCGACAATTGGTTCATAATATTAGTGGTCACGTTATCTGGCATGTTGCTGATATAATCTACCATATCAGTGATCACATTGTCTCCAAAAGACATTGTAATGTTGGAATTTTAGTTGGGTCTTTGACTTCTGGAAATGGGTGACTGGTTTTGGTTTTTGATTTACTGGTGATGGTCTGGATAAGGGTTTGTGTAATTATGGTGTGTAAATGTGTTTGGTTTGTGGGTTAATTGGTTATCGCGCGAATAATAACTAGCGTATCAGAGAAGATAGGCTCAAGTTGCGAAGCATAGTTCTTAGTTGGTCCCTAAACTATCATATGTCATGGTTAATTTAACCATAGTGTGGTGATAAATGTATTTTGCCTATTATACCCTTGGAAATGTACCAAAGTATGAGCGTTGACCGAGACAAAAGTGGTCAAGGCACGCATTCGGCCTCAATTTCACATGTTTTGGATGCCACACGACGTTTTTAGAAAGTTAGGGTGGCATGCGATGTTTTGTGAAAAGTTCAGGGACCATTGGTGTATTTTTGTCTTTTTCTTATCTATATCAAAAACATTTTCATCATCGGAACCCCAGATATTAAACTATGTATATCCCCGGGATCAAACACTTTTTTAGTGTTTAAAATGAACCCACCAATTGTGTTAACCTTAAACACATATCCTTGACTAGATGAAAAAGGATCCAACCAATTGAAATGCTCGTGTAACCCCATCAAGAATACATCTCTGATTCTTAGCACTTGACCTCACATTTATGCAAATTACCAATACCAACTCGACTGAAACCTGATGTCAATGGCTGATCAACAATTAATCCATTATTTCCCTCAACCCCTATAATACTTCCAGCTGCCATATTAACAACTAAACCGTTTCCTTCATCATCTGAATTCAACCCATCTTTAGTTGATTTAGGTCTCTCTAAAGTCAACACATCAACGGTTTCAAAATCACTTGCCACTTTTTTTCTCTAAATTCATTCCTATACCAGGTTCACCCTGATTAGGAGAACATCTGTGACCTCTTCTTTATAGGTTTCAGTCACCCTACTCTCTGCATAACCAAAATCTTGCGACACATTGACTTCTTGACCATTAGTAAATCCATTTTCCACCTCAACTGATCCTTTGATGGTTTTAACAAATGAAGTGTGATTAAGTAAATTAATTTCCATAATTCTTATCAACCTTTTCAAAAGTTACCAGAATCATCAACAACTTCATTCATATCTTTTGGCTCAAAATCTTGAACTTTGTCACATTCTTCATGAACGTCATCAAGAACTAGCTTCCCAGTGTTGTTGTCTTTCGACTCAATTGCTACTTTAACACCTTCTTGTTCGCAATTTTCCTCTAGTGGCATTTCTTCAAACATCTTGTGTGCACATGTATCTTTTACCATGAGATGACCATTATTTACCAACAATTCTTCCAATTTATCCAAGATTTGTGAAGTAAGACTTGAATTTATAACATCGTAACTTGGAAGCTGCATATTCTGAACATTATCAAATATACGCAAAATTGACTATTCGTAAGTCATCCAAGCCACATCTTCACCGAAAAATCTCACAAACTGCTTATGCCTCTCTAAAGCAATGCCAAAGATATGTATAGAAATGTGACTTACCTTGCTCTCATCAAGGATGTTGTTGACTTTAAAGAACCGCTCACTATTTAACAACCAACCCCTTACATCATCTCCTCCAAATTTTGGAAATTCCATCTTTGTTACCATGTTACATTTCCTTAATTCAACCCTTTACTTCTCCATTTCCTCCCTCATTAACAACGCTATTGTATCCCTTAAACTATCCTCATCAACAATTGCACCGAATCTTGTTTGACTTAGCATTTTCACCAAAAGTGATCAAGAACCAAAGTATTGATCAAAACTATAACAAACTGTAACCAACTTTCAAGAACCGTAGTGACTTAACCAACATAACAGATAACGAATCAAGAACCGTAAATGACTCTATTTCTCAACTCAACAACACGTCTTTTCGATTAGGAAAAGTAAGGAAGATTGAATTGTGGTACATTTGGCACGAAAATGAAAATTTTGGAAAATGAATGAACAATGATAGATTTGATCGGCAAAATAACAGAATCTTGTTGCCAAGATCGCTGCTCTGATACCAATTGATATGTACCAAAAGATATGACTATTACAGGACTCAATGAAGAATCGTAGAAAGCATGCTTCAAGAAGCGGGAGCTCAAGAAGATAAGAATAGAGACTCGAACATGAAGATTGATTTGTTACATTGAAAGATGAAATTTACAAGAGAGAAGATAATTTGTTTTATAATTTGAATGATAAGCTGAAATGATGACTACTAAAGTATTAGACTGAATAGAAAATGACAATCAAGCAGGAAAATAAGTTATGTTCCTGTTCTTGCTTGTTTGACTTTTTCTATTGACTTTGCACTTATGACCCATAACACAGTTGACGAAAATGACGCTGGTGATGAGCGGAGATACAGAGTGGACGACGGTGATCATGAACAATGGTGTCGAGAATGATGATTAACACAGATGCACTTCTTGCCGTTAATAAAGAAAATTAATTATCATACATTATTTCTTATTTCCCTAGATTTGTACTTGTTGCCGTTAAAAATGATAGATATATTGTTGTGGTATCAAACATTATTTCTTATACGTATTGTAGGAAATTTTAATAGTGTGTGAATGGTTTATAATTTGGATATCAATCTGAGTCGTGTAATATCTTTCAGATTAAAGTATTTCGACCCTATATGTCTCGGGTTCATGAAATCTTTAATCGGATAAGACAGATTGTGCAATTGAAATCTAAGGCATGAGAAATTAATCAGAAATGTTAGAGTATTATTGTTGTTATATTCTGCAAATTAGACAAGGAATGTGGTTAAATAACCACCAACCAAAACATTTATTTTCGGTTATTTACCAACCATTGTGTTGGTTGACAAACGATGTGTCGGTTGGGTTTTTGGCAAAAAAATCTTGTAATTCCTTTTATACCGATTCATAAAAATCGTTTAGGCCCCGCGAGGGGCGTCTCCCTTCGACCCTTGCCTGCTCACCTGGGAACGAGACCCCAGCAAGGGGCTCTGTCCCTTGACCCCGCAAGAGGTGTTGCCCCTTGACCCCCACATCTTTGTTCCGGCGGTATCAAGTTAACTATGACGACTGTGCACTCCGCACCTTATAACCCGTCTTGAGCTAAACTTGTATAAGACAATTGATCTCATGTAAAACACAACTACATGAAAAAAGTTGATAACTTTAAAATTACCGACACGTATTTTGATCAATAATTGTATTGCTAAAATTCTGCAAGAAAGTTATGCATTCTAATATCGCTTGACTGTTTGAGGTAAAATTAGAACACAAATATGAAATTATATATTTCGTGACAAACATACGAAATCGTCAAACTTGACGTTCAATAAATTATCATAATAAAAATTTATTATTATTATTGATCTCAAATTCTATACACATCAACGACAAAAATTTGGAAACATGCAAACCAACTCCAAGAGTATGTCGTAAGTATATGATATAAATGACATTATATTATGGATGGATCAACATATAGTGAACCGAAGCTTAGAACATAAAAGCACAAGTAATGGCAGACAAAGCCACAATCATGGTAGGAACAAAAGCCATGGTGGCATCAGAGATAGGGACAGGCGAAGGAGCAGGAGCGTCCATAGCTGAGACGGCAGAAACAACCATCATCATTACAACCATTACGGTGAAAAGCTTCATCATCTTCATTGCTTCCATTTGCTAAGATGATGTGCCTAATATTTTATCGGGCTAAAAACCCTTTACTAGCTCAAAAAAAATGATGTGCTTAAATTAAATAAATGAAAGTATGAAACAATGGAATATGAGATTCTGAGAGTTGCGAGATATCACTGGCTCAAGTGTTGGGGTTATATATATAGGAGGGGAACGTGGGAGTCACTTTTAACGGGCACTTTAAGACATGGGAAATTAGAGGTATGGCATGCTGCCCGCTGCCCGGTTTGGTTAACACGGTTGACGAATTGATAGATAGGTGTCACAATAAATAAACAGTTTACGCGTTAAGAAGTTCTTAAATTCTATAATCAGTACTGAAGTGCAAATTTTATGATAATTTTGTAACAACTGTAAATGTTAAATGGGATAATCACCAAAATAGACCGGACAACCATGGTGAATTCGGTTCCTGTCTCAAGATCGGAAAATGTCTTTTTTAGACAGGGCAACTGGGCAACCGATAAAGTGTCACTTTCTGCAAATGACTAGTGTTGATTGTATGTCAGTTTTTTGGGCAACAACTGCCAATTTTTAGGCAACTGGCCTGGGGCACTTGTCATCATATTGGTCCAGTTGCCCAATTGCGCTGTCTAAAAAAAACATTTTTAGATCTGTGAGCAAGAACCGAATTCACCATGGTTGCCTATATTAAATTTATTTTATAAGAATAGAGCTTTTGTTTGGTTTATGCAAGTATAAATGAACTTGAACAAGTATTGTGAATACATTCTGAATTTAGTACACTCTTTCAGTACATTATTATATATACTAAAAGGGGAACGTTTACTGTAGCAAGTACTGTAGCAGCTACAATGGACGAAACAGTGGTTTTTGTGTGTCGGTACTGTAGCATGGTACTGTAGCCGTACTGTTCATCCGGGTTTTTTTTGTAGCATGTACTGTTCATCCGTTTTTTTTTTTTTTTTTTTTTTTTTTTTTTTCTTTTAATTTTTTTTAGACCACCTCAGGTTAATTTTTAATTTCAAAGTTAGTCTTAAAAAAATAGTACTTACGTTTATCGATCTTTTGTAAATTTAGTCATTAATAACAAAAATAATTTTTTTCAATCGTTTTATTTCGAGTTTAGATTAACCACAACATTTCAACAATAATTTTTTTCAAACGTTTTATTTCAAACTTATATTAACCACAACATATCCGCAGCAACGCGCGGGTACCCCGCTCGTTGTTACCAAAAATGGGGAGCCACCAAGCCTCTAATCCACAATATATATATATATATATATATATATATATATATATATATATATATATATATAATGTGAACTGGCATTCCTAGCACGACATGATGTTTATTTTGTTAAGAAAAACAAGTTATACGTTTTCTCGCAAACTGCTTCACCTTTTTTACAACGTGCAGAGGGTGTAACCAATCTATAATATATGTTTTAGGCAATGATCAAAGTGAGTCTTTTACACATGTGTTATAGCCTAATATAGCTGGTAGGTCAAATTGAACCGCTCAGGACACCCTTAGGAGGGTTTCAAATCTCATACACGTTAATCGCGATTTTGAAAGTCTCATTTGTTAGCTAAAGATCAAAAGTTCTGTCGAAAGAAGGCGCTAGCTTCTGATCAATTGTATGTGATATAAAATGAAATTCTAAAAACATACCCTTAAAAAAAACCCAACGTTTTTCTCTCTGGAGAAAATGGCGACAAAAAAAAACCCTAGCAACCCTTAATCGCTTTTCACTAATTTCAATCAGAATCTTGTGGTTTTTGATGTGATTTGTAAGCTTAATTGAATTAACATTCGTGTTATTCATTAATCTTTTCATCTTTACTGATCTAAACACTTGGTTTCTTGGTTTTATTGAAATCGTTTTCTTAGGGTTTTTCTCAATCGCTTTTTATTTTTAAACCGACTTGTGTTCTTTATGTGATCGTATCCTTTCTAGTCGGTTCAATTACCTATATAATCTTCCTTTAATCACTATTACATCTATTGTGTCGATTATTATGGGTCCTGGTTGATTTCTTGGGCGTTAATTCTCAAAACCCTAACTTTTCAGTTAGGGTTTTCTTTCATCTTGTGTCGCTATTTGCTGCTGCTGCTTTCTTTAGTCGTTTTTGATTAGTTTAAGGGTTTGAGAGAGATGGAAAAGGTGGGTGGTGCTGCTAAGGTTGATGTTTGTAAGTTGGGGGATAGAATAACTTCTTTGAATGTTGATGAACTTAGTGCTTCTGATCTCTTAAAGTCGGTTGAAGCGACAAACTCGTTGTCATATGTGACTATGAGGAAACATAAGAAATCTAATAGGAATGTTGTTGATGATGAACCGGTGGAGAAGATTATTGGTTCATTGGGTGCGGAGTTGAATAATAATGCAACCAATCGTGATATTAGTGTGGAGCCGATTCCACATGGTTCTGGTGGTTCACATGATTCAGATGTGGAGTCCTCTCCTAAGAGTAAGCATGATTTTATTGAAACTTTATTTGGCGTATCTCTTAAAACTCGAGAGGATATAGATGCTTTTGCTAAAGCTGTGGAAGATGGTAACTATATGGATAATTTGGATGAGGATGTTGTTCAAAGGGTTCAGGATGCGGTCGATGGTTTGTGGCAGGCTTTTAAAGCCTCTCCGTCTGGTCCTTTGGTTGATGAGGATGTTTGTGAAGGAGTTAACGTGTCTATTCCACGTAGAGTAGTAGAAAAGGTTAGTGCACGCCTTGAGCACACTTTATATGGCTACTTTATTGGGAAGAGAATGGCGTTTCCGGTGGTTGATTAATTTGTTAGAAGCAATTGGGCTAAGTATGGTTTGAAAAAGATAATGATGAATGCTAAAGGTTTTTTCTTTTTTAAATTTGATACTCAAGCTGGTTTAGAATCTGTTCTGGAAGATGGTCCTTGGATGATTCGTAACTCTCCAATCATCCTTAAGAAATGGTCTATTGGTACTAGCCTATGTAAGGAAGAGCTGACTCGCATTCCGATATGGGTTAAACTGCATGATGTGCCTATCCAAGTTTTTGAAGATGAGGGTATTAACTTGATTGCTTCATTTATTGGCAAACCTATTATGATGGATTCGTATACAAGCTCTATGTGTAAGGATTCTTGGGGTAGAAGCAGTTTTGCTCGGTGTTTGATTGAAGTGGGTTCAGCTGATGAGCTCGTGGATGTTATCACTATTGGTGTCCCCTCTATTACAGGGGATGGGTTTTCTAATGAATCTATCCGAGTTGAATATGAATGGAGGCCTCCTAGGTGCATTTCATGTAAGATTTTTGGGCACATCCATGAGAATTGTCCTAAAAAAGAAATTACTCCTCCGGTTGTTACTACTCATAATTTGGTTCCTCCTGCTGCTATGCTTGCTAATGATGGTTTCCAAAAGGTGAGTCGTAAGAAGAAAAAAGGTAAAGGCCAGTCTGGTTTAGGGAGTCAGGTTGGTACGTCTGTTAAGCAGACTGTCAGGTATGAGCCTAAGAAGGCTCCTAGTGAACCCAAGAAGGAAGCTACTTATAATGTGCCTACTTTGTCATCTAAGTTGAAGTTTAAAGGTCCCTCCTCTAAGGGAGGTGAAGTGTCTACATCCAATCATTATGATGCTCTAGCTATTGAAGTGGATGGTGATGATGATTGTGTGGATAACGTGTATGATGAATCAGCTAATTTACTCCCTAACTTTGCAAAAGGTGGAAGTTCTTCTTTCACGGATGCTGCTGGTTAGCTTTTGATTAGTTTCTGTTTCTTGTTCTAGGTTCTTCTTGATTCTAGAGTTGTCAAGAGCTTTTGGCATGTCATAAGCTCTAGGTAGTTTGTTTATCAAGCTGTTTTAGCTTGAGGTTAATGTGGTACTTTAGCCACATTCCATTTGTACTTTAACGTTTTGGTTTTAATACATTTACCAGGGTGCAGGATTACTCCCCTTTACCCAAAAAAATGAAATTCTAAAAAGACTTCTGCTAGTTATATTAAAAAGTGTATAAGTCCTCATAGTACGTATAGTATCATTGGATTTTGTATAATTAATCGTTCACTCTCACGCCTTCGGTAACCATCATTCATACTTTGTGATGCCATTAGTGTTTCCTTTAGTTCATCCTTTTGTATTACATATGGGTGATCTCATAAAGATTGTGACAGTAAGGAATGAGATGATGACGTGATTTTAACTCGAACATGGTTTCAGAGAGGGTTAGTCGGCGGTTGTGCCACCCTTCAATGGCCAGCCGCCACCAATTATATCTAGCTATGATTTAATATAATTAAGATGAAAACTGATAGTCGTTGATTCTTGTGTTGCAGTATCAAACAATGAAACAATATTATCTTGACAAGAATTTCTAACAAAAGTTTAGCATTATTGCAATAACCTACAAAGTATAATTTTGACAAAGATGTTAAATTATTTTGTGACAAACATACAAAATCATCAAAGTTGAATTTTGAACGTAATCATAGTAAACAAATATATTATTATTGACCTGAAATTCCATACACATCAACGTACAACATAAAATTTGAAACATACAACAAACTCGAAAAGTATTATTTATAACTCAACGTATATTTAACTAATGTTATATATGGATCAACTCATATTGAATCAAAACTTAGAACACACAAGCACAAGCTAAGGCAGACATAGCCGCAATCATCGTAGGAACATAAACCATGGTTGCATCAGACACGGGTGAAGGAGCAGGAGCGTCCTGAGCTGAGACGACCGAAACACCCATCATCATCACTACCATTACGGCAAAAAGCTTCATCATCTTTGTTGCCTCCATTTTTGAAGTGTTGAGACTTTGAGATGATGTGTTTGAGTTATTGAGAATATATGGAATATGAGACTTATGGATGGGATGATAAAGAGGGTCGAGTTTTTGGGTTTTATAGGGAGATGATCGAACGTGCATGTGTGTCACTTCTATCGGGCAGATTAAAACATGCTGCCCGGTTTTAACAGATGTTTTTTACTTGGTTAAAAAAAATGTTGACGAGGTGATAGACTTGTGTCATAGGAAATTCACCGGCATACGGTTTGACGCGTTAAAAGGTTTCTTATGAATTTCTGTGTTAACATGTTTCTTCTTGTGTTTTATTGACATAGCTACGTGTGCATAGTAATATGCATGCATGATGTACGCCTTATATGAAATTAACGTAAGCAAAAGAAATGGAAGAAATATACATACAAGTATAATCGAATACTTTATTGATTATTGATTTCTTTTTCACGTACATGTCAATGTAAGCTTTTGAGTTTGGGTAGACCCGCCTCGACTATTTCTAAATCGATTTCACTCAACTCTATTAGATAATAATGCTACCGAGTAGTTTGTATAATGGCTCTTGCATTAGTGGTTTCACTTTTCTTCACCATCTAATTCAATTGAAGTAGACCGTTGACAAAATACAGGAAGCCAAATCGTGCACTTTCACTCACAGAATTAGACTTCGTGCAGTTTACCCAGGTAAAAAAATTTCCAACAAATGTGGAATTTACAGTGAGCAACTTTTCAAATGAACAAAGAAGATTTTTAATTATATATGGATGTATGTTATTACAACCTACAATATACTTTGTAAAAAAGAAACTCAATAACTTGCAATTGAATTAATGAGAGTGCATCATTTATTTACGTGACAAAATTGAGTATTTATATTGACCAATAAAGATCTAAATTAAAGTTCAAATTGGTTAAAATATTTAGTTTTTGACTAATTTATAAAATGTGCTAAAAACGTATGTATATTAATAATGTAAAAAAAAAAATTATAAAAGAGGGAGTAATAAATAAAACTTTAGTTGTTAAATTTTAAATAATGTATATTAATACTGTAACTTTTTATGTTTTATTTTTAATAACTTTATATATTTAATAAATACCTCCTATACTTTATATTTTATAAAAAAATACAAAATATTTTGTTATTTATAAATATCATTATCAGTATATATGAAACTAATATATTTGCACATAAGTTTAAAAGGAAAACACGAGTTACTGTGACATATAAACGAATACACAAGATTATAAATATACGACCAACTTATGTTATTCCTTTTTTATGAGATTAAGTAATAATATCCGGAAAATTGTTCTTTTTTAACAATCAACATTCAATAACGACTTATGTTATTCCTAATTATAAGTTTAATCCACGCGTACACAGGTTTAAAAAATAAATACTGCTAAAATTATTATTAATAGAAAAATAAATATCAAAATAAAGACACGGCCTCACATGTTACTGTGATATGAAACTAAATAGACGTTATTGTACATATAGCAACGATACATATTTTTTCAAAGGTCATTATATGCTCCCAAACACGCATAATTTCTTAACATGATATCAATAGCTAAATTTATATAAGATCAACATAAAAACCATGTCTGTTAAACAAAGTCAAACAAAAATCTATACAAATCATTAGTTTAATGAAAAAATTATGTAACACTTGTGTGTACATATAAGTATTACAATTTTAATATAGTTTTATAGAACAATTCTGAACATTATAAAATCACTTATTTATAAATTGTCATACTATTTAACTTTAAAATAAAATTATTAAAATATTATTACATGTTATAGAGGATTAATCGGTCTAATTTGGGATTAATCGGTTAACAAAACTGACTAATTGGCTTAATCGGTCAATAAAGTCAAAAAGTTGACGAAATCAAGTTTTTAGAAAAATAAAATTAGGGTTTTCGAAGTATTATGTTCATGAATTATGTCTTTATAGTAGAAATTTCAAGTATTATGTTTAAGTTAAACTTTAAAATTTCAAGTATTTGAACTTTGAAACATTATGTTTATTTCATACATAAAATCTCTAAAACTATAATTTTATATACAAAAAACCTAATCTGATTAATCATCGATTAATTTTTGATAATTCGATTAAACACTAAGCGGTACCTGACCACTCACCGAACGCCTAGCATTTTTCGCAACCTTGCGAAAAATACATTATACCCTTATGGTGTGTTTAGTTGGTGAGTGATACCCATTTTTTTGGAAATTTTTCATAGAAAAATAAAAAATAAAATAAAATTAATAAGGTGAAAATCTGTTTTACTAAAAAATTTGAGAATTTTTTTTTTAAAATAATGAAAATCTCATCTGTTAAATATTAACTAAAAATCTGAAAAGTCAAATTACCTTTCTCTACTTTTCCCTTCATTAAAAACTGAAAAATGTAACACTATCTAAACTGGATTTTCAAGTTCTTAACTCTTTCTGAGAGATAAAAACCCTCCGTTCTAAAAAAAAAATAAAAAAAATAAAATAAATAAATAAATAAAAACTGAAAATACAAAATTGAGAATATATCTATACAACTAAACGCAAACTAAACTTCTACTCAATGAACTATATATATGATAGTAATTTTGCATATAATTAACAAATTGAATTTTTTAAGATCTTGTGTGTATGAATCTAGTTCTTGTATTTATTTTCCGGGTGTAAAATCTTTTACCCAAAAAAGAATCTAGTTCTTGTATTGATGAAACTAATTGATCTTCGATCAAGAATTATATCTAAATTAACCTGTATTCTAATCTTTCGTAGAACGATACAAAAGTAGTATTCCGTGATTAGCTACATAGAAAAACACTTCTATAACTTTTTGGAAATTTAATACTTTCAATTGATACTTTATTGGTGACCCATTTGCTTGAATTCGTGACAGCATTTGACCTTGAAAAGGTCAAAGCGTGTCGGAAAAGAAAAAGCATGCCGATATGTCGTTAGTTTTTGGTAATGGTTCTATTTCTAATCAATCGACTTTTAGCTTGTTGTTGGGTTTGTTGGTCTAACTTTGTCACTTGTACTATACACATTACAAGTTTACAACTGAGTCTGCTAAATATCAAAAGCGTGCATGCGACTAATCAAATCTTATTTAACGCCGTTCTAAAAAAAAATCAAATCTTATTAATTGCATTATTCAATTAAACAAGTAGAATTAGAATATTCGTGGCCATTTTACAGACCACAAATACAAAGTCAAGTCCTCAAAAAGTCGTTTGGTGTACTTTGGTTCCTTAGACTAAATGGGACATCACAACACACAGGGAAGGTATGATCATGAAGAATTTTGATTTTTCAGTTCGTGGAACTTTCAACTTTCTAACTTATAAATAAATGGCTTAGAATAATAGTCATGTCAATCACATCACATATAAAAATCTTAACTAAATGTATTTAAAACTCAAGCATGAAATTCAAAAAATTTAGCAAATGTATCAGATTCATTATGCAAAAGATATACCCATAAGGCGATAACTAATGATAATAGTGGTTCCAAAAAAAAATAGCATGGTATTTAACATCACTTTGACTAGGAAGTCGAGACGTCCACAAATCCGAATGCCCAATATCAAGAAGGAAGCTAACGACAGTTTCAAAAACAAAAAATGAAAGCCTCGCATGCTTGCCAAGTTGAGAAGCATGAAGTTGAGGAGACTTGACTTTATTACACAAAATTGAATAATTAAAAATCACATAACGTAGCACTTGCATGAAGTTGAGGAGACTTAACTTTATTACACAAAATTGAATAATTAAAAAGCACATAACATAGCACTTCATGTCTCGGATGTTCAAGTCTTTAGTGCCATGTGTGATGATTAGCAAGGAAAGCTTGTGGGTAGGGTGTAGGTATGGTCACAAGATGCAAATCGTCTGTGCTATCACATCGGCGGAAATTTTGCGAAATCAAATAATCCTTCACAGGAAAACTAAACTCGTCAAATTTAATAGAAATTTTGTTGTTACAAGTAAATTGATGAATTAAAATTTTAACAATACGAGAAGTAATTAAATCATTGTGAAGATGAAGAGGCCGATGAGATTAGGCAACAAGCTATGGCATGTGTTGGTAACGGGTATGGAATTTATTGATATAAATAAATGACTAAAAACGTTATTCATATCTTTCGATATCTCTATGTTTTGATAATTACAAAACGAAAACCCATCAAACCAAAGATCATGACGTAAACAAGTATTTAGTAGTAAATAATCACTTTTACCATCTAATCACTTAAGGTATGAATAAACAAAGTGTCTAATGCATTATAAGATCAAAGGGGTATTTAATTAATTATTACAAAGTTTATTTAAATATATAAACATATTATATATTTATGAAAAACACTTTTGGTAATAAAGAAAAATGTTTTAATCATACTAAATATATGAATTCAAATTTTTAACCAAAATCAGTTAGTTTTTCACCAAATAAACTTTCCCCACTATAGGACAAAGTTTCTGGCCGTTACAGCTGGGCGGCCCCCTTAATTATAAGGGGCGGTCCCCTTAAAATTAAGGGGACCGTCCATGAATTAAGGGGACCGACACGCTCCTGTACAGTAACTTTTGTCCCTATAAATACTGGTTCATTTCATAGGTTTTTCTCACCTTTTTGCACTAAAAACTTTCTGATTCAAACCTCCATTTCTATCTTAAAAATCCTTTGATCATATAATTCATAAGTCTTTGTTTCCAAGTGATCAAAAGCTTCATCCACTCAAGTGCAAAGATAATAATACTTCTATCTATCAAGACTAGAAGTATTACAACTTAGTATCATCTTGCTATCTAAGTTGTTTGATCATTTCATCTTGTAAATCATTCATTCTTTGGTGAATAAAGTGTATACATTGGTTAGCTAGATTTAGATATAGGATCTAGATTTATTGAAGGTGTGAAGTGGTACTAGAAGTGAAGAAGTAGAGGTGCATAGGATTAGTGGTAGAAGATATAAGAAGTGGTAGTATATTGAAGTAGAGATTAGTTGTGAAGACAAAGAAGTTGAAGCCTTGAAGTTGAGAAGACCTTGAAGCCTAGAAGTTGTGAAGAAGTATAAATATTGTAGTAGTGGATAGAACTAAGTTGTGAAGGTGTAAAGAAACAAGTGGCGTGAAGTAGAAGAGTTAGGAATTAGAAAGGTGTGAAGAAGATTGGTGTGAAGTAGATAGGTGTGAAGTAGAAAGGTGTGAAGAAGAATTGGTGTGAAGTAGATTGGTGTGAAGAAGTTGTGTAGAAGTTGTGATTAAGTTGTGATGAAGTTGTGGTGTGTTCATTGGTGTGTAAGGTTTTCTCCGCCATAAGGGAGGTTATTGATCTAGTGAAGAAAACTCTCGAGTTCGGTGCTCGGGGAGTGGAGTAGGGCAAGGAAGGTGTCCTTGTAGCCGAACCACTATAAATCATTTGTCTCTCGGTTTGATCTTTCCATCTCTCACTCTTTGTTTATTTACTTGTTAGCATTTCATACATAATTATAATTGCTTGTGTTGTGCATATATTGATTTCACATAAAGATCAAACTAAGCTTCATTCACAACATTAATGTTATACAAACAAACCAAGTACATAAACTCATATTAAATCACATATACATATATATGTTTATATGTGATATATGAAATTATAAATTTTCACTCAACATTATATATAAGTAGTGTTTATACGAAAACCGTGAATAAACTAGTATCTATATTTTTGCATCAAAGAGTTTTGAAATTTACGTCTATTATTTTGAAGCAAACTTTTATAAAACAAATAAAACGAAAAAGACGTAAAACTATTCAACCCCCCCTTCTAGTTTTTCACAATTGGTATCAAGAGCCATGTCTAGCAAGATTTTTAAAATATATTGTATTTTAAAACTTGTAACGATCTATGGAATTTGAAAAATATTTAGAAGAGGAATTTACGCAAAAAACCACCATTATTTGAAAATGATCGTTTTCTTGAATGGAAAAATAAATTTGAAAATTATGTGAAATCAATAGATCTTGATCTTTGGCATATCATTTCAATTGGTGATCTTCAACCAACCAAAATGGATTTTGAGAATCAATATAATAATCTTCAAACAAAGATTGATAAAAATACTAAAGCTAAATTAGTTATTTTCAAAACTCTACCAAGAGTTGAATATGAAAGAGTATTCTTTTGTAAAATGGCAAATGATATTTGGAAATGTCTTTTAAAGTTTCACCAAGAGAAATGTAAAACCAAAGATGATAAACTTGATGTTGCACAAGAATTAGTCACTCTAGAAAATTTGATAGATAAATATTTAGTTGAAATAAACACATGTACTACTAGTTCAAATGTGATCATTGAAGGTATCAATAACGAAGAGTACATGAGCCAAATCCGAAAAAAGAGTGTAAATAAATCATGGTGCAACAAGGACGAAGAAGATAATGAGAATATGGCGTGCGAAGATATTCAAACTAATGTAAATACAAGTATTGATGGCAAGGATTACATGTTTCAAGATCTAAGCGAAACTACAAATAAAACATGGAGCGACATGGACGCTGAAATTGATCATTGTATAGCATGTGATGATTGCACAACGACTAATAAGGTACGATCCGAAACCGAACATTTTTGCTATGATCAATTTATATTAGAATTTTTAAAATTAGAAAACAACTTCAAACATTTTTGCAACATTGACTCAAAAATTATTCTTAAAAATGAATCTTCAATATCCGTTGAAAATAACTTTGAAAAAGAAATAATTTTAGAAGATAAAATGTCTAGACTTGAAAGTAATATTGAAATTGATCTTGAATGTAAAAATTGTCATGACTACAAACATGAAATTAAAATGGAAAATGAAAAAGCAAAAATATTAGCCAAATTCGAAAATAGTTCTAAATCTTTAAAATATCTACTTAACATTCAAAAGTCATTTTATGATAAAACCGGTTTAGGATTTACTGTAAATGATCCTTTAACAAATATATCAAAACAAATAAAATTTGTTAAATCTAGTGGAGAAATTTAGAATTAATATTATTTACATCCATTATTTATTACTCTAGTCAAGAAAGTCATTGTTTGTTAGTTAAAACAAACTATTGATGAATTCTTGTACTTCTCGGCGACATCCTCATCATGTGCATTCAAATGCAATGGATGTTCTCAACTAACCATCTCAGACCCATGAGAATCTGGGTACCAAGCTCTTTTTCATGTTTAGGTAGTTAACGAATGAAGAGAATATTACTTTTTGGATCGCTCACTTTGCTCTCTTACATTTGATGACAATTGGTTCCTATTACTCTGATTCACATTCTACACACGATTTGCTTATGACGCTGTTGCGGCCATTCATTGTTTCGGCATTTTGTTCTTCACTTTTGGAGTATTGGTTTTATGGTGTGTTCGTTACTACCTCAAGATGAAGGATTCAAGCACAACTATTCTTGATCTACACGATTTATGATGATTGTTGTGATCGATTAGTATTTCGGATCAAGTCTCCTTGATTTTTATTGCGTTGGGATTTTACTTTGCTACTTCGACATGCTTTGGACAAACTTTAAAGATGTCTTCTAATTCTCTCATGCCCACTCTTTAAGATAAGCTGGACCTGAGGTAAGTTTTCTTTTCAAAAACTTGTCAATATCGCATTATATTAGAGTATGCTATAATTAGTATATTAATATGATTAAAATTATAGGTTGCCATGTTCATATATCATTGATACTAATATATGTATACATGAAATTAGGATAGTTGACCCTCTTTATCTTAAGTCTATTACCGTTATGCTTTTTCATCATTCATGTTGGAAATCATCTATGATCAATAGTAGAATACTTATTATTTAGGCTAAATGACCATTCTAGTCGCATTAATAGATGTGCTATAATTAAGACTAGTTAGCTTTTAACACTATGATGAGTTTAGTATATATATACATGTGTTAATCTTGTATCTATAGATGATTTACTTTATCCCTCTCAATTATATTGCATTAAGATCATTAGAATCTACCATCACTCATCTATGTCTTTAGTTGCCATTAAAGATAATTATATGTGACAATGGGCTCAACTGATTCTCTTGAGTATGATAAGTTTCTATTTCAAATTCTTCATTTGTGATTTCTTTCTATCAAAAATAAAATATCATGTCTAAAACCTCTCGCTTTGAAAAATAATCTTTCAAATATCTATCTCATTTTTCTTCAAACAACATGTTTAAATGTAAGCTAACATAACTTTATTTTAATCAAAATCAAGATTGGAAAATTTTTTCTTATTCAACTTGTCAATATGTTATGAAGCAAAACTCAATCTATTTCATTCTAATGCACACTTGAATCTATTTCAAAGCATTGTTGAATAAAACTAAAAACGTTTTATTAAAAACATATTTGATTATCTCACATGTGTAATACACTTCTATGGAAATGACATTCACAATTTAATCAAATCATTTCATGAGAATCATGGTTTGCCTATATGGATCTTGTTTGTAACAAGTCTTGAAGTCCATATAATCATATCTTCCTACTTGTTACTTGTAAGCACTCATCAATATGTTTGCACTAGCCTACATATTATCATTTTCATATAGTTGCATATTTAACTAGTATGCTTTATTGCTTCCTTGGTTGTTTAACTTAATTGGCCAATAAGTAGATTGCATGTATATTTGAAATTACTTATCTACTTTACTTATTTTTATAACATTCTCTACATTTATGAATAGTATACCCTATATTGCCTCAAAGAGTTGAACTTACTTGAATCCAAACTTAAAAACACAATCTTTCTGAAAATTTTCTGCCAAAAACCCAATTCTGGCATTCTGGGATTCACCAGATGGGCGGCCCCCTTAATTATATAAGGCGGCCCCCTTAATGATTAAGGGGACCGGCCCCTAATTAAGGGGACCGACCATATGATGATCGGGGTTACTGTTTTCTTTATCACTTTTTGACCCTTTTCACCCTATACTTCCGAAAATTCACAAACATATTTTGTCCCATACTATCCCTGAAAATTTACCTTCCTAAACCACATTTCTCATACACTATAAATACCCTCTTCCCATCATTAATGCCATCACATCCAAACATGTCATCTCCCAAAAACCAAAAACCCAAAATTTCAAGAACCGCAAGGATCTCCGTCAAACCCGTTTGGAGGAGGAAATTTGATTCTTATCATAACTCAAGTGATGTTGTTCCAAGTCAACCAACAACTAAACCTCAAACCCACACTAATGACTCATCTCACAACCTATCATCCACTCATGCCCTCATTAATGCTTCTTCATATGATGAGCATGCTCAATCCCAAAACAACAATCC
This sequence comes from Artemisia argyi, assembly GCA_030686995.1. NCBI lineage: Eukaryota > Viridiplantae > Streptophyta > Magnoliopsida > Asterales > Asteraceae > Artemisia > Artemisia argyi. Next base: position 68,869,298 of record CM060704.1, on the reverse strand, counting down.
CAATCTCTCAATCAATACTTCACATGTTGCTCATTCAACAAAAACACCATCCACTCATGAAGAACCTCTTCAACCCATATCATGTTTTCATGATTACCCAAGCTCAATCATGTCTCCACCACCAAGAGTACCACCACCACATCCTACAACCTCACATGTCATTCCTATGTTGCATGTTCAAACCTTCACCCAAGACAACTATCATGCTCCTCCACCATCACCTTTCTCCGAACACTTGAAGTTCGTTGAGGAGCTAAAAGAGGTTCATGAGCTTAGTGCTCTTTTAGCATTACATCTTGCTCAACGCAATTTGGATCCACCTCAATCAAGCTCACCATCATCACCACACAACATCAACCAAATTGAGAAGCATGTTAACAATTGCCCTTGTTGCATCTTGTCACAACTCGTAAATTCTGGTCTTTTCCCGAAGTTTCACATTTACTATTCATCGGTTACTATTCATCGATCACTATTCATCATTTTACTATTCATCTTTTTCGGAGTCAGTTTGTGATTCTGAGAAGCGTTCAAAAATTTTACTATTCATAAAACACTATACACTCCGGAGAAAATTTGTCATTTATGCGTGAGATGCATCATTTCTATATATGTACGGTTATCTACCTAATAAACGTTATCTTATGAGCTATTATTTTGAATAATTGATCCGACAATCCCAACTATGGTCCTAACACATTTTTATACTCATAATAATAATATAAAAATTTTATTATTAAATTGCCCGGTGTTTTCAAATCAACTGTTACGTTTTCCGGTCGAAGCTTATAACTCCGTCGGTTTGCGATATTTCAACCCGATCATTATTTTAACTTCCGATTCTCATCAGGAATATAAAATTTTGAAGTTTACAACTTTTATACATCTCGTCTTGTTCCGTAAAAATTGATTTCTAGTTAACTCGGTACCCGGTATCACCTAAAACTAATAATATCTACACAATACTAGCTAAAGTCTTACAAAATCTCTTACATTATCTACACCTCCTCACCAATCTCTTACACTTTGAATTTTCTTCACTAACTCTATTTAATGAGTGTACCTTTTGTCTACAACAATAATACATAGACTTTTACTTAGATATTTACTTGTACATTTTTTTCTCATAACACCAACTAGCTAGAAAAACTCTTCTTCCTTTTCTCTCTTCATGTGGATCGGCCTAGACAACAACAACAACAAGAATCCATCATTTTTCCAAGATCAAGTCATTATCTTGTTCCTTTAGTTGTTCTTGTTTGGGTTTTGTGATAAAAACTCAAGGTTTCTTAGGTTTTACTCATCCAAGCTCTATAATCTTTCTAGGTAAGTTGTCAAACTCTTGTTCATAATTTCTTCATGTTATTTTTATGATCATATGATTTCCATTCAAGGTCTACATGCATATGTTAGTTATACCACTCATTTATATATATATATCTAACTTTTGAACCCTAGAAATGGATTATAGTTAGATCCTTGTTAGATCCACTTGATTTATGATGTTTAGGAACCCATGACACCCTAAGAAGGTGTATGGTAAGATTAGACTAGATTTGTGATGATTGAAAGTGGTTTGGTTGAAGTTGGAACTAGATTGGAACACTAGAAGTGGTTTTTGAAACAATATATTTACCTACTGTTGCTATTTTTAAAACGTGGGAAACTCAGTAGGTGATGGATAATTTTTGACCAAAGATTTAGAAAATACTTTTAAAAACGAAACTTTTGGCGAAAGAACGGATTAAAACGAGTTAATAACGAAGGAGATATGATTTTCCGAATTTAACGACGAAAACTATTTTCTGAAAAACTGCATGCTGTTTGACAGTTTTCGACGGGCAAATAGAGGCGTTAAACGTAACCTAGAGGAGCCGAGCTATCGAAAATATATTAGTATATACTAAAACGAATCCGTGGATATAAAGAACGAGTAAAATGAGCTTAAAACGACCAAGTTATACATGTTTTAAAATCGTCAAAACTATATATATATATATATATATATATATATATATATATATATATATATATATATATATATATATATATATATATATATATATATATATATAGTCACTACTAGAAAATAATATAACTACGTACTAAATAATATATTTTCTAGATTTCTTATTCAAGGAGTTTATTTTTAATTAACGAAATACGTACGACTCAAGGTTTATTACGCGACTACTAGACACTATTATAAGGTTTTCAAGACGAGGAATATAACACTAACATTTTTATACGATATACTACGACAAGTTATATACTTCTATATTTGGACTTATTTTCCTAAGTATGGAAACTATTTTACTTTGACAATAACTAATATTTCCAAGTTACGAGTGATATAGGTATCATGTGCATGCATACTCTCTTCATCATTTCATGATCTAAGTAGATCACTATCATTCATATTAGGTTGCGGTTAGAGATTGAACTTCATTTCTGTGTATCCACTTTTGTCATCGTAGCTATCGCACCAGGTGAGTCATAGCCCCACTTTTACTCTTTAGTACTTGTTTTAAACTCTTTGGGGGAGATACATGCTTAAACTGTTTACTCTTAATTGAACTTAAATGACTCTTGCTTCACTATTTATGCTCATAAGCAAAACGTACTCAAATTAACTTGTTTGAACTATTGAACCTTTTGACTTGAACTTTTGGACTTATTGTACTGTACGTTCTAAGACTTAAAGTCTCCCATGTTCGGAGCAACGCTATAAAGTCTCCCATGTTCGGAGCAACGCTATAAAGTCTCTCATGTTCAGAGCATCCTTAATAATTCTCGCCATGGTGGAGTGACTAATAATTCTTCACCAAGTCGGTGGAGTGACTAATAATTCTTTGCCTAGGTGGCGGAGTGACTTCAAGTCTCCCTTGTTCGGAGCGGCCTTGATTTATTATATACTATGTGCCCATATTGTAAACTAGATTGACCACGTGTACTTGACTACTAAACATGCAACTATTTGGCAGTGGGTTGTGAACACACAGGTTACAAGTCTCTTATGGCGGGACTTGTAACTGAGTGGATTTACGATGCTTTTGCTGTGTGATCATTTTCTATAGACTTTATTTGTTAAACAAACTCTATGAACTCACCAACCTCGTGTTGACACTTTAGCATGTATTTTCAGGTTTTAACCAATGGCACGCTACTTGAGGTTTTGGCAGGGCATGGCATGGTCATAGAAGACTCTGATTATTTATATGGGGACCGTTTAAAACTATTTTAAGGGCCTACTTCCGCACTACTTTTAACGATGCAAATTCAACATTGTTGATTAAACGATTTTATTCTAAATGATTAAAGTGAAAACCATTTTTGTACTTGTGTTGTAATACCAATTGAGTTACACCCCAGCTACACGTATGCTTCCGCTGGACCCGATTTTGGGGGTGTGACAGATTGGCATCAGAGCTTTGGCTATAGCGAACTAAGTGTTTTTAAAACCTAGACTATAGCTACTTTTACGAAAAACTTAACCCTATGACCGTCACGTGCCTGCCTGCCAAGATGATGCCTCACTTGTGGTTTGTTGCTGACTTAGGTGATGAGATTTGTGTCTCATTATCTGGTATATTATGTTCATTTATTCTAATTGATTTCTATAATTGTCTTTCATATAAGCATGTTCACGTATCATATATGTCACCCTGTTATGTTTCTCCTTGCATAGTTTCATCATTTGACCTCGAGTTTGGTCACCTGCCTTAGTCTTTCTGAACGTCTTGGTATTTGTGAAGGACATAGTATTAGTATAACTGAGCTGAGTATTTCAAAATTCATGGAACCTCGGTGGAATATAGACTAGTCACCTATATTCAACCCGGGATAGTGGGACGTAGGCTGACTACCTATATCCGACTCAGAAATGAATTTTGCAACACTGAGAATGGTTATAATAAAATTCTGTCTGGATTGAATCCTCTACTCAATTTCCAAATGTTTCATTCATGTGTGTGTGTACTCTCGTTGTCAGAACGCTTATACTTTTCATCACCTCGTCAACCGCCGCCTGAAAGCACGTCAACTGGTCATTTCGTCTCATGAATCTTCACCTTTATAACACTTCGGAGACCAACGTTAACTGAACTTCGGGACGAAGTTCCCTTAAGGGGTAGAGACTGTCACAACTCGTAAATTCTGGTCTTTTCTCGAACTTTCACATTTACTATTCATCGGTTACTATTCATCGATCACTATTCATCATTTTACTATTCATCTTTTTCGGAGTCAATTTGTGATTCTGAGAAGCGTTCAAAAATTTTACTATTCATAAAACACTATTCACTCCGGAGAAAATTTGTCATTTATGCGTGAGATGCATCATTTCTATATATGTACGGTTATCTACCTAATAAAGGGGTATTTAATTAATTATTACAAAGTTTATTTAAATATATAAACATATTATATATTTTTGAAAAACACTTTTGGTAATAAAGAAAAATGTTTTAATCATACTAAATATATGAATTCAAATTTTTAACTAAAATCAGTTAGTTTTTCACCAAATAAACTTTCCCCACTATAGGACAAAGTTTCTGGCCGTTACAACTGGGCGGCCCCCTTAATTATAAGGGGCGGTCCCCTTAAAATTAAGGGGACCGGCACGCTCCTGTACAGTAACTTTTGTCCCTTTAAATACTGGTTCATTTCACAGATTTTTCTCACCTTTTTGCACTAAAAACTTTCTGATTCAAACCTCCATTTCTATCTTAAAAATCCTTTGATCATATAATTCATAAGTCTTTGTTTCTAAGTGATCCAAAGCTTCATCCACTCAAGTGCAAAGAAAAGAATACTTCTATCTATCAAGACTAGAAGTATTACAACTTAGTATCATCTTGCTATCTAAGTTGTTTGATCATTTCATCTTGTACATCATTCATTCTTTGGTGAATAAAGTGTATACATTGGTTAGCTAGATTTAGATATAGGATCTAGATTTATTGAAGGTGTGAAGTGGTACTAGAAGTGAAGAAGTAGAGGTGAATAGGATTAGTGGTAGAAGATATAAGAAGTGGTAGTATATTGAAGTAGAGATTAGTTGTGAAGACAAAGAAGTTGAAGCCTTGAAGTTGAGAAGACCTTGAAGCCTAGAAGTTGTGAAGAAGTATAAATATTGTAGTAGTGGATAGAACTAAGTTGTGAAGGTGTGAAGAAACAAGTGGCGTGAAGTAGAAGAGTTAGGAATTAGAAAGGTGTGAAGAAGATTGGTGTGAAGTAGATAGGTGTGAAGTAGAAAGGTGTGAAGAAGAATTGGTGTGAAGAAGTTGTGTAGAAGTTGTGATTAAGTTGTGACGAAGTTGTGGTGTGTTCATTGGTGTGTAAGGTTTTCTCCGCCATAAGGGAGGTTATTGATCTAGTGAAGAAAACTCTCGAGTTCGGTGCTCGGGGAGTGGAGTAGGGCAAGGAAGGTGTCCTTGTAGCCGAACCACTATAAATCTTTTGTCTCTCGGTTTGATCTTTCCATCTCTCACTCTTTGTTTATTTACTTGTTAGCATTTCATACATAATTATAATTGCTTGTGTTGTGCATATATTGATTTCACATAAAGATCAAACTAAGCTTCATTCACAACATTAATGTTATACAAACAAACCAAGTACATAAACTCATATTAAATCACATATACATATATATGTTTATATGTGATATATGAAATTATAAATTTTCACTCAACATTATATATAAGTAGTGTTTATACGAAAACCGTAAATAAACTAGTATCTATATTTTTGCATCAAAGAGTTTTGAAATTTACGTCTATTCTTTTGAAGCAAACTTTTATAAAACAAATAAAACGAAAAAGACGTAAAACTATTCAACCCCCCCTTCTATTTTTCCACAGAATTACCGTTACCAACAAAGATAGACGAATAAATAAAAAAGTAATGTAAAGTAACTCCCAATACCGTCTTCCACAAGTTATAGGTCTCAATACCGTCTTTCACGGTGTATGGGGGAGGTTGAGATGTAGACAGCCTTACCCCTACCTAAGGTAGAGAGGCTGCTTCTGGTTCTACCTAAGGTCGAAAAGGACCTCCAGCCTTTTGTAGGGAGTGAGGATCGAACCCTTGACCTCTAGGTTAAGAGGCAAGGGGTTTTCCAACTGATCCAACCCTACTTGGTTAAAGATAGACGAATAAATACTTTTATTATAAATAGTACAAAGGTTATTTGTATTGGAATTTACATGTGAAGATATACCTATGTTCATATTTACTCGGCGTCACCGAAATCCTGAAGGGTTAAGGTATTGAAAACTTGTGGAAGAAGCGTTCCTTGACCATTAGAGATAGTAAACATACATGGACACACGTTGGGCTTGAGAGATATTGGGCCTGTTGAACCTGATCATTATTTGGATGGGGCTGATGAGCCGGGGTTTGGGCATGGGTGTGTTATTGGGCCTGTTTGACTTAAATGATTGTTGTTGGGCCTGTAACACACGTTGGGCTTGAGAGATATTGTTTGCCAACCCATATTGGGCAACCAGACGCTGTTGGGCTTGGACCAGCTAAGCAATTGTGATTGGCTCATGCTATGTAAAGAATTACCAATGGCTGTTGGACCCCACTGGAATTCCTTGAGTTTGACGCAGACCATAAAGAGTTATGAGCAGCCACAACATTATTAGCTACTCCCAACGCAAGGTTCGTGAGTGATTGGCAAGCAAGGTTCACGCGACATATGCATTGGGGCGATGACGTGAGTGATTGGCAAGAGGTGCGAAAGGTGAAGGTTTCACCTTTCGTGAACCGTGTAAGTGTGAGGCTCTTTTTATGTTTTATTATTTATTATTTAGGTTGTGACTATGTGTAGGGTATTTAGTGGGGTATGTTTATATAAAAGTGTGTATTTAAATAAATAAATAAAATGTGTTAAAAGGTGAAATGGTATGAGATGGTTCGGAGTGAAAAGTGAGATGGTGGTGAAGGAGAAAGAAAGTTGATGTGGCGCTCAGGTGAAAGGTGAAGAGGTGTAAGGGTTGGGGTAGTCTTATATCTTCCATTATTCTCATGCATACCATTATTATTTTTTTCCATTGTTCTCATGCACACCAGTAATATTATGTCCAGTATTTTCATGCACAAAATGGCACCCTGTACCCCATTTACACATACCAGTTCGACCAAAATGTCGACACATTAGTAAAGGTTGGTCCACAAGAGTCACGGGCTCGATTTTGAGGTGTCGAACTTTCGACTAGCAAAATTTGTGGAGCCGAGGATGTTGTAAATGAAATTGAGGGACTTTTTTATGCTTTAAAAGAAGATCCTCAGTTGTGACCATGGACCTAATAGTGTTAAGGTCGGGAAAGGTGCCACAATGGGAAATAATGCAGGTTACATGAACAAACCGGTCACTCAAACCATTGATGTCCTAAGTGACGAGGTCGTCATCATGCATGGGAGAGCCAAGGTCACTAAGCAAAATAGCAATCGATTCAATCTTAGCAAAATAAGAGTCTACTTTCATGTCAACTATGTCTAAAACCCGAAGTTCATCTCGTTAAGCAATAGTTTTAGTTTGTTTGTTATCGAGGAAAACTTTTTCTAAGAATGAACACATATCTAAGGCATTTCGACTGCTTGCTTTAACAAGGCGGCCTACAAGAACGTCATTACAAGTTAAAAATATCCAATATTTTACACTCGAGACTACCTTTAACCATTTCGCGGAAGGAAGAGGAACATCAGCACTTGAGGATGATGCGGGTGCTGTGATGTGGTCTAAAACTTCTGAACCCTCACAATGCTTCTTAAAGAAGAAACACCAAGAGGAGTGTTGGAACACGAAAAGTGTAAATCATTAGTCAGGGACTTCTATTTATATTTTGTTATAGTTTAGGGTATGTTGTCTAATGTTTTATATGCGACAGCAAGTTACCATCGCGGAACTTGTATATCCGCGATGGCATGCTTGGCTAGACATTGGGTATAAATACCCCCTACCTCATGGTTTATGAGGTGTGTGTTCTTCTTAATGAAATTGCGAAGCTTTCTTATGTTCTCTCTCTCTCTCCTCTCTCTAAAGTGCTCACACCCACTTTACATTATTTAGATTAGTTCTTAGACGTGATATTATTGGAACTACAATTGGTATCAAGAGCCTAATATGATTTGTTGTTTCTTGTAGTGATTGTTTTAGTTTTGTATAATCTTCTTTGATCTTTAAAAGCTTCGTTTTATTGATGTTCTTTATTTTCTCTCTCTAAAATATATTATACTTCGTATGTAGCTACTTGATTACTCATTAACGTGTTTAATCTTGTAATACATATGTTAGGATAACATATTTGTGAACAAGGAAGTGTTTCATCAATACATTCGAATTTTTTAAGTATTTAGTGAAGATTTAGGCTGATTATTGTGGTTTTAAGGTTTTTGGAAAAGTGTACTTTTTGTTCGTAAAAAGAGGAGTTTATTTGTGCTACGAAAGAAAAGGCTGCGATACTTTCACTGCGAAAGTTTTTGTTACCAACTTATTACGAAGGAAAACTGTGCTCGGATCACATCAAAGATCTGCGATAGCTCTTGTGTTGGTGTGCTATAACAAAGGTTCCACTGCATCTGATATTCCGAGACTTACTGTTACCCACATCTTACGAAAGAAAACTCTGCCCAATTTTCACCAGAAGCTGTGATAGTTACTGTTCACGAGAATTTTTTCTGAGATACTTGGACTTGAAGACTTCTATAAATTTCCTAATCCCTCAAAAGATTTAAAATTAGTAAAAGACTTTAATCAATCTCATATCACAAAATTAATTCTCCCAAAATTTAACCATCACTTCTCAAACAAAATAAAACACCTCACTCAAACAAAACAACATCTCATAACAAGATCCATTATCACAATGTCTACTACTCAAGATGCATTGGCAGCAGGGAGTGATGCTAGGCCTCCCATGCTGTATCGGGGAAACTATGTTCAATGGTCTTCCAGGTTTATGAATGTCCCAATGGGCTACAAAGAACGTAAGTTGTTGATTAACACCATCAAGTCTAGACCGTATGTAATGAAGGAAATCCTTGATGCTGAGCACGAGGGCAAAACACGACTACAAACTGAAGATGACCTAAATCAAGCTGAACTTACTCAATTTGAAGCTGATATCCGTGCCAAGAACTTAACTCTCTATGGGCTAAGCAATGACATCTACAATGCCATTGATAGCAATCTTACTGCACACAATCTCTGGAAAGCTTTGGAAAGATTGATGCAAGGAGCAGACGTCGGCACTCAGACTCAACAAACTCTAGCTCTATGGAATTACCAATCCTTCAAGTAACTTCCCGATGAAAGTCTCGAAGATGCTTACATTCGATTCAACAAACTCATCAACGAAATGAACCGTCATAACCTCAAAAGATCAAACATTGAACACAATACCATGTTTCTCACAAACCTTCAACTAGAATGGAGACGTTTCACCATTGCTATCAGAAAAAACCAAGACTTAACTGCCAAAGACATTAACAACTTGTTTGATTTACTGAAACATAACCAGGTTGAGTTCAATGACATCCTTGATCGGAAACCTAAAGAGAAAAAAAAAGGAAAACTCAACTCAACCTGCCACACAAACACCAATTGTTGATCCTCTTGCTCTAGTATCCTCATACCATAAAAACCAATCCCCATTCAGCTCAAACAATGAATCTCACTATTCCCCAGTGGACGAGGCAATTGAGTCTAACCAAAATCCAGCAAATGTTGAACTCACTAAGATTGTTCAAAACTTAGCACTACTTGGTAAACAAATTCAAAGGTCCTTTTACAAACGTCCAAGTTCCAACCAACAACAATCTCAGAACTACCACTGCACCAACCGCCTTGAATAAAAGACAAGACATCCTACCAAGAGGAGATGTAGTTCGTCAAGGTGTTTATAGGAATGATAAGGTTGAAGTAGGTCAAGACGTACAAGAACCAAAGTGCTTTGGCTGTGGTCAACAGGGTCATTTTGCTAAGAATTGTCCAATTGGAAAAGTACGAGACATAGCCTACTACAAACAAAAAATGTTGCTAGCTGATATGGAAGAAAAGGGTAAAATTCTCAATGCTGAAGAAAGATTTCATGGTGGATACTGATGATGAAGGTGAAATTTTGGAAACAAACATGGTGTACATGGCCTCTTTGGAAAAGGTGGATGTGTTTGAAGCTCATGATGATGATTCAACTCCAAGCTATGACACTGATGCTGAAGATGATAACACTCTCGGTAACAAGGTACATATCTCCGATGCTTGTGATAATGATGATCTTGATGAATCTATACATGGTCACATTAGTACCACTAGCAAGACAACTAGAGTAAACATGAGTAGTGAAACATCTACAAGTGCTACACCTATGCTATCTTCTAAAAGTACCAATAATGATCATGTATCAACAAGTCAAGATCATGTTGATATGCTTCAAAACTATGCCACCATTCAAACGCAGATTCAAAATTATGCTAACTTGATAAAATTTGAACAAGATAAAAGTGCTTCCTTAGAAAAGAAAATCAATGACATGTTATACTAAGAGCAGTCTGAACGACCACTAGTGCTAAAGCGTCAAATTCAAGATTTACAAAATGAGATATTTCTTTTCAAAAGAAATATCACAAGTTTTGAAAAAACTAAAAAGAATCTTGAAAATGAAGTTTCCAAACTTAAAGAAGATAAAGCTAATTGTATTCAACGATTAACTAAAGCTGAACTGAAAATTCGCACTACCGGTCAGACTCCTCAGACTATGCACATGTACCTTCCCAAATCTTATCCAATCTTGGATCTAAGACAGGGACTTGGATTTTCGAATCCGTCTTATCCTGAAATGGTTAAACGAAAAGCACCAAGTTTGTATAATACCGAGTACATGAGCCTTAACACCTTCAAAGATTACATGTTTGTTCCAAATGACATGTCTAAAGAGGAAACCCAAAAATGTTTAATGGTCAAACAAAAGAAAACCAATTTCTCCTATTTTAGTGCTGATTATGGTTTGATAAATAAAGAAAATGCTCTTGAACGAAAACCAACAAATGTTATGAAACATATGGAACAGACTACGGTCAACCCATATGACTCTAGCAAATATGAGAGTTTAGCAAGGAAAACTTTTTGTCATCTCAGAAATCAAATAAGTGGATCGCTAAGAATTATTCGTGCGAAGCAAGAATTTCAAACTGATGAACTTGTGAGATCTAATTCATATGAAATAGATGTCTCAAGGGAAGTTAAGAAACAGATAAAGTTATTTATCGAGCCTCGCGTGAAGAGTATTAATGATAAACTTAAAGTCTTTGAAGAGGCTTTGATGACTGAGATGCAAAATGATTTACAATATGTCAAATCTCTTGAAGATGAATATGACCTCATTTGCTTAAACTTGGACATTCAAAGGAATATTTTCATAATCAATTTGAATTAATCAAACCAAAATTTGCACTAAATGAAGAGAAAATTGCGACTTTTGAAAATCGACAAACATTTCTTGAATTGGAAAATCTTGCTTTAAAAGAGAGTCTAAAACAGTGTTTGCAAAAGAATGTTGAGTTGAACAAGGAATTGTCTTGTCAAAATGATAAATTTGAAAACTCTCTTGCCAAGATTGAAAAACAATCTTTAACATTTGAATCAAATTGGCAACGAAAGATTGAAGAAAACAAGTATGACAAGCTTTCCTACGAAAATTCTTTGAATCTTAAAAGAGAATGAGGAACTCAAATCTAAAGTGCTTGATTTGACAAAAACCAAGAATAATGGGTATGCTTCAAAACGCAGTTGGATAATACAAATTTTTCATATTTTTCAAATCAACCAACGTTTTTGGCATCTTCAAAGCAACAAACTCATACTTTTGAGCCAAAACTAAAAGAGGTTCTTATAAATCCTAAAGTAATTGCTCATGGTATGTACAATTGTGCTTCTACTTCTAAGTGTGAACCTTACGATAAAAATGATATGCTTTATAAGAAAGAACTAGAAAAAACAAGGATGCAAGCATTGCTTAGCAAGGATACACCTCTAGATGCACCAATGTGTTCATTGACTCCTCCCCCAATCGAGAAGAATCCCAAAGAGTCAAAGAAACACATGAATAAGAACCGTAAGAAACAGAAATTAGTTCAACATGATCAATCTTCAAAATCTCCTAACGCATATTTGCTTTTTGATCCAGGTTTAGACACTACTTGTAGTAGGGAGAGACCAAATTAAGAGTAATGCTTGGAAGACTAGAGCATCTCAGCCTCAAGTTTTAGAAAAACCTAGATATTTCAATGCTTTCAATAAAAAATGCTCTAAGCGAATGGATGACTATAATGACTTAAAAAGGCATGGATCTATTGCTTCTGATAGCATGAATGCTTGTTCTAATTCTGTTCCTTGTAGTTCGGTTTCTGAAAAATATGTGTATAATAAAATGTATTGTGAGAACATGAATGCTAAAACCACTAGGATTGACACATCCAAGCTAAGAAACACTAAGAATTCTAAGAAAAAGCTAAAGATTCCTAAGGGCAAGAATCTAGATCACTATGACTCAAACCCTAGATCGTGCTTTAAGTGGGTTCCTACTAGAAGAGTGTTTAAATACGTAGGGTATAGGTGGCAACCAGTTAAGAAGCATGAAACACCTACAAGTCCTCAAGTAGCCAAATTCAATCCATTAGGTGTGCATTCTTTATTGTCTAACTACGTGGAACCACTTTATCAGTGGATTCCCAATTTTCTGTTGTTTGCTTTGATGTGCAGCTTGTCCAAGTGTGCCTCTGGTACCTCGACTTGGGGTGCTCCCGGCACATGACCGGGAACAGGGCACTGCTCAAGAACTTCGTGGCCAAATTCTTGGGTATAGTGCATTTTGGGAATGATCACATAGCTAAAATTACGGGCTGTGGAGATCTCATTCATGATAAGGTCACAATTCAACGTGTCTACTTTGTCGAAGGACTGGGTCATAAATTGTTCAGTATTGGTCAATTCTGTGATAATGATTTAGAGGTGGCATTCCATAAACATTCGTGTATTGTTTGTACTCTTGAAGGCGTTGATATTATCAAAGGCTCCAGGGATTCGAATCTATACCAAATTGTACTCCATGAATTAACAGCACCTAAATCAATTTGTTTGCTTGCAAAAGCAACATCATCACAAGCCTAGCTATGGCATCGTCGCTTCTCTCATTTGAATTTCAGAACGATAAATGACCTTGCTCAACATAATTTAGTCAGAGGATTACCAAAACTATCTTTCAAAAAAGATCATCTTTGTTCTGCTTGTGAATTAGGAAAGATGACATGTGCAACACTCAAACCCAAATCCGAACCTAGTTCCGTTGCTCCGTTGCATTTATTGCACATGGATTTGTGTGGTCCAATGCGTGTTATCAGCAGGAATGGGAAGAAATATATATTGGTTATTGTGGATGACTACTCACGATACACTTGGGTTCACTTTCTTGCTTCTAAAGCCGAAACACCAAATGTCATCATCAAGTTTATCAAAAGAATACAAGTTGGTTTACAAGCTCAAGTCCGATTTGTACGTACTGATAATGGAACGGAGTTCACAAATCAGATTCTTCAGAATTTCTTTGATTCTATTGGCATTACTCATCAGAGATCCGTAGCTTACACTCCACAACAAAATGGTGTAGTTGAAAGACAAAACCATACATTGGTAGAAGCTTCAAGAACAATGCTATCCTCCGCAACCCTACCATTAAATCTTTGGTCTGAAGCCGTATCAACTGCTTGTTTCACACAAAACCGATCTATAATAAAGAAAAGATTTAACAAAACCCCATATCACATCCTTCACAAACGAAAACCCGATGTAAAATATCTTCACACATTTGGTTGTCGATGTTACCCACTAAACGATAGAGAAGATCTTGGAAAACTGAAAGAAAAAGGGGGTGTCGGAATTATCCTTGGATATTCAACACAATCAAGTGCTTATCGAGTTTACAATCAAAGAACAAAGCTGATACAAGAAACAATCCATGTTCATTTCGACGAAGTAGAAGAAATGGCTTATGATCATGTATGTTCAGAACCCGTGCCAACGACTATGACTTCTGAACAACACTGTTCAGAACTCATTCCTAACACCACATCATCAACACCAAAACTTAACCGTATTCAAAAGGAAGTGTTAGATGAACTTTTTGAGAATTTCTATGATGAATCATGTGGTGGAAACAAGATGAAAGTGTCTACATTATCCGCTGCAACTCCAATAATCAAAGTAAAAAATCAAGAAGACATACCATCTCCTGTATCCGGTTCATCAACAACTACTTATGAAGCTGCTGATCCCATACCAGATACTCCTCCAACTACTCAAATTCAACATGATACTTCTTCAAACAATGTCACTCCAACCTCCCAAACAAATGTTGATGATCAAATAATTACCAATGCATCGTCTAAAGAGGACACATTCATCAATCCATTTGCTACTCCGGTTCATGAAGTCGGTGAACCTTTAGAACCGCAAAATATAGACCCTTCAGACATGCAACAACCTTACCAACCACATCCGCACAGAAGAAGCTGGACTCACAATCATCCTTTACATCAGATAATTGGAAATCCTTCTCAACCAATTCAAACAAGAAGCTCTTCAGCCGATTACTGCTTTTTTTAACTCTTTCCTAAGTCGAATAGAACCCGCCAATGTCAAAGCAGCACTTGCAGATCCAGAATGGATTATTGAAATGCAAGAAGAAATCAATCAATTTACTCGACACGACGTCTGGCGAAGAGTTCCACGTCCTCTTGGAAAACTTATAATTGCTTTAAAATGGATTCTGAAGAACAAACGTGATGAAGATGGTGATGTAATTCGGAACAAGGCTCGCCTCGTTGCCAAGGGTTACAATCAAGAAGAAGGAATCGATTTTGATGAATCTTTTGCACCCGTTGCTCGGATTGAAGCAATACGCTTATTCTTGGCTTATGCAGCTCAAAAATCTTTCACTGTATATCAAATGGGCGTGAAAACGGCCTTTTAATATGGGGAGTTAGAAGAAGAGGTGTATGTAAGTCAACCAGAAGGCTTCATTGATCCTGATCACCCGAATGATGTCTATGTTCTTGACAAAGCCATCTACGGACTCAAGCAAGCACCTCGTGCATGGTACAAAGTGTTGTCTGAATATCTTCTCAAGCACAAATTCGTCAAAGGTTCAATTGATCCAACTTTATTTATAAGACATAATGGTGATGACATCATGCTTATACAAATTTATGTCGATGATATCATTTTCGGATCTACGAATCCTAAATATTGCAAAAAGTATGAAAATATCATGCGACAGAAGTTTGAGATGAGCATGATGGGTGAACTAAATTTTTTTCTGGGTCTACAAATTAATCAAACTCCTCATGGTATCTTTATACATCAACACAAATACACGAAGGAAATTTTGAAAAAGTTTGGGATGGATAAATCTAACTCCATTAGTACTCCAATGCCTCATAAGCCTAAACTAGATGAAGATATATCAGGTAAACCAGTTGATGCTACAAAATACCGTAGTATGATTGGTTCACTTATGTATCTTACAACTAGTCGGCCTGATATTCATTTTGCTGTCTGCATGTGTGCCTGTTACTAATCTCGGCCAACAGAAAAACACCTTACTGCTGTAAAACAGATCTTTCGGTACCTCAAAGGAACCCCTCACATGGGCCTTGTGTATCCGAAAGACACCAGTTTTGGACTAATTGCCTATTCAGGTGCAGATACTTCTGGATCTGCTCAATTCTTGGGGGAGAAATTAATCAACTGGTCATCAAAGAAACAAAACCATACTGCATTATCCACTGCTGAAGCTGAATATATTTCCTTCTCTGGATGTTGTGCACACGTATTATGGATGAAAACACAACTGACGGACTATGGTTTCTTCTACGACAAAATCCCAATTTATTGTGATTCGCAAAGTGCCATTGCCATCTCTTGTAACTCAGTACAGCATTCAAGAACCAAGCATATTGCAGTCAGATACCACTTCATCAAGGAGCATGTAGAAAAGCGGACCGTTGAATTGTACCTTGTGAAAACTGACTATCAAATTACCGACTTCTTCACAAAAGCTTTACCTACCAAGAGATTTGAATACCTACGACAACAGTTAGGAATGGCTAGTATTCGTGATGAACATGACGAGGAAACTCAAAAAGTCAATAAAGTCAACAAGTTAGCAGACATCACAAGTACACTTGGTAATTCAAAATGGTAATTATTCAAACAACATGGCTATCGATTATATCACAGATCAACACCCGTTGTTCAAAAGAAAGGACCCTGAACGTACGCTTCAGTGCGTCAATCCTTCGGAAAAGAAGAGATTTTTTTTTTTCTTTTTCTTTTTTTTTTTTTTTTTTTTATTGTGAGCAAAATTTATACAAGATTTTAAAAATAGATTTTCCTCCAAAAACCTTTTTATAAATTTTTTTGTTCATGATAATCAAATCTTGAGAATAGCTCGAGTAAGAATAAATTTTTCAAAAACAATGCTTCCACCCCAACAAATAGATCAAAAACAGTTTAAAATATTAAGCTATTTTTTAGGGGAGAAATTTAGAAATTTGTTTTTTTGAAAATCAAGAATAAGTCGCAATCAAATGTTGCTAATATGTTGTTAAAAGAAAAACGATAAAAAGTTGTTGAAAATGTTGTAAGATAATACCATCACTTCAAGGGGGAGTGATTGACTTTATTTTAAAATCAAAAACAATTTTGATATAACACAAACGTTCAATTACTTGAACCAAAATATTTTCAAAAAACTTGTTAAAGTTTTAAAATAAAAAGTTAAAAGTGTTTGTGAGAAAAGGGATAATGTCGAGGGGGAGTTTTTGCCAAAATACTATAATGATGATTTGAACCCTCCCCCAATCCAAAAACCCTCGCAGATCTGAGTTCAAAACGAAAAAGGTCAAAAATGAATGAAAAAATAAATAAAAAAAATAAATAAAAAAACGGGTCTTAATACCCTCTCAGGTGGTGCGAAGAAAAACACACACACAATCACTATTTTCACTCGCATCCTATCTCCTAAAAACCTTCACACCTTCACATCGCAAAACTCACGCATTTTTCAGATTTTCTTACCTATTCACATCGTTTCGTGCAAAAAGTAATCTTACAAATCTGTTCATTATAATGTTTTACATCTTTAACTTCAATATCTGCCCTTAATTTTAGTAATTCATGCATAATTGAGTGTTTAGGGTTATGATAGAGTCGACTTTGTTTCACTATTGAGTTTGCGTTTGTGTGGTGTTTAAATCAAAACTTGTGGTTAGCTGATTAAGAAAGACTGGTTAAATCATGCTTTTAATGGAAAATGGGGTTTTAAACGGTTTGATTTGGTAAAAATGGGTCGATTTGGGGAAGAAGATGAACAGTTGTCTATGAGACATCATTTTGATGCGATGCGAGACTTTAGGATTAGAGCCAAAAAGGAGCATTTAATATTATTTAAATTTTCCAAGAGTTTTTACTGCGATGAAAGTTTTTCTTTGCATCGCAGTTAATATCTCTGTGATACAAGCTTTCCTAAATGTCATGCGATGGCTTGCCATCACAAATCCTCAATGCGAACATTTGTCCGCGATGCCTGTTGCATCTTTGATGCGAATATGTTGACTTTATTTAACCAATGCCCGCGATACCAAATCCGCGATACTTGTTATTGCGAAACTTTTTACCCACAATGCCTAAATGTTACTCTGCCCAAATTTTTTAAAAATATTTGTAAAATTTTTGTAAATCTTGCATTTATATAAAGTTTTTCAAACATTTTATTAAAATTTTGACTAAGTAGCAAGCATTGATCAAATCTTTCTTTCTCAACACCAAAATAAAAACTTGTTCTTTATGAAAAATGATGACAAATTTGTCTTTGAAAAAAATTGATAAAAGACAAGGTTTTATTATTATTTTTTTTAAATAAACACATAAGTATTTATCCCAAAATGTTTTTATCAAACAAAAATATTTATTATCAAATGAAGATATGAAAACTTTTGAGACGTAAAATATTGCATATGATTAGTTTTATTACTTTAATTAGACTAGGATTGCATCACTAATAGTGCCCTTTACACAATAAGTGATGCATATGTTAATTATTACAATTCAACTATCCTATGATTGCAACATTTTATGAATACTTTGTGCACATAACTGAAATGATTTAACGGATATATTTACAGATGTTATTGGTTGAAAATACTATGCATTTTTCACATTTACACAATTCATGCAACCACGTAACAAATTTTTCACTCATAACTATTTTGTACCAAACGGTTTTGAGACAACTCGACACTATTTAAACTTAGAATATCTCATCTTCAAGGTAGTTATTAGGCCTAGTTATCACCTAAAAATTGATAATGCACCCCTTTAGCTACACAACGTAGCAGAGTATCCAAGGTCTAGATATGTTTTGAGAAATCTCACACTTATGCAACAAAGGCTCTTTTAAGACGTATTACAATTGACTTCACTTAAGACTTCTCATCTTCAAGATGGTTACTAGGACTAGTTATCACCTAAAAGCTGATAATAGAATCCTTTAACTAGCCCACGTAATAGATAGTCTAAAGTATTATCATTTGTTAAGAAATCTTACGCTCATGCAACCAAAAAAAAAATCTCTGAAAGTTTGATTTTCAAAATCAAGTTCTCTAGTTTAACTAAAAGACTTATGTTTGAATACAAGTTGATACTTTTTCCCAAAGCTTAAAAAGGGTGAGATAAACGTATTTTCTAAAGCATGAGCATTATAAAACAACGTTTAATCTACACCTTAAATTTTTTTTGAAAAAGTATCACAAATCAACAAACTTTTTGGTGAGGAAAATAAAAACAGAAAGAGAGAATAAAATCGCATGTGAAAAGAAAAGAGCATGCACTTATGCTACAAAAGCAAGAAAAGCATAAGAAAAGAAAAGAAAAGAAAATATGCTCGAAAAAGAAATGTCAGAGCATATAAAAACAGGCAGAGTGAAAAATAAACAACTGTATACATTATCATGAACTCATATATCTCATGTCATTTCAGAATCAATTAATAAAAATGGCTCAAGAACAAGCTTATGATCAACCACGAATCACACAAGAAGATGCTCCAGTTGTACAAATACCTGCTAATGATGAACTTGTGCCAACAGCTGAATACATCAGAATTGGTGAATGCAATCACCAATTCCGCATCTCTCTCTTTGAATGTGATCACCCAATCATCCATGCAATCCTTAAAAATCATCCAACTTATCCCATGCTCTCATTATCTGACTCTACTACCCCCATGATATATCTTCAACAATTTTGGCTTCATGTTGTGTTCCTCACTGAAACCAAACCCGACACAATCCAAAGCACCATTGAAACACAACAAATTACACTGACATCAGAAAATCTTCGAATGGCACTCAATCTTCCTGCAGCAGTACATAGCAACCTCACAGCATACGAACAACCATCAACCGTCAACCAGCTCAAAGAATTCTACATGGAGCTTGGATATAATAAAGATGCTGATGAAACTCACAAGTTCAAAGTCCTGTCGACTTTCAAGAGGAAATGCCTACCTGCAAGATGGGCTACACTCTTCTCAATTCTTAATCGGTTCATTTCTGGTAAAGAAATTGGAATGGATAGAGACACTACTTCATTATACCAAATCATGTATGGTATAGTGAAATAGTGTCACTTCGATTATACGAAGCTACTATGGACAGATGTTGTAGACCATGTCCGTAAATCGGAGAAGAAGAAGAATGTATGCATTCCGCTTGTTAGATACTTCAAGATATTGATTGCTCAGTTCATGAGGCAACATCCCAATGTCACAAGAAGACAAACAGGTCTAACACCCAAAGTGCCGTACATGCACAGCACAAGTGGTGACTCAATAGTTACCACTAATGCACTAATGCCTATACCACAAGGCATGTTGGATCTTGTTAACAAGGAATTGCATGCATACAAGGAGTACATGGGTTTAGTAAACGCTCCTACGGAAAGCTCAAAATCGAGCGGTCCTACCCCAGATACGTCTAGGGTCAAAGTAGAGTCTAGCGCCAAAGTAGGAACCTCTAGGACTCATCGAAAACAAACTGCTAGGAAGAGAACAAAGAAGAGTAGAAAATTAACGCAGTTAGATGACGAAGAGGGGGAAGAAGATGATGAGGGGACCGATAAGAAGAAAAAGGATAGTACGGAGTCTAGATTTAGTGATGACCGTCATGATGACGACGATGGAGATGATAAGGGGGACGGAGATGACACCCATAGACCGGAGATTAGGGAGAAGATGAAGATTGATAACAGTAGGTCTAGGTCCTCTGAGCAACACCAGCTCACCCCTCCTATCATTATTGATTTGGAACCACCACCATCACCTCCAACAACAGCAAAAACAACAACAACAACACAAACAACAACAACAACAACAACAACAACAACAACAACAACAACAACACACACAACAACAATCCCACCAACATCTCACTTTCAACAACCATCAACATCAACACCTCATCTGAAACATATACCAACAATGTCTACATCAACATTGTTTCTACGAATCCGAGCTGATCCAGTACCATTTGTCACGACAACAAAATTTAACGAAGTAATGGGAAAACTCCGTGCAGACATGGAATCAAGGTTTGCAGCTCAATGACAAAGCACAACTCAAGCTGAACCTTCCACATCATAAAAATCATTATCTCTGGAACCCATCTCTGAACTTATGCTTGATAAGATCTTAAATGATGAATCACTCATGGAAGCAAATCCCAACCTATACGATGGTTTACTGGAAGCCGAAGCTCAACCACTAGCATCAATTCAAGCTGAAAGTCAAGTTCTGAATCTTCAAAAGCAAATGAATAAGTTGAACTCTAAGGCAATAAATGTTATTAAAAATTTGTCCTCAAGAGTCGTCGAGTTGGAAAGTCAATGTGGTCCTTAATTAGGAAAGCGCAATCAGGATGATCCAGACTCAGATAATCCTGAGGGGGAGAAAAGGGCTAAAAGACAAAGAACAACAACCACTACAACGCTCCAAACAAAAAAACAAACATCATCTAAACAACAACAACAAAAATCAAGCTCACAACAAAAAACCGACAATCTGGAAGAAGTGAACACTGATAATGTTGCAGTTGAAGCTGATACTCAAAATGAAGAAGCAATTGGTGACAAGGATGTTTGGGACGACTTGACTTATCGGGAAGGTGATATACCTCCAGAGCTCGGGGGAAGCTAAAAGTCAAGTTCTGAATCTTCAAAAATAAATGAATAAGCTGAACTCTGAGGCAATAAATGTTATTAAAAAGTTGTCCTCAAGAGTCGTCGAGTTGGAAAGTCAATGTCGTCCTCAATCACGAAAGCGCAATCAGGATGATCCAGACTCGGATAATCCTGAGGGGGAGAAAAGCGCTAAAAGACAAAGAACAACAACCACTGCAACGCTCCAAATAGAAAAACAAACATCATCTAAACAACAACAACAAAAATCAAGCTCACAACAACAAACCGACAATCTGGAAGAAGTGATCGCTGATAATGTTGCAGTTAAAGCTGATACTCAAAATGAAGAAGCAGTTGGTGACAAGGATGTTTGGGACGACTTGACTTATCGGGAAGGTGATATACCTCCAGAGCTCGGGGGAAGCTGAAAGTCAAGTTCTGAATCTTCAAAAACAAATGAATAAGTTGAACTCTGAGGCAATAAATGTTATTAAAAAGTTGTCCTCAAGAGTCGTCGAGTTGGAAAGTCAATGTCGTCCTCAATCATGAAAGCGCAATCAGGATGATCCAGACTCGGATAATCCTGAGAGGGAGAAAAGCGCTAAAAGACAAAGAACAACAACCACTGCAACGATCCAAATAGAAAAACAAACATCATCTAAACAACAACAATAAAAATCAAGCTCACAAGAACAAACCGGCAATCTGGAAGAAGTGCACGCTGATAATGTTGCAGTTGAAGTTGATACTCAAAATGAAGAAGCAGTTGGTGACAAGGATTTTTGGGACGACTTGACTTATCGAGAAGGTGATATACCTCCAGAGCTCGGGGGATTTGATGTTTCTGATGAAGAAGATGATGATGTATTTGAAGAAGTGCTAAGAGATCCGATACAAACTGAAGAACAAATTCGAGATCCTACAATAGAAAAGCTTGACAACATGTTCTCAAATTTGCATGAAAGATTTGGAATCAATATTCAGGAAGATGACCCAATGGATCAAAGAGTTAACAGCATCTATGATTCGGTCATTTACAAGTTCAAAAGCGACAAAGACTTTAATACAAGACTTATCGATCAAGAGGTCTCGAAAGCTCTTGGCGTGTCTACTTCTTCAACAAATGAAAGCAATGTCACTATGAAGAGAAGAAGAGAACGCTCTCCATTGTGGAAACAGATTCCCAGATTTCGAAGATCTGACACTGCACCCTCAGTTCCCTATTTCAATGACGATCTTATGTATATGCTTTTTGGTCCAAACGAATACCAACCATCAAAAAAGGAAGTTGCTACTTATGAGGAAATTCCAGAACCGTTTCTGGAAGAAGAAAGATTTCTGGACATATTCTCAGAAGAAGAAGTTGATCGTAAAGATTACAACTTTGATGCATTTATAGGATTAATTAATGTTAATGAAAGATCGAGAGGATTCTATCGACTAAGGCAACTCAAAAGGAAGCCTCGTTAATAAGTCTTCTCAAATTATAGAATTGTCAGATACATTGAAGTTAATTCCGAATATCAGCATTCTCATGGTCATGTTGATTATCACGTGGTTCACACTGAAAATCAGCATTACCACTTCACTGAATCAGACTATCTGAACCTTCATCCTCGTGATATCGAAGATATTCTTAAAAGAAGAAGAGACTGCTTCAACAAGAAAGCTATTGATCAAGACGTGATTGAATTAGTTCTGCTCTTCATGAAAGCTTATGTTGTGGTAGCTCACATTGAAGACTTCCAGATGGGGATTGAAAGCTATCAAAGGAAAGTCAACTTGACTCCTCCAATGTTAGCTTGCATCGGTATTCAAAAGATCAAGTGCTGGACTTGCTTCACTAGACCCGGCCTTGGACTTTGTGTTGTATATGTGACCGATAAAAAGCAGAGAAGATTGTTTAGGGTCGTTGAAGTAGCTAAGTTCTCCTCTGGTACTCTATTATGGATACTAAGGAAACTTGAGCGAATTAAGAGGCATGTGGAAAAACTGCAGATTGAGATGACTGCAAGCAATCATCGTATGTTGACCAGAGTTGTGAAAGTGTTCAGGGAACGGCTTACGCATCATGCATCGTGGAGAAGAATGGAACAAAGAATCGGATGTCGAAGCTGGCCCAACCGAATACCCATAAATAGAAGACCCTAATTATCTACCCTTAGGGTGAGACTGTTGGAACACGAAAAGTGTAAATTATTAGTCAGGGACTTCTATTTATATTTTGTTATAGTTTAGGGTATGTTGTGTAATGTTTTGTGTGCGATAGCAAGTTACCATCGCGGAACTTGTATATCCGCGATGGCATGCTTGGCTAGACGTTGGGTATAAATACCCCAACCTCATGGGTTATGAGGTGTGTGTTCTTCTTAATGAAATTGCGAAGGTTTCTTATGTTCTCTCTCTCTTCTCTCTAAAGTGCTCACACCCACTTTATATTATTTAGATTAGTTCGTAGACGTGATATTATTGGAACTACAAGGAGTAATTCGACTTTGCGAGGTCGAGTTTAACTGGAACGAGGCTAGTGATGGAAGGCATGGCTAACAGCTTATCGGACTTGGAAAGTGTGGTAGAAAGAGGTACTTTTGTAGTAACCATGTTTATGAAAGAATCGAACGTGTCATGGATACAAACGTTTAATGGGGAGATTTGTGTATTGGTCGTGAAAAAAAATGTTTGTTGATTGATACAAAAGTGTGGTGATTTAAGTGGCCACGCCAACCTCCTGAAAAAGGAGGGCTTTTCCTTGTTTGAGTCTGTGTGGCGGTGGGTTCAAACCCCGTGGATTAGTCGGTCAAAAGGTCGAAAATTACGGTTACCAAAAAAAAGTAAAAAAAAGTGTAGTGATTTGTTTATGGATACCAACGATTAATGAGATATGTAAATGGACACAGTTGTATGGTATAATGAGGATATTAGGGTTTCTAGGGAGGGGATGATGTGAAAGTGGTGACGTGAATCATATTGGACGTGAAAAAATTATTAGGGTTTGTATGGGTGTTTTTAGGAGAAGATCGAATGAGGCTTTGATACCATGTAAGTAGGGTTAATTTCAGAACTCCATAATGATCAAGTTTACAACATTAATAATGATACGCATGCTATTCGACAAAACGGGCTTGGCCCAATAGATACAATACAACATACTAACAAATAGTCCACTAATAGTGAGAACTTAATAATAATAATATCATTTGAGTTTTAGAGATAATAAAATATTATTTTTCTAAAATCTCTATTAACTCTGTGTGCCAAATATAACTTATATTTTAAGTAGCTTTTTTTTTAAATAAAATAAGCATAATCTTCTAGTAAACTTATGTGCCAAATATTTCCGCGGTCGAAGAAACTACAATGATAAAAATTAAATAAATAAATAAATAAGCGCTAGCTTATTAGAAACTACATTCATAAAACTTTACAACTGTAACAAGAAACTATTTCCTACAATCTGTTTTATTGAGACGGATTTTTTTAGTATTCTTTCTTCTAGCTATTTGTTGTTGAACATCATAGTTATTAAAAATCAACACATATTGCTTATGTTTTCTGATTATGGTTCTGCTTAAAAATAAGTACTTATAAAAATATTTTTTTGAAATCAATATTTGGATTTGCTTAAGCTTTAAAAAAAACACAATATATTTGTAAAATTAATAATTTTAATATAATTTCAATCAAATTTCATTTATAAAATGTTTTCGGTTAAATATGAGAGTTAAAAGTCAATCTAATTAAATATAAAATAACTAACATAAAATAAGTTGCTCTTAGACTACTTATGTAAAACAGTTATTGGTATATATGTTTTGTTTTAAACAAAAGAAACAAACAGTGTTAAAATAATAATTTTTTAACTTAAAAAACAGACAAGTAAAAAAAGTAAACAATGTCAAGCACCATCTAAATTAGGTTGAGCAATGGGTCAAACTCGATCAGAATCGACATTAAACCGACCTGACTCGAAAATCGAATAAAGGTAAAACGTAAACCGAGAACCGAACAAAAAAAAAAAAAAAAAAAAAAACTACTTCAAACCGAAAGAGTGTTTTTACCCGAACCAAACCGAGTAAAACCAAAATAATTATACAAAACCGAATCGAAAAAACTCGGTTCATTTCAGCCCCGTTTTGATCGGTTTGTCAGTTCGAATCGATTTTTGGTTGATTTTGCTCGACCCTACCTTAAATACCCTTCATAGGACCTTGACACCTTGTTATATTTTCAACTTTCAAGTATTGGGAACTCAGGATTAAATGGTCTTGGCCCCGGTTATATACTTTACTTGGGTCCTTTGGACCCAGACCCAACTTACACAGTGGCCCAAAGATACGAGTCTTAATTCAGATGTCCATGTGTGGTGCTTGGATTTGCTGATTATCGCCATTTGAACTCATGATAATTGAAGTTAGTGTTAAAAAGATATTTAATTCAAAAAAAGCTCATTTGTAAAATATCATTTACATTTGACGAAACGACTTTTATTAATGGCAAATTAAATTCTTCTCTAAACTACATATTTATGTAATCTCTGTCGGTTAATACATTAAAAGTGTCAAAACATCGTCATGGAGACTATTAACTTCATAAGTAATAAAGTACACATTTATTTGAATTTTGACTATCACTGTATTTATTCATTTTTTGAGAAAATAGAATTTTAACTTACAATCATGATTTACACCACTTGAAGTCGTGTATGGTAGACTTGTACTCCTTACAAAACAATGTCTCGTAACTACTTGTTAGTTGTTATTGACGGCTTCGCCAACCACAAGTATATCCACTACAGCCTCCTACATCTTACATACTACCCACAATCGCCCCTTTGTTCACACTGCAACATATTACAAGCACACTACTAATAAAGACTACATCATACAACACATATTTAAACAAGCAGTTAAGTACATTTAACAATGTAAATCCATTCTCTTAGCATGTACTCGTAAACTGAGTCTTAAGGTTGCTCATTACATCTATTTTGATGTGGTGGTGCCAACTACCGTTTGGCTTCTGTTGCCTCGATTAACATTTGCAGCCAAAAGGCCTATGATTGAGCACATCTTTGATAATGTTAAGCTTCACTTTTTTAGTTGGATCTTTTCTAGACATACGTGGAGTAAATTTACTGTGAACTACATGGTGTGGGTTGTGAATCCTTGTAATGATCTTCCATGTTCCATGTAATTGTTTTTCTTCGCTCCTAGCGTCTTTTTTTTTTTTTTTGAACGGCACTTTTATAGAAAAAACTAGCAAGGAGCTAGACAATTACAAAGACACAAGATGAGGATTTTTTAACCAATCAACCCAACTAAATGACACTTTACATCTATAACGACTCCAATAAAAAGAGTACAAAACTACGTCATCAAAGATAGTCGCCTTAGATGGGGAATCCGCACCAAAAACACTTTTGTTACGAAAAGACCAAATACGCCACCACAACCCAAAACACACCCCTTCTAACAACCTTTTATGCTTAGTGGAATAGTGGGCATCCTGAGATTAACAATCCAAAAAAACCACTCATCAAACGAGCTCACCTCCATGAAATCCACATTCCACCAACGACAAATCTTACGAAAATTATCTTTAGCAATATGGCAATCAAAGAACAAATGCTTCGACGATTCTACCCCTCTACCACATATGGGACAAAGAATAGATGGAATGTCTATACCACTACGGGATATGTTAAGGCGTGTAGGCAAACAATCCAATCTCACCTTCCATGCATGAACATTAACCTTGATTGGCACCGCTTTGATCCACCGAGTTTGAGGAGACACGTCCGGAAGTCTATTATGATCGACAAACTTTCTAACCGAGGCAACCGAAAAGTCACCCGAACCTTCTAAAGTCCAGGACCACCTATCATGTGAAACACCAAGGGAAACACCTTCAATAAAATTCATCAGGTCTACTAGTTGGGATTGCTCCGCTCCACATCTAGGAGCTCTACGAAAAGAACTAATCAAACTCTCCTGCATAAGTTTAGAGGCCACATCGATCTTCTTGTTTAACTCCAAAGCGTATAATCTAGGGTATCTTTGTTTCAGCGCCATATCTCCATGCCACACATCGTCCCAGAAATACGTATCTGCACCATTGCCTAATTTTTTCTACATGTAACTGTACAAATCAATCCCTTGCGCCTTAAAATCCTCCATCTCCTGAACAATAACTCGCCAAATGGACTTACGACCAGCCTTCGAACCGCTACCAATCTTCCCATCTTCACCATGAATCGCTTTAATAACCCTTGCCCATAACGACACTTTTTGAGTAATAAATCGCCAAACCCATTTAAACATAAGAGCTCTATTTAAAGCACATAAACTAGACACTCCAAGTCCACCTTTCTCTTTGGAAGCCAACACGTAACTCCATTTTACCCATATCGACTTATTACTATTCATATCAACACCATTAAAAAAATGACATCGAATAGTCCCCATACGTTGAAGGACTTTCATGGGCACCTTGAAAATTGACATATGATAAATCGGAATGGACCCTAATACCGCCTTGAGAAGAGTTAATCTACCACCTATCGATAATGTTTTCATCTTCCATTTTGAAAAACGAGCTTTCATTTTATCCACGATCTTATCCCAAGCTTGAATCCGAGACATATTTTCCCCCACTTTTGAACCTAAGTAAGCGAAAGGAGCCTTAAGAACTCCACATCCAATTCTATTTGCAGCTTGTTCCACTATATATTCATTTACCGCTATTCCCATTAGTTTACTTTTACTTAAATTAATATTAAGGCCAGAAGCACGTTGAAAGCACTTCAACACATATATAATCGTATCAATGTTCTTAGTACTCCATTGACCCATAAACACCGCATCATCCGCATAAAACATATGAGATAATTGCATCGATGAATCTAACACAATACCATTAAACATTCCCGCATCCACAACTCTCTTAAACGAAAGGTGAAGGCTTTCCATGATCAAAATGAAAATAAACGGAGATAGAGGATCACCTTGTTTAAGACCCTTGAAGAATTGAAATTCCTACGTAGGACTTCCATTCACTAAAACCGAACCCCAAGAAGATCGAAGACATTCTTGAATCCAACCACACCATCTCTCTCCAAAACCAAACTTTCTTAAAACATCATCGAGGTAATCCCAACGAACGGAATCATACGCCTTCTCGAAATCAATCTTAAAAATAAACGAGTGTTTTTTCTTCGACTTACACCACTGAAAAATCTCATTAAGAATAAACGGCCCGTCAAGAATTTGTCTATCCACAATAAAAGCCGATTGCACCTCGCTAACAATATCACCCAACACCATCACAAGCCGATTAGCCAAAATTTTAGCAATTATTTTGTATAAACTCCCAATAAGACTAATTGGTCTATAATCTTTCACCATTTTCGCGTCAGGAATCTTCGGGATCAAGGCAATGAAAGATGAATTACATCCTTTGGGAATGCGCCCAAATTGAAAAAAATATTTCACCGCCGCCATCACATCTTTTTCAATTAAACTCCAAAATCTTTTATAGAAACCAAACGTGAATCCATCCGGCCCCGGGGATTTATCAATGCCACAATCCCAAACTGCCTTTTTAATCTCTTCATTTGACACTTCAGCTTCCAAATCCATTTTTTGCATGGAATTCAACTGATGAGGGAACATCATATTTAAAATAGGCCGCACATTTTTAGGTTTCTCGAAACGATACTTGAAATGATTAAGGAACTTATTTTTTACCACATCTGGACTTTCCACCCAATTTCCTTCCAACAGAACACCACGTATAGAAAGTTGGTTTCTTTTCTTATTAAGGATTCCGTGATAATATTTGGAATTCTCATCTCCTTCAATCGCCCATTTAATCTTTGCTTTTTGAGCCGTTTCCATTGCGTGCAATTTATCTATTTCTTGAATAGATTTGATAACCTCCATTCGTTTATTCATACTTTCAACCGAAACATCTCCTTTGTCAATACCCTTCTCCAACTCAGCAAGCTCCTGCTTCAAAATCTGTTTTTTGTTTTTAGAACTTTGCCTCATACCATTCCACGCACGAATCTTCTTTTTAAGATATTTCAACTTATTCATCAAGTTTATCATAGCATTGGACGAATCCACAAGAGCTTCATTCCATACTTCATTGACAAGATTCTCAAAACCCTCGACTTCTAACCAATAATGAAAAAACCGAAATGGAATGGGCCCATAGTCATGCGTTGATTCACGCAACAGAATAGGTCGATGATCCGAAAGATATCTATCCAAGGAAATGGCTGAGAAATGTGGGCACTCTGTCATTAAACTTTCAGATATAAGAAATCGGTCAAGCTTACTCATCTTTGAAGCGGATCTATGACTCCACGTAAAAGAGCAGCCACCAAGAGGAACCTCTTCTAAATTCGCCATTGCAATAAACGAATTAAAAGCATTTGCCCCTAGCACATTAAAACTCGATCCGAATCTTTCATCTTTAGTACGAACCTCATTAAAATCACCCATGATAATCACCTCGCCTTTCCAGTTAGCAATCACATGACCCAAATAATCCCATAACAATCTTTTATCAGACAACTCTTGCGGGGCATACACCGAAATAATAAGAAGTAATTTACCATTAGTAATCCAATTGCCTCAAATCATAACAAAATAATCTGATATCGTTGTACTTAGTTTCTTAAACGAATTGGAATCCCAAACACATAAAATCCCACCGGAATTACCAACTGAGTTGCTATGCACAAAATCAAACGCAAAATTACCCCAACATCTTTTAATATCAAACAACTGTATAGACTCCATTTTTGTTTCTTGCAGCGTAAGAAAATTCACCTTATTTGAAACACATAACTCCTTTACCCAATCTTTTTTAGCCTTAGGGTTAAGGCCTTGGATATTTAAGGATAACATATTCATCGAAAAACATCATCCACTCCTTGCGACTCAATGATATCTTCAATATTTTTCATACACCCTTCCATATTATATCCCATCGTTTGTCCCACCTTAATCAATTCATCCATCAAAGTTAATAAAGAACCGCCTGTCCGAGGTACTTCAGCCTTTTTAAAATGTCCCGAGACCACAGATTCCAAGTCATTGGACCTATTATCCCTCAAAATAAAATTCATTTCATCAGAAACATTCCTTTCGTTACCATTTTCACAATCAAAACTCTTCCTCTGATTATCCATCTGGGCATTACTTTCGACATTCTCTCTTGGTGTAAAACCAGGAGGATACTTCAAGCTTTCCATTGTGCTCGACTCGTTATAGTCATTCAATTTATCCTTCTTAAGCAAAGAATAAATATTAAACGGATCCGCAGATTGTTTTTCATTATGATCATTTGGAACATCACCATCTATAGGTTTAGAGTTCTCCTCCTCAACCACTGTATCAGGAACCACACTCGCTTCATCTTCCCCTTGCATCTCCTCATCACTCCCACCAACATCTTCCTTAAAAGCTCCTTCAAACCGCTCCTCATCAGAATCGCTTTCCTCATCATTTTGTTTGTCAAAATCCGGAATCCATCCCGGAATCTCTTTAGCTCGCACCGTAAATGCCTTACCTTGATAGATGATTTTGAATGACTCAAAGATATTAGACATACCCGTCGTGTACACACAAATTCTTTTACTATGAAAGTAGTCCTCCTCCGCGTTATCCACATTTAATAATGTCCCCCATTTAGATGCAATCCGTTTAAAGTGTTTTTGGACCACACTTTTAAAGGGATACCCTCAATTTCCACCCATGTAACTCTTCCATCAATAGTGAAATCGCTAGACGCTTGAATAAGTTGAGTGAACCAAGAATTAGTTCCCGCACATGACAAAAACTTCACTTTTGACTCCACCGAATTGAAAATAATCATAACCCACAAACCACCCAAGTATCTTAGTTCAATGTCGATAAAACCTTCATTCCCAAATACCACCTTCAAGTTAGCTAACGCTCCAAACTCCTTTACTTTACCATTTAAACAACATGAATATTCCTGTTGAT
This sequence comes from Artemisia argyi, assembly GCA_030686995.1. NCBI lineage: Eukaryota > Viridiplantae > Streptophyta > Magnoliopsida > Asterales > Asteraceae > Artemisia > Artemisia argyi. Next base: position 68,837,978 of record CM060704.1, on the reverse strand, counting down.
TCACACATGAATCATCAAGAACCAACACAGGGTTACTATTGCTCTCCCCATTCACATGAATCCGTCCTTTAACAGCATACGCATAAGAACTGGTATTATCCCTTTGTCCGTTATCTATTTTAACACCATTTGGAATGTCTCTAGGCTTCCCATTCTGACTGACATGTTTACTACTATTGTGCACCAAAGGCCTATTAAATCTAGCAACATTAGCATGAAGTCTATGACTACCAATCCACACCGTACACAAATTGTTAACCAAGCGCTCCACATTAAAAACATTTATAAAACGAACAAAACCAAATCTCTTACCAGCCTTAGATCTTCTATTAGGAATAAACGCATCTACCACATACCCATACTGCTTGCAAGCATTCCATAAGTCCTTAGAGCACACATGATCAGGGAAATTGGTAATGAACACCGAAGTGGAAATCCTCTGAACCTCATCCTCTTTGGTTCTCTTTTCCAGGTCTTTTTGAAATGGGTTACCGATAGGCTTAGTGACATTGTTTTTGTTTTTCTGAAAGGTCCAGGTCCATCCGTTAGCATCAGTATTGTGTGATAATCTTCCCATCTTGAATGTCCCAATCCAGGATTTGATTGAAAACTGGACGAAAATTGATAATCTTCGTTCCTAGCGTCTTGCTATAATGGTTATAGTCTGTCGTTCGGAAAAAAGAACTCCTTCTAAGTGGAATGTAATTAGAGTAAAGTTATATTATTATACTCCCTCTGTCTCATATTTATTGTCCATATTTCCTTTTATGGATGTCTCAAATTAATTGTCCACTTTCCTTTTTAGGTAAAAACTAGAGAATTTAGTAGGAGAATATTCCATTTGAGTGGTTGTGATTTGTAGTGTTCCCACTTTTATTAAACTTAGTAATTCTTGTCTCCTGACAATAATTTTGAGACGGAGGAAGTACTTAACTAGTTTAAGACTCGTATAATACACGGGCCGCTTAAATTTGAAAACTAAGAGATGTGCATCATATATAAGCTATTAACAATTGACCCAATCTCACAATCTAGTTATTGATCTATCTTACTCTCATATAAAACATACATCATTTAGTCTTGCGATCTACAATAACCCTTTAAAAACATGGGTTAAACATTAAATTACTTCCCGCCGCATTAAGCAGTCATTGTGCTAGTTAAACAATAGGGGAAATAATCCCTGCAGTGAACTGCAGGGAATGTTCTCTGCTGTAGTGCATAAACCAGGGACTAATGATGTACAATTGTAAAAGTTAAGGGCTGCAGAGTGAAAATATTAAAACCACTTTAAAAGTGCACCACAGGTAACTGCAGTGATTTTTACAGCAGGGATGTCGGGCCCTAAACAATAACCCATGTTTAGCCTATAAAGACAAAATAAACAGCAACAAAGAATTTTTAATTGAACAAATTACTTCATGGCTATCAAGTTGTTCCCAAAATATATCACCATATGAATCTAAACTCCAAATCTATGGTTCATATAACTTAAAAATAATTTCACATGAAGATAATATCAAACTTTGAATACATTAAACATCACAGTTTACATACAAACTATCTAATGAAGAATCGTTTGTCTTTTGACCGAAATTGATGATGATACGAAACAACCAACAAAGCTAAAACCAGAAATTTGTTACCAACAGTTTATAAACTATCTAATGACCGCAGCAAAAACTACATTTCAAGTTTTAAGTAATTCCTTAAAATTTTACAAAAATGCTACATGTCATGTCCTAATTCAAAAAAAAAAAAAAAAAAAAAAAAAGGGAAATTCTAGAAATACGCCCAAAATTGAATTTGGGTTCACAACAGAATCAAAAACATCAAAAATTCTCATTTTGCTCATGTGTGACGTGCTACTGCGCGACCCCATTCAAAATTTGACACTTGTCATATTTTGAATGGGGTCGTACATTTGCCTTGCTCGACTGGCAACTGTGCGATTGTGCGACTCATTCAAAATGTCACGAGTGTCAAATTAGCACGGTTGCACATGATCAAAATTAGAATTTGCAATATTCTTGACTACATTATGGACACAAATTCAATTTTAGGTGTATTTTAGAAATTTTCCCTATTATGCTTGCTACACCCTCACGGCCTCACATAGTTGTAAAAAATTAATTTGTTTTATAGACATTATTTTATATGCAAGGACAACAAAAGTGATCATAATGTATTTTCATATGAAATGGACCAGCAGGTAACAAAAGGGAAATTTTTTTATTAATGTACTATACTTGGCACAAATATCACTTTCGCGTAGTGAACAAAAATTTTTTTTTTCTGTACACTAAAGTTGATATTTTTGTCTTTTTTTAAGTATTATAACTATTTTACCCTTCTAAATTACAAAAATGGTCCCCGTGAGTTTGCGAAAATTGCGACCACTGTCCCTAGGATAAATTACATAAATGGTCTCTGTCGTTTGGAGAAAATTGCGTCCACCGTTCATTTTTTTTCTAAATTCCTTTTTGTCTCTTTTTTTTTTTTGAAATTCCTTTTTTTGGAAATAATTTAGAAAAAAAAAATGTTTTTGTGACATTTTCAAAAAAATTCGGCAAAAAATATTTTCGAAAACAAAATATTTTCAGAAAAAAATATTTTCGAAAAAAAATATTTTTGAAAAAAAAATATTTTCTGCAAAAAAGTTATTTTCTGAAAAAAAAATATATATTCGAAAAAAAAAATTTGAAATCCATTCATATATTTTGAAAAAAAAAATATTTTCAAAAAATAAAATATTTTTGAAAAAAAAATTCGAAAAATTTTTTTTTGAAAAAAATATATTTTTGATTAAAAATATTTTCGAAAAAAATAATTTTGAAAAAAAGATATTTTTGATTAAAAATATTTTCGAAATAAAATAATTTTGAAAAAAAATATTTTTTAACAAAAAATATTTTCGAAAAAAAATTATTTTTGAAAAAAGAATTTGAAAAAAAAATATTTTTGAAAAAAAAAATTATTTTCGAAAGAAAAAATATTTTAGGATTTTTTTTTTTTTTTTTTTTTTTTAATTTGGAAAAAAAATAGGGATGGTGGACGCAATTTTCTCTAAACAACAGGGACCATTTATGCAATTTAGCCAAAGGACATTGGATGCAATTTTCAAAAACTCAAGGGTAAAATGGTTATTACAGAATTTTTTTTATCTTTATTACACAAAGAAAGACATAAATGTCAACTTTAGTGTACATAAAAAGATATTTTTTGTTCACTACGCGGAAGTGATATTTGTGACAAGTATAGTACATTAATAAAAAAATTTCCCGGTAACAAAATACAATATAAAAGTCTCATAAACATGCCAAATGATGAGTCAGTTAGTCTTGAAATATATCAGCTAAGCATCACTTAACTTGAAGATAGATAACATTACATCAATACATTACTAACTCGGTGTGGCTTTGGGCCACGCATTTTCCTGCTATCTACTCGTTGGCTGCCCCAAATCTTGATCCAAATTCGTGTGATATTCTATATTGGAGGAACCTGAATGGGGATCTTAAATCATTCTCAGTTGGTTTTGTTTGGGATTCAATTTGGGCAAGGGATGTCGAGGTTAACTGGTTGAATGTTGTATGGTTCTCCCATTGCATTCCTTGGCATGTCTTCCATATTTGGTTGGTTGTTAGACGAAAGTTAAAAGCGCAAGATGTATTGAGGATATGGGACGTTAGTGATTCTACTAACTTAAACCTGTTTCAATGCCCGTTGTGTGAGTTACAACTGGACTCACATAATCATCTTTTTTTCGAATGTGTGTTCTCTTCGCAGGTTTGGAATCATGTGAAGGTCCTAGCTAGCATGCAAAACATTGCACCTGTCTTGGTTGATATTTTGGAATAAATGATCCATAAAGCAAAGAAGAGATCGATAAGTGGTGTGCTTCTAAAGCTTGTGTTTGCCGCGTCGACCTATTTTATTTGGCAAGAACGTAACTTACGTATTTTTCAAAAGAAGAATTCTAAAGGTGTATTCGTCTTCAAGTTTAACTCTAAAGACGGGATAGACGCAATGCTTGAAAGTGGTATGTGGTTAATTCGCAACGTGCCATTAATTCTGAAAAAATGATCACCAGATGCGAATATTATGAAAGAGGATATGTGTAATGTTCCGGTTTGGATTAAGCTTCATGATTAATAAAATAGAAAGTTTAATATTTAATGGGAAGCTTGTGTTATTTGGTGATGATGGAAAGCAACTAAAACCTTGTAGATCAAAGCTTCTTATGCAAAAAGAGGTTATTGTGACATCGGTATATGAACCTAGTACTACTATGAAAAAGCAAGGGAAATATTCGGATAATGATGAAGTCGAGAATATTGAGATGACATGGGTCGATATATGGCTAACCCGAATCGTGCTGGTGGAGGAGCTAATGATGCAAGTCTCTATGAGTAAGATGATTATGATGGTTATGACGGTTACGAGTATGATTTTAATGACTTAACTAGGGAACAACTTGCTTTTTGTGACATGTGAGCCATACGTTCCGTGGTATAATGAGAAAGTAGTTTTAGTTTTGTTGTTGCCGTTTTATTTTAGTAGGTTCACAAGATTGACATGTATCTCTTATGATAGATTTTGTTTGAAGCACAATAGGTGCGTTAGTTTGCCTATAACGAGATGAGATGTGAGATTCACCATCATCTTATGTGCTTAATTGTTTTTTTGAAATAATATATTTTACCAGAGAAACTCTTTACAAAAAAAAAATTCATTTAAAGTTAAATGTTTATTTATTTATTTTATATAACATCGCCATTAATTATATATAATTCAAATAACCAAATGGAAGGCTTCACCTAATTAAAGATGACATCATATTCATATAATTATTAGAAGATAGGTTAGTGCACACGGTGCATTTCGCCGTGCACCTTCGCCAATCGAACGTGGAACCTCCCCAAGCCTCGCCGAGCTCGCCGTTCCACCGGACCCCCCTCCTCAAGCCTCGCCGTTTGGTGCCTCATTGTCTGCACGACGAGGGTAAACTCTGACAACTTTTTTTTTTCTTTCTTTCTTTGATTTGATTCATGTGTTTTTGTGTGTTTATCATTAAGATATAGAAAGGGTCGAATTTATTTGTTGTTTTTTATGTTTTGTGGCTGCAGTTTCTTGTGACTGCGGATTTTATTATTTTTTATTTTTTATATTATTTTTTTTTTTGCGCGAAGGGAAATAGGGTTTTGCAATCTTTAGTGGTATTATAAAACATTGCGCTTGGTTTGTGATAAGTTTAACAAGGTTGGACTTGGGCTGAATTATAAAATATTGGGCTGCTATAAAAAAATAGAAGGCTGAATTATAAAACATTGGGCTGCACTGTATCGGGCTTTTTTTTTTTTTTTTTTTTTTTTTTTCCTCTAGATATCGTTATTTTAAGTTGCATCTAATTTAATATGTTTTAACGTATTTTTATTTTTAATGAAATGAATTTAGTTTATTTGAAAATTTGAATAAAAAAAAATGTAAGTGATAGGCCCCAAATGAGTAAGTTGAGGTTAGTTGTTAATGAGGAGGAGGTTAGTTGTGAAAAGGTGTTAAGGTGATGTGGCACTCGTAGGCCCCAAAACTCACCCTAGTTGTTGCACCAAATGCTCTTAGAGACCCATACCCGGTTTTGGTTCAGGATCATTAAGATTCCCATGTAATCTTCATTATATATCTTCTAATAATAATTATTACTACGTTTTATATGTGACACTGACTACCTATTTAATATATCACCACAAATTTATCTCACATGTTTTAACCAAGACTTGAACTTACAATCATTTAAATTTGAGCTTCTCATACAACATGAGGTATCATCGAAACGCAGATATTACTATATATATTATTTACCAACTAAAACGACGTCGCACCTTCTACAGTATCCCAAGCCCAAATTCTGCAACCCATGTGATTTCGCGGTCCAATAGTCCCCTTGGCCCAGCTTCCTTTCTGGTTATAAGGATACCCCAGATTTTTCCAGAAACGTCTCCCTCCATCCATCTCCTTCATCTATAGATCATCAGCACGCAAGAGTTAGGGTTTCAACAGCTAGGGTTTCAATTTTGGGGTTTTTTAGAATAAAAAAGGTATGTAATTTTGATGTTCTTTTCTTTTATTATATATTCATATATATAGTGGTGAAGCTTGGATTTTGTAAGTGGGGGGTCGGGATCTAAATTTTTTTTTTCCTAAGGCTATATTTCAGGTATACCGAAATTTTTGGGGGGTCGAAATCGAATATACCGAAATTTTTCTACACGAAAACTATATACCCCTACATCGCAAAAAAAATTTCGGGGGGTCGGGCGCCCCCCCCCCCCCCCCTGGCCCCTATGAAGCTTCGTCTCTGCATATATATTAGCGTTTGTTATGAAATTCCTTTCCTGCTATAATACGAGTCTTAACTACAGAGGATGGTGAAGTGCAAGGTAACAGCCGGATTTTTGAGGTATTTTTTTTAAATCTATTTGATTTTTGTAAGTTAATCAAGAGCCAAGTTATAAGTTTGTGCTTTTATTTATGGTTTAGTTTAATTGCAGGTTCCAACTTTTTTGACTGAGATTCGTGGATTACAAAGAAGGCTAGAGTAAAAAAAAAAATGTTTGATTTACAGTCATGTGTTTTTATTATTTTGATTTTTTTTTTCGTGTTTATTTGTTATGTGGTGATAACATGTGTTTTGTGTGATTACCCATTTCAGTTGATGAAGAAGCAAGAAGAGGTTCCGCCGCTGCACTTTCGTCACACCCGGAGCCGTATTTTTTATAGAAAATTTAGCTCAAGGTATGATCATTTAGTTTCTACTTTTATTTTTGTGACAGGTTTTTAGTTTGCTGAAATGGATTATAACCTTTTTACATGGTTATGTTGATTCATATTTTATGGTATGGGTTTTGCTGATCTGTTTGGGGGTGTTTCGATTAGCTTATGAGCTTATTTAGTTTTTGTAAATCTTACAAGTTTACTTTTTTAGGCTTATGATGTTATAAGATGATTATTAGCTAGATTTACTTTAGGGGGTGTTTTTCTAAAGCTTATTTGATGGATATAGAAGCTAGACGCATACTTAAAATTTGAAAAACCCAATTTTGTGGCCTTATGAGGTTATCCAACATGACCTTATGAGCTTATAAAGTCCTTAACCTCAACTGAATAAGCTCATAAAGCTGCAAATGTGAGCTTATCAGGAAATTTGAAAAACTATTTGTTTTTGGTTGTGCAAAAGCTTAAGATGAAAAGGCATGATATGAAAACCTTTTAGTTATTTGCCTTTTTGGTGATTTGCGAGAAATTGGTTGTAGCCCAGTTTTGAAGACATATAGTATTTCTATTTAAGGTATAATGGCTTCTATGGTCATATTTTTATTGTCTTCGGTATTCCGAAGTTTTTTGCGATGTTTTCGCTTAATTCATATGTGTGGCCACATCGTTGGCCCATGGTATTCCTGTTCAGCAACTCCTGTCATGGTAGTAAAAAACACTAACGTTCTTTTGAACCTTCTAATGCAGGGTGCCCGGATGTGGTTAGGCGTATGTGTGCAGGCCAGGGTATGCTTTTTTTTTTTCTTTTTTAGGCATAAATAAGATGATTTATTTGACTCATTATAAAACAAGACAAACCTGAATTGGACCCGTTTTCAGTTAAATGAGTTGCAATTGCCATCTTGGATTTGTTACTTTTCACCAGCAGTTTCTGCTTTTATTAATTATACATAGTTTCTTTGTGATCTTGGTAAAAGGTGGGTTCGTTTTGGAAGCGATCTAGAGCTGTTAGACTCACCTGGAATAATCACGATGAGGATGAGTGATCAATCTGCAGCAATAAAGCTTGCTACATGCGATGACATAGGGGACAAGTCGTATAATTATACTGATGTTGCGGGTGTTCTTATACAAATGCTTACCTGAAGACGTAATTGAGGTATGAAATAGTCTCTTTTCACAAAATTGAATCTTTTCGTTCTTGATGTTTACTTAATGCGCGTTATGACGTTATATCTCATGTAAAGCAAAAGATGATCCTGACATTAACAACAACCATTATGTATTGGTTCTTCAAACAACCAATGGATGATCAAAGACCATGTGGATCATCAGACAACAATAGTGGTAATCAGCTCGAGACGAGGTCAACTTCCACATCAGATAACACCGAGTCCGAATCATCAACAGACTGATGAGACTGGCAAACAGATAAGTTTTCAGTTTGAAGATTTCATTTTTTTTTCTCTTTTGCTGCTCTACATTTTTGTATCAAGATAAGTGAAACCAACTGCAGATTTGCTAAACCAAGCAATTGGTATGTATAGTTACAAAATTGTAATTGGATTGATGGAAACGGTATAATGTTTCCGTTTCTTTAGTTGCATAATACATTACATTTGTTGTTATTTGCTTCTTTAGACTATCTTTCCACTCTAAATTTCCCCAATGAATGATGAACTAAACAACGTGCTTTGCACAAGTTATAACTCTTATGCTATTGTCAACATCCAGGGCAAATTATCGTATTTACAGCCATGGCATATGTAAGCAACTTTCCCGTGAACCTCATAGATACATTTTGTCTAATTTCTTTATCTCATCATCGATTTTTAACTTTTGCATCTTAATAACCGTAAGATTACAGTACCAAAAAACGGCCAACTTCAATGGCCCGCCACAACGCGGCGGACCAACACCCAACTCGTTTTAATGACACAACTAATTATCTCTACCCATCATCGTTAAATTTGTCGATTATCATGTTCGTATAAGTAGAATGAAATGATAAATAAATTTAAAACGTACTCATAAAACTTTCTCATGAAATTGGGTGGTCCAATTGAGAAAAAGCCTCTGTTTTTCATGGTCAAACAGAAAAGTTATCTCATCCACCATAATTGTTACATACCCTTTCTAGAATGATTTCAAAGTGAGTTATGATGCAATAAATTCTACTTCAAGCAATAACAATTTTATCTTCCACTCGATATTTAGCATTCTTGTGCCTTGTCACCTTAGGCTCACACTAGTTACCAACTTCATCCAACAGGCAACAGTTATATGCAAGAAAATTGATTTATGACTTACTTTACCATACTCGTGAAAATATTGTAATTCATGTCAATGTACCAATTTTTCAAGCACATATATTTACCTCACTATAAAAGTATAGTCCATAACTATTGAGCTTGTAGACATTTACCACACTTTTTAATGATTTTATGTATCATGCGAAGGTGATTTTATGTATCAGCCGTGTTATCCAACTATCAATATATCAAAAGAGGCTACCGAACTTGCAAATTGTTGATCGTTATACTAAATCTTGCAAAAAGACACTTTAGTGGTAGCCAAAGTCTTCCATCAATGTTGGTTCATGATCATTATTTTCAAATTGTATACCGTATACGATGTGCTAGTCAGCACTCAGCAGACATAACCTTTTATTATTGCCCTCTTTTCTCCTCATCCTCATTCGCTCACCACTACCGTAGAAAAGGTGCATTCTCGCTGATATGGACTTGTCGCCCTCTTCTCTTCACAATAAATTATCCCTTTCAGTGAGAGGTTTCATAGCATTAAATGTTGATACAAAAGTTAGGCGTTCCTTGTTTGGGTTCTTGTTCTCGTATCAATCAGATTTTAATGCTTGAGATCTGCGCACTAATAAAGCAAACAAACACCGTTATGCTTATCGTGGGATTGTCTCCCACGATTATCCTCCGGCGTGAGAGTAAGTAATCGATTTTAGGATTGTATAGAAGAGTTAGGGTTGTATATCGTACCTTTAATGAGAATTATGATATTCTTTATATAGGCACGAAATCCTTGTAGATTTCGTGTTCCTCACTCTTCGGCGTATAATGTCTATCCGGTCTATGGATCTTTATCCCATAAATAAGATATCCTTATCTAGACCATAAATAATGTATTTGGGTTTGGGCTTTCGTGAGCCCAAACTGTTAGCATGGTAGCCCAAATCATTGTTATGATAGCCCACTCGTGGTGGGCTTGGGCGTTAGTAATGTTCATTAATCGGGTTCGTGACCCGAATATGGACTATACGTCATCATGTCCCCCCAGTCTAGTATGCGCAGGTTTTAACCGCGGATGCTAGACTAGTAATATCAGCGGTAAGCGTGGCGGGGAAGATTCTAGTATTTCCCGCTAAAAGTAATATACGGTGTATCTAGTCTTAAAACATCCCACGTAGCCCTCGAAATACGTGAAAAAGTGCTTGTACCTGTTTGTATTCCAGCCATACGATGAAAGTAGTGGGATCTACGTGACGTTCATCCAAGGCAAGGGGAAACCCTATATAAAGGGTTCCCATTTTCACTGTGTTTATCACAGTAAAAAACGCCACTTTCTCCATTTTAAGAGTCGTCGATCAAGAAAAAATTAGTGTCTGTTAATGTAATTGCGTGTGCGCACCTTAGTCAAATCTTGTTTAAAAGATGGTTCGTCAATTAACTGAGTTCGTGTCTGAGATTGACGAGGATGAACTTCGTCAGTTCACCTCTGATTATTTCATCCCCCTCGCGGTGCACCCGGAAGTACCGGAGGCAGACACATGTATCGCAGACTTCCCTGAGGGGAAGATAGGGTTATACACACGCTTTTTCGAGTTTACGAATCAGGGCGTGCCCATATCCCTATTCTTGAGTGATGTGCTCAACTTCTATCGTCTACATATATCTCAGCTGCACTGTATAGGTGCGGCGAAGATAACAAATTTTGAAGTAAACTGTCGTTTACTTGCTATAAACCCTACCATCAATCTATTCCGCGCGTTTTACCACACAACGTGGTCAAACGGGTGGGTATCTTCTTCTAAGCGCCCAGGGCGCTATCAGTGTTATACTGAGAAAGTAGACGCCTTTAGGAGTTGGAGGGAAAGGTTTTTCTGGGTAGATGATACGGTGTTCCCTTCACTCTTTGAGTTTTATACTCAAGGGACGCTGCCAAAGGATGAGCGCCCCGGTCTCGGTACGTACAATGTGGAGGATGCGGAAACCATTAATGCTAACCATATCCCCATCAACTCCTATCCTGAGGAGTTTTTGGTTCATATGGGAATGACTCGCAACTATTTCCATGGTTTTGACGAGGTGCCAAGTGCCAACATTTCTAGATGAAAGCGGCCGGGGTGGGTGCTTGTCCTTTCTTTCCTTCGCATATGTAGTGTAATTGCCCTTTCATATTGTGATTTTAATAACTAAATTGTTCTCTGTTGTTTGTTCATGTGTTGCGCAGAGATGGACTTGTTTGTCGTAGTGAAGTTGACAAAGCCCTCGCAAGTGACTGTGGGTGTGTGCCCACTGAGGGAAGGTGAAGTACCTATTTTGGAAGCCACAACCGGACGTCTTCTGGAGCCTATGCAAGAGGAATCATCTGATGTTGCGCAGCCCTTACTGAATGCCACTCCGGTGCAGACTGTTCCTGCGCAGGGAGTGCCAGCTTCCGAGCCTGCGCTCACTGAATCGTCTGAAGGTGCTGGGATCCTCAAGGTGGATACCAATTCTGAAGAGGAGCGCCAGGGTGCCAAGCGCAAGGCCTTGGATGATGGTGGTGAAGGTACTTCGAAGCGCAGGCGCCATACTATCATTGTGGATGAGTCCACAGATGATGAGGCTTTACAATCTGTGACTGGGCGTGACACTGCAGAGACCTCCTCTCCTATGTAAGTGATAATGTCGCAGTTATTCTTCATTCTCCTTTAACTATTGATATAATGTCTTGACTTGTTGTTTTTTGTATGCAGTGACAAGGCTGCAGGGGGTGATGCAGCGTTCGTTGAGGAGTCGGTGCCACCGCAGGTGACTCATTCTCAGGTGGAGGAGCTGTTGAAGGCGAGTGAAGAGATGTCCGCGCAGGAGCTGATGGAGGAGTTGGGTGCGGCTGCTGATCGTCAAGCTAAGTTGGTTACTCAGCTCAAGGCTCAGTATGCTGGTGAAGGTAGCAGCCTTGCGCAGAAGGATGAGGAAATTACGCTGCTGAGGGCGCAATTGGCTTATGCACGGGCGGATGTAGAGTCAACAACTGCGCACGCTAGGATGCTTGCGGATGAGAGGTTGGCCTTGATGGTTGAGGTGAAGCGCGAGCGTGCTGCCCCTGAGCAGTACAGATCTAACTGCGCATGGGGGCTGAAATACTTGCAAGAGAACAGAAGCAAGCACTTCACCCAGCTTGATGAGTTCCGCCATTTTGTAGAGACTGCTCTGGAGGCGCAGGAAAGTAAGCTGCGCAAGTTGAGCATTGAGTATTATGAGGAGCTGTACCCTCATCTAGTGTCTGCCATTGCTGAGCGCAGGTATTTATGTCTTTTTGATTTATTAACCAACTGTTTGCTCTTTCTTCCTCTGAAATTGTGCTCTTTTAACGCTTGTCTTGTTGTATTCTTAGGTGGTTGATCAGTCACGGTCTTCGCCTGGCCGCCATGGGTATACTAGAGTCCCAAGAGGTTGTGGAGGCCTTTGGGAAGGTTGTGGAGTGTGCTATGGCGCGTGGCAAGGCTGAGGCCGTAAAAGAGCTGCACAAGGGGAAGATACTGACCGTATCCCCCGCGGAGGTGCCAGGGTATACTGGGGATGGCTATGCAGAATTGGTTGCAGCCATGGAGAAGATGAAAGTCTTTGATTTCCCCCACATCGCCCAGCTGGAGCGCGACCAGGATTACCCTATCAGCGTAATTATGCAAGGGTTAACCCTGGCAAGGCACATAGCTGATGATGTTGAGGCACAGCCTGACTTCTTTTTGAAGCCGGATGAGTCACAGCTACGGGTGCCCGTCTTTGCGCGCCCACGTGATATGTTGAACCCCTTTCCCCTTGAGAAGGAAGTATCATTGAAAAAGTCCTTAGAAGCCCATGCTACAAGGCTTGCACGGAAGAAGGGCGTGAAAGGGAAGGCCATCTCGTGTGGTGTTGGTGCGGCCCATCTACCCAGGTCTGATGGAATTCCTGTCAGCGTGCCGACTGTGTCGCAGGAGGACAGCAGCTTGCTGAGAAGGCTTGATGAGGCTGTGCAAGTAGTGTCTTCAGCTAGTAGCTCAGGGCATAGGCGCGCTCGCAGTATGTAAATAGCATCATCTTTTTTGTAAATGTTGATTTTGTAACTTGTATAAACTCGTGGTTTTGGTGAATAATAATATTTAACTTTGTACGTCTTGTTTGTATCATTTTGTACTTAGATTATTTGTCTTTTCGTGAAAGACTTGCCAAGAGTCAAATTGAAACCAAAACGTACTTAGGAAAATTTGTATTAAGTCCATAACTTAATAAATATATGTGAATAAAAATTCATAAGTGTATGGACAAACTTGCAGTGTGCTGCAAATACCATATCAAGGAACCAAAATTCTTGGCTCCTAAATTGCTAAACGTGCACAGTGTGCGTTGTTGCGTATCCTTCGTGGGATGCACATTAAACTTACTTCAACGTCTTAAAAGTAAGGTGTTTAGCAAGGAGGCGTGTTCCAATGTTGATGGGTTTGCAACCCTCTTACTCAACGAGTTATTTAGTAGGTTTACTCATCCTTTCTGCCATCATGGGTCTTAATAAGTGCATGCACGCCATGTAAGCAAAAATATAAAGTAAAAATATTGAGACATAAATAAAAAATGTAAGCAATAAAGTTAAATGTGTTGTGGAGTTAGCTAGAAACCACAACGTTTTATTGATTCTTGCAAGTTTTTGAAAATAAAAGACAATTCCCTAAAAAAGAAAATGTAAATACACAGACATTTATTAGGCACTATACTAAAGTGCGGAGGTGTCGGTGTGTGGGCTGTAGCCTTTCCTAAAGATAGCATCTCTTGAGATTGCAAATATTCCAAGTGCGCTCTAGCTCATGGTCATCCATATCACGCACCTTGTATGCGCCTTTGCCTAATGCTTCTGTGACCTCGTAGGGTCCTTCCCATTTTGGTCCAAGCTTTCCCGTGTCTTCTGCGTGGCTTGCATCATTGGCACGGTACACAAAGTCTCCTGGCCTGAAAGAAGTGTTTCTGACTTTTGCATCATAATACTTCTTCATCTTTGACTTAGCTCTTGCCTCACGTATAGCTGCCCGTTCGCGCCTTTCTTCCAACAGATACAAGTCTATGCGTCACTCGTCATCATTTGTTGTAACGTTGACTTCCGCTGTGCGGATTGTTGGCATTCCAATTCCGGCTGGTATGATAGCTTCTGTCCCATAGACGAGAGAGAATGGTGTATCTCCAGTGCTAGTTTTGATTGTTGTGCGGTGCGCCCATAGAACATGCGACAATTCGTCCACCCATCTTCCTTTTTGTTTGTCAAGACGCGTTTTTATTCCTTCACCCAGACTACGATTCGCGCGTTCGACCAAACCATTGGTTTTTGGATGCTTAACTGACGCGAAGTGTTGTGTAATATTTAATTGTGCGCACCAGTCTTTGAACGGGTTGTCATAGAATTGCTTTCTGTTATCCGAAATAATTTCTCCAGGTAGGCCAAAGCGGCATACAATGTTGTCCCAAACGAAGCGTTTGACTTGGTTGCCTGTGATACTTGCCACTACTTTTGCCTCAATTCATTTAGTGAAATAATCTATGGCCACTATGAGGAATTTTAGTCCCCCTGCTGCGATTGGGAAGGGACCTGCAATATCAATACCCCATTTATAGAATGGCCATGGTGAGGTGATATGTGTCAGCTCTTGTTGTGGTCGGCGCGGGATGGGTCTGTGGACTTGGCAGTCGCTGCATCTCTTTATCATGTCCCGCGCATCGCGATGCATAGTAGGCCAATAGTATCCTGACCGCAAGGCTCGTGCTACAACGGACCGTGGTCCTGAATGCATGCTGCATGAACCAGCGTGGATCTGTCGGAGTACGTAATCTGCCTGAAGAGGTCCAACGCACCGAAGCCATGGTTGTAGGAATGAACGTCGGTATAGGATACCATCTCGAAGTTCAAACCTCTGCGTTGTGCGCCGTATCCGTCGAGCGTCTTTCTGTTCTTGTGGTAATATCCCCTTGCTTAAGAATTCGATGATAGGTGTCACCCAAGTAGGATTCTGCTCTTCTATCACCGTGGATATCTCCATCTCTGAGATGGATTTGTTCTTCAAGGTCTCTACCAATACCTGTTTTGATAGGTGCGTAAAGCTTGTAGATGCAATTTTGCTTAGTGCATCTGCTTTCCTGTTTTCTCCTCTAGGAACTTGTTTGATGGTGAACCTGTCGAAATTCTGGATTAGAGACTTGGTTTTTTCGAGGTATTGGATCATGTTATCCTCCTTAGCCACATATTCGCCTAACACGTGATTGGCTACTAACCGGGAATCGACATTTGCCTCTAGGTTGCGTACACCCATTTGAGTTGCAATGCGTAATCCAGCAAGTAGGGCTTCATATTCTGCCTCGTTGTTTGTGGCTGTGAATTTAAAACGTAATGCGTAGGTGAATTCCATTCCATCTGGGCTAGTGAGGATAAGGCCTGCGCCTGACCCATCCACATATGAAGATCCGTCTGTGAATAGAACCCATGGTTCTTGCAATTCTACCTTGCTTGTTGAAGGTGAAGTATTGGTATCAGGCTTCTCAATGATGAAGTCGGCTAATATCTGCCCCTTAATCGCAGTGTGTGGTCTATAAGAGATGTTATGCTCGCTCAATAACACACTCTATTTTTGTAGTCGTCCCGATACGTCAGGTTTAGAGATAACTTGCTTGATAGGTTGGTCAGTAATTACAGCTATTGGGTGTGCTTGAAAGTATCTGCGTAGTCTTTTAGCTGCGAATACTAAAGCTAGGACCAGCTTTTCCATGGCAGTATAGTTAGTCTATGTCTTCTTGAGCGCTTTGCTTACAAAGTATATTAGTGTTTGAACGGAGTTCCTATCTGTTAATAACACCGCGCTGACTGCTCCATAAATTGCAGACAAATACATGATCAATTCTTCCCCTGGTCGGGGTGCGACAAGTTTGGGAAGTGCTGCTATATGTTGCTTAAGCTGTTGAAAAGCTTCTTCCGCTTCCGCAGTCCAACGAAAGTCTCCCTTTTTTGTGCACTTCGTGAGTGTCTTAAAGAGAGGGAGTGACTTATCTGCTGATTTGGACAACAATCGATTTAGCCCAGCTAACTTACCGTTTAATGACTGGACTTTTTTCAGTGTGCGTGGTGAAGGGAGTTCGATGACAGCTTTTGTCTTTTCTGGGCAGGGCTTAATGCCATCAGGTTCTATCAAATACCCAAGAAACATGCCTTCTGTAGCGCCAAAAGTACACTTCTTGGGATTTAACTTCATGTTGATCCTTCCGAGTGTTTTGAATGTTTCCTCAATGTCGCGCACCAATTCTTCTTCGGTATGACTCTTTATGACAAGGTCATCGACATAAACCTCCAGGTTGCGACTTACTTGTTTTTCAAACGCATTGTCCACCAACCGCTGGTATGTTGCTCCTGCATTCTTTAGGCCAAAGGGCATTTTTGTATAACAATAGACCCCTTGACTTGTGTGGAAGGCTGTTTTCTCTTCGTCCTCCTCAGCCATCTGAATTTGGTGGTACCCTTTGTATGCGTCTACGAAACATTTAAAGGGGTATCCACACAAAGATTCTACCTTCCAGTCTATCTCTGGTAGCGGGTAACAGTCTTGTGGACATGCTTTGTTAAGATCAGTGAAGTCCACGCACATTTAAAAGGGTATCCACACAAAGATTCTACCTTCCAGTCTATCTCTGGTAGCGGGTAACAGTCTTGTGGACATGCTTTGTTAAGATCAGTGAAATCCACACACATTCTCAAACTGCCATCGCTCTTTTTTTACCATTACTGGGTTAGAAAGCCAGTCATGGTAGTAGACCTCCCGCATGATGCCTGCGTCTACAAGTTTGTGTACTTCCTCCAGAATGGCTTTTCCACGATCTAGAGCCTGGCCGCGCTTTTTCTGCCGTATTGGAGGATATCCTTGTCGGATTTTTAGCTTGTGCTCCGTGATAGATCGTGGCACTCCAGTCATGTGCTTTGGTTCCCATGCAAAGATATCTAGGTTCTTTTGCAGGAGTGCGCACACAGCTGCTTTGCCTTTGTCAGACAGCGACCCTCCAATTGATACTTGTTGATCTGGGTAGTCAGGGTGAATTGCTTAGGTTTGACACTTTGGCTGCGCACTGTTCTGGAATACTCTCCGTTTCACTTGTCACCGTGTTGCATTCTTTAGGTGACACAGCGGTATTGTAGAGGGTCACAATACCTCCATCTACTGGGAATTTGAGCATCCCATGCGCTGTTGATGGTACAGCGCGTATGGATGATATTCCAGGTCTTCCAATAATGTCGTTGTACGGTGAGGGAGATTTGATTACCATAAAGTTCATCCAAGCTGCCGTAGAGTGCTGCTCATTACCAACGACCACAAGTAAGCACAATTGCCCCATGGGCCATATCTTCTCTCCTGTGAAGCCAGTTAGCGACATCGTGGCCGGAATTAACTGACTTCGTATCTCAGGTCGCAGCCTCTTGAAACAATGTTCATACATAATATCTGTGGATGCTCCTCCATCGACATACATGCGGTGGATATCGTGACCCCCCGTATGTATTTCAATGGTGAGCGGCTCCACTACTACGTTGTCCGCAGCCAGAGTGGGGAAAGAAATTTCGTTCCCAAAGGAAAACTTTTGGCTGACTTTTTGCCTCGTCTTTCGCTGCCATGATTGTATCATATAGATGGTGTCAGCCTTGTCTTTGGGAATCTCTTTCTTTCCCCCATTCTTCGGTTTATCCTTCCCCTCTTTAATGTTTTTAACGAGGTGGTCCATTTTACCTTCCTTCACTAATTTGTCAATTAGTTGGCGCAGTTGGACACACTCGTTAGTGGTGTATCCCTTTTGTCCATGGTATTCGCAGTATCCGTTCCCTATGTGCCGATCCTCTGGGGTGCGCATTGGTGGAGGTTTCGGGAAGTTTTCACATTCTGTCACAAATATCTCCCTTGGGGTCTTCGTGAGTGGAGTGTACTTGTCGTTATCTCTTCCGCTCACCTGACTGCGATATTTCTTGCTTCGGTTGCTACTCTGGTCATTGGATTGTCTCCTGGGCTGATCTTGTGACCTATAATTTGAGTAACCTTTTTTGCTATCCGCAGCAGCTGCTTCTCCTTGGATAAAGGACCTGGTGCGCTTCATCAGTTCATCAAAGGTTTGGGGAACCTTATCGTTCAATCTCCTAATGAGCTCTGGATTGTTGATCCCATTCATGAACCCTGAGATTTTTAGCACTTCAGGACACGCCTTGACGTGTATACATTCGTCCTTAAAGCGCTCCACATAGGCGCTTGTGGATTCCCCTTGGCGCTGTTTTACTCTAGCCAGTTCAATAGGGTTCTTGTCGCACTTCTTTCTTTGAGTGAAGTTCAAATGGAATGCTTTCCGTGACTCTTCAAACCCGTTTATGCTTCTTCGTGGAAGCTTGCTAAACCAGGTTCGGGCGTTCCTTACCAAGGTGGAGTTAAACATATGGCACCACACAGGTTGTGGCCAGTTTTCGATAGTAGCGGCTGATTCGAAAATTTTTAGGTGATCATCAGGATCACCCGTCCCATCATATGTTTTAACATTGGCGGGCATGCACCTTCTCTTGTCATCCGAATAATCGCTGATGTGCCGCGTGAATGAGTCAACCTTTTGGCGGCGCCAAGGAAGAGATATATCTTCGTCTTTGATACGTGGGAATCGCACCAGGCTTTACCTCTCAAAGGATCTTGAGAAACTTACAACCCCCACCAGGCAGTGTACCTGATCGTTGTAGTATAGTATAGTGACAAGTACCAGGGGATTGATCGTTCAGCTAGGAATAGTGTCGCTAGGATTAGAAAACCTAAATACTAGTTCTAAAGGTGAGAGATGATTCTTTTTGTATTTTTATATTTTTTAGAAAGCAAGTAAAAATCTCGGGTTTGAAGGATTTGGGCGGAATTAGTTGCTAGTCAACTAACCCAATACTAAAAATGCAATCAAAATAAAATACTAAAAATGAAAATAAACTAAATTATACTAAAGTTGTGAGCAATAAATGGAGAAAATGTGTTTACTTAGATTTCACTACTCCTTAGACATCTTTTACACGTTAATTACTTGTTATAGTTGCATGGATGACGGATTGTATTCCTTAATACCATTCATGGGGTAGCGCACTTAACTCCCCAATTCTATGAGCTCTTATCTCCTCCTATGCCATGCCCAGCACAACCATAGGGATTATAAACAGTGGCTCATGCATTAAATACAACCAATAAAGACCTAGTGCACATCGGTTCATGTTTCCTAAGACGTTCAAGCATGTTACCATTTGGAGATCTGCCAGTTTTCTTAAGCCTAACATTAAATTCATTCATCCAAAACAATTATAAACAAGTAATTTACACATAATTAACATCTAGGTTTCATTAGATCCAAGCAAACACAAGATAGATCTAGCCTAGCATGATGGAATTAAGACAAGAACAAGAGATAGACAACCAACACATAGACATATTGATTGAATTAAAAGAATACTTATCTCAATTACACATGAAAGGTATCAAGGGTTTAGAACCCTTGAAAAACCTGTAAAATTCGCACCAAGTTCGTACTTAGGGTTTCTCCAAAACTTCTCTCTTTTTAATGTGAAAATTAGAAAACTATATATAGGAAATAGGGTCTGACGGCGTCAAGACAAAGCT
Source organism: Artemisia argyi (assembly GCA_030686995.1). Lineage (NCBI taxonomy): Eukaryota > Viridiplantae > Streptophyta > Magnoliopsida > Asterales > Asteraceae > Artemisia > Artemisia argyi. The sequence continues at coordinate 68,818,288 of CM060704.1, read as the reverse complement.
TGTGACGCCGTCACCTCGCCGCCAAAACTTTTCTCGGACTGCCTTGATCTACTTCTGACGCCGTCATGTATTATGCATTTCTAGGCCGTCATGACTTTTACTCTTGACGCCCTTCTTCGTGACGCCGTCAAATCTGTACTGGGTCGTCATGGAAATTACTCTTGACGCCGTCAGGAATTCCTTCTTGACGCTGTCACCTACTGTTCCCAACAAGGAAAATTAAGACTTTGGCGTTTTCTTCACTTTTATGCTCCAAAAACGTCTGAATTGCTTCCTTTTCCAGATTTCTCTCCCAAAGTACCTAAAATCACAAAAGGAACGATTTAGGGCAATATTTGATCAAATAAGTTCAATTCCGGGCTTAAATGACCCCCTAAAAGTGGTTCATTTTTCGCCTCATCAGTCTTCTTCCTCGCGATGTCTTCCCCTGGACTTCCAGTGTCCTGTTTCTTTGTCCTCGTTGTCCGAGGAGTCGCTTGATAAGGAGTTGTCCCTTTTGCGGCGCTTGCGCCGTTTCTCCTCGGAGTCCGAGCTTGGGGGGCTTTCACTTGGGGAAACTCGTCTCCCAAGCCTATCATGAATTCTTCTACTACCAGACCTTGAAGAGCTCTCGCTTGGTGAGCGTTGCCGTCCAAGTCTATCCTGTATCCTGCGGCTACCAAGTCTAGCATGGACATTGGTACGCCTTCCATTATCTTCATACTCTCCCGAGTATTGTGAATCAGACGCTTCACCATCTATAGCTATCCTTCCAACTCTAGCGAATACTAGAAGTCTACGGCTATCTTTTTCGCCCCCCCCCCCCCTTCCGGTAGCGCGGTGGAGATGTTTCGTATTCTGGGCCAAAGTTAAGTCGGGCTTGCAGGCTCTGACTTGACCTTCTTCTTGCCTCCTCTTGCATGAGGGTAGTTAAGGTTTCATAATTTTGAGACACAAAATTACTTAGCGTTAATTCAGGCGCATCCTCCTCTAGTGCGAGGATATTTGTCTCCACATTAGGTCCCCTATCTCGATTAGGTGCGCATGGCGTCACAGTGTTGTCCACAGTAGGTGCCGTTTGATGGGGAGTAGTGAAGAGAGTGCGTTGAAGATCTTCAGCGCTTGGGGGCACCGTGGTGGTCTGGGTAGAGGTCGAATTAGGGTTGGGCCCGATTCTTGGTGACCAGGCGCATTGGTTGTTCCAAAGGCCTGCCTAGAGGTCGAATCTTGATGTTTCCTCCTCTGGGGGTCACCATGTGTTTTTTCCAACTGCGGAGTCCGCTGGCTTGAGTTTTTGTGCTTCGTCATTCTAGTTCTTAGTGTAGGGTCCCACGGATGGCGCCACTTGTTGATACAAAAGTTGGGCGTTCCTTGTTTGGGTTCCTGTTCTCGTACCAATCAGATCTTAATGCTTGAGACTTGCGCACTAAGAAAACAAACAAACACCGTTAGGCTTATCGTGGGATTGTCTCCCACGATTATCCTCCGGCGTGAGAGTAAGTAATTGGTTTTAGGATTGTATATAAGAGTTAGGGTTGTATATCGTACCTTTAATGAGAATTATGATATTCTTTATGTAGGCACGAAATCCTTGTAGATTTCGTGTTCCTCACTCTTCGGCGTATAATGCCTATCCGGTCTATGGATCTTTATCCCATAAATAAGATATCTATATCTAGACCATAAATAATGTATTTGGGTTTGGGCTTTCGTGAACCCAAACCGTTAGCATGGTAGCCCAAATCATTGTTATGATAGCCCACTCGTGGTGAGCTTGGGCGTTAGTAATGTTCATTAATCAGGTTCGTGACCCGAATATGGACTATACGTCATCATTAAAGGTTTGTCAAGGTCATCCTACCACTCACCTGTTTGTAACTAAACTTGTGATTTCATTTGGTCTTCAAAATTGTGCTTATTCAGTTTCAGTATCTTGCAGTTTCTTGAATTGGTTCTTTTTGGGTGTCAAGTAATGGGTGTGGTTTAGAATCAAATTCACTCGAGTAAGTTCAAGCATCTAGCTAGGACTACGAACTTGTTATCCATTCAATAATGACAAACATCTTAGTTTGTATCACAAATTCACAATCAATATAATGTATGGAAATTGATTGGAAGGCCTTAAAATGTGACATTATATGCCTAAATAGATATGGCAATAAGTTATTGGTTTATGGAGAAGCGATATTATTGCTATCACCAACAGGATGCTAACAAGTTTAGACATATAATTAAGCATACCAATTAGGCATGTCAATCAATGCTTTGTATAACTTCACTAGAAAAGGTTGTTTAGCTAGCTACCAAGACTTGGTGCAACTTCTTCCTGCATGTCATATGCAAGCCCTGTTGTGGCGTTGTCCAAACATTAGTTATCTTTAGTTAGGCTTAAGAAATAAGAATAAGATCTATAATTACATATTCAATTCTTCTTGGTACAATAGAAGCCACTCAGAATAGAAATGACAAGTCACTGAAAAGAAATGAAGCCTAAAACAACACACTAGATCATGAGGAGAATCACACATGTTCAGAAAGATACAAATGGTATAGACATCACAGAAAGGATGATATGTGTTCATGTGTCACTAGTTTAAGGCTGAGGTCACATTTTTTAAACCATATTTGTGTCATCACTCACGTGCAAGTGTGCAACACACATCCAAACTGGCCTCAAGTTAAAATCATGCAATGAAATGAACCTTCCCTTTTGAAAACTACCATTTCAGCCCATCAACTTTGGTGAGTGACAAACTAGTCCAATAATTGCAAAAGGCCAACAAGAAAGTAGTTAAACTAATACTTTTGAGAAACTTTGCTACATTACTCCATTCACTTAGAATAGGAGACAACTTTTCAAATACAACCCACAAAATAAAAAAAGATAAGAAAAAAAAAAAAAAAAAACCAAAACTTCCCTACCACATAAAAAGGTCACATGTACCAACTAAACCCTACAAATTGACCCAACAAAAGAAAGAAAAATGAAAGAAAATTATATAACATAGGTAGATTTTCAAGATCTAAGGTTAAGGGCAGTTTGGGTTTTTACCAGGGCCCCCATAGTAAAAGTAATGACCCCAATCACTATTGCTCCCAGTTTGGACATCATAACAGTTGGATTGTTCTGTGAAGGTGCCAATATCTTTTGGAGCTTTGAGATTATTCTCTTTATCGACGACTTGTATGTTTCTGAAATAGCTTGCTTTTCCGAACCCTTCTTCAGGGAATCGACCGCTGCCCATTTGAGTTGACGTGTGTTGACCATCAGGCTCAGAGTTGACCACCTCACCACCCCATTCGATCATTGATGCACTGTCGGCCAAGTATGAGAACAAGAACGATGGCCAGTAACCTAACACATATCCGTTCCCAAATTGCATCCACCAATTTCCTTCTTTTTGATCCTGAAAAAATCAACATTTAATAAGTTATGGTCCATTTCAGCTCATTTATATTTCATGGGGCTAACTAGATGTCCCAATTTCAACCCATGTGGGGCTATAAGATTAAAAATAAAAACAACTTAAAGGGAAATGAGTTGAACATGTTTGTCAGTCACCCATTTCATCATGGATCCATTTGTAATCATAATGATTAATGACCTCCAAGACCAATTTATGTAAATTGGTAGCATCATTTGCTGCCAATTTTTAAATACTTGCGTTGGCAGCAGATTCCATTGATCACAGACACACCACTAATTATGTCAGTGTGAAAACCAATGAAGATGCCTAAGATTCTCAACATTTGTTCTAAGATTAGATACTTAATCTCTTATTCTATGCCGTAGTTTATTAAAATCAAGAAGATGGAAAAACTATGAAAAAAGGTGCCACTTTTTCTTGTAGTGTGAATTTAAAAATAACTTACGAATAGTGCTATGTTCAAAGAATAAATAAATAATAGTGGACATTGAGGTCCAGACCAAAGTCAGTGGGTTGAATTTGGAAGTTACCTTCCAGACAAGGATACTAATATCGTATTGCGAATTTCTATAACCCGAAACAGGGGAGATGCTTGCGCCCATTGCTATGTTGTTGTTGATTTGAATAAATCCTGAACATAGTAGGTTGTAGCATCCAGTTGCTTGATATGCATCACTCTGTAAAAAATTAGAAAAACGAAATCAAGAGCAAGCTTTAAACAAGTTCCCGTTAAAAAAGGTCAACCATGGGGCAAGTTACAAAAATCATACTATGACATTGTGTTTTGAAATTCACAAATAATCATTTTCTATTTTTTTTTTTTTTTTTTTTTTTGAAAGGCAATAATCATTTTCTAATATTTGGTCATAGTCAAAATGATTTCGGTTACTTTATTATTTATGGGTCGAAATTACTACCAAAATTTAGAAGTTGTAGAAAATCTCATTCTGTTAATCTAATCAGTAATCATTAAGGCTCATTTTACACCATGCAGCTTTGTTATGCTGAGTATCAAATTCGATTATTTCATTCACATAATCACTATCATAACATAATGCTAAACACTAGCCAAATATACAGGATGCTGTCTGTACTTACAGTCCAGTAAGTAAAGAGTCTTGTGTTATTATCACCATACAGATCCGGGCTGACCTGAAAATCATCCACATTTTATAATCAGATTCAACATTGTAGCTATCAACACTTCAAATATTGCTACCAAGTGCAAATTATATGTGTACCTGCCAACCAGCCTCAATGCTGTTGAGATCTTCACCAAAGGAACCACCCAAAATCCAAATTTGAGACAAACTAAACTCATTCGCTTGTTGTATTTTCGGTTCCCAAACATTCATGGTAGCTTTTGCTCCGTAGAATTTGTCTCCTTCCACATAGGCAATTGCATGCTACATTTCATAAAATAACACAGACGGCCAAATTAAACCCTTAAACCAAAAACTCCAAATTTCATACAAAAGTAACACAACTTTTTTATCCATCTGTTTTAGCTCAATCCAATTCAATAAAACCATACACTTTTACAATTAAAGTAAAAGTAATTTTGCTAACTATTCACCTGATGTCCACCTTGATTAACGAGATCAGGATCAGCAGATTTCGGGATATTATTAGGCATAGCCATGCTTGTATGTTTCTTTTTTCCGTATCTTTTAATGGAACTTGCTCTCAAAACATCATCTTCTTTTGTTCTTCTTATCGGAATTGTACCTTCATCGCACATGCCGTTCACATGCCATAGCTGCTTGATTGTGTTTTCTTTTACTTTAGATTCTGTGTTCACTTTGTTGTCATCATAAAGTCCTTCTGGATGATAATTAGGCCTCATCTACACGACCGAAATAAATAAATAAATAAATAATGCAATAAGTAACGAATGATTATAAAATCTTGTATAATTATAGCTTTGAAGATACCTGAATTTTGTGGTCTTTAAGAAATGGATGATCAAAAGCTGGTTGATGAGAGATGTGTACACAATCAATGATATCCCCATCTGGGCTCTGCCAAGTAATAATAAAACACGAGTGTTGAGTACCAATAATTTCATATTTGAGTACTAAATATACCAATTTTTTAAAAATCTTGCAATCACTATATAAATCAACAAAAGTTAGAAGTAACTAAAAAAAAGCAAAATGTATAAGCAGAAACTATATTAAATCATTTTATAGTTACAAGTTTACAACTATATACCTTTTTCTAGTAAATTGCCCTAAAACTAACACATATTAGAGTATATTTTTAAAATTAGTAAGCAAAATGTAAAAGCCAAAGTTATGGTAAAACAAATTGCCATATACGATATAGTGATATACCAATAAATTACCCAAAGAAAAAATAAATAAATAAATAAAATAATAATAATCCAAAAAAAAAAATCCATAAAAAAATCCAAAAAAACCAACAAAAATTAAAGCATTTCTTTTTAAACTACAAGAAAAATGTATAAAAACACAAACTTTAATAAATCAAATTCCCAAAAAACCAACAAAAATTAAAGCCTTTCTTTTTAAACTACAAGAAGAAAAATGTATAAAAACACAAACTTTAATAAATGAACTCATACATTATTTTTTCACAGTAACACTTTAAATTCCCATAAAGACCAGCACAAATTAAACCATTTTCTTTACAAACTAAAAAACCAAATAAGCATATCCATCATTAATAACAAGTACTTCAAACAAAATAATTAAAAAATAACTTCAAATATTAAAAACCCAATAATTAATTAATACTTCATTTTAACAAACCTGGATGGTTTTGACAGGCTTTTTATTAAGCCGCTTTAAATGCTTATGAACTTGTAACTTCTGCCTGGTAGCTGGTGGGTTCCTAGCTGCGCACGTTAGCAGCATAAACCCCAAAACAAACAACACCAATGCTAACCTGCACGTGCTCATGCTTCGGCTAACATACGCATCTCCCATTTCTCAAAACCTCCAAAAAAAACCCCAAAACAAAAAGACAATATTTTTTTAACTAGTAATGATGCTAACATACACCATGACCAAACACTAACATACGCAGTGAGATTAAGGTTTTTCAGGACAAATGTTTTTGAGGAGGAGTGTTGTGTTTTTCTCTCTCACACAGATACACGCCTAGTAAAAGTGAGAGATTCTTTATGGACTGAAATATTTGTTTTTTGGATTTATAAACACGAGGGAGAAATGATGAAAAAGAAAAGGTACGGCTTGGTGAAAATGGGTGAGGATGAGTTTTTATGTCTAGAGCACCATTGGTTTTCTTTGTCGTTTATTGATTTTTGGTTTGACGGATTTACCCTTTCGACATTTCAAACTTGGTCTCTTTTTGGAAATGATAATACTATCCTCTATTTAATTGTAACTTTATTACTTTGATTTACAAGATTACATTATTTTTGGTTTACAACGTAAATGTAATTTAAACATTCCAACTATATCAAACTAGTAAATTCAGATTAGATAAACAAGTTGGATAGAAAATTTGAAATTAAATTGTAATTCAAAATTTTATAATTTAAAACATTAGTAATTATAAAATATTACTTTCTCCATCCAAAATTTATTGTCCTCTTTTAAAAAGTCTTTTTTTATCAACTTTAATATTTAATATTTTTGTTTGCGTTATACAATATTTGATAAAAATTATATCAATTAAAAATACATTTTAAAACCAATCCATTCATAGATTTTACAACAACTATTATACAACATAAACCAAAATATTTAAGATTAAAGTTGAAAAAATAAGACTCAAAAAAGATACTACCTCCGTCTCAAAATTATTGTCCACATTTTCTTTTTTGGATGTCTCAAAATAATTGTCCACTTTCCTTTTTAAGTAAAAACTAAAGAATATATTGAAGGAATATTCTTATTGAGTGGTTGAGATTTATAAAGGTCTCATTTTTATTAAACTTTGCAACTTCTCTTTCATGACAATTAATTTGAGACGGATGGAGTAATTATTTTGGGACAAAAGGAGTATTATTATTATTGTCGTTGTTGTTGATGTTATATACTCCCTCTGTCTCAAAATTATTGTCAGGAGATAAAAAAACACAAAGTTTAATAAAAGTTGGACCATTTTTATTTTTAACCATTTAAATAGAATATTCTCTTACTAAATTCTCTAGTTTTTACTTAAAAAAAAATGGACAGTTATTTTGAGACATCTCAAAAAAAAAATATGGACTATTATTATGAGACGGTGGGGTATTTTAATTTTATCAACGAATAATATAAATAATAAATTAGTTGTACTTATAATTCTTAATTATTAAAAAAAATATTAACTTCATTATTGATTTTTTTACATTTAATTTAAGCAATTTATTATTGTTATTTTTATAATTAATAATTTTTATTTATACTGAACTATTTATTATCATTATTATTAGAGGGGAATTATTTTACATACTAAAATTTTCTTATATACCAATCGACTCATTCCACTCTTCATATAAAAAGAAATCAATGTCTGAGATTAAAAGAATTTTAATATTTCACATATTTTTTGTAATTTAAATATCTTTTAAATTGTTAATCGTTAAGTGAAAATAATTACATTATCGAGACGAGCATTTAATTATCTTTCTTTCTATAGACGGTCACTTTGATATAATTTCGACAAAAAAAATCATTCTTTTCACTTTTTTCGTCTTTTTTCATCGTAGTTAAAACTTGCATAAGAAATCACATTTGATTAAACACTAATTTGAATATTCTAATAACACAAACGCGATATTAGTATTAAATCACATATTATATGTAATATCATATGTGATATTATTAGAATAATCAAATTAATGTTTAACCACATGTGATTTTTTTCATGCAAATTTAAAAAAAAAAAAAAAAAGTGGAAAACATGAAGGAAAAAAAATTATCGAAAGTATATCAAAGTGACTATCTATAGAAAGATAATTAAATGCTTGTCGTAATTTTTTTTAAATAAACGATTAACTGTTTGAAAGATATTAAAAAAAATGAATGTGGGTTTTGAAAATCGTTATGATTAATCTTATCCATTATATCAAATAAAGATATAGGCGGAGATTGATCCCTTTGTATGTAAAAAAGTTTGGTATATAAATGATTATTATTATTATTATTATTATTATTATTATTATTATTATTATTATTATATATTTTTTTATTATTAAACCATCACTTTATTAGAATTATAAAAATTTACATAAATGGATGGGAGTCTAGACATAAGTTGTGCTTGCAATCTTTTCTGAATACAAAAGGTTATTCTATGAAAAATAAAAACATCACTTTTAGTATTATTTGAGTGGCTAATGGCAATAGATTTAATACGTGAAAGTGTGTCTAAAGCCTCCGTATCAAATTCCCCGAACGTAGAAAAAGCAAATGGTATGAACTTGTACCCGTTGTCCTCACATTTCGATGCATAGCTTCTCTTTTTCTTCTCCACAGCATTGTACAAGGCTACCCAGGAGCCCATGAAGTCGCCCCAATACCAACAAATGGAGAGATACCAGTCACATCCAAGCATGCATCTTTACCTTGAAGCCAGTTAAATAATAACAAATCTGCAGGTCGTAACTCCTTCCCATCCCTCGAAAGGAACCCCATAGGAGTTTCCTTACGTACCATGATCCCAACCTTAGAACATATATCAACAAGTATATCAAGCACCAAATTATGCCTGAACTTCACGCCCACTTCACTAGAACAGTGGACCACATGATCTCCCCATTTGTCCATACAAATAATTCATATTACAATTACAATTTTTATGACAGATTATAATCCATTTAAATTACAATTCATTTAGATTATATAATAATTTCCTTGACAAATTACAATTTCTTTAAAACCATTCTACAAACCAAACAGCCCCTTACTGGTTTTACCTTTGTTGATCATTTTATCATGAGTCTTAGCTTTCTAAAAGATTTAGACGAAGCGTAAGTCACTAGTTCGACAACTTTTATTTCGATGTCATATCATCATTCAATACACTACCAGACCTGCTACCAAACAAGCATAGTGCTTAATGACAAACCAACCACCAAACTTTTTTTTTTCCTTACATTATTAATCTATAATATAGTTAAAATTTCATTCATTAGAAAACATTACAATAAAAATTAAAAACATAAAATAAGAATAATTTGATGTTAAAGGTGTTCCACTAAATTGGAACAAAGGGGTTTTGATGTGTATTTTACGATTTTATTTGTCTTATACCTTGTAACGTTTATTCGTGAGTTCGTGCGAAGTCATCCTCACAATGATGCTCTTTTGAATATACTCGGGAGATATTGCATTTCTTTTGTGTTTTCGAATCACATTATGTATTACGATCCATGTGAACATCATATGCTTTATTTTATCAAAAAATATCGGTCGTGCTGAATTTGTATTATAGCCCCCCTTTTATTTAGCATACCAAACATTTGTTCCATGTCTTTCTTTGTTGCTTCATGCGCTTATTTATACCTTACCCGTTTCGGGTCATCCGCACTTGGATATGAAAGTAACTTAATAAGTGTCCATTTCGAATATATCCTGTCAACAAGATAATATCTCCATTTGTATCATTGATATTTTGTAATATGATTTTACCAAACTATGTATGTTATCTAAATATTCTTTATTTTTCTCGTTTCTTTAAATATTCAAAAAGCGGCTGTAAGGTGGTGCGAATGGAGCGGACACACATGAACCTTAAATTAGAAGAACCTCCAAATTTTTACAAAAATTATTTATATATGGTTTTAGGAAGCAAAATTAGCAGATATAGTATTTCATTAAGGCCTAATAATTTGTAATTGTACATATTTATATACTTGTATTATGGTGTTTTATAGGTCATTGAAATTGATAATTATAGGTCATTGACAAAAAGAATGAAGTCTGAGGGTAAAAAGTGTCAATGATATGAAGAAAACTAGAGAAGGAGTATGTCGCGACGCGACAAACATGCTCGTGTCGTGCCGATTATCACAGAGAATTATGGTTTTTTTGTGACCTAAGCTTCGTGTCACGACTGTTGCCGTAAAATGATATTTTTGTTGCGAAGTTGGCTCTCGCCGTGCAAAATGAGGATCTGGCTAGAAACTCTAGCTATTCATGTATAAATATAACGCACCGTCATAACCCTAAAACAATTTTACCCATGAAAATATTTGTGAATATTGAGGTTCCCATAAGGCCGTAAAGAGGGTAACGAAGAGACATTCCGCTGTCCTACATCGTGTTGCAAGGATTCCTCATCCGTGTAACGAATCTTTACTTTTCATTGTTTTATTTTCCATAACTTGTATTGCAACTATGAATTCTTTAATTAATGAAAGCATAAATGTTTGTTGTATGATGATTGTTGTCTAAGCACCTTAGTCCACTCGTTTGATATGTAAACTCGTTGTAAACTTAGTGGTTAAGGTTTATTTGTTTTAAACACGTTGGACACATTGTTTGTTTATTTCAAGATCCAATCGTATTACTCTAGTGTTTTTACTATTTAGAGATTTTACTATTAAAGCTAGTTGCATGGTTGATAGCGCATATGTCTTGTATCTAGATTTAGGTAAATGAGACGATTTATAGCTAATAGAGTAAATGTTATTTAGCAATTATCCTGCGTTAGACCACCTAAATTAGGCACGTTCCTAAATAGTGGAAGTATAATTTATAGGCATTAGAAGTTGCAAAGTCCCCTCAAGGTAAGTTATACAACCTATTCTTTGAGCGTCTTTGCTATAAAATAATCTTACGCGGCATTGCGACTTTTTATCAAGAATAATACAGTCACTGAAAGTATCAGAGTTGGTTTTCCATAAAGATTGCATTATAGGAGTTAATTAGAGCGGGAATTCACATTTCTTTGCATGAATAACTTATTAATAATCTAAACGACGTAATAACAGTAAACCCGGCGTCATTAACTTATGCATCTCATGAGCATAGCAAATGAGTGTATATTTTTAATATTATTATTTTACAACCTACCATACTGTGATCTTTTTATTTAAATTATTTATTTTAGCTTTGGTATTTACAACCAAAACCCCCATAAAATAAGTAATCTAAGCCTATAAACATGTAAATTACTTAGTTTGATCATGAATTACTACTGATATACTATACACGATATGGTACACAACCCTTGTGCATTAGGTAGTTGATTAGTTCTTGTTTTGTAAAGCTAAAACTTGATTTTCACATGTTAGGGTCGATGCAAAGCTGTCTAATATTTGTTTATGCAATGAAAGCATGTTGTTAGCTCTTTTAAATATACTTGTAATGGTTTTCGCCACACCTACTAGGTTTTGAACATATAATTTCGTGTTTAAGAGATAACCTCTAAGATTCTCGGACGGGCCACAAAAATCGATAGAGCGGCCCGAAATAGTCACTATGCCATTATGATGGTTAATTTATTCATAAGTTCTCAAAATGAAATTTGTTTACAAAGAAAATTTAATTTTTAATGTGATTTTATAAGAAATACAATACAATTGCCAAATGCCTTAGTCGTAAGGTATTTAACATTTTCATAAGAGGTCGGTGGTTCAAACCATATTAGGTTTAGAGGCGGCCATGAAAAGATAAAAAACAGTCATGGAGATACTCTAATTAGACCACGTATATCTAAGTCAAAAATTCGACCTCTTCATGTAATCTAAACAGACTAAACATCATTCGTTTATCATTTTTCTACAAAACCATCTGTTTAAGAATTTAAGATTTTTATTATTATTATTTTTTTAATAACAAAATGTTAGATTACAGTAAAGATTCTTTATATTTCCTAAATAAATAAATAAATAATAAAAGAAGAAGATCCTACAAACCATTAAAGCAAAAATCACACTTATATAATTCAAAAGACTATGAATTCATTTATAAAAAAGATAATCTTGTTAGACATTCAAGTTGATGGCCCGAAGATGAAGATACAAAGGATCCCCGAACAAACCCATGCCACATAAATCACAAATCGAACCCACCGAACACATAATCAGAATATAAGGACCAACAACTAGATATTTAATGTCTCAAAAACAAAAGTTGATGTTATTACACTTAACTCAACAACTCGAGACCTAATCTATTATACTGAAGCCTCAACAGTTTGTCTATTCCGAAATTGGACAATATTGTTGAGAGATTCCCTCAATCTAGTTCCTATCAAAGTTAATATTTTGGCTTGACTTATAGCTTTGAATAAGCTTCCGACAAAGTTTAATATGTCTTTGAGAGGGTTAGATATGCCATCTATTATTTGCCCGGTTTGTTAGGTAGGGGTCGAAACCACGTACCATCTTTTCTTTTCGTGTTCGGTTGCTTATGCTATTGTCTCTAGGTTTCTAGTGTGGTGGGGGCTTCCAACTATCGAATTTTCTACATACCAAGATTGGTTAACTTGGCTTGAAGAATTGAAGTTAAGGAAGGAAGTGAAAGACTACTTGGAAGGTTCGATGCTCGTTTCATGGTCGATTATCTGGAGCTATCGTAATAAGTTGATTTTCTCTTCCGTAGCTCCTACAAAGGCATGCTTATTTGATCTTATTGTTTATCATTCTTATGTTTGGTATAATACTAGAGCAAAGAGACATCAAGATTGACTAGATTGGCTTAAAAGTTTTTTGACAGCTCTTCTGTAATAATAATAATAATAATAATAATAATAATAATAATAATTTTAATAATAATAAATTATTATTATTATTATTATTATTATTTGAGTTTTAACTTCTTATTAGTCTCGTTAATAAAATCGTCATTAACAAAATGAACACTGAATTGACATCTGTATCAATCACAATGATTTGTCTTACATCTTTATCAATAAGATAATTTTCATTTTTTTTTCACAAACACCTATGGAGTTTTAACATTTTTGCGGAAACATGGTTGGTTTGCTAAAATTAGGAGTGAGCAGTAAAACCGAAAAATCCTTATAAACCGAAAACCGAAATTAAACTGAACTGAAAATAATCAAACTGAACTAATAACCGAACCGAATTTGCCAAAACCGAACCAAACCGAACTTTTAATTCGGTTTTCGGTTTGGATATGTTTTGGTAATCAAAACTGAAAACCGAACCAAAAACCGAATTCATATAAGGATTTTTCTAACTTGTGCCGGGGCACAAGTTAAGCAGACTAAAAGACAACGAGACCCTACAGAAAAGGACATAGGGCTCCACAGAAAAGTACAATTTCGTGGATTTCTATATCCTTTTCTGTGAGACCCCGCTATCTTTTAGTGTGCTTAACTTGTGCCCCTAGGGCACAAGTTAGACAAACCCTACATGTATATATATATATATATATATATATATATATATATATATATATATATATATATATATATATATAAAGTGTGTTAACTGGATTAAAATGAAAACCGAACCAAACCAAACCGAATTAGAATTCAACCAAATCGAATCGAAAACCGAATTTGAATTCGGTTTGGTTTGGTTTAGTTCACGGTTTGACCCTAAAAAAACTTTTAATCGAATTAACCGAACCGAATAACCCGAAAACCGAACCGAAAAACACCCCTAGCTAAAATAATATGATGGGTCAAGAAACCAACTATTCAAATAAAAGAGTTTTCTTAATATTGCTCGAAAAATTTACCAAAAAATTATGTCACGTGTAGTATGCTAAAAATTAATGTAGGATAATGTTATTGAATCTGCTGCGTGCTCCATATGATATTTATAGCGTTCGTTACTTAATTAAACGCGTATACAGTACGGAGTTGTATATAACAATCACAATAGTATGATTATTAGAGGATTCATTCATCCATTCCAAAATTATATCCACCTTCTCATATTCATTCATCCATTCCAAAATTATAACAATCATATTCATTGTTGTAGATTAACTAGGGGTGGAAATGAGCCGAGCCGCTCGTGAAAAGCTCGGGATCGGATCGGTAAAAAGCTCGAACGAGCCGAGCCTAAACGAGCTCGAGCCCGAGCTCGAGCCTAAGTTGCAGCTTGTTTACTAATCGAGCTCGAGCTCGAGCTTTACATAAAAAGCTCGTTTGGGCTCGCGAGCCTAAACAAAAATATGATATTTTAACTTATATACGAGCCGAGCTCGAGCTTATTAACGAGCTCAATAAAGATATATTACGAGCCGAGCTCGAGCTCGAGCCAAGCTTTAACTTTTCATGGCCAAATTGAATAAACGAGCCGAGCTCGACCCGAGCCCGAGCCTATATAATATTCCACGAGCCGAGCTCGAGCTTAAAGTTTAAGGATCGAAACGAGCCGAGCTCGAGCTCGAGCTTTTAAAACTTAAACGAGCCGAGCTCGAGCTCTGACAGGCTCGAGCTCGGCTCGGCTCGTTTCCACCCCTAAGATTAACCTCCTTCTCTCTCTACAACTTTTCTCCACCTTCTCACTAAATTATATCCGACCTATACCCATAAAATCTGATCCTTTTCCGGCGGTCGGCTACGGCCGGCCGTCGGGACTGTTTTTTCTTTCTTTAAATAAAAGGTTTGCCTACAGATCTGTCATCTCTGATGCCGTTGTTGTCGCTGCTGCCACTGCTGCTTCTGCTCAGATCTGTTGTGGTCCGTCATCGTCGGCTTGCTGCTGCGTAGGGATTTGGTTTAGATCTGTTAGGATTTTGTTAGGCTCCTTTATGGATGCCTTGTTTTAGCATCTTTGTATGTATTTTGTACTTAGTGTACTTTTGTCAAGCTGCACCCTTATATGGTTGTTTTCAGTCATAGCTCACTCGGGTGATTCCTCCCACCCTTTGAAAGGTGATGTTATAGGCTGTTACAGCTATATGGTGTATGTCTTGTGATGTAACTTATTATGTTGTTATCTTCCTCCGTTTGTGAGGTTATGTTTCGATGTAATTTGTTATGTCTTATCTTCCTCCTTTGTGAGGTTTGTAATGAAATGATATTAATCTTTGTTCAAAAAAAAAAAAAAAAAAAAAAATCATCCATTCCAAAAGAAAAATGGAAACATTTCGCATATTACTTTCACATGTGGGAAAACTTTTCAAACAAAGTCTCTTTTTGCTCACTTACACACTCAATTCCTGTTCAATCATAATTACGATTCTCAAATTATATTCAGTAGTGACAAAATTTCACTGTTCGTCCCTAAACTCTACACATATCGCGTGTTTGGTACTTAAACTTTTTTTTTTGGTGTTTTCGTCTCTGAACTATGCAAACGACGGTGCATTTGATCCCTGACACCCCATTTTGGCTAACCATGGTCAATTTGCTGGTTAAGTTTCTTGTGAAATTACTAAAATACCCTTTTTTCACCTTATTTTACAAGCACATATAACACAACACACAAACACTATTAAAAACACACATAGGCACAATCCAAAATCCATTAAAAGAGTTTAAATTCAATCCAAACCCAAATCAAGAGAAAGGCTGGATCAACTCCTTAATCAGTTGGCTAAAAGGGTTCTGCTGGTGGAGTGGTACTAGCAGGAGGATGAGTATTTTCTGTGGCTTTAGCTGCTGCTGTGTTTGCTGTCTGAAGGGAATACTTCGAATTGCTAGTGATCAATGTTTGGGGGTGTTTGACTTAACTTATCATAGAAGCTTATGGCTTTTGCAGAAAGCCCTTTTAGACTCATAAACAAGGTATTGAGCACTTTTAATTAGCGTTTGAAAAGCTTATTGTCTTCCTTATAGTTTGTGATTACTGTGACAAATGTGGTTATACATTGTTAGATCTTGGACCATCGTCTTGTTGTGTTTGCCTAAATACTAACTTTACCAGGTTTAATGACTAAATTGCTACGGATGTTTGGGGGTGTTTGGCTTAGCTTATCGTAAAAGCTTATAGCTTCTGAAAAAAGCCTTGTCGAACTCATGAATAGCCGTTACGCACTTTAAGCGTTTGATAACCTTATTGTATTTTGATAGTACAACAAAGCTTATAAGTAGTTTAAATAAGCTTAGCCAATCACCCCCTAGGCAAATGCAGTACTGCATTGATGGAGCATTGTCTTGTCATGTTTGCTTAACTACTAACTGAGTGATATTTTACATCTGATGATAAATGAAAAAGTTACATGTATGCTCGGTGACAGGGTACAGATTTCGAGATATTTTACTTTGCTAGTCGATTTTTTTGGGAATGTTACAGTGTAGTTGTCTCGGCTTTTATAGTATCGAAATGTTGGTTTATGTTCAGACTTAAGTGGGCAGGCTTTAGCTCTTATTTAGGTAAGACCAGGTCTTGGTTGATCATAGATCTTGAGATTAGGGTAATGTTTTGCAGGCATGGTTATCAGCTGCCGGTAGTTTATTCAGTCAGTTGGTTCGCGACTGATTTTGTGGTTCTGCTATCTTAGAAAGGAAAATAAGAACGTTTATTGTTGCGAGACTATATGCTGTATGTATTTTTTGGATCTTACAGTTTATATGAATGATAAATTTGATTGTTGGTTATATTTGCCCCTTAATTTTCGTAAATGGGTCAAAATGCCATCTCTAGTTATAAATGTTGTAGATCTTCTTCTTGCAGCTTGCGTATTACTTAATTAGTTCCTTTTTCCAATTAATGATTATAGCTATTTTGTTGGAACTGCGATGTTAGGTCATATAAAATTGACATTTTATGAACTTTTTGTGTGCAGTTGAGAAGACTGTGGTATGAAGGACAACATATTCCTAACATCCCTGCTGATAAAGTTCTAGATCTGAATTGTTGTCTACTGTATCAGAAGTTGCAGGTCATCAATTGTTGTATCTCTAGAAACCACAGGCGTGCTATTGCGACATAATCACTGGATTCCATCTTAACACAAGCTAATCTTAATGGTTTATATTATGTATCTAAATTATGGACAAGTTTTCTAGGATTTTATTAGATGAGTACTAGTATTGTTTTATGGATTACTATTAAGAGTGCTTGGCATCTTGTTTTGGAAGTGTAAGGAGTTTAATTTACTTCAGAATAAGGAGGTTTTTCTAATCCAAACTGTTTTACTATTGTATTATAAAAAATGGAGTGAGCATATAAATAGTATCAATAAGCAATTCTAAAGGCCATTTAAAAATGCTTATCTGTTTTTTTTCTGTTTTAAATGGAACAAATATTTTGTTTCAAGGGTGTTTTGCATTGTTTGTCTATAAACTGCTTAAAAAGATATGAATAAGCATTCTAAAAATGTATCCGATATAACTTATCCTAAAGAGCAACGAAATACCAAGGCCGATCCTTGAAAAAGAAATATATTAATATCAAGTGCACAACCAAACTGCAAAATTACTCAGCTATTTATCTATCAAACTAATGCTAAAACTACATAACATAACTACATTATCTTGCTCCCCATTTACATTTGGTTGATCATCAGATATACTTTCATTTGGAGTGTCATCAGGTGAAGGGGGAACACTTGTACAACCAACTCTACCAATTCTTCCACACTTTCTCCTAGCTGTGAATCAAGATTCCCTATCAGTGGGTCGATTCCATAACAGATGACGCCTAGCTAATGTTGAAGTGGCGTTTACCCTTTATTTAAGTAGCTTTTATGATATAAGTAACAATACTTGCAACAATTTTATATAGGGGAACTCGATTTGACACCAAGTCAAATTGTAGCTCTTGTTGCATCTCTTTATATGATTCTATACTGCCCATAAGCTGGTGCATCTTCTAACCTAAAATGAAGCTGTTCATGAAACACTGATGATTCTGATCTTCCATGACCCTAGTTTCGTAACTTTGATAATTCATTTCATCAGGTTTTGGAATAGCTACAATATAATCAGCATCATATGGTATTTGGGTGTCATAACTCGGATAATACATTTAATCAAGTTCTGGCATAGCTTCAATGTAACTAGTATCACATGCTACTTGAGTTTCCCTAGTTGTAATCAACTCCACTAACCCCTCGAAAACCCCTTCGTCCCTACAAAGGATTATCTAAGATATATTGTAAATGAAATGTCCTATAATAAAATGAATGTAAAGGGGGTTTGACCTACCAATAGAAGGTAAAATCATCAGAAATGTGACCAGTACAAATAATCTAACCTCATCAACTAACTTGTAAAGTTAACGAGAAACTACTATATCAAATTAACAGAAACAACCCTAAACAACTAACATAATTAGTATAATCAAAATCCTAAATTAACAACTAATTCGTAGCAGTACTAACTTGCAAGAACTAGCAGTACGATTAAATGTTGCAGTACAAATAACCATTTGTAGTTCAAACGATTAAATGTAACAGTTTGAATTTACTTATTATTGCTTTTGAAAATACTTTACTGTCTTCAAAGTTCTTACTTTCAAGCTTCTTTTAAAAGTAGATTTCAATAACCTTGTTTGCTTGTTCCTTTAAACTCATTTTAGTCCCTTATAGCTTTTGGTAAGTTGTTGATTTATTTTAAGCAGTGTCACTCAAGTTTTCATGAAAATACAAAAAATAGTGTTTTGCTTATTAGCTTACTTAGGTGCTTATTTCCTGTTCATTAGTGCTTATTTAGGTTAGTTACAGTTGAATCCATCATTTACTTTCAAGTTCTAGCTTTAAAATACCAAGCTTTAGTTTAAAAAAACCACATTGGCACAACCTCTTTTGTAGCCTAAAAATTGTTCTTTTACCATTCTTCCAATTTCCATCAGCTTTGGTTTAGTATTTTTAGTAGTTTATAAGTCAAAATTTTCATCTTCAAATAGTTTTTAAGTACTTAGGTAGATTTTTCTAAGGAATTCCTTTTTAACTATCACAAACAAAGTGCTAGCATAAATTCTAGGATTAGGCCTCTAAGGTTGTTGATCTTGGTTCACTTTAGTTTCAAATAGGATATAGCATATAGTCATAATCAGGTAGTTGACCTTTGTTGGTGAAATCACTCACTGTTTACCCATTTTGCATTTTTTTATTTTTAATTTCTTCAATATTAGGTCATTTTCTCTGAAATTTGGCATGTCTAGTCTTTGGTAGCTTATCTAGTTGGTAGTAATTTTAGTTTATTTTTTAAAATTTTTTCTTAACTGCTGTTTAGTTGCCCAAATTAGCCTCTTTAGTCATTTTTTCCGTGCCCTTAGGATTAGATTTAGCTTAATTGTGCCTTTTAGTGCTTAACAACTGATTATCTGCTCGCTTTTAGCTTATTAGGACTCCCCCTTTATGCCCTAGCTAATTTTCCCTCTTAGCTCAGCTTATGTTAGCTTATCGACTAGCTTTTAGGTTCTAAAATCCCTGTTAACGATATATGAAATCTACTATTCCAGAAAGAGATACTAATAGATGCATTTTCCCATGAGTTATTGTGGATTAATTCATACGGAATTAAAAAGTATGTGGCATAGCTTATTAGCTTACAGAGTGAACAAAGGCATGAGAGCACATATAACAGAGCAAACTTGCGACACATAACGAGGAGGAGGAGTCATTCCAGAAGCAATCCCACAACTTCTAACCAATTCGAAGTATTCCCTTCAGCCAGCAAACACAGCAGCAGCTAAAGCCACAGAAAATACCCATCCTCCTGCTAGTACCACTCCACCGGCAGAACCCTTTTAGCCAACTGATTAAGGAGTTGATCCAGCATTTCTCTTGATTTGGGTTTGGATTGAATTTAAACTTTTTTAATGGATTTTGGATTGTGCCTATGTGTGTTTTTAATAGTGTTTGTGTGTTGTGTTATATGTGTTTGTAAAATAAGGGGAAAATAAGGTATTTTAGTAATTTCACAAGAAACTTAACCAGCAAATTGACTATGGTTAGCCAATACGCGGTCCTAGGGACCAACCGAGCAGTCGTTTGCATAGTTCAGGGACGAAAACGTAAAAAAAAAATTAGGGACCAAACACGCGAAATGTGTAGAGTTTAGGGACGAACGGTGAAATTTTGTCTTCAGTATTTTAAGAAAATAAATAAATAAATACATCTCTTTTATGACACTAAAATACTATTTTCCATGCTTTTTTTTTTTTTTTTTTTTTTTTTTTTTTTTTTTTTTCGAACAGATATTTCATTTCACGCCTCACAAACGGAGGAAATTTGAACACAACAAGTTACATCGAACATACACAACGTAACAAGTTACGATAAAACAAAACATACACCATAATAGTTGTGACAGACTACAGCAACACCATACAAGGGTGGGGGGAATCACCAGAGTGAGCTTTTTGCAGTCACAACCATATGAAGGTGTAGCTTGATAAAAGTACATAAAATACATAATACATACAAAGAAGATAAAACTAGGCATCCTTAAAGGAGCCAGACCTAAACCTAACAGATCTAAAGCCAAAACCCAAGGCAGCATCAGACCATCGATGGCAGACCGCAGCAGATCTGAGCAGAGGAGTCCGGGCAGTGGCGGCAGCGAACGGCGAGCGGCGACAGCTGGGAGATGACAGATTTGTGGGTAAGGATTATTATTGAAAGCAAAGGAAAATACAAAAGAGCTCCGGACGGCCTAAAAGACATACAACCCATGAGCATAAAGTCAGTGGTCAGAATCAGACTAGACACTCTCATTTTTTAAGATTAGAACAAAAATCTTATTATCAGTGTAACAATCATGTTTATTCGATTCGGTATGTAATCTCTCATTGGGTCAATAGTAAATTTATTCAAATGAAACAAGAGAAGTTCATTAAACTGTTAATTGGAACAAGAATTGTTAACTTTTGAGGTTTCTAGTCTAGCGATATCATATATAGTTTGGGTTTCCTTTTCCGGTTAAAAACTTAAATTTTGCTTGAGATATATGTGTAGTTTAAGGGTGAGCAAAACCGCCTGAGTCCCGACAACTGACCCGATCTCGACATAAACCGATAGTCCCAAAACTGAATAATAGCTTCTCGGGTCAGGAGTCGGGATGGATTTTTAGCATTTTCATGATTCGAGACAGGTCGGAACGGGCCAAAAACCGACAAAATATAAGAAAAACCGACTACTTTCGGGACGGGTCGGGACGGAACGGGACGAGCCAAAAAACCGACTAATTTCGGGTCGGTATTCGATTTACGATTTAGGTGACTTTCGGGATCGGGATTAGTCGGGACGGGACGGGACGGGTTGGGTAAACAAGTACGATATGTTAGTTTATAAAACGAAGATGATTTGATAATTGTTTTTTTTGAATCAACTCAAACATATTACCGCAACAAACAGTGTTTATATGGTCAACATTGAGATGGGCGAGAGGTTCACTAGATTAATAAACTAACCCAATATTATAATACGGTTTCACATTTAAAAAGACAGTAAATGGGACAAAATTAGCCAGCATTTATTGACAAAAAAAGAGAATTAGAAGAATTTGATAAACCTATAAACTAGCTTACAATTGTGCGACTATTATTATTTCTATAACATTTCATATGGTATTTTGTGTCCAATGTTTTGTTTGGAGTTTGGACGTCCTATTTGTGCTTACACTTGCAATATAAATACAACTCATTGGCAGTGTGTATACCTTGTTCGTTGATAGATTTTGATGTCTAGAAAATGTGCCTTATGGAAAAATCGATAATCTTGTTGGTTATTTTAAGCAATCTCCTGAAAGGATTCTCATTATCTTCGGGTTTACTCGAGTGTAGAAGGTATAATCTGTCTACATTTTAACTCTCTCATACATGTTAGCCCGTTACATCTCTACAATACATTACAAAAATTATTTCCACACGTAAACAAAAACCTTAAAGTTGAAAACAAGAACCTTATTCCTAAAACCTTAACAGTGGAAACAGAGGCACCATCATCACGACCACCACCAGTTACCCACAAAGTATCCATACGTTCATCAGTCATAGAATCAATAAAAGGATGGTCATCTTTATCTGGTAACCATATCTCCAAACATGAGTTGAGGAAAAAGATTACTATGCCTCAATATTTAAGGTTTGCTGTTAATGATGCTATTGAGTTTAAGGATGTTGAAGGTGGCAAATGTCATTATGATGTCATCAAAGATGGTGATGATGTGATTTGAGAGTGTTCTATTTGGTTGTTGACTGTGATGATGACGGAGATGAGATATACATGCTCCGGACCGGCGGCCGGAAAAGTTAGAGTGGCGGCTTAGGGTTTTAGAGGATCTACCATGTAAAACCATATTGATACCTTACTGCTACGTATCTTCATAAAGTTACCATAACCATTTGTTTTTCCTTTAGTGCAACATATTCTAAACAGTTTTCCTTTGTTTCATAAGCAATTAATTTTGTTGCCTTCCTTTGTATCTTGATATACGTGCTCCGGACAGCCGACCGAAGCCGACGGCCGGAAAAGAAAAATTAAAGTAGCGGTTGAAGAGTTTGGGTTTTGTGGATCTGAATGGCCTGATTGATTGTCTTAATTGATTACATTGTACAAATTTATAGCAATACTAGGAATACTCTAGACTCAAGCTTGAGCCCGTTACATCTCTACAATACATTACGGGCTAACAATACCTCGCATGTGAAAGGTTTGTGGATATAATTAATATATGTATGACCGGATTCGAACACGAGCCTATGAAATTGCATACTTTACGTATAACAGTCAATGTTCAAATAATTAATATAAAATGTTGTATTTAATTATTAAATCACAAATAATGACTAACGGACGTTAGTACTTAACAGTCGTTAAATATTAACTTAAGGGACTAGAGATGAAAATAGTATTCAAGAAGGATCCGGAAACCTTTGGTTTAAGGGTGCCGATTGGTTTGAGATGTGGGAAGCCCAATCCCACTCAAACTTGGTCTCCAAGTTATCACACTATAAATGCAAAGGATTGTATTTTTTGTTGAATAGAGGTGAGATCAATACAGAACTCATATTTGCCATAAAACTAATAAACCAATAACATCCATCCATTTTTTTTATCTAAATTAAAAAAAAAAAAAAAAAAAAAAAAAAAAAAAAAAAAACAATTTTCACGTTTTTTTTAAATAACATATCTTGCAAACGGTAAATCTTCAAGCTACAAAAAATACATCATCGCGACGAGAATTAAATTATCTTTCTATAGATATTCAATTTTATATAATTTTGCACGCAATTTACGAAATCACTTAACTACATTTTTCATAAATCAAATGTCATATACTAATGTCTTTTTTGATTAACCAAATTATGAAAGTGAATGATTATTTTGAGACAATTTAAAATTAAAAAATATAGACTTATAAACTAAAATGAAACAGTTTTTTTTTTTTTTTTTTTTTTTTGAACAGCAGAAATTGCATTAAAAAACTACTAGTAAGGCACTAAAATCTTTAGAGTACAAATACAAATTTAGAAATAAACCTAACTACGCATTCTAGATTCTTCATGAGACTTCAATTGCGTCTGCAAAAAGGATGAAAAAACACTTGTCAATTACAGAGAACCGAGACAAGAGAAAAATCACCACTCACGGAGGCTGAGCCACCGGTTTTCACTCCAGATTGTTTTTTATGCAGACTAAACAAGCCACGAGGAAAATATACAAGAAAAAGCATAAAAGCAAAATGAACCAAACATCTAGAGAAGTTCGATACGTCTAGCGGCGAAAAGCGAAATACATCGTCGCGTTACATTACTCATGAAAAGCATAGGAGATTTAAGCCAATCTACCCAACTGCAAGACATGTGGCCTCTGTGATAGAGCCAATAGAAAGAAGATGATTGATGAGACGGAAAGTGTACCGCTTTTAGGGGGTCATTTAAGCCCAAAGTCGAGATTATTTGATCAAATATTACCATAAATCGTTCCTTTTGTCATTTTAGGTACTTTTGAGAAGAAATTTGGAAAAAGAAGCATTTTGGACGTTTTTTTTAGCGAAAAGTGAAGAAAACGGCAAAGTCTCTAAATCAAGCTGGAAACAGTGCTTTACGGCGTCACTCATTGGAGGTGACGGCGTCACGTTATGGCAAAGAGGTGGATAAAAATTATAACGAGACGCACCAGAATGTTTTTGGGATTTTATACATGACGGCGTCACCAAGGCCGTCAAGAGTAAATTACATGTAACGGCCATGAGAAGATTAACACATGACGGCGTCAGATCTGGATCTAGGCAATACGAGAGTTTTTATGGCGGCGAGTTGACGGCATCAGGATTTACACGTGACGCCGTCAGACTTAAAAATCTATATATAGTTTTCTAGTTTTCATTTGTTAAGAGAGAAGAACTTTAGGATAGTTTTGGAGAAACCCTAGCACGATTTTTACCTTAATTTTAAGGGTTTCAAACCCTTGTTTCATCCATGTTTGATTAAAGATAAGTTTTCCAATAATCATTCAATATGACTATGTGTTATTTGATTCTATCTTATGCTTGTTTTTACTTTAACATGCTAGGCTAGGTTTTCTTTGTGTTTGCTCAGATGTAATGAAACTTAGTTATTGATTATTGATTGGTTGTTTGTTTATAATTGTTGTAGATGATTGCTTTCGATGTTAGGCTTAAGAAAACTGTCAGACTTCAAATTGGTAACATGCTTGAACGTCTTAAGAAACATTATCGGATGTGTACTACGATAAATTGGTTGTATTTAATGCATAAGTAACTACTAAGGAGGCCATGTTATGAGCTAGTAGTCGGCTCGACATTAGAAGAGGTAGAAGCTTATAGAGTTAGGGATGATCGTACATGGACCTACGAATGGTATTAAGGAATATAACCCGTCATCCATTTAATTGTAACAAACTAATCAACTAGTAAAAGATAGCTAGGGAGTAGTGAAATCTAAGTAAACACATTTCTGTTATTATTGTTTTTCTCCATATTTACTTTCGTGTCATTTTATTTTATTTTATTTGCAATTGTAGTTATTTGGGTTAGTTGACTAGCAACTAATTCCGCCCATTCTTTCATAACCCGAGATTTTTACTTGCTTTTCATAAAATATAAAAATACAAAAAGAATCATCCCTCACCTCTAGACCTAGTTTAATTGAGTTTTAACCCTAGCGAACACTATTCTTTGAGTTGAACGATCAATTCCCCGGTACTTGCCACTACACTATACTACATCGGTCAGGTACTTCTCAAGATCCCTTGAGAGGTAAAACCTTTTGCAAGGTTGCAAAACCACGCATCAAGTTTTTGGCGCCGCAACCTGGGGAATAGTTATTGTTTAGGTTGAATTTTATTTTTATTAGGTCTACTCATTAGATTCCTTTCTAGTGAGATTTTTATTTTCATTTTATTAGCTTTCTTTTCTTTGTGTCTTTGTTCGTACAGACCTTTCCATTGACTCTCCCGTTCACCATTACGGAGAACGTGAATCCACCAAATCCGACACTAGAGTTTTACCAAAAGAAATATAATTATACTAATTTGGATATATCAAGATGGAAGACTGAAATGAGGAGGACAGGATCTTGCATTGTTTTTAGTGAGTACCTTGAAAAAAGAGACAAAGAGCATAAAACTTTAAAAAAAATCACCATAGGAGCTCCATTAAACCCTCAAAATACCTCATTTAGTGAAACCTATGCACCGTATGAGCCTTCACCTAGGATACTTTCTTATGAGCCTTACCGATATTGTGAGATGGTTAATGTTAAACCACCTAGGTGCATGCTTGGATTAGATTTCACTAAGACATATGATGAACATGAGGAATCCTTTAGGCAAAAAGAACATAGTGATCAAGTTATTGAGAATGATTCTTATGAATCAGACCAAGAATTTGAGGTGAATAGAAAAGGATTTGAGATACCTAGGTGCATGTTGGGGATTGACTTTAGCAAAATACATAATAAGCTCATAGGTGATCTTGATGAGATGGAAGATAAAGTAGAAAATCTAAGCCCACCAAGTACCCCACAAGTCCTACCATCATTTGACGCATACACACCACCTGTGACTTATCCGGAAGAAGTAGAACAAACTTTAGGAATCCCAATTGAGGTAGAACCTTTGAACCAAACACAACTAGAGGATATAGGTTTGAATACTTATAATGATAACCTTACTCTTAGTTCTTGGGAAGTTCCTAATTTTGATGAACTGGAGCCTCAACGAAAACCGTTACCTAAGCCTTGAAATAGGTACCGATCCACCCATCAAACCATTTAGTCTGGGTAGTCTTAGGATAAAAGTAGTAGACTCTAAGCCTTGTTTAGTAGAAGCTGACATAGGAGTGAACCATGACCTTACATACTTACATCACCCATTCATGATTGATCACAAGAAACATTATGGGTTTAAACCGGGCTTATTAGATCAAGATGGATTCCTAACTTGGAGTCTCTCAAAATTGATAGAAGATGATCCCTTTTTAGGAGAAAACTTCAACTCACCCATTGACCAAAGTGAACTAGGTAAGGTTATGATGAATGGAGCACACCCCTTTGAGCATATAATTCATCCACCACTCTTTCCTCACGAGACATACTTCCACCGAGATAGTGTGTATCACTACTTTCACCGGCACTTAATCCTAAGTGTAGGGAAAACCTCCCCTATTTATGTTAAATAATGGTAGAGTCAGGCTCGTGACTCGAACAAAAACAAGCGTTGATTGGTCCTGAACGGTCAACTAAATTAACCAATGTGAGTGGTCAACCAAGTCAAACATCTCAGACCAAATCTCCACGGAGTACAGTGTTTCCCCGGGTCGTTATGTCCCAGCGAGGTGTGCAATTGTATTTGAAAACGTTTTAAGTGATCGGGTGATTTAACAGGAGGATCAGGAATTTGATTTGTATGATTATACTATGAGATTATGATTGAAAATAACTTAGAAACACTATTTTAACAATTACTGATGATCAGATAACCTAGAAACGTAAGTTAAACCAAAAAACGCGCGTTTGAATTTAAAATAAAAGTGAACGCGCAAAATAAAAAGTAAAACGTGAGCAAATAAAGTCCTAAGAATATGAAAATTATACTTTTACAATCCTAATGTTATAAGAAAATTTTTGGAAAATTAAAATTATTTTTACAACTATTTAATTAATTACTATTAATTAATTACTAATTATTAATTACTATTTAATTAACCTAATTATACTAATTTATAATTAATTATGAAATTTATCTAGAAAATTGAAAATTAAATTTAGAAAAATCTAAAATATTATAAAACTAATTTTAAAACAGAATATGTATTTTTCCCACTTTTTAATTATTTATTATTAATTAAAACTAATTATTTAATTAATTTAAACTAAATTAAATTATAAAAAGTACTAAATGACAAAAGAAAAATCTGAAAAAATTACTAAAATTATTTTAACCTATAAGGAACCTGAGAAAAATATAAAAATGAGAATTGCTTATAAATGAGCAGAAAAATAAGCCAAAATGCTTAAATAGAAGCAATCACTTTTCTTAATTTTGTCTTTTCTAGATTTTTCTTTTACACAACTATTTATATACTGGAATGATGCGCTTTTTGTGAAGGAACTTTGGATTAAGCTAAAAAATAAGCTCTATGCTTATTAATAAGCTAAACAGTTGAGTATTAAGCTTGAATATGAGGTTTTAAGCTCACAATAAGCCACAAGGTGCATACAAGCTAGAAAATGAAGTGTAAACAACTAAAAGGAACTTAAGTGAATTCAAATCAACAAGAAAATCCAACAGAATAAGCTAACTTAAGCAAATAAGCAATCCCAAAATACCCACAGATTCAAGCAGGCCGAAATGGGTGTTTGCAGCCCACTGTGGGGTCCACAGGGGTGGTCAAAGGTCCAAAGAGGCTATTGATCCAATAAGCTGAGCTTATGGGCTTTTCCAAAAGCTCAAGCTCACACTGTGGGGTCCACAGGTGAGCTTTTGAGGAGCTTAAGAAGTTTGGCTCAAGTGCACTGAACACTCAGTACACTAAGTGAATAGGACAATCAAAAAGCTAAGTACAGCCCTAGTTAATGAGCTTGAAATTGCAAAATAAGCTCTGAATCTAAGAATTTGGTGGATAAGCTTCTTAAAAAGTTAAAGTACACAAGCTAAGTCCAAGAAATGAGCTTTTGATGGGCTTATAAAAGTTGCTCTTACACTGATTGCTCAGTGTAAGGAGTGGTTTTGATGAACATATTGATCACAAACAAGCAATCCAAATAAGCAGTAAAATGGAACACAAGCACATGAGCATGTACTTTGCCAGAAGGACTTATGAAAACAACAACAAGCTCAAACTAAGATACAATAAGAAACAAGATAATGGCTGCGGAAAAAGGGCTTGTGAAACAAGACCCCCTGATACAGAGCAAGTTTAGGTCAAGCAGGCTCACGATGAGCTTATTTTTAAGCTATCCAATGATATTCAAACCCCAATCTTATGGTTGAAATAGGTTTACCAGCCCTAAAATTACTCAAAACATCAAGTAGTATCTAATTCCAATCCAAATTGAACCCTGTGCATACCCTGAAACATCTGTCCATTTTGACAGAATGGCATTTTTTTGACTTTCCTCAATTTTTGAAACCTTTGACTTTAATTAACTTCTAATGGTTCTCTGTTACTGAATGTAATGATTTAAGTCAAAGTGAAGCTAAAGCAAGCTAAATTAACAAATGCTAAACCTGAATTGAAGATTTGGTGATAAAAAATTATAGTAGTAACTGCTAAGATGGACTAACTTTGATGTTGACTTTTTTTATGCACTAACATGTGTTTAAGTGCTCTAACTGACCTAATGTGTTCTAGTTAGACATGTTTCAACCACTTGTAACAAAAAAAATACCCATGATCAAGGGCAACACCACTATTCCAAACACCCCTTTATGCCTTGTCTGCCATGAACTTCTTAAAGGGACCAAGTGTTTATTGAAGGAATTAGGATCAAAATAGGTTGACACACTTCAGGAAACATACAATGAGCAATCACCAAACAACACTGAGCAATATTAATAAGCAAAACTCACTGAGCAGTTACAAGCTAAGTTTGACAGGCACACAACAAAATGAAAAACCAAAGACCTATAAGCTATAACCCTAGCATACTAAGCACCCTGAAACATTACATAAACTATTCTAGATACCAAAAAAAAAAGAGTAAACAAGTACTAGATAGGCAGTGAACAGTAAAGAGCAAAAAAAAAAAAAAAAAATAGAGAGAATTAAAGCTTACAAGGTGCTCCTGTGTGATTCACAACCAAGAACCAAGAACAATCTACCCTAATGTCTCCCATGAGACTTCTAAACCATGCGTCCACCTTCCTCATGCTTCTTTTATCTTTTTTTTTTTTTTTTTTTTTTTTTTTTTTTTTTTTGTGATTTATCTATTTTACCTATTTCGTTATTTTTATCTTTTTTTTTAATATTTTAGAAGGGAATACAGAAAGCTTGTTTAAGCAACTAATCACTCCAATAAGTTGTTAGTCAGCTTAGGAACTTAAGTCACAATGAGAAGCTTATGATAGCTCAACTGAAAAAATACTTCATTGATGGGCAATGAGATTTAAAAGACAAGTATGTAAAATCTAAACCAAACTTCTCATTAAACTAAGAATTGATTACAATACTGAATTTTGAAAATTACTTAAAGCTTAAATTGTTATACTGAAATTGACATACATAAAGAAAAATTACAAAATTAACTAACTTCTTCTTCAATGGACTCTATCCTTCATTTATAATGGTGTCTTCCAGGTGCCAAATCTTTTCCACTTCCATTTGAACCCTTGGATGAAGATAAGGTGATCTTCACCGTTGAATTAGATTTTGGCGCCAAAGTGTTATTTAACCACTGGGTCTGATTTCTTGTGCCAGGTGTGTTAATTTGGACTGGGGTGTTTGGAGGGATAAGGGGGAGGGTTTTTAGTGTTGCAGAGGAGAGCAGGTTTTAGGGGTGATGATGGTATTTGTGCTTGCAGGCACACATGAAGGAGGGAGGTGATAACCAGGGTGAGATTTGACCAAGGTTGTTTGACCCTGGTTTAATACCAGGGGTGCTTTGGATTGGAGTGTGTGGTGGATTGGGCTTGTACATGGGCTTGGGAGTTATAAGGCTGGGTTTGTTTTGTGTTTGGATTTGGATTAGTTATTTTGGGTTTAAAATTATATAAGGGTCCGGTTTGGTTTAGCAAAAGAAATACAAGGACCATTTATGTAAACTCCTGAAACTTGTGGGTTAATTCTGCCAAATATTCAAAGTTAATCCAAGGGTAATATTTTGCCAAGTTCCAATAATCCAAAGGTTTGAAATGTTTATTTGCCAATTTGAAATTTCCGGGGGGCTAAAATTGCAAACTTGGAAACTTGAGGGTTAAAAGTGTAACATTTCCAAAGTTTTCACCCAAGGACCATATTTGATAACTCTAGACTTTTAAATGTCTTGGGTTGATTTTTCTTTCAAAACAAATGTTCAGGGACTAGTTTTGTCAAATTTTGAAACTTGAGGGACTGAAACTCCACTTTTGCAAACTTTGTTCGTTTTTCATCTGTTTTTAAACATTTTGCATCTGAAACATATAAAACACAGTTTTGGGATAATTTCTGTATTTTGATGCATTTCTGAGTGTTTTTTTGATGTTTTGGCAGTTCAGATACAATAAAAATAATGAGTATTTACACACTCATCAATCCCCCACACTAAACAATTGCTAGTCCCTAGCAATCTTTTGAGAAAACTTAATGGATTTGAATCTCTTTACCAAAAGCCATTACTTCTGGAGTATCCAAATGTTTCAGTTCAAGTAAGAACCATGGTACACTGATAACCATATGATTTTGAACAAACCACCAGCTTTCAACGGTTTTGATTTGTCTTTACCAGAAGCCGTTTGCTTCTGGACAAGCCAACTCTTGATGGAATATAGTCATCATCTTGGTGAGTTAATTACCAATTATGGTTTTCCACTGCCTTTACCACAAGCCATAATCTTGCGGGCTAGCCAACTCTTTTACTTTTTAGGCTATGGAGAGTTGAATACCATACAATTTTCGAAAAATTGTCAGCCATCAACGGATTTGAGTTATCTTTACCAAGAGCCGTTTGCTCCTGGATTGCTCCTGGATAACCACAAAATTTTTGAAATAAAGTGAAAAATTTTTAAAATTTTGGGCAAAAAACGGGGGTACTAGAAGATATCATGTGATGAAATTCGCTAGAATTTTCCCCCTCACACTTAGAATTGAATATTGTCCTCAATATTCAAAGTCCCGGCTATTATGCCGACTCTTTGAACGTAAAAAGATAATATTATAAGGTAACTGTGGGAATATCATTTTTCATTTTTCACTTTATTTATATGTACATACAACACACAATTTTTTTTTTTCTTTTTTTCAAAGATATATACATTTCAAACAGCTGCAGGGAACGGCCACTCCCCTACACCAGGGTGTTAGAAAATAGAAGGAAGTCAGAGACATGGGTGAAAACCCATGTTTATGCTACTGTTTTTGTTTATCGAGTCGCTAGCTTGACTCGATCCCCGAATTCAATTGTCCTTGGGGAAAGTTTGGAGATCCGAGACAACCATGGATGGTATGTCTTCTCCAAAGTAATGTTTCACACGATGCCCATTCACTTTGAAATTAGGACCGTCATTTTGAGATAGCTCGACAGTAACATAAGGATAAACCTTTGTGATAGTGAATGGACCAGTCCATCGGGTTTTGAGCTTTTCCGAGAAGATCTTAAGTATAGAGTTGAAAAGAAGGACTCGGTAACCAACGTTAAAAACGCGGTTCTTGATTTTTGAGTCATGAATCTTCTTTGTCTTTTCCTTGTAGATCAAAGAGTTCTCGTAAGCTTGATCACGAAGTTCATTTAATTCATTCAGTTGAACTTTTCGATGATCACCCGCAGTTTTAAGGTCAAAATTTGCATACTTGAGAGCCCAATAGGCTTTATGCTCAAGCTCGATCGGTAGATGGCACGCTTTCTCGTACACAAGCTTGTAAGGCGTACACCCGATGGGTGTTTTGTAAGCTGTATGGAAAGCCCAAAGTGCATCATCTAATTTATCTGACCACGATGCACGATTTTCACCAACGGTTCTTTCCAATATTCTCTTAATGCCTCGATTGGAAACTTCTACTTGTCCACTTGTTTGAGGGTGGTACGCAGTAGAAAGACGGTGAGTTACACCATACTTTTGCATGACTTTATCAAATTTGTCATTGCAAAAATGCGTACCACGATCGCTAATTATAGCACGTGGAGTTCCAAATCGAGCAAAAAGAGCTTTCAAAAACTTCACAACCACTCGGGCATCATTTGTGGGTAAAGCTTTCGCTTCAACCCATTTTGACAAATAGTCAACAGCCACGAGTATGTACTTGTTTCCATGAGATGACGGAAATGGCCCCATAAAATCAATACCCCATACGTCAAAGATTTCACAAACTTGAATTGCATTTTGTGGCATTTCATTCTTTTGTGAAATATTCCCGTTACGGTGACAAGCGTCACAGGATTTGACCAATTCTTGGGCATCCTTATAAATCGTGGGCCAATAGAATCCGGAATCAAACACCTTTTTGGCGGTGTAGTTAGGATTATGGTGTCCCCCCGAGGGTCCAGCATGGCAAGCCTTGAGAATGTCATTGGCTTCCTGTCCATAAACACACTGCCGGATAACTTGATCCGCACAGATTTTGAAAAGGTAGGAGTTGTACCAGAAGTAATGTTTCACATCTTTAAAGAATTTGTTTTTCTGTTGGGACGACATCCCTTTCACCACAAAGTTACCCACACGGTAGTTTGCAAAATCGGCAAACCATGGGGTAATAGAATCTCCATGAAAGGCAACCGCATTGAGTATCTCGAGAGGGAAGGTTTCATTAATTTCCTTCTTTTCGAAGACATCTTGATGGGGGTTTTCCAAACGGGAGAGATGATCAGCAGCTAGGTTCTCAGCTCCTTTTTTTTTTTTATCACGAATGATGATATCAAATTCTTGCAGGAGGAGAACCCAACGGAGTAGTCTCGGCTTTGCATCTTGTTTTGCAAAGAGGTACTTCAAAGTCGAGTGATGCGTATACACTATTCTCTTGATCAATATCAGGTATGACCGGAATTTTTCAAAGGCATACACCACAGTTAATAATTCTTTTTCAGTGGTGGTGTAATGACTTTGAGCCTCGGTCATTGTTTTGCTCGCATAGTGTATAGGCTGAAAGTGTTTAGATCTGCGTTGCCCCAAGACTGCCCCTATTGCATAATCACTAGCATCACACGTAAGTTCAAAGGGCAAGTCCCAATCAGGGGCAACAAGAATTGGTGCCTCAGTAAGCTTTTTCTTCAAAGTTTCAAAAGCTTCTATGCACTCAGGTGAGAAGATAAAAGGAGCATCCTTCTCGAGGAGATGGGTCATAGGCCGGGCGATTTTAAAAAAACCTTGAATAAATCTACGATAGAAACCGGCATGACCCAAAAAGCTCCTAATACCTTTGACGGTAGTGGGATGAGGTAATTTTGCAATGACATCAATTTTGGCTTTGTCAACCTCAATCCCATTCTTTGAAATTTTATGGCCGAGGACAATGCCCTCCTTGACCATAAAGTGGCTCTTCTCCCAATTGAGACACAAGTTTGTGTCTTCACATCATTTCAACATATTTTCCAAGTGGGAGAGACAAGATTGGAACGAATCCTCAATGACCGAAAAGTCATCCATGAAGACCTCCATAGTTTTCTCGATCATGTCGGAAAATATGGACATCATGTACCTTTGAAACGTGCTCGATGCATTACATAGACCAAATGGCATACGTTTGTAGGCAAAAGTTCCGTAGGGGCACGTGAAAGTGGTCTTTTCTTGATCCTGCGGAACAATGGGGATTTGAAAGTATCCCGAGAAACCATTGAGGAAACAATAGTACTCATTCCCCGCTAATCTCTCGAGCATTTAATCCATGAAGGGTAGAGGAAAATGGTATTTACGGGTGGCTTCACTGAGTTTTCTATAATCTATACATACACGCCATCCCGTAACCAAACGAGTTGGAATCAACTCGTTTTCCTCATTGGTGACAACAGTTATGCCACCCTTCTTAGGAACACAATGAATGGGACTCACCCAAGGACTATCAGAAATAGGGTAAATCAATCCAACATCAAGAAGTTTTAGAACTTCTTGTTTGATAACTTCGTGAATTTTTGGATTTACCCTCCTTTGATGTTGCACCGTGGGTTTGAAGTCATCCTCCATCAAGATTTTGTGTGAACAAAATTCCGGGTTGATCCCTTAATGTCGGAGAGTCTCCAAGCAATTGCTCGCTTGTGTGACTTCAGAACCTTTATGAGCGCGGTTTTCTCATCATCTTTCAAGTCTTTAGCAATAATGACGGGTAATTTATCATCACCCTCCAAAAATGCATACTCTAGATGAGGAGGCAAGTCTTTGAGCTCGACCTGAGGAGAATCATCAGTTTTGTAGGACCGAAAATATAGATGATTTATGTGATTCGGGAGGTCTAGGTTGATGATTAAAGATGAACTCCATATTTAGTTTAGAGAGAGAAAGTAGAGAGAGGGTGAAGAAAATAGAATATATTAAGATGAATGAATGAATACACAATTTCTCACACCCCTCATGGAGAGTCATGAGGGGTATTTATAGGCTCTACACATTACAAGTTTGCCAAGTTAACATAAGTAGTCCCTAATGGCACAACTTGCTACATATCTAGTCCATTTCACGTATGTGACGTTATCTTTATAAAAGAGCGAGGCTAACAATCTCCCTCCAAGATATCGTCACACGTGAATGGTTACAATGAGACCTATAAATACATTAAAATGTAAAATTACAACAATAGTAAACTATGTTGACGTTGTTGAAGCGCAGAGTCTCTGTAGTCTAGATACTGAGGCAGACTTGAAGTTCTCTCTTCCGACGAACTCGGCGTATTTGATCTTTGGCACTGACGGCACAGATCTTTGTAGCTCTGAACTTCAACTGTAATGGTCTAGTTAGGTTATTACTCCCTCCTAACTAGTGAGCCTTTATTCTTTTTCCTGCTCCCTCCTGAACCGACAACTCTCTTTTCATCACGCAGCGGATAAAGTAGATTCATAAGTGTAGGCACATGGTTGTCGTTCAGGGAGCATCATGACAATGTAACTCACATAACATTGCACAGAAGGTTGGTAATATGCTCCGATGTACACATCATTAGTACTTCTTCGGTTCCAGTGTAAGCACAATTCCCTTGAACAACCAACGTACTAGAGATGAAACACTACTTCTTTTGGCATGTTCTTCTCCCTCCTGATGGTTGCGATGTATCGAAATCATCATACTATTGTGTGTACATGCCAAAATTACCCGTACTTTACACTTCTGATGCAATATAGATAGACCGTGTAAGCATAATTTGTGAGTATATGTCGCATAAATACTCTCAATACATTCTCTTAAATCAACCTTTAAACGAACCTCCTTGTAATTCACCGGCTACTAGTAATGACCACATATGGAGACTGCCCGATATGACCAGCTTGAAAAAGAAGTAATCATCACATCTTGTGACTTAATGCTTGTACGATAGATGTGACTTAATACCTATACTGAGCACTACAATGTAACTCCTTTAAGTATGAGGTTGCACGAAATATTCGCCACTTGAACAATCCACTACTTCGTGTGACACTGAGTACTACAACGTAACTCCTTAAAGTGATAGTTATACTGTGAGCACTACAACGTAACTCCTTACATCAGTAATAACTAGATTGTCAAGATTGAATTTTTTAATTTGCGCAGACAAGTTATCTTCAAAAGTCGTGCATCCAACCACCCCTAGACTTTGAGATAAATAAGTACACATGTTGAGATGCCACTTCAAAATCAAATCGATAATACCGTACAAAAACTCCGTAGTCATTTTCTTTTCAAACCATAACAATTCTAGCCGTGAACGATGTATCCCCGTGAAAATTTGTTGAACCAAAATACCACTCAATTTACAAATATTATCAAAACTTATATCCAATGATTAAATTTTGATAATAAATATTGATACTTCAATACGTATGCCAAGTCCTTCAATATTTGATCTAATAGCCCAACATCTCTTGTAGCCCATACCAAATGAAATGAATAACTGATCCAATGAACAAATGAAATAACCTGATCCACACACAGATATGGTAGTCCTAGTCCGTATATGTGTTAATAATACATTCTCCATATTGACCTAAACCTAAAAATACATTTCATTGTAATATCCGCCCCCTCCTCATGTTTCTCTCCAAACTCAGTCACAAAAAAAATTTTCCCAACTCAAATCTCATCTCAATAATCATCACCAAATACAACCGATTAGATAAACACAAACCACGCTACCCCTTTTCTATCTATACGATTGTCAAACACAAGGCACGCGATTTTCATTAATAAAGACCACGGACTTAGATACAAATCTCGTTGCTTTTTGTGTTTGTCTCGACTTCAAGATCATTAAGAATGGTCTCAGGTAGGATGTTGGTTTATGTTGTTCCATTTTG
The DNA here is from genome assembly GCA_030686995.1 of Artemisia argyi. Classification (NCBI taxonomy): domain Eukaryota; kingdom Viridiplantae; phylum Streptophyta; class Magnoliopsida; order Asterales; family Asteraceae; genus Artemisia; species Artemisia argyi. Next base: position 68,781,505 of record CM060704.1, on the reverse strand, counting down.
TTGTTTACAGTGGTCAATGATGATATAAGGTCCACTAAAAAAATCTTTGAAAGATTGAATAAAAAAGTGGGCCGATTCTGAGATTGCATTGATGTATCATTATCATTCCTTATTGATGAATGAAGATGAGGTGAACATCAGGTTGATGTATGTACACTCGGTGTATTTTTATTTTTGGTTGATAGTCTTGGACTGAGGATGGTTTGAAACTGAGGTCTCATTTTTTAGTTATGGTATTTTGGTTTTGTGGTCGAGGTATAAGTCTTCTCTTCATCTGAATTTCTTGAAAATTTTTCAAAACTTTTCGAAAGTTTTTGTCCAAAATGTTCTCGATATTTTTCTTGTAACATTTCGAAAATTTTGAACTTATCGAAAACTTGACTTATCGAGATCCTTAGTTTTCGAGATCTTCGGTTATCGAGAACCTGATTTCGATAACAAGGGTATGGTGTTCTCGAAAACTACTCACGTTCTCGAAAACAGGTAACTATCGAGATTTCTTATACAAGAAATCCGATTAGATTCCGGCGACCATTTCCCAGTTTCTGATGAATTTTCCGATGAATTTCCGACCAAGTAGATCACTTTTCACGGTAGGTACAAAAAGTCTTAAAAATGTTCACATAAATCTGTTTGTAACGAATAGAGCTAGAAACAGATGTATGAAACAGATAAAAGATTGTGACTTTTTGTTGTTTAAGACCATTTGGATACATAATAAAGATTGTATGAAACTGTTATTTATAAAGATACGAGAAATTTTTTTTTTCTAGATCTTAAAAAATGTATGAAAACAGCTTCAAAACAATATTCGAACCACAAAAATCAACACCGTAGCTCTGATGCCAATTGTAGGACCGAAAATATAGATGATTTATGTGATTCGGGAGGTCTAGGTTGATGATTAAAGATGAACTCCATATTTAGTTTAGAGAGAGAAAGTAGAGAGAGGGTGAAGAAAATAGAATATATTAAGATGAATGAATGAATACACAATTTCTCACACCCCTCATGGAGAGTCATGAGGGGTATTTATAGGCTCTACACATTACAAGTTTGCCAAGTTAACATAAGTAGTCCCTAATGGCACAACTTGCTACATATCTAGTCCATTTCACGTATGTGACGTTATCTTTATAAAAGAGCGAGGCTAACAATCTCCCTCCAAGATATCGTCACACGTGAATGGTTACAATGAGACCTATAAATACATTAAAATGTAAAATTACAACAATAGTAAACTATGTTGACGTTGTTGAAGCGCAGAGTCTCTGTAGTCTAGATACTGAGGCAGACTTGAAGTTCTCTCTTCCGACGAACTCGGCGTATTTGATCTTTGGCACTGACGGCACAGATCTTTGTAGCTCTGAACTTCAACTGTAATGGTCTAGTTAGGTTATTACTCCCTCCTAACTAGTGAGCCTTTATTCTTTTTCCTGCTCCTTCCTGAACCGACAACTCTCTTTTCATCACGCAGCGGATAAAGTAGATTCATAAGTGTAGGCACATGGTTGTCGTTCAGGGAGCATCATGACAATGTAACTCACATAACATTGCACAGAAGGTTGGTAATATGCTCCGATGTACACATCATTAGTACTTCTTCGGTTCCAGTGTAAGCACAATTCCCTTGAACAACCAACGTACTAGAGATGAAACACTACTTCTTTTGGCATGTTCTTCTCCCTCCTGATGGTTGCGATGTATCGAAATCATCATACTATTGTGTGTACATGCCAAAATTACCCGTACTTTACACTTCTGATGCAATATAGATAGACCGTGTAAGCATAATTTGTGAGTATATGTCGCATAAATACTCTCAATACATTCTCTCAAATCAACCTTTAAACGAACCTCCTTGTGATTCACCGGCTACTAGTAATGACCACATATGGAGACTGCCCGATATGACCAGCTTGAAAAAGAAGTAATCATCACATCTTGTGACTTAATGCTTGTACGATAGATGTGACTTAATACCTATACTGAGCACTACAATGTAACTCCTTTAAGTATGAGGTTGCACGAAATATTCGCCACTTGAACAATCCACTACTTCGTGTGACACTGAGTACTACAACGTAAATCCTTAAAGTGATAGTTATACTGTGAGCACTACAACGTAACTCCTTACATCAGTAATAACTAGATTGTCAAGACTGAATTTTTTAATTTGCGCAGACAAGTTATCTTCAAAAGTCGTGCATCCAACCACCCCTAGACTTTGAGATAAATAAGTACACATGTTGAGATGCCACTTCAAAATCAAATCGATAATACCGTACAAAAACTCCGTAGTCATTTTCTTTTCAAACCATAACAATTCTAGCCGTGAACGATGTATCCCCGTGAAAATTTGTTGAACCAAAATACCACTCAATTTACAAATATTATCAAAACTTATATCCAATGATTAAATTTTGATAATAAATATTGATACTTCAATACGTATGCCAAGTCCTTCAATATTTGATCTAATAGCCCAACATCTCTTGTAGCCCATACCAAATGAAATGAATAACTGATCCAATGAACAAATGAAATAACCCGATCCACACACAGATATGGTAGTCCTAGTCCGTATATGTGTTAATAATACATTCTCCATATTGACCTAAACCTAAAAATACATTTCATTGTAATATCCTCCCCCTCCTCATGTTTCTCTCCAAACTCAGTCACAAAAAAAATTTTCCCAACTCAAATCTCATCTCAATAATCATCACCAAATACAACCGATTAGATAAACACAAACCACGCTACCCCTTTTCTATCTATACGATTGTCAAAGACAAGGCACGCGATTTTCATTAATAAAGACCACGGACTTAGATACAAATCTCGTTTCTTTTTGTGTTTGTCTCGACTTCAAGATCATTAAGAATGGTCTCAGGTAGGATGTTGGTTTATGTTGTTCCATTTTGTTGTTTACAGTGGTCAATGATGATATAAGGTCCACTAAAAAAATCTTTGAAAGATTGAATAAAAAAGTGGGCCGATTCTGAGATTGCATTGATGTATCATTATCATTCCTTATTGATGAATGAAGATGAGGTGAACATCAGGTTGATGTATGTACACTCGGTGTATTTTTATTTTTGGTTGATAGTCTTGGACTGAGGATGGTTTGAAACTGAGGTCTCATTTTTTAGTTATGGTATTTTGGTTTTGTGGTCGAGGTATAAGTCTTCTCTTCATCTGAATTTCTTGAAAATTTTTCAAAACTTTTCGAAAGTTTTTGTCCAAAATGTTCTCGATATTTTTCTTGTAACATTTCGAAAATTTTGAACTTATCGAAAACTTGACTTATCGAGATCCTTAGTTTTCGAGATCTTCGGTTATCGAGAACCTGATTTCGATAACAAGGGTATGGTGTTCTCGAAAACTACTCACGTTCTCGAAAACAGGTAACTATCGAGATTTCTTATACAAGAAATCCGATTAGATTCCGGCGACCATTTCCCAGTTTCTGATGAATTTTCCGATGAATTTCCGACCAAGTAGATCACTTTTCACGGTAGGTACAAAAAGTCTTAAAAATGTTCACATAAATCTGTTTGTAACGAATAGAGCTAGAAACAGATGTATGAAACAGATAAAAGATTGTGACTTTTTGTTGTTTAAGACCATTTGGATACATAATAAAGATTGTATGAAACTGTTATTTATAAAGATACGAGAAATTTTTTTTTTCCAGATCTTAAAAAATGTATGAAAACAGCTTCAAAACAATATTCGAACCACAAAAATCAACACCGTAGCTCTGATGCCAATTGTAGGACCGAAAATATAGATGATTTATGTGATTCGGGAGGTCTAGGTTGATGATTAAAGATGAACTCCATATTTAGTTTAGAGAGAGAAAGTAGAGAGAGGGTGAAGAAAATAGAATATATTAAGATGAATGAATGAATACACAATTTCTCACACCCCTCATGGAGAGTCATGAGGGGTATTTATAGGCTCTACACATTACAAGTTTGCCAAGTTAACATAAGCAGTCCCTAATGGCACAACTTGCTACATATCTAGTCCATTTCACGTATGTGACGTTATCTTTATAAAAGAGCGAGGCTAACAATCTCCCTCCAAGATATCGTCACACGTGAATGGTTACAATGATACCTATAAATACATTAAAATGTAAAATTACAACAATAGTAAACTATGTTGACGTTGTTGAAGCGCAGAGTCTCTGTAGTCTAGATACTGAGGCAGACTTGAAGTTCTCTCTTCCGACGAACTCGGCGTATTTGATCTTTGGCACTGACGGCACAGATCTTTGTAGCTCTGAACTTCAACTGTAATGGTCTAGTTAGGTTATTACTCCCTCCTAACTAGTGAGCCTTTATTCTTTTTCCTGCTCCTTCCTGAACCGACAACTCTCTTTTCATCACGCAGCGGATAAAGTAGATTCATAAGTGTAGGCACATGGTTGTCGTTCAGGGAGCATCATGACAATGTAACTCACATAACATTGCACAGAAGGTTGGTAATATGCTCCGATGTACACATCATTAGTACTTCTTCGGTTCCAGTGTAAGCACAATTCCCTTGAACAACCAACGTACTAGAGATGAAACACTACTTCTTTTGGCATGTTCTTCTCCCTCCTGATGGTTGCGATGTATCGAAATCATCATACTATTGTGTGTACATGCCAAAATTACCCGTACTTTACACTTCTGATGCAATATAGATAGACCGTGTAAGCATAATTTGTGAGTATATGTCGCATAAATACTCTCAATACATTCTCTCAAATCAACCTTTAAACGAACCTCCTTGTGATTCACCGGCTACTAGTAATGACCACATATGGAGACTGCCCGATATGACCAGCTTGAAAAAGAAGTAATCATCACATCTTGTGACTTAATGCTTGTACGATAGATGTGACTTAATACCTATACTGAGCACTACAATGTAACTCCTTTAAGTATGAGGTTGCACGAAATATTCGCCACTTGAACAATCCACTACTTCGTGTGACACTGAGTACTACAACGTAAATCCTTAAAGTGATAGTTATACTGTGAGCACTACAACGTAACTCCTTACATCAGTAATAACTAGATTGTCAAGACTGAATTTTTTAATTTGCGCAGACAAGTTATCTTCAAAAGTCGTGCATCCAACCACCCCTAGACTTTGAGATAAATAAGTACACATGTTGAGATGCCACTTCAAAATCAAATCGATAATACCGTACAAAAACTCCGTAGTCATTTTCTTTTCAAACCATAACAATTCTAGCCGTGAACGATGTATCCCCGTGAAAATTTGTTGAACCAAAATACCACTCAATTTACAAATATTATCAAAACTTATATCCAATGATTAAATTTTGATAATAAATATTGATACTTCAATACGTATGCCAAGTCCTTCAATATTTGATCTAATAGCCCAACATCTCTTGTAGCCCATACCAAATGAAATGAATAACTGATCCAATGAACAAATGAAATAACCCGATCCACACACAGATATGGTAGTCCTAGTCCGTATATGTGTTAATAATACATTCTCCATATTGACCTAAACCTAAAAATACATTTCATTGTAATATCCGCCCCCTCCTCATGTTTCTCTCCAAACTCAGTCACAAAAAAAATTTTCCCAACTCAAATCTCATCTCAATAATCATCACCAAATACAACCGATTAGATAAACACAAACCACGCTACCCCTTTTCTATCTATACGATTGTCAAACACAAGGCACGCGATTTTCATTAATAAAGACCACGGACTTAGATACAAATCTCGTTGCTTTTTGTGTTTGTCTCGACTTCAAGATCATTAAGAATGGTCTCAGGTAGGATGTTGGTTTATGTTGTTCCATTTTGTTGTTTACAGTGGTCAATGATGATATAAGGTCCACTAAAAAAATCTTTGAAAGATTGAATAAAAAAGTGGGCCGATTCTGAGATTGCATTGATGTATCATTATCATTCCTTATTGATGAATGAAGATGAGGTGAACATCAGGTTGATGTATGTACACTCGGTGTATTTTTATTTTTGGTTGATAGTCTTGGACTGAGGATGGTTTGAAACTGAGGTCTCATTTTTTAGTTATGGTATTTTGGTTTTGTGGTCGAGGTATAAGTCTTCTCTTCATCTGAATTTCTTGAAAATTTTTCAAAACTTTTCGAAAGTTTTTGTCCAAAATGTTCTCGATATTTTTCTTGTAACATTTCGAAAATTTTGAACTTATCGAAAACTTGACTTATCGAGATCCTTAGTTTTCGAGATCTTCGGTTATCGAGAACCTGATTTCGATAACAAGGGTATGGTGTTCTCGAAAACTACTCACGTTCTCGAAAACAGGTAACTATCGAGATTTCTTATACAAGAAATCCGATTAGATTCCGGCGACCATTTCCCAGTTTCTGATGAATTTTCCGATGAATTTCCGACCAAGTAGATCACTTTTCACGGTAGGTACAAAAAGTCTTAAAAATGTTCACATAAATCTGTTTGTAACGAATAGAGCTAGAAACAGATGTATGAAACAGATAAAAGATTGTGACTTTTTGTTGTTTAAGACCATTTGGATACATAATAAAGATTGTATGAAACTGTTATTTATAAAGATACGAGAAATTTTTTTTTTCCAGATCTTAAAAAATGTATGAAAACAGCTTCAAAACAATATTCGAACCACAAAAATCAACACCGTAGCTCTGATGCCAATTGTAGGACCGAAAATATAGATGATTTATGTGATTCGGGAGGTCTAGGTTGATGATTAAAGATGAACTCCATATTTAGTTTAGAGAGAGAAAGTAGAGAGAGGGTGAAGAAAATAGAATATATTAAGATGAATGAATGAATACACAATTTCTCACACCCCTCATGGAGAGTCATGAGGGGTATTTATAGGCTCTACACATTACAAGTTTGCCAAGTTAACATAAGTAGTCCCTAATGGCACAACTTGCTACATATCTAGTCCATTTCACGTATGTGACATTATCTTTATAAAAGAGCGAGGCTAACAAGTTTTTTCAACATATTTGATCTCCTCTTTATGAAGTTCTTTGGGAGAATGAGGGGGAGATGGGTCCTCATTTAACAATTCTTCTAACAAAAGAATGTCCCCCTCAAGATCAAGATAGTCTACATCAACTTCATGCGAAATTAAACTATCTTGAGCAAGAAAAGCCTCGACATCTTCCAAAAAGAAGTCACTTCCCTCAAAAAGAGTGAGAGAAGGGGAAGAGTCGGTTATAATAGGCTCAGAAGATGGAGTGGGACTGCCACTCGGAAAATAACTAAGAAGTTCTTGAGAGTACTCCTCAGAAGCAACATCAATGACATCGATTCGGTTAACCGATTCAGCGTCATAATTTGAAGAGTACCTCAAAGTTTGATCGAGGTTCAAGGTTACTGCTTCATTACCAATACGAAGAGTTATTTCCTCTTCGTGCACATCGATTAGAGCACGGCCCGTTCTCAGGAATCCTTTTCCAAGAATGAGAGGAACCCTTGGATCAGCATCGAACTCAACAACAACGAAGTCGGCGGGAAAATGGAACTTTCCTACTTTCACAAATACGTCCTCGGCAATGCCAAGGGGACGAGTAATGGAACGATCTGCAAGCTCAAGAGTCATGCAGGTAGGAGTATGTTCTGGAAGAGAAAGTTTCTTCCATACTGAATTAGGCATCAGGTTGATGCTAGCACCAAGATCGGCCAAGGCGAAGCATTCAACCATCCCTGGAAAAACACATGGAATGAGAAATTTTTCGGGGTCTCCAAGCTTCTTAGGAAGCTTCTTTAAGATAATTGCTGAGCAGTTTTCGTTCAATGGAGTCTTTGCCATTTCGTACAGTTTTTCCTTGTTGCTTAACAAGTTCTTAATCATTGATGCAAGTTTGGGCATCAGGATGATAGCATCCGCAAGGCTTACGTCAAAATGTAAATCTTGAAAGATTTGATAGAACTTATCCATTTGGTGACTAGCCTTTTCACGGAGCTTTTGCTCATTAAGTCATGATGGATAAGGTATTGAAGGTTTGGATTTAGGGTTCTCAACAGGAGTTATTGGTGGTTCAAACACAACTCCTGGTTTGGTCTTTGGAACAGCCTGAGGATGGACGCGTGCGTTACTTGGTGGGCTATTAAATTGCACCTTGTCCTTGGTTGCCTCAGGTTCACTTTCCTCTACTTTAGAAGGAGTAGTGGGAAGCGGCGGTTCATCATAAGCTTTACCACTACGTGTGGTAATAGCTTTGAGTTCACCCTTAGGGTTGACAACTGTATTACCAGGAAGACCTCCCGAAGTAGAGGGTGGAGCGAGATAACTCATGAGACTAGCAAACATATTTTCAATCTTGTTTTGAGATTGGTCAATTTTGTTGTTTGTTACCATAAGCTCATTCTTCAGCTCGTTACCTTGCTTGGTTATTGAAGATTGAAATTCATTCTTCAAAGTTGAGATTTGATTCTGCATTGCCCTCATTTTGGTCTCATTAACCTTAATGTGGTTATTGAGCTCGTTAGGGAGAGGTTCTTGGTAATTAGGATCTGAATACCCTTGATTACTGATTGGTCCCAAAGCAGTCAGATATTATTGACCAAAGTCAATAAGTCAAAGACAGCCTCGTTCCAATTCTCCGGTGATAGTATAGTGTGTCCCCGGGTCGTTATGTCCCAGCGAGATTGAAATGGTGTCGTTTGAAATCGTTTATGAGTGAGTGGCACTGAGGACAGTAGCCCAGATGATATGGAATTGATTTTGCTACTGTTATTTTGGTATTGGTAAACAGATATAATATTCACAAAAATCAGATATATACGTATATGCACAGATTCACAATTAAGTTTCACGCAATCAGACTGAAAAGTGGGATTTGGTGAATTACAAACTACAGGGGGTGCTTTTGAAACTTTTGAAACTTGAAATTTAAAAAGAAATTAGAAAATGAAAATGAAATTGTAAAAGTGATTATTATAATATTTAAATATTATTTAATTAATAAAACTATTTAAAATGTAATTTAAATCTACTTTAAATTAACTAAAAATGACAAATGTTACAAATTAACCTAAAAACTTGCAAAAATAATTTATAAACCTTAATTATAACTTGAAGAAAGTATAAAAAATAAAAATAAATATTTTTGTCTTTTTATGAGTTTTTTAGGAATTAAAAACTATTTAACTTAATTAATCTATTTAAACTACTTTTAATACTAAACTAACTTAGAAAATTATGAGAAAATTTATAAAATTATTTAACCATCACAGGAATCCTACAAAATTATAAAAACTTCTAAAAATTATATTTAAGGCTATTGTACTAATTAATTACCTTTTAATTACTTTAAACCTAATTTAAATAATTAAAATAATAAAAATGGAAAATGAACAGTAGAAATTAAAAATATATTTTCTAAAAGTCTATTATACTATATTAGAGCTAGGAAAAATATAAAAACTAGGTTATGCTTTATAAAAACTAAATATGCTATTTAATACTTAATATTAATTAATAATTAATAAAACTAAAATTAAATCTAATAAATACTAAATTATAATATAAAAATCTGAAAATTTTACTAAAATTACTTTACTATATAAGATAATTAATAAAAATATAAAAAAGCTAAGTACTTAATAAAAATATAAAAATGAAAATTAAAATTAAATTACATTAAATAGAAACTATCACTTAATTTAAATTTGATTTTTCTTTGTTTTTCTTTTACAAACTTGTTTTATACCTAAAAACAAAGACTTTTAATGAAAACAACTTTTTATAACTTAAGAATAAGCTGAGATTAAGCTCAAAAGCCTTGACAGTTGACTAAAGTTGACCAAGAAGGAAAATAAACTCAAATAAGATCAAGTGGGTCCCACAATGGTAAAACTTGGTTCCAATAAGCACAATAGACTTAAATAGGCTAAAAATAACAAGCAATGACCATTGAGAAGCTGATTTGAACGAAATAAGCACTTTGCAAACTTGAATTTTACACAGAACTGGGACAATCTTTAGGGACAAATCCAAGTGGGGTCCACTGGTCTAGGGGTCAAACAATTGGTCAAGATTTAATCTATGGAAAGAGGGGGGTTGGGAAAACCTAAATCTAAGGTGTGGGGACCACTGTGGTGGCCACAATGAGCCACCAAAGGTGGTGGGTTGGCTGGTAACCTGCTGGTGCAGGGGAGGCAAACAGCCCTGCAGCCCTCTTTGGAGGGTTGTGGGTCCCACAAAGAAAATCACAAAAATGAAGTAACACTGGAATCTTAAAATTAAGCTGATAAACTATCAATCCCTAGAATCACAAGGTCTGAAACCAAATATATAATTCAAGAAAATTCATTCCATTTTGAGAAAAAACTGAGGAAGTACACCTTTGACTTTTTCTAAAAACTTGGAATTTTGACTAATGTGAATTTCTAGTGGATGCAGTTGACTAAATAAGTTGAAATAAGATTAAGTGATCCCAAAATAAGCTAAGGGATGAAGTTCTAAATCTAAATGGTGATTCTCATAACTTAAACTCCACACAGTTCACCACAGTTAATGCAATATTGATTTCCTTGACTTTTGACTATAAAGGTGACAAAGGAATTGGTCAAAATACTCAAGTTCAAGCCTAAGGACAGTGAAACAACAAAACCTAACTTCTAAATACAACCACAACTACCAGATGAAAGCTGTTCCAAACACCCCTTACATGATGACTGTTTGGATTTTTGCAAGGGAAAAAACAATCTTATGCCACATTTCCTACATTTGAAATAGTATATAAGCAGAAAATTCCAGTTGTTTTAACTTTATTTATCTTTAACGATCTAAGTTTACCGTAATCACGAAAGATGTCTCAACCACCCAATTACTTTTTTCCTCATTCTTCGCAACATCATCCGCAGTATCAACAATCGTATCAACAACCGTTTCAACAACCGCAACAATCATATCAACAACCTTCACACTTTCATCCACAACCACAATATCTCATGATGCAACAACATCAAATCATTCCTCAACAACAACCATATCAAATGTCTCAACAAAACACTCAGTTTTCCTCCAAACAACCTTACTGGTTTGACAGAATGTGTGAAGTTATTACAACTCAACAATCCCGACATGAGGCAGGATCACTTGAAACACCTCCAATGCTAACACCTGGAAACTATGTTCAATGGTCAAGTCGATTCTTACGATTTCTTGAACTAAAGAAACCTCATGGGAAATTCTTGAAGCAAGTGATACTTGAAGGACCATTTGAGTTGCCAACAAGATTTGAAATTGGTGATCCAACTGCTGATCCTCCACGTCCTCCTGGGGATAGACCTCTTCCAGAATCTCAACTCACAGAAGAACATAAATTACATCGTGAAGCTGATGGGTATGAAATGGCTTATATACTTCAAGGTATACCAAATCCAATTTATCGAAGTGTCGATGCTCAGAAAACAGCCAAAGCTATGTGGGAACATGTTCATATCCTTATGGAAGGCACTCAATTGAACAAAGATGATATGGAATCCAAACTCTACATGGAATACACTGACATCACAATTGAACCAGGAGAGTCACTTGAATCCTACTATCATCATTTCAAAAATGTGGTCAATGATCTGGAACGTCACAAAATCACAGTACCAAGGATCGCAGTAAACTCCAAATTCGTTGGTAGTCTTGGCCCGGATTAGCATAAATATGTGACATTTGTTCGACAAACCAAAAATCTTCATGATGCACCATATGGATTGTTGTATGATTTTCTGAAACACCATGAACCTGAAGTGGAAAAGGATAGAGCTCTTCGAGGAGGATACTCACCATCACCAACACCAAATTCTTTGGCACTCGTAGCTCAATCTCCCTATGCTCCACCACCAATGTCAAATCATGCATATGTTCAAGAGCAAAACTACTTCGGTTATCCACAATCTTCTACCTCGAACCAAATGGTCCCTTATGATTCATCTCCACAGAATACTTCAACTCAACTTGTTCCAGTAAACAACAATGATGCAGTGTATTACTCCAACTCCAATGAAGATGACGATGATGACTTTAATACGTTGAATCAGGGACTTGCTCTTATTGCTCGCGCTTTCAGCAAATTCTCTAACAAAATAAACAACCGTCAACGTTCATCTTCTAACACAAGGAATCAAGCTGTTGTCGATCTGTGGTCGATCTGGTTCAGGAAGTTCTTCAGGAAATTTTGGGAATGGTCAGCGGTCTAATAACAATGGAGGGTTCAGGAACAACTCAGGCTCTTCTCAGCAAAGGTCTGAACCAGTTGCAACTAGGAACTCAAACTCAGGGAATGCAGTGTGGTGTTATAAATAGCGACAGCATGTCCTAAACCGAGAACTCGGGGTAGTAAGTTTCACAAGCAGGCATTACTCATGGCTCTTCAAGATGAAAAAGATGGACATTTCCCTGAACAGGATAACAACTTCATAGCAAATGTGAACAATGATGATGACATGGAAGATCTGGAAGCCAATGCAGCTGTGATGCTTATGGCCAACATGCAAGAACTTCAGCTTAATGATTCAGGTCCAGTGTATGACACTGACGGCTTGTCTCAGGTACATGACCTCAATGCATGCTTTATACATGATATAGCCTCACCTTCTGCTTCTGAATCAGATATGGCGCAAGTTGTTCCATCTGACTCATCTTCATCTTCTCAAACGGATGAACAAATAAGCACAGTTGTCATATTTGATGATGACACAGTTGTTTCATTTGATGATCCCATTGAGAATGATAAACATGATCATATAGAACAACATGAACCATCATTTGATCCAGACCCTGACCTCATATTGTTGTCTAAACGAATGAATGCTCAACAATTGCAAATCATAAAATGCAACGAGAAAAACAAAGTTTTAAAAGAAACAAATGCGTCACTTGCAAGAGATATTGAGTGTTATAAAATTCAACTTTCAAATCAGCAAGACAAGATTAAACATGCAAAAAGTTTTGAAAAAGCTTTTCAAGAATCTTACAACAAAGAGCAAGATCTTCAGCACAAAATGCAAGATTTAATTGAGTCAAACGGAAAGTTGATTTCTAAACTTGAAAGTGAAAAATGTGAACTGACAATGCAAGTTGAACGTCTTCAAAGAGAACTTTCAAAAACAGAAACAGAATTGTCCAGTTGCAAAAAGGAGTTTTGTGAACATAAAATACGAAAAAGGAAGTATATAGATAACTTACTCGGTGAGAATGTTGATCTTGAAAAACAACTCAAAGAATTTTGTAATATTGTTTACAAACACGGGAACTCTGTCACAACAATTCAGAAATTTACTTTAAAACCGAGACCCGATAAAGGATTTGCATTTGGCGATTACAATTCAATGTTTCTTCACACGGCATTCAAAGAAATTCCTAAAATTTACAGTATGGACCATTTGCTTGATAATACGATTGTGCGTGCTGTTGTTTTTGATACTGAGGAAGAGGAAGAACTTGAAGACGAAAGTCAATCAAAAATGAGTTATGTTCAATATTGGACACCATATGATTATTCAAAAGCTCCTCATATTTCTAAATCTTTTGTTCCTCAAAAGGAATTACCTGAGAAATCATGGTATGTCACTGAGTCATATGTTTCATCCTCTAATGCGGCCCCTGTCCAAACTGTAGCACAAATAAATTGTCCTTTACCATCATCCGGTGAAATTACACCTTTATCGAAAAATTGTCGTGTCTTAAATTATTGCAAAACTTTTATGGAAGACATCGAAATTTTGGAGGAAACAATTGAACGTAATTCTAAAATAAAAATTGAAACTTTTCAATCTGCTTACGAGCGAGAAAAGAGAGATATTTTTCAAAAACAAATGTTGCCAATCGTCAAACACCTCCGTCTCTGTGCTACACGTTGGGATCAGGAACTTCAAAACGAGGTCAAAAATATGATAAACGTTTTCAACTCAACTGAAAATGAGATTTTGGTTCAAAAGCAAAGAAATAGAGTTTTAACAAATGATGTTGATCGACTCTTGGAACAAGTTCTCAATGCTGATATTTATTCTGTTATCATGAATGATCTCTATAAATCTGGTACTTCTATGCTTGTGGATAATCTTTGTGTTGATAATAACTTGTTGAAAGTGGAAATCGAGACACTTAAACAGGAAAATGACAAGCTGAGAATACAGAATGATGATGTGACAAAACAATTTTCAAAAGAAATTTGTCAACTCAAACAAAGGCTTGAATGGTGTCAAGCTCAAAGTATTGAAAGGGAATTGAAACTTCAAAGTCAAAATATTTCAAACTCTTGTCAGCTTTGCAAACACAATGAGTCTTTAAAAAGTCTGTATCTCAAATACGAAAAAGAAATTGCGGATTTAAAAATTGAAAACGTTGAATGGCTTCGGAATAATTCAGTTTCGGACCCGCACTTCAACAATGGCTTCTGAACAAAACAGCTTAGGACTCGAAACAAACCGTCTTAACTTTCCGGACTCTTCGGCTGAAACATTGTCACTCTCTCGCAAGGAATTGGAAACCCTGTTTGCTCAACTGTTTGATGATTCAATTGAAAACCGTCCTCAAGAGGTCTCACCAATCTCCGCTGCACACCCTGAGAATATTCAACAACTACTGTTGAGAGAGACGGTCCTCCAATTGCATCTCCAACAAAGGCAAAATAAACCGTTTCCAACTCACGACAATCAGCTGAAGACTCCATACCTAAATCAGTTCCACAAACCATAGAGCATGACCCAGAGGTGTTCTTTAAGCATTTTTTAATCCGTTTGCACCGGCTCAACTCATTCCTGACATTACTGAGTCGTCTACACGCAATTTGGATCCTGCTCACATGCGAGATAATTACCTCCATCAAGGTTTGTTGATTTAGTTCACCATATTGGTATGCGGTGTTTGACTCCAGATGATTTACAAAATTTTCTTTAAAACTAAGTGAGTCAAACATCTATTTTTTTTTTCTTTTAATATTAAAAAAAAAAAAAAAAAAAAAAATCTTCTTTCTCTGTGTACAAACTTCGTAACTTCAAAACTATGTTCCTTCATTAAAAACAATTTTGCTTTACTCGGTCAAAATGGAACATGTTTTGAGGGGGAGGAAACTTTTAACATTATCATGAAGTTTGCACACCTTATCATAATTCTTCAAGGATAAAATGTTTCTTCATCATTCGGATTAAAATCTCATTTTCAAAAACTTCTATGATCTCTCGAATTAAAATGTACAAAAAGGTTTCACGTAATATATGCTAATTCGAGGGGGAGAAAGGAAATTCTTTTTGCAATGATTCCAAGTTGACCTTGTTTGGACTTCAAATGGAAAAGTAATTAACCTTTAATGAGTAAAGATTCACAAATGTCTTAAACTTAGGAAAAAGGATCTTGCATGGAAAATAAAACGGGCTCTAATAAATGTTTCTTTAAATATTCTCAAAAGTATCACACATAATCGATAAACCTCACGATTCAGACTAACGATTTTTTTATCCTCGAATGTCCTCGATTGTGAGTTTCTAATTTCTTCATGGTTGTCGTCTAATCGTTCCCTAAATGTTTCAAGTGTTTTCAACGGTCAAAAAGGCATAATCAGAAACTAGGGTTTATGTAATTATCGATCAGGGCTTTCATTTTAATGTGCTTTGTCTAATTAACTAGTTTATATAGCTTTAGAGAACACTAAAGAATGCTCGATTGGTGTGTTTGCTCGATTAGGAACAACATAGGTTTAGAATCATGTGATTTAGGGTTTTAGATGTCGATGTCTTTGCTGCTACTAGGGCATTTGTTTGTTCAATATTCCTGCATTTTGATGCTAACATGTGTACTTAGACTCAAATCATAACCCCAAACCATAATCATAATTGGAAAATTTCGAGTGAAAGAATGAATTAATCTGTGATTTTGTGTGTTAATTTGAGAATTCTAAGCACTTAGATTGATTTAGAATGAGATTTTTGATTCATCTTATACTTGTTTGTGCCTGATGCATTTTCTCTGTGTGCAACTACATGTCATCCCATTGAAAGTCAAAATTTCAACATTCGACAAAATGTTTCTTATGGAACATATTTTGAAGTCAAAGGGCAAAAAGTGTTTAAAGGCTAAACTGGTAAATGGATTCAAAATGGTGAGAAACAAATTTTTCCAAACTCTGCACTCTTGTTTTACACCGGTAAAGCAAGTGTGGAGACCAAAGCAAAGTCATTCAAAACCTTTCATATTTTCAAAATCTGGAATGCTTTGGCTACGACTAAAGAATGACTCTGATTTGGGCATCCCAAATACCTGAAGTTTTCCATTCATCACAATAACAAATCTTCAAAAAGAACCCATGAGGTTCAACTTTAGATGGAAATCTTTTTCAGATTTTAAAACTCTAAAGAGAGACTCCGGGTCTCAAACAACTTTCTACAGTAAAAGAGTTTTGAATTTCAAACATTCTTTGTTGTATAACACTTGATTATGTTTTCTAAAACCTTTAGAAAAATCATCTCATGAATTTTCAACAAGTATTTTATAATACGATTCAAAATTCTGCTCAAGAAGACTTTCTCTCGAATAACATTCATTATTTGAGGGGGAGTATTTTGTTTAAAGAAAACTAATTTTGTATTAAAACAACGACTTGTGCACTCATTTCAGTGTACAACTCGGTTTTCAAAGAAAGGAAAGTGCCTTGCTAAACCATTTCTTAAAAACAAAACGTGCACTTTTCCTTGAAAACCAAAAGAAGTTCTCATGCTAAGCTTAACTAAAACTTCTTAATCTTGAGCAAAATTTATGCAAATTTTTTCAAAAGGTTTTTCAAAACTTTTCAAAATTTTGCTCAAGATTTTTTTTCCAAATCTTTACTCCCCAATTCGCTCCAAAGTTTAAAAATGTCTCAACATATGCTCGTTTTGAGGGGGAGTATTTCCAAATCAAAATGCTTTGTCAAAATCATGTTTTTTGGTTTGTGCACACATAACAGTGTACAACCCGTGCTTGTAAAGAAAGGATACTGAGGTACGCATCAGTGCCTCAATCCTTAGATAAGGAGCGAAGGCTTCTTACTTTTGAGTAGAATTAATCAAACATTTTATGATTTTCATAATTCTGCTCAAAAGGCAAGTATTTCACCTCAATGATTATTCACTTGTTGAGGGGGAGCACTTGAAAAATTCATCGTTTGCAATACAAAAGTTCTTGTTGAAATCTCCCCATAAGACTCAAAAAGCATATTTTAATCAAAAGTTTATCAAAAACAACATCTCATATGCTATTTTTGAAGGGGAGAAAAGTGAAAGTGATTAAAATATGAAAGTTAAATGTTGCTTATAAGTCAAATCTCATGCGAGCTAGACTCAGATTCACCCTGGAATTGACGAAACATAAAAGTTAGTAAATTCGAAAAGACTTTTCCTCGACGGGTAATAACATCAAGTTAGTTACTAGAGCTAGTTGTCACCTAAAAGCTGACAATGGAACTCTTTAACTAGCCACGTAAGCGTGTCTCGAAAAGGATTTGTCTTAGTAGAAATGTACCGTTTCGAGAAACTTTCTGTGGACTTGACCAGGCCGGGTAATAACTTCAAGCTAGTCTAACTAGTGATGTAAGCGTGTCTCGAATCGGTCTTGTTCACTGAAAGTGGATCAATTCAAAAGTGCTCGCTCCTCCCGCATGTGCAAATTTATTAAATATATATGAGCACATGTGAAGGGGGAGCCCTTCATAAGAAAACATAAAACTCTCAAAGTGTTAAACAAAATGTTTGATAAACACAAACACTTTGAGAGATTTTCAAAGGTTTCAATGGCAATTATAGGATAGTCATGCAGTTATAAGGTGACTAAGGTTAGGAAATAACCGTCCTATGATCCGCCTAAGCCGGAGGGATCTACCCAAGGACATCACCAATAGTTAGAACTAGAAGTCCTTAGGTATGATACGAAAAAAGGAGTAAAGAATGAAAGGAGAAAGAAGGGGTTGAAGAATTAAAAAGAAAAGTAAAGAAAAGGGTGAAAAGAAATAGCCCTCCATATGTTCAACCTTAGGGCAGACACCGGGTTCAATTCATATGCTACTGGTTGTTGCAAAGACAACACTGGTATTGAAGATTAAGTCGTCATGGACCCAGTGACGCAATGCACTAAACCTTCTTAACCACTCAAGTTCTCTTAAAAGAGCTTGTTTCATTCTCACAGGGAACCAGTGTAATCTATCGACTTATCTCTTAGAGATAGTTGATATTGAAGCAGGAGACCCCTCCCTTGTCTCCGTATAGGAAACCTAAGTGAGCACTTATCGAGTCTAGAGCCATGAGATACATCAAAGATCTCTTAAGAACACTTAGTATTTCTACAACTGGTGTTCTACATCAATGGGCACCAGCTATAAATTATCGAGTCCTTCGCAGATCTGAGCAATCTGCCGAGAACGTTTATGAGAGAATTACATATGTATTTCTCAATGATTGAACGGAAATTCCTGCCAGGGTCAACATCAAACAGCCCTGACAGCAGGTCACTTCGGTAACCCCACAAGGGTTACGCTTAGTGTTCGCGGTGGTTCTTTAGCGGTCTACAGTCGTGGAGTGATCTCCAGCGACTCACCCAGTCATTGAGCTACTTAGTAGGTCTCGTAAGCTCCTTCGGGAGTATCTGATATGGGAACGGCCTTGATAAGGGTTAGAAGGAGTCTTCACACTATGCTGTTGACGATCTCTAATTTCTTATCTGTAAGTACCGGTTGTTTATTGCTAACTGTTTACTTTCAGGGACATATCATCTCCATGGAGACTGATTCCGCATGCTCATACATACATCTTGAAGTCAACAAAAGCTCCCTCAAAGATCTAACCAACACAATGTTCAAAATTTGATTCTACGCCAAAAAGAAGAATCTACAAAGTTTAAGGACTAAAGATCTATGTGAATGAAAGGGAACTACGTGCATGTGAATGTCTAAGTTCAAAGGTGTATGAGCATGTTGGAATGGACGACGACCACCACAGACGCAGAAGTGACGCATGGCAGATAACTTCATAAGATGATCACTACCACATCTATTACGAACAATATACAATGAAGCAAAAGAACACCCACTCTTTTTTGAAGACGTCTTAAGTTATACGAGTCAAAAGTCAAAGACAAAGAAGAAGACGTCAAGCAACCGTGATGACCGACCCTTAGGGGGAGATTGTTGGTTCACTAGTAATATCATTAGTCTCTTATTATCATATTAGGTGTTCCTTCCACTCTCTCTCTACTCTCTTTCTCTCTCTAGATCTCTAAGTGACTATGTTATAAAATCATGACCTAACAAGGGAAAAAAAATTTAGGTCATATATGTTGTAAAGAAATAGTAACAAGGATTAAGAATCTCAACTCACAGAAGAACAGAAATTACATCGTGAAGCTGATGAGTATGCAATGGCTTATATACTTCAAGGTATATCTAATCCAATTTATCGAAGTGTCGATGCTCAGAAAACAGCCAAAGCTATGTGGGAACACGTTCATCTCCTTATGGAAGGCACTCAATTGAACAAAGATGATATGGAATCCAAACTCTACATGGAATACACCGACATCACAATTGAACCAGGAGAGTCACTTGAATCCTACTATCATCGTTTCACAAATGTGGTCAATGATCTGGAACGTCACAAAATCACAGTACCAAGGATTGCAGTGAACTCCAAATTCGTTAGTAGTCTTGGCCCAGATTGGCATAAATATGTGACATTTGTTCGTCAAACCAAAAATCTTCATGATGCACCATATGGTTTGTTGTATGATTTTTTGAAACACCATGAACCTGAAGTGGAAAAAGATAGAGCTCTACGAGGAGGATACACACCAACACCAACACCAAATTCTTTGGCACTCGTAGCTCAATCTCCCTATGCTCCACCACCAATGTCAAATCATGCATATGTTCAAGAGCAAAACTACTTCAGCTATCCATAATCTTCTACCTCGAACCAAATGGTCCCTTATGATTCATCTCCACAGAATGCTTCTACTCAACTTGTTCCATTAAACAACAATGATGCAGTGTATTACTCAAACTCCAATGACGATGACGATGATGACTTTAATACGTTGAATCAGGGACTTGCTCTTATTGCTCGTGCTTTTAGCAAATTCTCCAACAAAACAAACAACCGTCAACGTTTATCTTCTAATACAAGGAATCAAGCTGTTGTCACTGATGGAATGGTGGAAATTCAGAATCGTAACTATGGTCGATCTGGTTCAGGAAGTTCTTTAGGAAATTTTAGGAATGGTCAGAGGTTTAATAACAATGGAGGGTTCAGGAACAACTCAGGATCTTCTCAGCAAAGGTCTGAACCAGTTGCAACTAGGAACTCCAACTCAGGGAATGCAGTGTGGTGCTACAATTGTAATGAACAAGGTCATATAGCAACAACATGTCCTAAACCGAGAACTCGGGGTAGTAAGTTTCACAAGCAGGCATTACTCATGGCTCTTCAAGATGAAAAAGATGGACATTTCCCTGAACAAGATAACAACTTCATTGCAAATGTGAACAATGATGATGACATGGAAGATCTGGAAGCCAATGCAGCTGTGATGCTTATGGCCAACATGCAGGAACTTCAGTTTAATGATTCAAGTCCAGTGTATGACACTGACGGCTTATCTCAGGTACATGACCAAAAAGCATGCCTAATACATGAAATAGCCTCACCTTCTGCTTCTGAATCAGATATGGCGCAAGTTGTTCCATCTAAATCATCTTCATCTTCTCAAACAGATGAACAAATAAGCACAGTTGTAATATTTGATGATGATACAGTTGTTTCATTTGATGATCCTATTGAGAATGATAAACATGATCATTTAGAACAACATGAAACATCATTTGATCCAGACCCTGACCTCATATTGTTATCTAAACAACTGAATGCTCAACAATTGCAAATCATAAAATGCAACAAGAAAAGTCAAAGAAAGCAAAGAACACCCACTCTCTCTTCCCCCACAATGTCTTCGCGGAATCGGAAGCATACACACTATGTTTACGATGGAATCAAAGTTTATAATCCCAACACGTAAATGGAACGACATTATCGGGATTACATTAGTTATCTCATTTAGCCAAAACACAAGGACTAGAATCGTAATATTGTAATAGTTAGTTTGTGTTAGGCTATATAAGCCCTCCTAGACTTCACTAGGAGGGTGAGACTCTTGTGTAACCTTTCATTTTACTTATCAATAAACACAAAGTTTTCCTTTCTCTCTCTACTCTCTCTCACTAACATGGAGTTCTTATTCTTTCATCATACACGACCTCCCGAATCACAATATTCAATTAAAACCACGATCCTACAAGTGGTATCAGAGCCTTGGTTTTAGTTTTTGGTTGATTTATTGTGGTGTTGTCCTTGTCAAAATCGTATTTTTTATGGTTCGTATCATGTTTTTAAGCAGTTTTTATACCAATATTTTCGGATCTGAATTTTTTTCTTATCTTTTGTGGTATAACTGTTTTTAAACAATAGTTTTTATGTATCCTTTTTGGTCAAAAAGTCACAAACTTTCAATATCTTTATCACTTTTCTGATTTTTGTACCAACCGTGAAAGTTAATAGGTCCTTAAGTAGTCTAAAAAGACGGTAAACATGGGTCCCTATGAGCTGTTTTTAACTGCTCAATATCTCATCAGTATATTGGTCATATTTATGGTTTTTACACTGGTTTGTA
This sequence comes from Artemisia argyi, assembly GCA_030686995.1. Taxonomy (NCBI): domain Eukaryota; kingdom Viridiplantae; phylum Streptophyta; class Magnoliopsida; order Asterales; family Asteraceae; genus Artemisia; species Artemisia argyi. The sequence continues at coordinate 68,759,792 of CM060704.1, read as the reverse complement.
TGCTGATCGGAATTTTTGGCCTGAATCTGAACGGAAAAGGACGCCGGAATGTGGTCAAAGGGTCAAAACCCTCTTCCTACGCGAAACTTCAATTTTCTACGCATAACTTGGACAAGTTATGCGTAAGGTTCATCTTAGGCGTAAAACCCCAGTCTTACGCGTAATACTTACGCAAAAGATGGGTTTTACGCAAAAGATTATGCTTACGCATAAAGTCTACGCAAAAGTTGATGTTTACGCTTAAGGCAGGTCTACGCAAAACATTTTCTACGCGTAAGATTTCTATAAGTCTACGCGTAAAGTTATGCGTAAACGGGTCACAAAGTAAAAAGAAAAACAGAAAATGAGACCTAGACCAGTTTGACCACAAACCAATATACCATCTCTTACATAACATCATGTTCTACATTAGTCCATTATCAACATACGAAAACAGAAAAAGTACACGATGAAAGTAAAGTAGAACCATTGCCTCGACCAAATCAGTCCAACCTTAACTAATCCTATTCTAAGACACAACCAAGAACCCTCACCTTCACTCCCCAACACTCTCAACCAAGACTCGGCAAAGTAAAGTAAACATTCAAAACAAATAATCTTAGACCTGTTCACTTTTTTAATCTTTTAAAGATTCTTTTTGAGTGAACAATTATCATCATCGATCAATCTTTCTTTTGAAGAAGTATCACTTCAACAATATCCGAAAGTAAAAAGAAAAGATTACTAACATAACTGTTATAATCTTATCTTTGATTCGTTCTTAAGTATACGAAAACACAAGAACTCAAAACCTACCCGAGACCCAAATGGATCTTGAAGACTGAAATCGTGGAAGTTCTTCACTCATGGGTCTGAAAGAAATCGAAGAGGTATTAGGTGATGAAGATGGAGGCGATGAGATGAGAGTTGAATTTTAAAGATGTTGTTGAATCTGAGACAAGATGAACATGGGTAATCAGTTGTGATGATGAGATTTTTATTTCGATCTGATTTTGATGGGAGAGAATATTTAGGTGAGAGGTGAGCATGTGGTAGGCGAATTTATCAAAAGTGATGTGGTTTTAGGGTTAATTGAAATAACTCATAGGGTTATATCATTTGTAAGTGAGTGGATTGGACTGCTTTTGGCCGAGGTCACCGGGTATTGTTTTTGATTGCATAATGGGCTGTGATTTGTTTGGTTCGCTAACTTGGACTGATATCATTAGTGGGCTTACGAACTGAATTATCAATAGAATCCAAAATTTAATATTTTTGTGATACATAAGATTTGATAATATTTGGTATTATGAGTGGGTATTTTGGTATTATAATTTTTCACAGGGATATACGTTTTTGACAAGATCGGGAAACCATTATCAAGTTCATTTACACTGTCAAAAGGCTAGTTTTGGGCATTTAACCGCAAGATGTGACTACGGCGTTTATTCATTATTATTTATTTGAGGTTGAAGTGGAATTTCACGGGTGAGTGTACTTAGTATTTTGAAGATATCGGGGTTGGTTGGATGCATGATTCTTCGAGATCCTTGTTCGAGCTTTTAACCTTTAAAATGACGAAGACTTGGATATCTAGTTATTTTTTGTGATTCTTTCTTTCTATTACCACAAAATAACTATCACTTTAAGGAGTTACGTTGTAGTGCTCAGTGTCATACGAAATTGTGGATAGTCAAGAGGTGATGTACGTCTTATACTTGATGGTTGGTTGGTTGATGAGTATAAAGTACTTAGAGATTCGATGGGGTGCGAACTCTCTACACCGCTCTTTGTCATACATTAGTGCAAGTTTAAGTCACAAGTCTGGGTTATTTTACTTCAGTCTCAAGTTCATCATATTGGGTTTTCTCCATCAGTAGTCACTACAAAAAGCCGTCAGAATGATAATGGGGTCGGTAATGAGTTAGTTAAAAGGAGTATAAAAGAGTAGAGTTGTTTATCAGCAGTTGATTCTCACGGGTTATTTATTATGCTTCACACATAATCGGTTGATTGGACATATGGGGTTACGCTGCCTCCGTTTCCATCGTAAACATAGTGTGTATGCTTCCGATTCCGCGAAGACATCGTGGGGGAAGAGAGAGTGGGTGTTCTTTGCTTTCTTTGACTTTTCTTGACTTCTTTGCGAAAACACTCATTTTTCACGAGGTTCTGCAATTAGGGGGAAGAAATGTGCACATCAGGGACACATAATAGACTCACGTGATCGAGCATACAATTTTATTACTACCGGAGAGACGTCCGCAGAGATGATCAGTGGTTCAGTTTTGTGATTTTGGTGTAATCGTTTCAACTCTCGCGGGTTGTGAAGTGTGAAGTAGCCTGTATATGTGAGAAGATCTTGCTGATTTCTTGCATGTTACCCCCAATCAGAGCTTCCGCATTGAGTATAACCGTTATAAAGTAACTAGTCAGATTTGCTTGGTGTGGTTTACTGTGTCATCTACAAATTCCGCTGCATACTAAAAACTTCAAAAGTTAGAAGACTTGATTACTACATCAATGTTTTGAATCTGCTAAAGACGGTTGTCAGTTTGGGGGGAAGCTGATTCAGAAACTTCGCCAAAAAGAAGTGTACGAAGAAGCCGCTAAAGACATGCAGCATGAATTGGGGGGAAGTTAATCCATTTCATGCATATTACATCATTTGCCTACAAGTGAAGATAAAGTTTTTCAAGCCGAGGTACAAGATGAAGACAAAGAGCGCCAACTGTAGTCATCCTCAGCATTTGAAGAGCTTATGAAGACCTTTCTTTATTCTTATTTGTACTTGTAGGAAACGTTGTAAGTAATCTCTTATGTCGCCCCATTGGGGGAAGATTGTTGGGATCAAAGTTTATAATCCCAACACGTAAATGGAACGACATTATCGGGATTACATTAGTTATCTCATTTAGCGAAAACACAAGGACTAGAATCGTAATATTGTAATAGTTAGTTTGTGTTAGGCTATATAAGCCCTCCTAGACTTCACTAGGAGGGTGAGACTCTTGTGTAACCTTTCATTTTACTTATCAATAAACACAAAGTTTTCCTTTCTCTCTCTACTCTCTCTCACTAACATGGAGTTCTTATTCTTTCATCATACACGACCTTCCGAATCACAATATTCAATTAAAACCACGATCCTGCAAGATTGTTGGGATCAAAGTTTATAATCCCAACACGTAAATGGAACGACATTTACGGGATTACATTAGTTATCTCATTTAGCCAAAACACAAGGACTTGAATCGTAATATTGTAATAGTTAGTTTGTGTTAGGCTATATAAGCCCTCCTAGACTTCACTAGGAGGGTGAGACTCATTTGTGTATTTTACTTTTCCTTATCAATAAACACAAAGTTTTTCCCTTCTCTCTCTACTCTCTCTCTCTAACCATGGAGTTCTTAATCTTTCATCATCCCCGACCTCCCAAATCACAATAATCAATCAAAACCACGATCCTACATGTGGTATCAGAGCTTGGTTTTAGTTTTTGGTTGATTTATTGTGTGTTGTTCTTGTCAAAATCGTATTTTTTTATGGTTCGTATCATGTTTTTAAGCAGTTTTTATACCAATATTTTCGGATCTGAATTTTTTCTTATCTTTTGTGGTATAACTGTTTTTAAACAATAGTTTTTTATGTATCCTTTTTGGTCAAAAAGTCACAAACTTTCGATATCTTTATCACTTTTCTGATTTTTGTACCAACCATGAAAGTTAATAGGTCCTTAAGTAGTCTAAAAAGACGGTAAACATGGGTCCCTATGAGCTGTTTTTAACTGCTCAATATCTCATCAGTATATTGGTCATATTTATGGTTTTTACACTGGTTTGTATGCTGATCGGAAATTTTGGCCTGAATCTGAACGGAAAAGGACGCCGGAATGTGGTCAAAGGGTCAAAACCCTCTTCCTACGCGAAACTTCAATTTTCTACGCATAACTTGGACAAGTTATGCGTAAGGTTCATCTTAAGCGTAAGTCCCCAGTCTTACGTGTAATACTTATGCAAAAGATGGGTTCTACGCAAAAGATTATGCTTACGCATAAAGTCTACGCAAAAGATTTCTACGCGTAAGATTTCTACAAGTCTGCGCGTAAAGTTATGCGTAAACTTGCCAAATGAAAAAAATGAAATAAGAAGATCAGATGAAGCAGAGACCAGGACCGTAAACCAAATACCAAAACTCTATAAACCTGTCCAAATCAACAACAACAACATGCTGATCCGCAACTATCCTTACAACCCACATCCAATCTAAACCTATATCCCTTCACCACCATCACAACGACAAGTAATTACAACTGCCAAACAACAACCTCAACTCAGCTCTCCTTCAAACATCAAGACTCGAACTGAAAAAACTTAATAATAAGATCTCAGTCTCTCTCTTTTCGGTACTCAAGACTCGTCCAAAGACATACACCACAAGAGACCACATCATCGATCTATATTGAAGCTCTTAACTTCAAATTAGTATTCGAACATCAAAAGAAAGGATTAAAACAAGTTTGTCACATCCTTCTTCCTATTCGGTTACAACAGAACAAAAACAAATAACCTACCGCGACCCTTCAATAAATCTTGACGCCCTTGATGATGGCTCTTGATTCGGTTTTGTGCAGCAACGAAGACATAGGTCTGATTGGGTTGATGTTTAGTTTATTGTGTTCGATTTATGATGAAGATGATGATGAAATTTAATTTGGTGAGATACTGAGATGGTGATTGTGTTCAATCGATTATTGTGGGTTCAGATATGAATGACAAATTTGATGATGATGAGGTGAGTTATTTGGATTAGTGATGTGTGGTTATGTTTTGCTGCGTTGGAAAGGATATCGAGATGGGGGCGGATGATAAGATGGTGTGTGATTAGGTTTAGTAAAATGAGTGATTATTAGGGTATGTGAAAGTTTATAACTGATAAGTTTGTATCGGGTATTGGATATGGATTGGATCGGGTCTTTCTTTCTTTTCTTTTTTTTTTTTTTTTTGTACGGGCTTATGGAGTTGATTGGAGTGAATCGTGTTTTGTATTGGGCTGAACGTGGAATGGGTTTGTATTCATTATCCCAAATAATTTAGACGTGGGCTAATTTTTTTCCATAAATCCAAATTTTACAAACGTGTTGAGGTGATTTTTTTTCCAATACATTGAGGGCACTTTGGTCTAATATTTGGCGGAAAAGAGTGGTATTTTGGTAATACAAATTTTTACGGGGATACATTTTTTGACAAGATCGGGAACCATTATCAAGTTCATTTAACCGTAAAAAAGACTAGTTTTTGGGCATTTAACCGCAAGATGTGACTACGGCGATAATTCTTTATTATTTATTTGAGGTTGAAGTGGAATTTCACGGGTGCGTGTACTTAGTATCTGAAGATATCGGGGTTGGTTGGATGCATGATTCTTCGAGATCCTTGTTCGAGCTTTTTTCCGTATGAATGACAGAGACTTGAGTTATCTAGTTATACCTGATGAAAGGAGTTACGTTGTTGTGCTCACAGTGTATAGCTATCACTTTAAAGGAGTTACGTTGTAGTGCTCATGTGTCACCAAAAGATGTGGATAATTCGAGAGAAGTTCATATACAATTAAGGATGGTTGGATGGGTATATGATTCTACCTTTATTGAAATTCTCAGTATTGGTTCTTAGTCAGATAATAGTGCAAGTTTAAGTCACAAGTTCGGGTTATTTTGCTTCAGTCTCAAGTTCGTCATATTGGGTTTTCTCCATCAGTAGTCACTACAAAAAGCCGTCAGAATGATAATGGTGTCGGTAAAGTGTTAGTTGAGAGGAGTATAAAAGAGTAGAGTTGTTTATCAGCAGTTGATTCTCACGGGCTATTTATGATACTTCACACATAATCGGTTAATTAGACACATGGGGTTACGCTGCCTCAGTTTCCATCGTAAACATAGTGTGTATGCTTCCGATTTCGCGAAGACATCGTGGGGGAAGAGAGAGTGGGTGTTCTTTTGCTTCTTTGACTTTTCTTGACTTCTTTGCGAAAACACTCATTTTCCACGAGGTTCTGCAATTAGGGGGAAGAAATGTGCACATCAGGGACGCATAATAGACTCACGTGATCGAGCTTACAATTTTATTACTACCGGAGAGACGTCCGCAGAGATAATCAGTGGTTCAGTTTTGTGATTTTGGTGCAATCATTTCAACTCTCGCGGGGTGTGAAGTGTGAAGTAGCCTACTTAAGTGAGAAGATCTTGCTGATTTCTTGCATGTTACCCCCGAACGGAGCTTCCGCATTGAGCATAACCGTGATTAAGTAACTACTCAGATTTGCTTGGTGTGGTTTACGGTGTCATCTACAAATTCCGCTGCGTACTCAAAACTTCAATAGTTAGAAGACATGTGGACTACATCAAAGTTTCGAATCTGCTGAAGACGGTTGTCAGTTTGGGGGGAAGCTGATTCAGAAACTTCGCCAAAAGGAAGTGTACGAAGAAGCCGCTAAAGACATGCAGCATGAATTGGGGGGAAGTTAATCCATTTCATGCATATTACATCATTTGCCTACAAGTGAAGAAAAAAGTTCTCAAGCCGAGGTACAAGATGAAGACAAAGAGCGTCAACTGTCACCATCCTCAGCAATTTGAAGAGCTTATGAAGACCTTTCTTTATTCTTATTTGTCCTTGTAGGAAATGTTGTAAGTAATCCCTTATGTCGCCCCATTGGGGGAAGATTGTTGGGATCAAAGTTTATAATCCCAACACGTAAATGGAACGACATTTACGGGATTACATTAGTTATCTCATTTAGCCAAAACACAAGGACTTGAATCGTAATATTGTAATAGTTAGTTTGTGTTAGGCTATATAAGCCCTCCTAGACTTCACTAGGAGGGTGAGACTCATTTGTGTATTTTACTTTTCCTTATCAATAAACACAAAGTTTTTCCCTTCTCTCTCTACTCTCTCTCTCTAACCATGGAGTTCTTAATCTTTCATCATCCCCGACCTCCCGAATCACAATAATCAATCAAAACCACGATCCTACAAGCTTGTTAGGTCATGATTTTATAACATAATCACTTAGAGATCTAGAGAGAGAAAGAGAGTAGAGAGAGAGAGTGGAAGGAACCCTTAGAATGAAATGAAAGAGATGAAATCACTAGAGAACCAACCACCTCAAAGGAGGGGTTACAAGACTATATATAGGGAAGGAGTAGGGCAACACTCCCTTCCTCCCTATCTTGAAAATGAAATGGGCTTAAGGCCCATGGGCTTGCTACATAAGCCTTAAGTTATAATAACATACAAGCCTTAGCAACCTATTACAAGTAAATGACCGAGACTTGATAAATAGTAAAACTACGTTCCCAACAATCTCCCCCTAAGGGTCGGTCATCAAGGTTGCTTGACGTCTTCGTCTTAATCTTTGACTTTCAATGCTTTAGACGTCTTCTAAATCATTCATCGTTCTTTGTTCTTAGTTGATGTAGTTGTGATCATCTTATTACAAAATGTAATGACCGAGACTTGAATAAATATAAAAGTACGTTCCCAACAATCTCCCCCTAAGGGTCGTTCATCAAAGGTTGCTCGACGTCGTCATCTTCTATACTTTGACTTTGTAGTTGACGTCTTCAAAAATAGTTAGCAAAATCTTTCATCGTTCTTTGTACTTCGTTCTTTGTTGTTGTGATGGTGATCATGTTATGAAGTTGTCTGCCGATCGTCACTTCTGTGTCTGTGGTGGTTGTCTGCCATTCCAACATGCTCATACATCTTTGGACTTTGACTTTTGAAAGCACGAAGTTCCTTTGCATACACTTAGGTCTTTAGTCTTTATACTTTGTAGATTCTTCTTTTTGGCGTAGAATCTTTCTTTGAACTTTGTGGTGCTAAGATCTTTGGGGGAGCTTTCATTTGCTTCAAGATGTATGTATAAGCATGCTGGAATCTACCATCATGGAGGAGATGTACCTGCAGATAAACAGTTAGCAATAATCAACCGGTACTTACAAATAAGGAATTAGAGCTTGTCAACAGCATATTGTGAAGACTCCTTCTAATCCTTATCCAGGCCGTTCCCATATCAGATACTCCCGAAGGAGCTTACGAGACCTACTATGTAGCTCAATGACTGGGTGAGTCGCTGGGGATCACTCCACGACTGTAGATCGCTAAAGAACCACCGCGAACACTAAGCGTAACCCTTGTGGGGTTACCGAAGTGACCTGCTGTCAGGGCTGTTTGATGTTGACCCTGGCAGGAATTTCCGTTCAATCATTGAGAAATACATTTGTAATTCTCTCATAAACGTTCTCGGCAGATTGCTCAGATCTGCGAAGGACTCGATAATTTACAGTTGGTGCCCATTGATGTAGAACACCAGTTGTAGAAATACTAAGTGTTCCTAAGAGATCTTTGATGTATCTCATGGCTCTAGACTCGATAAGTGCTCACTTAGGTTTCCTATACGGAGACTAGGGAGGGGTCTCCTGCTTCAATATCAACTATCTCTAAGAGATAAGTCGATAGATTACACTAGTTCCCTGTGAGAATGAAACAAGCTCTTTTAAGAGAACTTGAGTGGTTAAGAAGGTTTAGTGCATTGCGTCACTGGGTCCATGACGACTTTATCTTCAATACCGGTGTTGCCTTAGCAACAACCAGTAGCATACGAATTGAACCCGGTGTCTGCCCTAAGGTTGAACATATGGAGGGCTATTTCTTTTCACCCTTTTCTTTACATTTCTTTTTAATTCTTCAACTCCTTCTTTCCCCTTTCATTCTTTTCTCCTTTTTTCGTATCATACCTAAGGACTTCTAATTCTAACTATTGGTGATGTCCTTGGGTAGATCCCTCCGGCTCTGGCGGATCATAGGACGGTATTTCCTATCTTAATCACCTTATAACTTCATGATTATCCGACAATAGCCAAGAAACCTTTGAAAATCTCTCAAAGTGTTTGTGATTATTAAACATTTTTGTTTAACACTTTGAGAGTTTTGTGTATACTTATGAAGGGCTCCCCCTTCACATGTGCTCATAAGTATTTAGTAAATTTGCACATGCGGGAGGAGCAAGCACTTTTAGAATTGATCCACTTTCAGTGAACAAGACCGATTCGAGACACGCTTACATCACTAGATAGACTAACTTGAAGTTATTACCCGGCCTGGTCAAGTCCACAGAAAGTTTCTCGAAACGGTACATTTCTACTAAGACAAATCCTTTTCAAGACACGCTTACGTGGCTAGTTAAAGAGTTCCATTGTCAGCTTTTAGGTGACAACTAGCTCTAGTAACTAACTTGATGTTATTACCCGTCGAGGAAAAGTCTTTTCGAATTTACTAACTTTTATGTTTCGTCAATTCCAGGGTGAATCTGAGTCTAGCTCGCATGAGATTTGACTTATAAGCAACATTTAACTTTCATATTTTAATCACTTTCACTTTTCTCCCCCTCAAAAATAGCATATGAGATGTTGTTTTTGATAAACTTTTGATTAAAATATGCTTTTTGAGTCTTATGGGGAGATTTCAATAAGAACTTTTGTATTGCAAACGATGAATTTTTCAAGTGCTCCCCCTCAACAAGTGAATACTCATTGAGGTGAAATACTTGCCTTTTGAGCAGAATTATGAAAATCAGAAAATGTTTGATTAATTCTACTCAAAAGTAAGAAGCCTTCGCTCCTTATCTAAGGATTGAGGCACTGATGCGTACCTCAGTATCCTTTCTTTACAAGCATGGGTTGTACACTGTTATGTGTGCACAAACCAAAAAACATGATTTTGACAAAGCATTTTGATTTGGAAATACTCCCCCTCAAAACAAGCATATGTTTAGACATTTTTAAACTTTGGAGCGAATTGGGAAGTAAAGATTTGAAAAAAAAAAAAAAAAAAAAAAAATCTTGAGCAAAATTTTGAAAAGTTTTGAAAAACCTTTTGAAAAAAATTTGCATAAATTTTGCTCAAGATTAAGAAGTTTTAGTTAATCTTAGCATGAGAACTTCTTTTGGTTTTCAAGGAAAAGTGCACGTTTTGTTTTTAAGAAATGGTTTAGCAAGGCATTTTCCTTTCTTTGAAAACCGAGTTGTACACTGAAATGAGTGCACAAGTCGTTGTTTTAATACAAAATTAGTTTTCTTTAAACAAAATACTCCCCCTCAAATAATGTTATTCGAGAGAAAGTCTTCTTGAGCAGAATTTTGAATCGTATTATAAAATACTTGTTGAAAATTCATGAGATGATTTTGCTAAAGGTTTTAGAAAACATAATCAAGTGTTATACAACAAAGAATGTTTGAAATTCAAAACTCTTTTACTGTAGAAAGTTGTTTGAGACCCGGAGTCTCTCTTTAGAGTTTTAAAATCTGAAAAAGATTTCCATCTAAAGTTGAACCTCATGGGTTCTTTTTGAAGATTTGTTATTGTGATGAATGGAAAACTTCAGGTATTTGGGATGCCCAAATCAGAGTCATTCTTTAGTCGTAGCCAAAGCATTCCAGATTTTGAAAATATGAAAGGTTTTGAATGACTTTGCTTTGGTCTCCACACTTGCTTTACCGGTGTAAAACAAGAGTGCAGAGTTTGGAAAAATTTGTTTCTCACCATTTTGAATCAATTTACCAGTTTAGCCTTTAAACACTTTTTGCCCTTTGACTTCAAAATATGTTCCATAAGAAACATTTTGTCGAATGTTGAAATTTTGACTTTCAATGGGATGACATGTAGTTGCACACAGAGAAAATGCATCAGGCACAAACAAGTATAAGATGAATAAAAAAAAAAACTCATTCTAAATCTTCCTAAGTACTCAGAATTTTCATATTAACACACACGATCACAGATTAATTCATTCTTTCACTCAAAATTTTCAATTATTGTCATGGTTTGCGGTTATGAATTGAGACTTTGCACGCATGTTAGCATCAAAATGCAAGAATATTAAACAAACAAACATCCTAGTAGTAGTAGCAGCAAAGACATTGAAATCTTGAACCCTAAATCACATGATTTCAAACCTATGTTGATTCTAATCGTGCAAACACACCAATCGAGCATTCTTTAGTGTTCTCTAAAGCTATATGAAATAATTAAATAGACTAAACACAAAAAAATGAAAGAAATGCCCCGATCGATATTTACATAAACCCTAGTTTCTGATTTTGCCTTTTTTGACCGTTGAAAACATTTGAAACATTTAGAGAATGATTAGATAACAACGATAAAGAAATTTGAAACACACAATTGTGGAAAAAGATCGAAGATAAAAAATCGTTAATCTGATTCATTGACGTTTTTAAATTACGTGTGAAACTTTTGAGAAAATTTGTGGAAAGATTTATTAGAGCCCATTTTATTTCCATGCAAGATCCTATTACCTAAGTTTAAGACATTTGTGAATCTTTACTCATTAAAGGTTAATTACTTTTCCATTTGAAGTCCAAACTAGATAAATTTTGAATCATTGCAGAAAAAATTTCTTGTCTCCCCCTCGAATTAGCATATATTTTGTGAAACCTTTTTGTACATTTTAATTCGAGAGATCATAGAAATTTTTGAAAATGAGTTCTTAATCCGAATGATCGAGAAACATTTTATCCTTGAAGAATTATGATGAGGTGTGCAAACTTCATGATTTTTGTGAAAGTTTTCTCCCCCTCAAAACATGTTCCATTTTAATGCAGGAACATAGATTTGAAGATTCGAAGTTTGTACAAAAAGAAAGAAGATTCTTAAATATTTAAAGAAAAGAGTTAGATGTTTGACTCTTTTTTTTTTTTTTTTTTTTTTTTTTTTTTTTTTTTTTTTTTTTAAGGAAAAAATTTTTGCAAATAATCTGGAGTCAAACACCGCATACCAATATGGTGAACTAAATCAACAAACCTTGATGGAGGTAATGCCTTTGTAAACAAGTCCACCAACTGGTATTCAGTACCCACAAACTCTAATTCTTTTGTACCCTTCTCGACATGCTTTTAGATGAAATGGTAGCGGAGAACAATTTGTTGGCCTTTGGAATGATGAATGGTGTTGCATGAGATTGCAAAAGCACACTTTGAGTCGTAGTACATTGAGATCTAGTCAAATACATAGCCGTAGTCCGTGAGCTAAGTTCTCATCCAAATGACTTGAGCATAGAAAGCAGACATGGCTACATAATAAGCTTTTGTTGATGACAGTGATGTACAATCCTGCTTCATTGACTGTATCCCTTTGTAACTAAACAAGATTTGTTGCGAATCACTGTGCTTTATGCGTCCAGCTTGTTTTCTAAATCCATTTAAGTCCAATGATGTGTCGAAGGGTGATGTTGGTAGAACGTATGCATATTAGACGGATCCAAATTGCGAGAAGACGACTCTATTATATCAGGAATGGTTGGAGTCGGTGCAAATGGATTGAAGAAAGTATATTCGTCATAATCTGCAGGTTGTGGTACTGATTGTAGTAATGGATTTTCAGCTGATTGTCTGGAGTTGGAAGCGGTTTGTCCTGTTGTTGTTGGAGATTCACTTGGAGGACCGTCTTTCTCAACAGTTGTTGTTTTTGAGGTGAATCAGGTACTTGATGTTGATCAAGGTGTGCAGCAGAAATTGGTGAGACCTCAGAAAGACGGTTTTCAATCGTATCATCAAACAATGGAGCAAACAAGGTTTCTACTTCTTTACGGGTGACAGACAACCGTTCAGCCGAAGAAACCGGAAAGTTTTGACAGTTGGATGCAGGTCCTAAGCTGTTTTGCTCAGAAGCCATAACATTATGCTCGGGTCCGAAACTGATTTGTTCCGAAGCCATAGTCATTAAGCTCAGGTCCGAAACTGAGTTGTTTCGAAGCCATTGTCATTAAGCTCGGGTCCGAAACAGAGTTGTTCCGAAGCCATTGTTGTTGAATCTGTAAAGAAAGAAAGAAGAGACAAAACAGAGAACATGGATCCCCAAGTGTAATTGGGTTCCGAATGTTAGAAGCATAAAGATGTAGTGTCAATTATCTTCTTGACACTCGAACACACAATTCCTATGGTTTTCATTCTTGTCTCAGAGGTAGATGTAGTGGAGATCACATTAGTTGTGGTGCAATTGTCTAAAATCTTTCTTGTAGGAATCCACCTAAGACCAATCGATTTGAAAATTCTACCCGTAGGTACCCACCTAGTGTTAGATCTTGGAGATGTTTTCTTTTTAGATGCAGCGGGAGCATCACTTGGTTGAGAAAACCTACGTCCTATATTGATCCACTTCTTTGGTTTCTGACTTATGACTTTTGGTTCAACGGGTCTGTTAGTCATAGTCGATTGAGCCTTTTCAAGTGAATTTCCTTTTTGAAGATATTTTAAAGCACAAACAACATGATTATTTACGCAACTACTCTTAGAAGCTATCCAATTCCTATTAGTTTGTTGATTACTCTTAGGTTTTGGTGTGCTACTACAAGCAGTGTTCTGTACTACAGTGGAAGGCATCACATGAGGTTTTGAACCTAGAATTCCATCCTTTTGAAGTAGCGCCTTTTTCCTAGCCTTTTCTAGATCAAAGTTCTTGTACATGTCATATGTGTCATAAGACTCTTTACTTTTAATGCTCGTTTTAGACACTGTGGTTGAACTAATCCTAGATGAGCCAGGCATAATCACGTGTTGAGATTTAGCAGACACAGATGCATTTTCCTTAGGCCAAGAATGTGGAGTGACTGGTTTTGTCAAATTGTTAATCTCAACAACTTGGGAGGCAAACCGAGATTTTGAAAATTTGGGTCGTTCAGATTTAAATGCAGTAGGTTGTCTAACCACTGATTGTTTGAGAAGGCGGTTTCCCCAAGATTGATGGTTTTGCAAACTTAGTATCCACACTCTGGCCAGTCAGTCTTCTTAATTTGTTTTGCAATGCAGCATGTGCAAACACCTTTACTTGAATTTGATCTTTTAAAAGCTCATTTTCTTTAACTAATGTATCCACACGTTTGCTTTGTTCATTCAAAAATTGACCATTGTTGCCCGAAGTTAGAGAATTGTTTTGCAATTTAAGTTCCAGTGAGATGCAATGTGCCTCCAGTTTTGAAAAATATTTACGAAACTGGGCAATGGTCTTTTTGAGAAGAATGTTTTCTGACTCAAGAGTTTGGTTTGATGTTTCAGTTATAAGATTATCAGGTAAGGACTCAGACTCAGAATATTTGTCAAGACTTTGAACAACATTCTGGTCAACCTCTCCTTCATTACTGAAGTTAGGTTGCTCAGATTGTTGTTTCTCATTAGCAGGCATTATATGATCAACAGTAGATTGTATCTCAACTATTTGTTCTTTGTCAAAGTTGGGCTCTGAGTCATTGAAGGGTCTGATCTCTGCACTGTCTGCATCTGTATCATTCCCCAATCTTCTGTTGTCATCCTGCTCATCTGATTCTGTCCCATTGCTTTCCACGACAACCAAATTAGCTTCCAATACATCAACTTTATGAACTTGCTCTTCATGAATCTGCAACTTCCTTTTATTTACCCTTTGTTCATACTCTTCTTTGTGAAGTACTCTTTCGGCAATTGACTTCTCAATAGCATCCATGTGTTGGAGCAAGACATCTTTGAAGGTTTGAGCCTTGATTCGAGTGAAATCAAAAAAATTCTTGCTTACATCTTCACAGTCATAATTGATGAAATGTTGAAACCGTTCCTTGAGCACTCTGAAGGCGGCCTTGGATTCATTCTCGTGAAATTCTTCTGTAGTAAGTTGTTTTTCAAGTTGGTTCACGTTGTTAAACATCGTATTAGTGAAAATATCAACTTCTTCTCCGAAGACGTCTTCAAATAAGAAATTGAGTACACGCTCGGAACAATCTTCAGCAAAGTTATTGCGAGTAAGGAGTTTAAGGTGTGTCCGAAGTAATCTAAAAGATGTCATGTATTTCTCAAACGTGATATCAATGGATTGTGTAAACGTGGTGAACAGAGGATTAGATGTTTATTTAAAGGGTTTGATTAGGTCGTTTACGGGAGTAAATGGGGGTGGATCTGTTTATGAACCAACAAAAGGCAGTTCTGTTAATCACCCAACTCATATGAAATCCCTAAACGGTGTTAGACTAGGCCATCATCAAATACAAAGTGGTGGTTGGCCTTTGCATGTAATGCAAGAATAGGAACCGAAGCCTAAACGTCTAGTAACGATGCTAGACTTTAGGGTTGCTATGGAGCTTGACTGTAAACAGCTTGGGGAA
The DNA here is from genome assembly GCA_030686995.1 of Artemisia argyi. Classification (NCBI taxonomy): domain Eukaryota; kingdom Viridiplantae; phylum Streptophyta; class Magnoliopsida; order Asterales; family Asteraceae; genus Artemisia; species Artemisia argyi. The sequence continues at coordinate 68,744,606 of CM060704.1, read as the reverse complement.
GACTGGTCCATACTTATGGATAAGATATCTTGTACACATGATTTTGAGGAATAGATGGTTTACATCAAAGTTTTTCGTATCTCAATTGGGCTTGTAGTGTTTAATCAGTTGTTTACAGTGTGGATTAATGGCCTTCATAAGAAGCTATTTTAGTGAATGATGATGACCAAAGTCAATAAGTCAAATACAGCCTCGTTCCAATTCTCCGGTGATAGTATAGTGTGTCCCCGGGTCGTTATGTCCCAGCGATTTTGAAATGGTGTCGTTTGAAATCGTTTATGAGTGAGTGGCACTGAGGACAGTAGCCCAGATGATATGGAATTGATTTTGCTACTGTTATTTTGGTATTGGTAAACAGATATAATATTCACAAAAATCAGATATATACGTATATGCACAGATTCACAATTAAGTTTCACGCAATCAGACTGAAAAGTGGGATTTGATGAATTACAAACTACAGGGGGTGCTTTTGAAACTTTTGAAACTTGAAATTTAAAAAGAAATTAGAAAATGAAAATGAAATTGTAAAAGTGATTATTATAATATTTAAATATTATTTAATTAATAAAACTATTTAAAATGTAATTTAAATCTACTTTAAATTAACTAAAAATGACAAATGTTACAAATTAACCTAAAAACTTGCAAAAATAATTTCTAAACCTTAATTAGAACTTTAAGAAAGTATAAAAAATAAAATTATTTAACCATCACAGGAATCCTACAAAATTATAAAAACTTCTAAAAATTATATTTAAGGCTATTCTACTAATTAATTACCTTTTAATTACTTTAAACCTAATTTAAATAATTAAAATAAGAAAAATGGAAAATAAACAGTAAAAATTAAAAATATATTTTCTAAAAGTCTATTATACTATATTAGAGCTAGGAAAAATATAAAAACTAGGTTATGCTTTATAAAAACTAAATATGCTATTTAATACTTAATATTAATTAATAATTAATAAAACTAAAATTAAATCTAATAAATACTAAATGATAATATAAAAATCTGAAAATTTTACTAAAATTACTTTACTATATAAGATAATTAATAAAAATATAAAAAAGCTAAGTACTTAATAAAAATATAAAAATGAAAATTAAAATTAAATTACATTAAATAGAAACTATCACTTAATTTAAATTTGATTTTTCTTTGTTTTTCTTTTACAAACTTGTTTTATACCTAAAAACAAAGACTTTTAATGAAAACAACTTTTTATAACTTAAGAATAAGCTGAGATTAAGCTCAAAAGCCTTGACAGTTGACTAAAGTTGACCAAGAAGGAAAATAAACTCAAATCAGATCAAGTGGGTCCCACAATGGTAAAACTTGGTTCCAATAAGCAAAGCTAAAAATAACAAGCAATGACCACTGAGAAGCTTATTTGAAAGAAATAATCACTTTGCAAACTTGAATTTTACACAGAACTGGGACAATCTTTAGGGACAAATCCAAGTGGGGTCCACTGGTCTAGGGGTCAAACAATTGGTCAAGATTTAATCTATAGTAGGAGGGGGGTTGGGAAAACCTAAATCTAAGGTGTGGGGACCACTGTGGTGGCCACAATGAGTCACCAAAGGTGGTGGGTTGGCTGGTAACCTGCTGGTGCAGGGGAGGTAAACAGCCCTGCAGCCCTCTTTGGAGGGTTGTGGGGCCCACAAAGAAAATCACAAAAATGAAGTAACACTGGAATCTTAAAATTAAGCTGATAAACTATCAATCCCTAGAATCACAAGGTCTGAAACCAAATACATAATTCAAGAAAATTCATTCCATTTTGAGAAAAAACTGAGGAAGTACACCTTTGACTTTTTCTAAAAACTTGGAATTTTGACTAATGTGAATTTCTAGTGGATGCAGTTGACTAAATAAGTTGAAATAAGATTAAGTGATCCCAAAATAAGCTAAGGGATGAAGTTCTAAATCTAAATGGTGATTCTCATAACCTAAACTCCACACAGTTCACCACAGTTGATGCAATATTTATTTCCTTGACTTTTGGCTATAAAGGTGACAAAGGAATTGGTCAAAATACTCAAGTTCAAGCCTAAGGACAGTGAAACAACAAAACCTAACTTCTAAATACAACCACAACTACCAGATGAAAGCTGTTCCAAACACCCCTTACATGATGACTGTTTGGATTTTTGCAAGGGAAAAAACAATCTTATGCACTAACCTAGAAAGTATTTGGCAAAATAAGTTAACTAGGGACTCAATAAGCATAAATGATCCAAAAAATAATCAATTCAATAGGGAACCATGAAGCAACTGATTATACTTAAATTACACAGTTAAATAATAAGGACATAAACCAAAGACTTACAAACTAATCAACAAGCATGCTAAGCACAAAAATCAATATGACTATGCTACTCTACACCAGAAATAAGCAAGATTAAAAGCCAATAAGCAGATGAACAGTACTAAGGGAAAATTTGAGCAAAAAGGTGAATTTCGACTTACAACTAAAGGCATGAGTGAAACACCCCAACTGCATTTTAAATCAACCTAATGCTTTCCAAAAGCTCTAAACCAATCTCTCTCCCATTGCTTCTCTTCTTCTTCTTTCTGCTTTTTAAATTTTACTTTATTTTCTTTTGATTTTTTTTGTATTTTTGCTATTATAAATGGAACTGATTGAGATGATTTAAACACTTAAGAAAACTTATAAATAAGCTTAAATGAACACTGTCTAACAATTTTGAACTACTAAAAGTACACTTGAGATTTTCAATAGAAATTGCATAAACTTGGAAAGGATCTGAAATGGATAAGTAAAACAGGCCTTGATTAAACTGAGAATGATATTACACACCTTCTAAATTACTGAGTACAATTGAAAACTAATTTTACATTCAAATTGAAATTAATTAAAACTACACTACATTATATTAAACTAAAAACTAGCCACTCTTCCTGTGTCCTTGTCTTTTCTTTTATAACCTTCAAAACTTGACCTTGGAAGTTTCCCACCTTCATTTAGGGCCGTAGGATGACTCCTTTTTGATCCTGGCTGTTTATTTGCTTTTGGCGGGAAATGGATTTTAAGCCAATTGGGGCCTGTGACATACCCTAGGGGGGATGTGATTGGTGTTGGGGGAGTGTGATATGGAGGGATAAGGGTGTTGGTGGCAGAGGTGCAAGTGGAGGGGGATGATACCAGTGGTATTGTGGGATTGGTGAGTGGTTTTGGTTTTGGAGGTAAGGGAAGGTCAAACCAGGGTTTGACCCTGGTATATTAAAAACGTGGGGGATGGGTTGTTTGTTTAGTTGGGCTGGATGTTGGATTGGGCCAAAGATAAGGAAGGGTGGGCTGTTTGGTGGATCAGGGAAGGGGTAATGGACTTGGTTTATTATTTAGATAAAAAAGGGTAAGGTTTGGTTTGTAGTTAAATTTAGCCCAAGGATTATATTTGTAATTTTTCTGTTTTCAAGGGACTAAAAGTGTAACTGACCCAAAGTTTACAAAAGGACCTTTCTTGCCAAATATGAATAGTACAAGGGCCAAAAGTGTAAGTTTTCCATTTAAAACCACCCAGGGACCAATTATGCCAAATCTTCAAACTCCAGGGACTAAATGTGAAAATTCACCAAACTTTCTAACCAAGGACCAAACCTGTCATAAAAGATTAGTATAATGACAAAATTTGTTTTTCTCAAAGTTTTAATATCCCAGGGACTATTTTTAACAATTTTCAAAGTTCAGGGACTAAACTTGACATTTTGTGAAACTTTGCACCAAAGGACTAATTATGTCACTTTTTGATTTAAAAGGACCTTTGGCGACTTTTTCAAGTTTTTAGAATAACCAGGGACTAGATTTGACAACTTTTGAAAGTTGAGGGACTGAAACTGCCAATTTTGCAAACTTTGTGCGTTTTTCAACTGTTTTTGATATTTTTGCATTTGAAACATGTAAAACACTTTCCTGGGATATTTTCACTATTTTGATTCAATATTGAGTGTTTTTAGATGTTTTGGCAGCTCAGAAAAGGTAAAAATGATGAGTATTTACACACTCATCAATTACCCCTTTGGGGTGGGTATTGATTCACCGGGGCATGAGTTTGATTTTGCATGTTATTCCCCCTTGGTGGATTAGGATTAAACTAATTTGGATTTTGAGGAAATCCGGGTGGTCCACTTTGGTTGCTAGCGCGGCAGTTTGGTTCCACTTGAGGACGGTATTGGTTACCTCCTTGGTTGGAACTTCCGGCAATTGCATTGACTTCAAATGGATTACCTTCGGTGGCAGTGCAATTGTAATACGAGTGTGGACCACCACAAGTGACACAAACTTCTACCTTTTTTATTTCAGCTTGTGGAGAAGGTTGAGGAGAAGAAACTTTCTTTTTTTTTGGTGAGAACCAAAGCATGAATAGCTTCCGTGAGTTTGTCAAGTCTAGCATCGGTGCTAGATTGAGCCACGGGTGATGAGGTAGAAGGACCAACATTTACTTGGGAAACAACCGGCTTGCTTCGTGAAATGCGGACCTTAGACTTATTCTCAATGATCGCTAAAGCATCTTTTGTGGTTCGATTCAAGAAATTACTTCCCGCGGAGGAATTGAGAGAGACTTGATCGAGTTGGCTCACACCATTGTAGAAAGTGTCAAGCTGCATGAGATTAGAAAAACCGTGATGAGGGCATTTGCGAAGCAATTCCCTATAACGATCCCATGCCTCACTGAATGATTCATCAAATTTCTGTGTGAATTTCATGATCTCATTCTTGAGACTCATGGTTTTGGAAGGAGGAAAGAATTCATTCACGAACTTCTTAACCAAATCTTCCCATGTTTCAATCGATCAAGGGGTTTGTTTGTCAAGCCAAATCCGGGCAGCCCCATCGATGGAAAACGGGAAGAGAAGAAATTTAATTGCCTCTTCAGGGACATTTTTTCATTTGATGGTGGATGTAATTTTGTTAAACCATCGAATGTGATTTTGAGGATCGTCCCTTTCAAAACTGTAGAATTGACGCGAGGTGACCAGGTTTAGCAATCCGGTCTTAAGCTCAAAATTCTCGGCCACGATGGCCGGAACAACGATAGCATCTCCGTAACCCTCGACGGGTACTTGGAGAAGCTCGTTCATAGTTGGCTCAGCAGCCATGAGAACGGAAGATGTGGGAACAGTACGGATCTCAGATCCGACTGTTGGTGCTGAACGTCTACGAGGTCTTCTAGGTACTCTTACAAGCTCACGTAATGGGCTCGTGGACCTAGAAGAACGAGTGCGCATGCACTAGGGATAAAAACCAATCAAAACAAAATCGTGGCAAATCAACAGTGAACTTAAACCAATAATCACAAATGAATGGCTTCTTTAGAAAAGGTACACCACTCACAAGGATACAAATGCAAGTTTTAAATCTTTTGTTTGGGAACTTATTATGTTCACACCCCCAGTTGGTAGGTGTTCTGCCTTGGTTTGCGACGGTTTATTTTTATGTATTTATTATTCACAAGAAATAGACGAATGTTTTTGGGTTTTTGTGTATGGGTTAAAAACTTTTGGACAATATTTTTGGTATCGTTTCGTTAACTAAAATCGTATTTCTTCAAGAATCACCTTAAAAGAAATCCGATATAGAAAACATTACGATCTGTTTTGTTTGTTTTTGATTTTTTTTTGGTGTTGTTAACACTTTAGGAAAAGTGTTAATGACGTTTTTTGTATTATGATTAAGATTTACAAAAGGTGGTGGTGTTTATACAATGATGAATGAAAAATCACTTAATCTCAAAAGACGTTTTAGATACGCAGCAACCTCCCCGGCAGCGGCACCAAATTTTGATTGTTCCTAAACGGTCAACTAAATTAACCAATGTGAGTGGTCAACCAAGTCAAACGTCTCAGAGAATATGAAAACGTTTTCCCAGGTCGTTATGTCCCAGAGAGGTGTGCAATTATATTTGGAAACGTTTTAAGTGATCGGGTGATTTAACAGGAGGATCAGGAATTTGTACTAATTTATAATTAATTATGAAATTTAACTAGAAAATTGAAAATTAAATTTAGAAAAATCTAAAATATTATAAAACTAATTTTAAAACAGAATATGTATTTTTCCTACTTTTTAATTATTTATTATTAATTAATACTAATTATTTAATTAATTTAAACTAAATTAAATTATAAAAAGTACTAAATGACAAAAGAAAAATCTGAAAAAGTTACTAAAATTATTTTAACCTATAAGGAACCTGAGAAAAATATAAAAATGAGAATTGCTTATAAATAAGCAGAAAAATAAGCCAAAAGGCTTAAATAGAAGCTATCACTTTTCTTAATTTTGTCTTTTCTAGATTTTTCTTTTACACAACTATTTATATACTGGAATGATGAGCTTTTTGTGAAGGAACTTTGGCTTAAGCTCAAAAATAAGCTCTGTGCTTATTAATATGCTAAACAGTTGAGTATTAAGCTTGAATATGAGGTTTTAAGCTCACAATAAGCCACAAGGTGCATACAAGCTAGAAAATGAAGTGTAAACAACTAAAAGGAACTTAAGTGAATTCAATTCAACAAGAAAATCCAATAGAATAAGTTAACTTAAGCAAATAAGCAATCCGAAAATACCCACAGATTCAAGCAGGCCGAAATGGGTGTTTGCAGCCCATTGTGGGGTCCACAGGGGTGGTCAGAGGTCCAAAGAGGCTATTGATCCAATAAGCTGAGCTTATGGGCTTTTCCAAAAGCTCAAGCTCACACTGTGGGGTCTACAGGTGAGCTTTTGAGGAGCTTAAGAAGTTTGGCTCAAGTGCACTGAACACTCAGTACACTGAGTGAATGGGACAATCAAAAAGCTAAGTACAACCCTAGTTAATGAGCTTGAAATTGCAAAATAAGCTCTGAATCTAAGAATTTGGTGGATAAGCTTCTTAAAAAGCTAAAGTACACAAGCTAAGTCCAAGAAATGAGCTTTTGATGGGCTTATAAAAGTTGCTCACTTACACTGATTGCTCAGTGTAAGGAGTGGTTTTGATGAACATATTGATCACAAACAATCCAAATAAGCAGTAAAATGGAACACAAGCACATGAGCATGTACCTTGCCAGAAGGACTTATGAAAATAACAACAAGCTCAAACTAAGATACAATAAGAAACAAGATAATGGCTGTGGAAAAAGGGCTTGTGAAACAAGACCCCCTGATGCAGGGAAAGTTTAGGTCAAGCAGGCTCACTATGAGCTTATTTTTAAGCTATCCAATGATATTCAAACCCCAATCTTATGGTTGAAATAGGTTTACTAGCCCTAAAATTACTCAAAACATCAAGTAGTATCTAATTCCAATCCAAATTGAACCCTGTGCATTCCCTGAAACATCTGTCCATTTTTTTTTAACTTCTAATGGTTCTCTGTTACTGAATGTAATGTTTTAAGTCAAAGTGAAGCTAAAGCAAGCTAAATTAACAAATGCTAAACCTAAATTAAAGATTTGGTGATCAAAAATTATAGTAGTAATTGCTAAGATGGACTAACTTTGATGTTGACTTTTTTTATGCACTAACCTGTGTTTAAGTGCTCTAACTGACCTAATGTGTTCTAGTTTGACATGTTTCAACCACTTGTAACAACAAAAATACCCTTGATCAAGGGCAATACCACTATTCCAAACACCCCTTTATTCCTTGTCTGCCATGAACTTCTTAAAGGGACCAAGTGTTTATTGAAGGAATTAGGATCAAAATAGGTTGACACACTTCAGGAAACATACAATGAGCAATCACCAAACAACACTGAGCAATATTAATAAGCAAAACTCACTGAGCAGTTACAAGCTAAGTTTGACAGGCACACAACAAAATGAAAAACCAAAGACCTATAAGCTATAACCCTAGCATACTAATGTTGGGAATTATAGATTTGAAGATTTGAAGATTACAAAACCTACAAGCAAGAATGAAGAAAGAAGAAACAATAAGGGCCTAATTGTAATAGTTAGATAGCTTTCATAGGAAGCTAGGGTTTGTAACCTCCCTCTATTATATAAAGAGGGTAGGCGTCTAGGTTACTTACTCATCCTTTCATAGCTAGTCTCTCCAATGAGAGTCTAGAAACGCATAGAGCGTGTGTAGTAGATTAGTAGTAGTATTATTAGTTTCTTTTATATTCAATAAAAGAAAACCTTATTAGTAATGTTGATTGTGTTCTTATTCTATATTCCACTGTGTTTCAATCAATGTTATTCATACCCTAGTTGAGTCCAGATCTTAGATTCTACAAGTGGTATCAGAGCCTCGTGGCTCTCGATCTAGGGTTTATAAGGTTTTCTTTGTTAATTAAAAACAGTTTTGAATTGGAGCTGATCTGATAAAAGTTGGGCGAGCAGCAGTTTCGATGGAAGTTTATAGTCAAAGAAGGGCAGTTTGGAGAAGCCGAGAAGTGAATTAATCCTTGTACCAGGTGCAATTGGATGATTTGTCGAATTAACCATGGATCTTTATGTCGTCATTTGCAAGAGAAAAGGTAATTTAATTGATACCTAGTACTATCTTTCTCAATAATGTTTGTCAAGAATTAATGATTGTGAGGCGCTGCATATTGTTGTCATCTTATGAATTTAATTGGTCAAATTTCATTGGTCAAAGTTTAATTAGTGGGACGGTGGTTTGTAAATTGCAACATGGTTTGATGTAATTAAGAGGGATCTGTCGCTATCTGATGTATAATTGTTACTTGGTCGAAATTTTGTTTTCAACCTTGTACAAATTAAGATAGTGGGACTGCATTGGATTTATGGATTGAATATTATGAGATAATGGGTTCATGATCGTCAAGGATATTTAATTTATCTTAAAGATTTGTTTCTATAATTTGATCACGAGTCGGTTATCTTTTAAGGAATTTGATATTTCAAGGTGTAAGGCATTAATTGAAGGTGATTGGTTATCTGACGTGGGTCATTATTGGACGAATTGGTTTCGGTTAGAATTGTCATTATGTTTGGTGTCAATCACGTGCGGCCTTGACATATACGCATAACTGTTTATGGTTTGCTGTGTTGTGATGATCTTTGGTTGTTCTGTACTGCTTAAGTTAAAGGGTTAATTCTACTGCTGATAATATTTGGTTTCTGCTCGTACTCTTATTTGTTTCTGCTGATGACTTCCGGTTCCTCTTGATGGTTCTTGCTGTTCGTTCCTGCTGTTCACGGTTACTGCTGATCAGTTCCTGCTGCTTGTTACTGCTGTTAGTTAAAAAAAAAAGTTATTATTTTGTTTTTGTTGGTTGATATTTTATTCTAGGTCCGAAGACGCCCTTGGATTTTGAACAATGAAGATGTGTATAGTTCGTTTTGGAGATTCAGTTCGTGGTATAATTCTTGACTGGAAAAGTTACACGCGCATTCACAAATATTTTGGGGGGCATATGATACCATACAGTTCATGATATGATTACACAAAATTTGATAATCATAAGCATCGAGTGGTTTCTGGTTGATCCGTCTGCGCTCACTGAGACTATCGGCCATTGCATGAATCGCCATGCATATATTGACTACAAGAATTATCCAAAGACATTTTATGATGTCTTTTTCACTGAAGGACGAGATGATCTATGCTACTGAGTTCTTGATTCAAGCAGATGGTTAGTATATTTTTAAGGGGAAGCTTATTGTTCAAAAATACTTATCCATCTACATGCATCACTTGAGGGGAAGCGTTTATGGAGTTGCACAAGACCCTATTAGAAGATTACAAAAATGGGAAGAATAGTTATGATGTGCAGCTTATTATTTGTGATGACATGTTTTAGCATTGTTTCTTCATACAGATTGTTTTGTAATATCAAATAGGGGAAGATTGTTGGGAATTATAGATTTGAAGATTACAAAACCTACAAGTAAGAATGAAGAAAGAAGAAACAATAAGGGCCTAATTGTAATAGTTAGATAGCTTTCATAGGAAGCTAGGGTTTGTAACCTCCCTCTATTATATAAAGAGGGTAGGCGTCTAGGTTACTTACTCATCCTTTCATAGCTAGTCTCTCCAATGAGAGTCTAGAAACGCATAGAGCGTGTGTAGTAGATTAGTAGTAGTATTATTAGTTTCTTTTATATTCAATAAAAGAAAACCTTATTAGTAATGTTGATTGTGTTCTTATTCTATATTCCGCTGTGTTTCAATCAATGTTATTCATACCCTAGTTGAGTCCAGATCTTGGATTCTACAACTAAGCACCCTGAAACATTACATAAACTATTCTAGATACCAAAAAAGAGTAAACAAGTACTAGATAGGCAGTGAAGAGTAAATAGCAAAAAAAAGAGGGAATTAAAGCTTACAAGGTGCTCCTGTGTGATTCACAACCAAGAACCAAGAACAATCTACCCTAATGTCTCCCATGAGACTTCTAAACCATGCTTCCACCTTCCTCATGCTTCTTTTATCTTCTTCTGCCTTTTTTTTATTTTTATTTTTTTTCTTTTTGTGATTTATCTATTTTACCTATTTCGTTATTTTTATCATTTTTTTTAATATTTTAGAAGGGAATACAACAAGCTTATTTAAGCAACTAATCACTCCAATAAGCTGTTAGTCAGCTTAGGAGCTTAAGTCACAATGAGAAGCTTATGATAGCTCAACGGAAAAAATACTTCATTGATGGGCAATGAGATTTAAAAGACAAGTATGTAAAATCTAAACCAAACTTCTCATTAAACTAAGAATTGATTACAATACTGAATTTTGAAAATTGCTTAAAGCTTAAATTGTTATACTGAAATTGACATACATAAAGAAAAATTACAAAATTAACTAACTGCTTCTTCAATGGACTCTATCCTTCATTTATAATGGTGTCTTCCAGGTGCCAAATCTTTTCCACTTCCATTTGAACCCTTGGATGAAGATAAGGTGATCTTCACCGTTGAATTAGATTTTGGCGCCAAAGTGTTATTTAACCACTGGTCTGATTTCTTGTGCCAGGTGTGTTAATTTGGACTGGGGTGTTTGGAGGGATAAGGGGGAGGGTTTTGAGTGTTGCAGAGGAGAGCAGGTTTTAGGGGTGATGATGGTGTTTGTGCTTGCAGGCACACGTGAAGGAGGGAGGTGATAACCAGGGTGAGGTTTGACCAAGGTTGTTTGGCCCTGGTTTAATACCAGGGGTGTTTTGGATTGGAGTGTGTGGTGGATTGGGCTTGTACATGGGCTTGGGAGTTATAAGGCTGGGTTTGTTTTGTGTTTGGATTTGGATTAGTTATTTTGGGTTTAAAATTACATAAGGGTCCGGTTTGGTTTAGCAAAAGAAATACAAGGACCATTTATGTAAATTCCTGAAACTTGAGGGTTAATTCTGCCAAATATTCAAAGTTAATCCAAGGGTAATATTTTGCCAAGTTCCAATAATCCAAAGGTTTGAAATGTTTATTTGCCAATTTGAAATTTTCGGGGGCTAAAATTGCCAACTTGGAAACTTGAGGGTTCAAAGTGTAACATTTCCAAAGTTTTCACCCAAGGACCATAGTTGATAACTCTAGACTTTTAAATGTCTTGGGTTGACTTTTCTTTCAAAACAAATGTTCAGGGACTAGTTTTGTCAAATTTTGAAACTTGAGAGACTGAAACTGCCACTTTTGCAAACTTTGTTCGTTTTTCATCTGTTTTTAAACATTTTGCATCTGAAACATATAAAACACAGTTTTGGGATAATTTCTGTATTTTGATACATTTCTGAGTGTTTTTGGATGTTTTGGCAGTTCAGATACGATAAAAATGATGAGTATTTACACACTCATCAAGCGCTTATTGGGAGGCAACCCAAGCTTTATTTGTTTGATTGTTTGTTTGTTTGATTTTATCTGTTTTCGTATGCATGTTTTATTTTTATTGTTTTGTGGCTCATGTGTCACAATTCACAATTTCAGGTCATTCTCCAAACCTCAACAATTTACTATTCACCAGTTACTATTCACCAATCACTATTTATCATTTTACTATTCATCATTTTTGGTGTCAGTTTGAAATTTCGAGAAGCGTTAAAAAATTTCACTATTCACATGACACTATTTATTTCCGGAGGGAAAACACTATTCATGTGCATCACTCATTTCATCGTAAATTTAGCTTACGAGTATTTAAATTCGCGTAATCGGGTTGGTTTAGCTGCGAATTCATGCATCATCAGTAGGGACACTTCATACGGACTAAAAATAGTCTGCATATCATCACAATAGCATTTGCATACTATTCCACTCGTAGGATATTCAAATTAACATTTTTGGTATAGTTGACATTTTACGTATGTTTATTTTTCAATAAACGTTAACACGCGATCAATAATATGACTAACACGTCCGACACTTCCGACTATGATCCTAACGTATTTTCATACTCATTATAATGTTATAAACATTATATTATTAATTTACCCGGTGTTTTGAGACCCGTTGCTATATTTTACGATATACGTTAATAATTTCGTCGGATTACGATATTTCAACACGACAATTATTTTAACACCTGATTCTCATCAGGAATGTAATTTTATAATTTTTACAACATCATTATATTTTAATTGGTACCGTTAAATTTTATTTCTAGTAAACTCGGTACCCGGTATTCCCTAAAACTATTAAATATACACATAATACTACACAAAATCAACAAAAGTCTTCACTAAATCCTTTTCCCCCCCATCCCCCCCCCCCCTCCTTGCCAATCACTTACACCTTTTGAAAAACTACACTAGCCCTAATTAAAGATGGTACTTGTTGTCTACAATAATACATAACCTTATACACAAGATATTTTCTCATTATTCAAGTTACAAAAAAGAAGAGATATATCTCTTTCTCTCCTCTCTTGAACCGGCCACAACAAGAACACAAGCAAGAAACCAAGATTTTCAAGAACAAGTAATTTTACAAGTCCATCTAGTACTCCTTTTTAGGATTTTGAAATAAAAATCCAAGGTGTTATTAGGTTTTCATCTCCAAAACACTCTAATCTTTTACGTAAGTATACAAAACTCATTTTTATAATTTTACCAAGTTCTTATAATGTTCATATGATTTTTATACAAGATTTACATGCATGTGTTAGTTTATAGCACTCCTTTTATACTTTTATATCTTTTAAGCCCTAGAAATGGATAATATGTAAACTCTTGGTAGAATAGCTTGGTGGATGATGTTTAGGAACCCATGACACCCTAAGAAGGTGTATGGTAGGAATAGATTAGTTTGATGGTGATTGAAAGTGATTTGGTTGGATTTGAAACAAGTTTGAAACCCTAGAAATGATTTTTAAACATATCTACAAACCTACTATCCCAAAATGCCAAATCCAGAAAACTCAGGGACTCAGGGGTAATTTTTGACCAAAGATTTAGAAAATACTTTCAAAAACGAAGCCGTGGGCGAAAGAACAGATAAAAATAAGCTTATAACGAAGGAGATATGATTTTTACAAGTTTAACGACGAAAACTATTTTCTGAAAATACACATGTTGTTGGACGACATTCGACGGACAAAACGAGGCGTTAGACGTAACCTAGAGGAGCCGAACTATCAAAAATGTGTTAGTACGTGTTAATACGAACCCGTGGATATAAAGAACGAAGAAAATGAGCTTATAACGACAAAGATATACACGTTTCAAAACCAATAAACTCTATTATATTTGACAGCCACTATTAGAAATAATATTCTAACGTACTAAAAATTATATTTTCTAGTAACAACATTGAAGAGCCGTATTTCTTACCCATTGAAGCACGTATGATCAAAGGTTTATCTACACGACTATTAGACGTCATTTCAAGGTTTTCAAGTGATGAATTAGACACTAACATTTTGTGTACGATATATTACAACTAGTTTTGTAAGTCTAATTAGACATATTTTTCACAAGTTATGGAAAACATTATACTTCAACAATAACCATTATTTCCAAATTACGAGTGGTATAGGCATCATGTGCATGTACATTCACTACATCATTTCATGATCTAAAGTAGATCATATTCATTCATATTAGGTTGCGGCTAGTGTTCGTGCCTTGTTGTCCCGATCATTATTGTTGACCGTTTTAGCAATGTATTTTCAGGTAACTAAGACATATCCTTCATGACATGCATGGAGTCATTTCATTGAGTAGCGAGGATGACGCGTCTCATTTTGGATTTTCATGCACTTATGTATTATCGTTTGATTATACCAAACTTATTTCCACAAACTTATCAACCTTTTAGGACCTATGTTTTGTAACTCTGAATGTTTTAAACAAATCAAACGATGTATTTTCAAAATGACACTTTAGGTCATTCAATATAACCTTGTATGTGATGCTATGGACGTTGCACCCAGGTATTCTATTCCGCTGCCATTCAGGTACATTCAGGGTGTGACATCATGGTTCAAAATAAATTGTGAAAATGCTTTACCTCTTTGTTTAACTTCGTCCCAACTTCATATAAAGGTATTTCGCAAAAGATGAGTGTAAGGGATATCTAAATTTGTTTCTAAGAACGAGATTGAACATGAATCACAACGATATTAAACGAACATGCATATTAGTATTTGTTCGAGTCAAATGCTTGTATCGAGTCATCATGATGTTTTGCAGGAATTCTAGGAACTAAGGCATGATGTTTTTCCAGAAATTTTCTGGAAACTTAACATAAGATTTCTGTCAGAGCACTCTGACGGCGTCAGGTGTAAAAATCTGAAAAATTTTGCAAGTTTTGTTTTTCTACCGGAGTCTTAAGGTTTTTGTTAATTCTTTAGTTTTATAAACTCCAGGAAATCTGCAAACATTCATTCAACAAGCATTATATCTTTATATATATAGATTACCGCCGATTTTACGCGAGGTTTGCCATGATTGTTTTCTCAGGTTTAACAGGTTATATTGGACAAGAAGATGATTTATATTTCTGGAGGGAAGCTTTCAACGTTCATTTTCTTGGAGGAGGATCTAACCTTGTTACCATATTATCCACACCGAACGAATCAGGGGAGTATTTATTTCATTCTTTTACCTTCATTACTTTTACATCCTTTTTATTGAACATTGGGGACCATGTTCAGCCTAAGTGTAAGGGGAGGGTAAATGATGATACCTTAGAGAATACAATTGCACTTGAGTTTGTTTGTTCAGTAGTAGGTGTGCAATAAAACTAAGAGAAATACTTGTTAGGGCAATTTTAGCGCCAAATTAAAAAATTTTACAACATTTAGGAGTGAAGCTTTAGCCTTAATGAGCGTCTCATGGATAGGAGTTGTATGACTAGCACAAAAATTGTACCACTCAAAATTTTCCACCCCAAATATGTGAGGTTCGCCCCTAGATTTGTTAGGAAAAGATGCTTATGAGTGTACCAGTAGTATTTAGATTCTAGAACTTGCGTTAGTGATGCATCCCGAGACCGATAGTGAGACTACATTCGTGTAGTAGGATTTACTACGTGATAAGAGGCATTAGGATCACCCTTGTGTTAAACCCGTATTATAATTACTTGACCAATGAAGTCATAATTACTAGACTAGTAAAGTCAATTAATTTTTCCCACACCTTTGTGTTGTACTCATTTTTAGTACACGATACCCCTAGTACACCCCTCCGAGCCTATCTTTTTCGTTTCTAACTTTAAGCATCTTACTTAAAGATAGAATTTGTTTACAATCCACCCTAAATGTACACCCAAATCGCCTTAGCCTTCCGTTTATGCACTCATCTTTAGTGCATTATTGTTATATGTTTAAACCCTTAGTTAATTGTACAATTGATTACATGATTGCTAAGTCGAGTCATATCTTGTACATATTGTTTTGGGACGATTCAGACTCATGGGTAAAGTACTAGTGTTATGGAGTATGGGGGAAGAACATCATTTATTACCCCCATATGTGTGTTAATCTTAAAAAGTACTGCAAGTGTTTTGATTATCTTAATTCGAGTCATTAGAATAGCTAATTATAAAGTATGTAAAAGTTCAAGTGTAAAAGGAATGCAAATTTCCTATGATGTATTATTTTGGATGGTAGGGTAAGAGTGTATGAAAAAAAAAAAAAAAAAAAAAAAAAAAAAAAAAAAAATCGAAAAATCAAGAAAAAAAAATATAAAAAAAGAAAAAGAAAAACATACGGACTACCATCCTTTTTCCTTTTATGTTTTGAATAGTTTATGATTAGCTTAAGTCGAGTCGAGTCTTGAGTTAGCAACGCCACATTTTACATGTAATTGACCAAGATGATTAACTCGCCACCAGTAAAAATTGCCTTTATCCAACAAAACCGTGTTTATCATATCTGTTGTACCAAGATCAAGCCTATCTAGGATATAATAACAATGATTGATTGCACAGCGGAATAATAATAAAGAACACAATCAAAGTTACCACAAGGTTTTTCTATTAAGAACAATGATCCTCTATGGATCAATATCACACACACTAAAGGTGTTTTCTTCTGGAGTTTTTATTCAAGAGGCGTCATTAAAATAAAAGCCTATCTGTTCCTTTTATACATAAGGAACCCTAATACAATAATAAATAAAAATATCAATGCATATCACTACCTAAAATAGCTCATGCATATCCTAACAAACAAATACTAAAGATACGGATTCATTATATCCGTAGAAATAAGTCTTCAGCAGGAACACTATGTCAGCAGAAACCATCCATAGCTTCAGCAGAATCCTGTCAGTAGAACTTCATCAGTATGAACTTCCAAAATTCCCAACAATATCCCTACACCTCACATTATAACCCTTTTAAAAGACCTCTTTGATAGTTTATCCTAGGTGCTTACGCCAAGTGGTGGAGGTTTGATCCTATTCTCAAGCCTATGGTAATCTATTTGCTATGACAGATAGTAAGAGATGTTTTCCATTTCCATAGTGTGATATATACTTTTATTACACCCGGGAGATGTGAGTATCTAAACACTATTTTTGAGGTGCTAGTGTATAATTTCCGTGCTTGTTTTGGTTGAAGTGGAATGATTATTTGTTGTAATTACTTTTATATTAGTGTTAAATGACCCCTAGCTTGTATTTTGATTAGAATAAAAGCGCATTTGCTTGTGGACAAGCAAATCTCAAGTGTAAGGGTATTTGGTGAGACGAAAAGTGTACCGCTTTTAGGGTGTTAATTAAGCCCAAAGTCGAGATTATTTGATCAAATATTGCCCTAAATCGTTCCTTTTGTCATTTTAGGTACTTTTGAGAAGAAATTTGGAAAAGGAAGTATTTTGGACGTTTTTGTAGCGAAAAGTGAAGAAAACGGAAAGTCTCCAAATCAAGCTAGAAACAGTGCTTGACGGCATCACTCTTTGGAGGTGACGGCGTCACGTTATGGTAAAGAGTTGGATAAAAATTATAACGAGACACGCCAGAATATTTTTGGAATTTTATACATGACGGCGTCACCAAGGCCTTAAAGAGTAAATTACATGTGACGGCCATGAGAAGATTAACACATGACAGCGTTAGATTTGGATGTATGCAATACGAGATTTTTTATGGCGGCGAGTTGACGGCGTCAGGATTTACACGTGACGCTATCAGACTCAAAAATCTATATATAGTTTTCTAGTTTTCATTTGTTAAGAGAGGAGAACTTTGGGATAGTTTTGGAGAAACCCTAGCACGATTTTTACCTTACTTTTAAGGGTTCCAAACCCTTGTTTCATCCATGTTTGATTGAAGATAAGTTTTCCAATAATCATTCAATATGTCTATGTGTTGTTTGATTCTATCTTATGCTTGTCTTTACTTTAATATGCTAGGCTAGGTTTTCTTTATGTTAACTTAGATGTAATGAAACTTAGTTATTGATTATTGGTTGGTTGTTTGTTTATAATTGTTTTGGATGATTGCTTTCGATGTTAGGCTTAAGAAAACTAGCAGACTTCCAATTGGTAACATGCTTGATCGTCTTAAGAAACATGATTGGATGTGTACTACGATAAATTGGTTGTATTTAATGCATAAGTAACTACTAAGGAGGCCATGTTAGGAGCTAGTAGTCGGCTCGACAGAGAAAGAGGTAGAAGCTTATAGAGTTAGGGAAGATCGTACACGGCCCTACGAATGGTATTAAGGAATATAACCCGTCATCCATGCAACTGTAACAAACTAATCAACTAGTAAAAGATAGCTAGGGAGTAGTGAAATCTAAGTAAACACATTTCACTTATTATTGTTTTTCTTCATATTTACTTTTGTGTCATTTTATTTTATTTTATTTGAAATTGTAGTTATTTGGGTTAGTTGACTAGCAACTAATTCCGCCCATTCTTTCAAAATCCGAGATTTTTACTTGCTTTCCATAAAATATAAAAATACAAAAAGAATCATCCCTCACCTCTAGACCTAGTTTAATTGAGTTTTAACCCTAGCGAATACTATTGTTTGAGTTGAACTATCAATCCCCCAATACTTACCACTACACTATACTACATCGGTCAGGTACACTGCCTGGTGGGGATTGCAAGCTTCTCAAGATCCCTTGAGAGGTAAAACCTTTTGCAAGGTTGAAAAACCACACATCAATAATCGAATGTTATCAGAAATGTTACTTTTCCTCATCGAATGTTGACAGAAAGTGACAATGTTACAATACCTCCAAAGCCACCATAAAGAAGTAGCAAGAATAATGGATAAGCGACGTGCCTTATCTTTGGACCCATGCCATGAACCGAACCAGTCATTCCAATGCTCATATGATGTAAAAGGAGGAAACGGGATATCACCCTAATTACGAATAAGTCTCCAAATATCCTTAGCATTGAAACACTCGAACAAGATGTGGTTAGAGGATGCCACGTTACCATTACAAGAAAGGCATGATATCGTTGCGATGTTAATGCCACGAGATGATAGATTTAGCCTATGCGAAAGTCTATCAAGCTTAAATCGCCACATAAAAATGTTCACCTTATGAGGAAGGGCATGTGTCCCACTGAGTCGAATTATCCAATGAAGGCAGAAGATGTGTTGATGAGTGAGGCTAACAGAAAAAATCTCGTCATTAGATATAGACCATATACATTCATCCGAGTTAGAGGCGATGTCAATATTGTTGATCTCATCAAAAGGGTTGTTGAGGTACGCCAAGTTGCGATGTCAATATTGTTGATCTCGTCGAAAGGGTCATTGAGGCATGCCAAGTTGCGAGTTAGAGGCGATGTCAATACTATTTAAGCCAAAAAAGTCTATTATACCGAAGATACAAAGGAGAATTACCTACCCAAAGATCCTTCCAAAAACGAATTAACATGCCACAACCCACACGAAACCGAAGAGAATCGATAGGAAGAATACCATTTGAGTGTAGATAATTAGAAGACCCAATAATTCTAGCCCAAATACCATTCGAAATATTGTCATTAAGGCCAAATCCTCCCTCTTGACCATGGAGCGATTTGATAACTTTAACCCAAAGAGTATTAGGATTAGAAAACAATCTCCAACGCCATTTCTGAAGGAGAGCAAGGTTGAAAGATTTTGAACTCCTGATACCAAGACCTCCTTTCTCGAGAGAGGCTAACACAATGGGCCATTTACCCAAGCTAACTTTTGTAAATCTTGAGTACCACCCCAAAAGAAGAAGCACACATTTTCTCTAAAGAATTCAAAACTAACTCAGGAGCTTTGAACATAGATAAGTAATAAATCCTGAGACTTCCAAGAACGGATTTAATTAAAGTAAGACGACCACCAATAGAAAGAATATTAGCTTTCCACATTGAGAGTCTAGTTTCAAATCGATCAAGAAAAATCTTCCAGTTGGCTATGAGGTTCATGGTAGCACCAATAGGTAACCCAAGATAAACAAATGGAAAGGAACTCGGAGTACGACCAGTATTATTCGCCATAGTGCTCACTTCATTGTCTGAGACACCAACACCATAAACGTTAGATTTATGGATGTTAATTTTGAAGCCCGATGCAAGGTAGAAAACATGTAAAACCCATAGTGTTATCCATATCTTGCGTGCTCCATTCTGTAGTAATCATAACGTTATCTGCATAAAAAATATGGGGTAAAATGAAGTAAGTACTCACCATAATTGTCAATCGATAAAAAGTACACGATTGAAGAAAAATGCATTTATTATTGGTTTGAATTCTAAAAAACAACACCAACAATATGACAGTTTTATCTTTAGAAAATTAATTAATGCTTTTATTGAATTTTATAAATAATATATATATATATATATATATATATATATATATATATATATATATATATATATATATATATATATTGAGACAAATATAAATAATAATTTTGATTAATAACAATGTGATAAACTTAGTGTCTAAAAGGCGCGCTTTAGCGCAGCCAAGGCACTAGGCGTAGGCTCGACGTTACGAAATGGACATAGTCGTTGGTTCTAGACGTGGCTTGAAGTAAGGCGTGGAAAGGCGCGCTTTTGCGTATAGTATGGGGAGCTTTTTTTATTCAACTATGAAATTTTTTATTTTTCATTTATTTTTGTTTGAAAATAAAGAACATTACATGATAGTTTCTTAACTTTATTTATTATGTACAACGCTTTTTGTAAACTCGATATATATGAAATATGATATAAATATATAAATATTTTCATATTTTGTGCCGCGTTATGGCACGTCTTAGAAACGCAAAAGTTCCGCCTTAACCGCAAAAGCTTGAAGCTTCGTAATACTGCAACGTTATTTATAACTTTGGATAAACTTAAACAATTTCAAGGAATGTTTAATTTCAAGTGAAAGAATCTTTTATGAATAGTACTAATGACTTAGGATCAAATGAGAAATATAATTAAGATAAGAAGAATAAGAAGAAACCATAACCACAAATATTAGATGCATTCACAAAAAATAGACGCATCTCCTATTATTTCTTTTTTCTTATTTAAAATATGTAGCTACAATTTTTTCTCACTCTTCTCATTTCAATAATTATTCTCACTAGATCCATACTTACTAATATATATCAAACCGTATATTCACAAGGCAAAACTTTTTGGATTTCTAACAATTACTTGCCCATTCAACTTCAATAACCAGTTAACCAGAAAGGGCTTTTTGGACATTTACGCAAAACTTTAAACGGTCATCCCATTAACATTGTCAGCGATACGGACGATTAGCACTAGTACCGAGAAAGATAACTGGACATCATTACCACCGTTAAAACTCCGTTATGTTACCATCAAACGCCATTATTAAACGCTTAACTTAACAATATATATCCCAAGGAATATGCAAAAGTAAATACTACGTAGTAGTAACAAGTCATGATGGTAAATATTTAGTCACTATAGGAGTAAAAAAAGGACATGATTGGATTTTAAAACGTACACATAATAATAAACAAACGATGTGAACTGGTATGTCTCTGTTTGATGTTTTGTCTGTGTTAGTAATTGCACATGGGGTGGGGTGTGTGCTCCATCCATCACATTTTTGGCTTTGGAATTTTTTTTGTACAAGTGTATATATAGTAGGATTTTTTGTATGGTTTAAGGGAGAATGCTGTAAATTGAAAAAAGATTTAACTAGAAAGAAATGGCGTGTGAAAACTGTCGCTCAAAATATGTTACTTGCAAATTATATATTTGTAATGAACTATTTTGGGAATTAATCGCATTTCACGCTCACGGTATGAACAAATGCACCTAAGCATAAAACGGTCAGGATAAGGTTCGGGCATAATATCAGGCAAAAATCAGGGCCGTTCTATTGATTTGATGATGTGGTGCGAAACTACAAATGAGTTCTCGTAAATCACGAAAAACTTAATTATTATGAAAAATTCAAAACATATTACACTTAGACATGTATAAATACTTATGGACATATATTAAATTGGAGGTCTTCTCACATAATATTTAAAAAATGCTATAAAAATTCAAGCTATACATGTATAACTATACTTAAACATGTATAAATACTAATTGACATATATTAAATCGGAAGCCCCTTTACAAATAATTACCTTGTGCGATTCCCCCACTTGCACAAGCTAATCATCGCCACTCGCAAAAATGTTTAGTAACTTGTGCATAGTGATATGCTAATTTGTACTATACATGCTTTATAATAACATTAGAGATGATTTGCACACTAAATTTATTTATTGGGACACTCGCAACACAAACAGATAAAGCACAATATGAGTTATGTACAAGTAATTAAAACACAAAAAAGAGTGTCCTAATAACTATTTGGAGTGTGCAAATCAACTCCCTAATAACATAGTGATATATTAATAGTAATATTCTCTCTCCGTCTCAAAATAATTGTCAGAAGACAAGAATTACAAAGTTTAATAAAAATGGTCTCACTTTAGTTTTCAACCAACCAAAGAGAATATTTCCCTACTATATTATCTAGTTTTTACTTAAATGAGAAAGTGGACAATAATTTTGAGACAACTTAAAATGAAAATATGGACAATATTTTTTAAACGGAGAGAATATTTGTTATTGAGAAAGCAAAAATTTATACTCCATCCGTCTCAAAATTATTGTCCATATTTCCCATTTAGGATGCCTCAAAATAATTGTCCACTTTCCTTATTAAGTAAAAACTAGAGAACCTAGTGGAGGAATATTCTCATTTAGTGATTGAAAATTAAAGTGCTCCCACTTTTATTAAAATTTGTGTTTTCTCTCTCATAACAATAATTTTGAGACGGATGGAGTATAAAAAAAAAATGCAATATTAATCATAAGAAATTACAACAAACCCAAGTTTGTGCTCGTACTTAACTAAAGAGTAAATTACAAAGATGGTGCCTGTGGTTTGCGTTGACTCATACTTTTGGTCATTTGATTTTTTTTTTTTGCACAAACAGTCCCTAGCTCTGAAACCCTTAACACTAACAATCCTTTTACCAAACGAATGTTAATTTTGATCGTTAAATCACCTCATGTAACTTGCACATGAGGGTACAATCGTCTTTTCATGTTTTTTTTTCATCATTTCTTCACACTTTCTTAACTAATCACCATTTTCTCACTTTATCTCTCTAACCTTCCTCTTTCATTATAACTACCCCTATATAATCACCACCATTTATCATACCACACTTTTACAACTAGCCACCACTATCGCATAGCAGCCATCTTACCCAACCATTTTTTTTAACAACTCAAAACACCATTTAAACATCCCACAAACCCAACAATCATCATCTTAAACACGTTCATTTCAAACTTATAAATCAAAATCACAGCTTCATTTTTGTTTGTTTTTTTCTTTCATAAAAGAAACTAACAACAACATGATGTGATTCAAAGAAGAAATCCACAAAATCAGATTCACAAATAATCATCATAACTTCATTTCACAACAACAAATATTATATATCCATTTATCAAAATACATAAAAAATAAAACACATCCCGAATCAAAATAGAAGATTAAAATAAAAAAGCTGGTACTTATTATTGAACGATGGTAAGGTAACGAGATCCAAACGCCACCATCACCATCATCGAACGACTCCAAAGGAAAACACCACCACCATCGTTAACCCACATCACCACCACCAAATCGTCACCTTCACCATCATTAGTCCACCACTAAACCCCCACCCTCGACACCATCAGTCTGCCACAAAACCCCCAACCTCGCCACCATCAGTCATCGCCACCATCACCATCATAAGTCCACCGTTAAACCCTCACACCCGCTACCATCAGTCTGCCACCAAACCCCCAACCTCGCCACCATCAGTCCACCTTCAAGCCCTCACCCCACAACATCAGTCCACAAAAAGTGTTGTTGTGTTATGAGGGTGACGAAAATGACGACAATAGTGTTGTAAAATAGCAATTTTGTAAATTTGTGGCTTTGAGAAGAAAGTGAGTAAGTATTATTTAGAGAGAGATGGTAATGACTTTTAGTCATGGGATGTGACTCGATTATGGAAAATAAATGGATACCTGGTACATATTTGTGGCAGTTGTTGTGTTCGTGGTGGCCGGCTGACAAATCTGGTGGTTTACTTAGTGGGGAGGAAACAAAATTAGGCCATTTATTATTTAGATTTGTTGAGGGTAAGTAAGGATGGTAAATGAGGTAAGGGATGACCGGATTCCGTCATGTGTGATGGTCGGATTCCGTCGTATGGGATGGCCGGATTAAATCGTAGGTGACCTGTGGCAGATGAGAGAGTGAGAGTGTGACTGAGATATGTGTGAGAGAGTAACACTTTTGAGAGGTAGATATTTGTGTGTGACAAAGGAAAACAAAATAAAATGGAAAAGATTATATTACCCTTATGTGCTTTGCACATGAGGGGTGTTAAATAGTCAAACCTAACGTCGTTTGGTAAAAGGATTTTTAGTGTTAAGGGTTTTAGAGTTAGTGACTGTTCGTGTAAAAAAAAAGTCAAAGGACTAAGAGTGTGAGTCAACACAAACCACAGGGACCAACTTTGTAATTTACTCTTAAAAAAAATAAGCATGATATCAGACTTCCACATACAAACGGCTCACCATTAACTTTTTCAAAAATTACTAACTGATAACCGACTACAAACCAAAGGCCAAGTCACAAGACCTCTAACTAAAAAAGCCACTTCCAAATAGAGATGGCAAAGGATAATAGATCTACTGGATATCCGCCCGATTCATCCATAACTAATGGATATAGATGGATTAAACGGATGAATAACAGATATAGATATGAATGTGGATGTTTAGTGGATCGAATATTGATAATGAATTCTTATCCATAGATGATCCATTTACTCTTCGAAATAATCTTATATATACTCTAAATGTGTTCAAACAATAACTTAGTATTAGTAATTAATTACGATCATGTGTTTTAAATAATTAATTACATAACAACATAATAAGAATAGATAACAATATCGTTCTGATCTCTTAGATATTACCATCTTAAAAAAGGCATGTGAGTCAGTGTGTTTTCGTCAATTCATACCTTATCGTGAATTACCATCTTAAAAATAATACATAGTATGAGATATGAGTACATCTTTTATTTTTATGATATAGATACGTTTTTATATTACATGCTATGTTTTTATGAGTACTTTTGATTTTTACTAGGCGAGTACCCGTGCATAGCAACGGATATTCTTAGCGGCAGACAATTAACGATATGCGATATTGGGGTAAGTTTTGTAGTCCTAAAGGAAAATGCCCGTTCGTTGAAGCAGTCTCCACACGAACAACATTCAAGGCATGGTAATCCACAGGCAAAACAAACACAATAACTAAAAAGTAAGAAATTAGTAATTTTAGTAATTTGATTGCTACGATCAATTTCACTATACACTATACACTTTATACATTATTATCATTATTATCATTATTATTATTATTATTATTATTATTATTATTATTATTATTATAACCCACAAAACACCCATTACTATCATTCCCATTACAAATACCTATAGTAGGTATTTCACAGGTAGATTTTTGCTATTTATATACATTATTACTTGCATGACTCACTAGACATGCTCACGTATCTACACAAGCCAAATAACTCAACACTCATATCCTATAAACCCCAGGTATGTCAAACATAAAATTATAACAACACCATAATAAGTAATTCACCAATCTAAAATACTAAACATAACACAAAACCCTAATAAACCCTAAACTAAAACTTAAGTAGGATTATGTGCTTATCTGAACCTATATGCTTAGTTTAACTAGTATGAATGTGTCCAAGGCTTACGTGTGAGTTTCCTTAGGAATATTAGGATATATTAGGACTACTAGGCTATAGAATAAACCCTTTAGAACTTAGATACAAACCCCATAAGCCCTAAACCATAACTAGGTCATAGATAACTAGAATTAGGTCTAAACCATCCCAAAAGTTCCCCATAGAACACTACCACTTAGTATAAGCCTTTTAAAACTTAGGAATAGTTATTAGAGTCCCATAGGACACTAGTCTAGGCACAAAACCATAGGATAAATCCTAGTCTCTCACTAAACCCACTTAGGTCATTTAGGTTACAAAACTAGGTCAAACCTTCCCATAAGTTACCCTCACTTAGAATAAACCCTTTAGGTCTTAGGATTAGTCACTAAACACACTTAGGAACTTAACTTAGGCACTAAACCTTAGGTAAAACCTTAAACATTTAATAAGTAGAAACTAGGTCTAAACTTAACTAAAACAAGTAAAACCTAAACATAAGCACCTCAAACACCTCAACCTAGCACCCTAACACCTTAGTCATACCCAAACACACACCCTAACACCGCTAAGCACACACACAAGTAGGTGCATCACCTACTTGACTAATCCACCACTAATCCATCACTAATCCACCCTAAACCACCACTAATCCACCACTAAACCACCACTAATCACCCCTAATCACCCTAAACCACCCCTAAACACCCTAAGCAGCTTACAAGCACCTCCAAGCACCCAAGCAAGGAGGTGCATCACCTCCTTGTAAGCTGCTACCACCAAACCGCCTCCCACGGCTCATCCTCACCACAACCGGCCTATGGCAGCCCCTAGCTACCATATAGCTCGTCCTCATCACCACTAGACCTGACACTACCCCTCCTAGCCTTGCTTGCTCAGCCCTCCCCCTCTGTGACACCTAAACACCCGTTCCAACCCCAAACCGCCTTGTCGCGGGTATAAATGCCCCCTCCACCCTCCATTTCTTCTTCACACCTCTCCCCCTCCTCTATACCTCACATTTTTGTAGTACTAAGTCATTAGAAGCCATAGGGAATGAGTAGCTAAGCCTTGGTTGTGTTGTGTTATGGTTTGAAGTCGTACGAGCCCTAGAAAACCCTAACCCTAGTTCTAACCCACGTAAACCCCCCTAGCCGAGTAAGTCTTAAATTTAGTTAATTTAGCTTTAGTTTAGTCTTAGGATAGATTTAGGATGCCTTAGATAGCTTAGATACCCTTGCATGAGCCTTGAACCATTTTACTTGCTAGTTTACGTATTAAAACCCTAGATCGAGTCATATACTTGCATGCATGCTATAAGTTATTACTATAGGTCATACACGAGTTACACATAACCTAGATAAGCTAAAATAAGTAACACATAGGCTAGAAAACTTAATTACTAGATAAAATATAAGTTACATGCATATTAGGACTAGTTTTGCAAAACTTTACATGCATAAGGGTATATATCATAAATTCCTAAAATTATAAAGGCTAGGGACTGTTTTTGACATTTCCTAGAAGTTATAAGTAGTAAGGACTAGTTTTGCATAATATTAAAACCCTATGATAGATAATAACATAAGTATAAACTAAAAAGGACTAAAAACGTAAATAGTATAAAGTTAAAGGTCTAAAATGGTAAATATGGAAAACTTAGGAATCTTAGGTTAGTTACATAAAATATAGAAGTCTATGGACTAGTTGTGTCTAGTATAGATAGTTATTAGTATAAGTAATATAAGTAATATAAATTTAAGGTAGAAAACATAAATATATAAACTATAAGGGTAAAAAGTGAAAATATCACATATATGTAAAACCTAAATAAAGTTAGAAGCATAACACAATACTATGGAGCTTCATGCGAGGAGTACTATGTGGATATTTCGTTTTTGACGAGTTTGTTGGGTTTACGAATTAAAGTGCCCTGACTCCTCGAACGATTATTGCATATACTTTTGAGATATGATGGCCCGAATGGTGATATGATTATAACTAAACCCTAATAACAACATAACTCAATAATAGGGAGCTTTGTGTGAGGAGTATTAACTTATGAGTTATGATGGCCCGAACGGTATTATGTTGATAACATAATACAATAGTAGGGAGCTTCACGTGAGGAGTCATATACTTCTGAATTACAATGGCCTGAACGGTGTTATGTTATATATAAAACATTAACAAACCTAAAAACAATAACTTGAGAAACATAAACATGATAACTAAAGCTTGACATACATTCAAAACCAACAACACACTAGGATACGTGAGTAAGGCGGTCTAGTTCCCGAGTCACTATTTGCATCACTTAGATTTCTCTACACCCAGGTGAGTTCTTATTGCCTCATACTTTTTAAAATGCTTTCACTCTAAATGCTTTATAAACCCTGTTACGGGGATACATGTTAAATGCTTTACTTAAAACCGAATACAAGTCTTTTTCTTTGGTTGTTTGCACGAGTAAACTAACAGCCACCACTACATAACCAAAATTCATGAATCTAATCGTTTGGGACGTTTTACACAAGCGAACGCGAATATAGTTGATAGATCTATTTGAGTTTGACAACTCCCGTTGGTATTAACACCCCACTAGGTGGTACCAATAAGTACTATATTTGAATCCACTTAAGGTATAACTTTGGCAAGTTATCCTTCCATCCCCTCATGTTGGGTCTACAGCTCACATGAACCGGATCGTTAAGGTGTGATTCATGAGCTTAGTGCAACCTACTAAACTCCTGATAATTGTGTATGAATCACAATTATCACAAAACTTGCATTTTCCTAGATGGGTGTAACAACTGAACCCAGGGAACTTGTATTCACTAACCCCTAAACCTATGATTCTCACTCAACACCTAGTGTTGACTTTTTAAGCACGTATTCTAGGTATATTACTTCTATGGATCCATGGCAGAAGGAGGTACTGAACTCGGAGGACTTTTCATGGTTATCATTCAAACACAACCAACCTAACTCTTAGATTTTTAGGACCTCATAAAAAATAAAAGTATATCTTTTATAATTAAAACTCTGATAATTATGAATGATAACTAAATTTCCAAAACGTCTCTTTTCGAGTCATTTTCTATTACTGTATCTGTGATTCTATGAAGTAATACCCCAAACACTTTATTCGCTGCGATCAGTGAAAAATAGGGGTGTTACAGATTGGCATCAGAGCTTCAGTTGTAGAGAACAAGGTCAAAACCTAAACTACAACTATTTGTCCTAAACCCGAGAAAGTCTTCAGTACCTCTGCCATCCTCCATAACTATTTGTGCTAAGGTAAGTATAATAATTGCCTGCGTAACTGCTAAATGATTTACAGTATTTTCTTTATTATATAGTTATGTCTACTCCCCTCTACTCTACCCCTATCTCATCTAGTTCACATCCGGAGAATGATCTTTCCTCTCCGAATGTACTAGATTATTCCCCTAAATCCTATAACTTAGAAGACTCAAGGAATAGTTTAGATAAACCTTCACCCTTAGGATATACCCCTTCTTTAGATAACACTCATTTAAAACACATAAGAGATTTCTATGCTAAGAAATCACCCCTACCTCCCCTAAACCCTATTATACATCCACTTTTTCCTACCCATAAAACAAAACCCCATGGTTTCTTTCTCCCGAGAGAACCATATATACCTAAACACCCTATCCCCACCTATACCCCTAGATTTGACCTTAGGCAACCCTATACCTTAAACCATATCCCTTACTTAATAAACCCTCCCATTCCATCTTGGAAAGATGAAATTAGAGAAAAACCCTCTAGGTTGACTCTAGAAGATGAGAAAAACTAATTAGAGGAGATTTTAAATAACTTGGATGAAATTTTTCTTGATCTCCTTGAGAAGATAGAAAAAGGTCATAATAATAAAAACTTAGATAATCAACCTGACTATAGTAGTTTAAGAAAGAATTTACAAGAAAACCGTTTTAAAATAGCTAAAATACAGAAAAACCAAATGAAACATCACCATAAAATAGCTTTTGCCCGCTTTAGGATTTGCACTTTAGAAAAGATAATAGATAATGATGAGGAAAACTTAGAAAACACTAACTCATGGAATTAGAAAATTAGGAAACTTTAGAAAACCCTTAGGAAAACCTATAAGCTACCCTTAACCCTTACCCTTAGGATCTTAGGAAACCCACCCCGATGTCTTAGGTATATAGAATCTCTAAACTATTTTAAATTTCTCTTACTCTAATCCTTTTCAACTCTTTTTCCCCTTACCGATGGTGAGAATCCTCATTCTTTACCATAGAGATCTGAATTCTTTCTCCTATGATCTCTAAACCTTCACTTCTTTCCATAGCTTTCTTAAGCTATCATCGTTCTAGTTAGAGATCTACCCCTAACTATTCCATATGCAAATATATGATCCTCATATATAAGCATATTTGATTGAGCCCGACCACCTAACTTATATTGACCACGGAATGGTCAACAAAGTCAAACAGCCTAGAGTCAATGCTCCGCGGAAGTATAAGGTTTCCCCGGGTCGTTATGTCCCGACGAGGTGTGAATTGTAAACAAACGGTTTCGTGATCGGGTGAATTTGGATGAAAAGGGATTTGAGATTGGTTGAACTAAGGAACATACAATGAAATAGCTTAAATAAGCTATATAAACAAGACGGGAAAGTTTAAAAACCCAGAAACGTTTAAAACTTAAAACGTGTACGTTCACGTTTAAATAAAACGTAAACGTACAAAATAAAACGCGAGTTTTAACAAAATAAAATACTTTCAAAAGTGAAAATTACATTTTTATAATCCTAAAAATAAAAGAAACTTTTTAGAAAATTTTAATTACTTTTTACACTATTTAATTATTTAATATTAAATAAAAACTAATTAATACTTATTATTAATATTTAAAACACTTTAATACAATATAATATTATTTAAATACTAAAAAGGTGAAAATAAAATTCCTAAACTTATAAAATAACTAAAAATAAGTTTTAAAATTAAAAATAAGTATTTTTTGTCTTTTTGTGAATTTTCTATTAATTAATAACTAATTAATTACTAATTAACTAATTAAACTATTTTAAATAAGAAAAATAGAAAATGAACAGTAAAAATTCTAATAAAATTTCTAAAATTATATTATAACATATAAAAGCTATAAAAAATATAAAAACTTGGTTTTGATTAAGAAAAACTAATTATGCTATTTTAAACTAATTATTAATTAATAATTAATAAAACTAAAATTAATTCTAATTAATACTAAATGAGAAAATAAAAATCTGAGAAAATTAATATAAATACTTTAATATAAGATATAATTAATAAAAATATAAAAATGACAAGTACTTAATAAAAATTTAAAAATGAAAATTAAAATTAAATTACATTAAATAGAAACTATCACTTAAAATAAAACTTGGATTTTCTGGATTTTTATTTTACAAACTTGTTTTACACTTAAAAATAGAAACTTTTTGTAAAGGCAACTTTTTTGTAGCTTAAAATTAAGCTATTTGAGGGCTTATGAGCTTGACAGTTGACTTTGGTAAACTGTCAAGGCTAAAAGCTTAGAAATAAGCCTAAAAATGATGCACAAAAGTGGATTATGATCAAACAAGCTCAAGGAACTAGTAATAAGCTATAAAAACTAGAATGGTAACCTGATTAAGCCAAAAAGCTGATTAAGCTTAAATGAGCATATTGCTCAAAGCAGAAAAAAGGGACAAAGTTAATGGCAGCCTAGGGGGCCCACAAGGGGGAATGGGGGCACAAGCTTGGGTGCAATGTGAAGCCACCCACCTTGGGAATTCAAAGAAGCAAGATTTGATCTATGGGACCCACCAGGGTAGGCTGCAGCCACCACCAAAGTGGTGGTGGTGGGCTGATGTGCTGTGCATCAGGGGAGATACTTCCCCTGCAAGCTACTTTGAGGGCAGAATTAAGCAACAAATAAAAATCTCAAAAATCAATCAATGGTGGATTTCTAGAGATAAGCTGATAGACTACAATGTGTGAGATTTTCACTGCCTAAAACCAAACACAGAAATCCATAAAAATAATGCAGTTTTGAGTAAATCTGAGAAAAGTCACTTTTGACTTTTGATAAAAACTTTGCTAATTGACTTTCTTGAACTTTGGACTTGATTAATTAACTGATATGGATGTATTATGACAAAGTAAGATTAACTAAAGCATTTTTAACAACCCTTGAACACATTTGACTGATTTGGGCTTATGAAATACACCACAGAGGGCTGTTATGACCATTGAGGTTGATTTTGACTATTTTCTGAAGAACCTAAGTATTTAATGACTTAAATTACCTAAATAAACCTAAAGACACATGTTCAAGTAGAAAGCAACAATCAAAAGCAAATGCACAGTGGTAGAAACCACTGTGCCAAACACTCCCTTAAGCTAGCTGTATGATGGATTTTAAGAAACAAATCACAAGTTTAAACCATGAACTGACTTTCAAGCCTACACTAGCCTATATAAACACAAATGAGTGAAAATCAACAACAAGTACACATTAAAACTCTTAATCACAGATTATACAATGAAATAAAGAGAAGTGCTCACACTTGGTCCAAAGCAAGGAAATGATATACACAGGGCTCAAACTCTATTCCTACTACTCACCATGAGTTCTAAAACCAATAAACATCCAAATTCCACCAATACTTGTCTTCTTTCTTCCTTGAAACTATATTTTTTTTTATATTTTTGTTTATTTGGAATTTTTGACAATTTTTGTGAATTTACTCTAAACTGAGTAACACTCTCAGAAACTTAAGAGAACATATGACTAAACCTAATTGAACTCAAAGAAGCACAATAATAACAACATTTGACAATATTTAATAAAATTGTAAATTTCACTAAAAAGGCTAAATTTGAATTTCTTGAACAATACTTGAATTTGACTTAAAATAAAGGTTTCAATACATTCATTAAACTGAATATAAGTGATTTAAACAAAGAAAATACAACTGGAACATAAGTTATACTATCTACGATTGAAACTACACTAAGCTAAACTAATTCTACCACTACTTGCTTTCTTCTTTGCTTTTTTCTTGAGTTTTATAGTTCCTGGAGTGAAGCCTTGACTTTCCCACATCTCTTTCAGCCGTAGGATAGCTTGGTGTGATCTCAGCCGTTCAAATGGATTTTGGCGCCAATAATCCCACATGGCAGTTGGGGGGTTTGGTGTAGATAATAAATGAGGAGGGGGGTTGGTGATGGGTTGGTGATAGCATTAATGATAGTGGGTGAGAAGGTGAGGAGGGGGGGCATGAACCTGGAATTAGGGGTGTTAATGGTGGGAAATCAGAGGTTAGGGGTGAGGGTGTTGGTGGTTTGACCGGGTCAACGCCAGGGTAAGTATTAAAAGGTTAGGGAGTGGGCCGGGTATGCATTGGGCTTGGGGTTGTTTGCATTTTGGACCAGGCCATGAGGGGTGGTTTTGGATTAGGATTAGTTATCAAAAGGGTCCATTTGGTAAGCATGATAAATCACAAGGACCATTTTTGTAGTTTCTGAAAAGATGGGGACTGAAAATGGACATTTCCCAAAGTGCTCATAAGTACCAAAATTGCCAATCACTAATATTTCCAAAACCATTTTTTTATTTTCATTTTTCAAATATTTCCCGGGGACTATTTATGCCAATTTTCAAAATATAGGGAACAAACATGTAATTTCCATAAATCATTTTTCCCAAGGACTAAAAATGGCTTTTGTGACTTTCAAGGGACCAAAAGTGATTTTTCATTCAAAAATATCCCACCAGGGACTAAATCTGCCAAAATCTGAAACTCCAGGGACTGATTTTGTAAATTTCCAAAACTTTCCAATTTTTCACCAAAGGACTAAATATGACAACTTATGATTTCAAAATGACCTTTGGTGATAATTTTCTATATTTTGAATATCCAGGGACTAGATTTGTAATTTTATGAAAGTTGAGGGACTGAAACTGCCAATTTTGCAAACTTTGTACGTTTTTCATTTGTTATTACTCATTTTGTATCTAAAACATATAAAACACGATTTTGAAATATTTTTAGTATTTTGATGCATTACTGAGTGTTTTTGTATGTTTTGCAGTTCAGATTCGACCAAAAATGATGAGTGTTTGAGCACTCATCAATCCCCCACACTAAACTATTGCTACTCCCTAGCAATACTGTTTTGAAAACTTGATGGATTTGAAAAACTCTTTACCAAAAGCCATCACTTCTGGAGTAGCCAGGTGTAAGAACTGTGGCACACCTGATAACCGTGTGATTTTGAGCAAACCACCAGCTGTCAACGGATTTGAGTAGTCTTTACCAAAAGCCGTTTGCTTCTGGACTAGCCAGCTCTTGATGGAATAGTCAATATCTTGGTGAGCTGATTACCAATTATGGATTTTCCACGGCCTTTACCACAAGCCATAATCTTGCGGGCTAGCCAACTCATTTGTTTTCGGGGAGTTGATGAACCATACAATTTTGGGCAAATTGCAAGCCGTAAACGGATTTGATATGTCTTTACCAAGGGCCGTTTGCTCCTGGACTAGCCAATCCCTTTTTTCGGTTGGACAAGGCGGACTGATTACCAAAAATTTTGAAGCACCAGTGAAAATTTTTTAAAATTTTTGAAATTTTGGCAAAAACGAGGGTATTATATAGTAAAATGTGATAAAATTCGCTAGAATAGCGAATACCCCCCCACACTAAGCATGAATATTGTCCTCAATATTCAAAATCCCGGCTATTATGCCGACATTTTGAACGTAAAAGGGCAACATTACAAGCTGAGCGTGGAAAACACCATTTTGTTTTTTCATTCTTGTAACCATAGCATGGGGGACTCCCCCACACTTAGGGTGAAAACCCTATAAGCATGCTACTGTTTTTGTTTACCGAGTCGCTAGCTTGACTCGACCCCTAATTCATTTGTCATTGGGGAATGTGGAAGAAGTGATCTCCATCGGACTTTCATTCAAAATGTTTGCACAAACATATGAAGCACGTGAAAGTTCCACACCGATGAGATAAGTATCCGGCTCAAGATAATGATACATGAAAATGCCGGGATCAAATATAGTGTCCTCACTCCCGAAGGAGTGAAGAAGAGAAGAAGTCACCCTGTAGGTGAAGAAAAGGAAGAAAATCATGATAAAAAGCATGATTTGATCTTCTTCCTCAAGAACAGGCTCCGTAGCCTGAGTTTGGATTACAAAGGGTAAGCTCGTAAACAACCCAGGAGGGTGGGTGGGAATCTGCAAATTCTCATAATTGAGAGCATCTCCCCCCGGGCTATCAAACTCCGGAGGAGTCATATCATGATGAGTGAGTTCACCGGAGAACTCCTCATGAAGAGAATTATTCACAAGATGTGAATTTGTGAACTCATGTTCCATTGTGGACTCATCACAATCCTCGTCAAAGATTATCATAGTGAATTCAGAATCGAATTCAAATAGAGGATTGGTGAGAGTCGTATTGAATGTTTCGGGAACAAAGAGATTAACATTCTCTATTGGACTGTCGGGATCAGAAATGAGTGACGGATCATGATGTAGGAGACTTTCAATTTCTCCCAGATCGGCTTGGAAGTCAAGGAGACCATCATCACTTTCCAAGGAAAGTGGATCGATGTGAGCAAGTTCATCAGCGAACTCCTCAAGAAGATGATCAGCATCAGTTTGTGGAACTGATGCCTCAACATACTCGATGTCTCCATAAGATGTACAATCATCGCTAAAATCTGAGAAAGTCTCAAATTGATCTTTAGGACACTCAATAGGGGAAGGAATATCACACATATGCTCAAGAGTTCCCTGTGACTCTCTCGGGATTGGAACAAGGTTCTCAACACTAGACTTTATGAATTCGTCCGATTCCCTTTCAGGAACAGTGTCAAGATGCTCGTCCCCCATGATCAAAGAGTGAGTGGGAACCTCGGGTGTGATAGCAGTTGTTTGAGATGGAATCTCAACTGCCGGGGTATCAACTGATGAACTTGGAGTTTTATAAAATTCAAGGATATCAAGTGTATCCTCATCATCACTGTCATCAGGAATGAAACGAAACAAAGAGCTAGATTTGGCTGCTTTTTCTCTTGCAATGGATTCCCTCACAGATTTTTCATATGCATTTTGGGAATTTATTCTAGCAGCCTGCTCTTCAGCAAGCAATTCTTCCATGGATTTTTGATGAGTGTGTCTTTGGGCAAAGTCTTGAACTAAACCCTTAAGCTCATCAACGATTTTCATCATATTTTGCATTTCAGGAAGAAGTGCTTGATTCATATCGTACTGTGGAGGTTGGTCGTAACAAGGTGTGTCAAAATTGTCACAAGGATATGGATTCCCCGTTTGACAATTTGAACTGAAGTGTGGACCTCCACAGAAATCACAACAGTAAAACTGTTGAGGCTGTGGGTTGTACATGCTAGAGTCATAATCGTTATCAGGAAACTGCTCATAGACAAGCGTGTCTCCCGATTGACAATCAGAACTGTAATGTGAACCACCACAGTACTCACAACAGTAGGACTGCTGAGAATCATGGTGTGGTAACTGATGGAATGAATCAGTGGTGTCATGATAGGAATAAGGATCTGGGTTATAGACAGACCCGTTTCCTGATTCTACCATGCCACAACTGGGGCAATTGCCACCATTATAAGGATTACCACACCAATGACAAACCAGAAAGTGTGAATGAGACATAGAAAGAATCAAATGTGTATAGAGGGTGAGGAAATGAGAATCAAAAGGGTAGGAGGGTGAAGAAGGATATTTTTGGGTTTTTGGAAAGACATTTTGTACAAATAGAAAATAAAATGTTTTTGTGTTTTTTTTGTGTTCGTTGAAAACTGAGTTTAAAAAGTTTTCGTGAACGGTTTTGTTTTGATAAGGGGAAAATATGAACAAGGGATGGATAAATGTACAATGGAACGAATTCCAAAGACACTAATCAGAAAAACCGTTTAGATAAACGCGCACAACCTCCCCGGCAGCGGCGCCAAAAGTTGAATGAGCCCGAACCACCTAACTTATATTGACCACGGAATGGTCAACAAAGTCAAACAGCCTAGAGTCAATGCTCCGCGGAAGTATAAGGTTTCCCCGGGTCGTTATGTCCCGACGAGGTGTGAATTGTAAACAAACAGTTTCGTGATCGGGTAAATTTGGATGAAAAGGGATTTGAGATTGGTTGAACTAAGGAACATACAATGAAATAGCTTAAATAAGCTATATAAACAATACGGGAAAGTTTAAAAACCCAGAAACGTTTAAAACTTAAAACGTGTACGTTCACGTTTAAATAAAACGTAAACGTACAAAATAAAACGCGAGTTTTAACAAAATAAAATACTTTCAAAAGTGAAAATTACATTTTTATAATCCTAAAAATAAAAGAAACTTTTTAGAAAATTTTAATTACTTTTTACACTATTTAATTATTTAATATTAAATAAAAACTAATTAATACTTATTATTAATATTTAAAACACTTTAATACAATATAATATTATTTAAATACTAAAAAGGTGAAAATAAAATTCCTAAACTTATAAAATAACTAAAAATAAGTTTTAAAATTAAAAATAAGTATTTTTTGTCTTTTTGTGAATTTTCTATTAATTAATAACTAATTAATTACTAATTAACTAATTAAACTATTTTAAATAAGAAAAATAGAAAATGAACAGTAAAAATTCTAATAAAATTTCTAAAATTATATTATAACATATAAAAGCTATAAAAAATATAAAAACTTGGTTTTGATTAAGAAAAACTAATTATGCTATTTTAAACTAATTATTAATTAATAATTAATAAAACTAAAATTAATTCTAATTAATACTAAATGAGAAAATAAAAATCTGAGAAAATTAATATAAATACTTTAATATAAGATATAATTAATAAAAATATAAAAATGACAAGTACTTAATAAAAATTTAAAAATGAAAATTAAAATTAAATTACATTAAATAGAAACTATCACTTAAAATAAAACTTGGATTTTCTGGATTTTTATTTTACAAACTTGTTTTACACTTAAAAATAGAAACTTTTTGTAAAGGCAACTTTTTTGTAGCTTAAAATTAAGCTATTTGAGGGCTTATGAGCTTGACAGTTGACTTTGGTAAACTGTCAAGGCTAAAAGCTTAGAAATAAGCCTAAAAATGATGCACAAAAGTGGATTATGATCAAACAAGCTCAAGGAACTAGTAATAAGCTATAAAAACTAGAATGGTAACCTGATTAAGCCAAAAAGCTGATTAAGCTTAAATGAGCATATTGCTCAAAGCAGAAAAAAGGGACAAAGTTAATGGCAGCCTAGGGGGCCCACAAGGGGGAATGGGGGCACAAGCTTGGGTGCAATGTGAAGCCACCCACCTTGGGAATTCAAAGAAGCAAGATTTGATCTATGGGACCCACCAGGGTAGGCTGCAGCCACCACCAAAGTGGTGGTGGTGGGCTGATGTGTTGTGCATCAGGGGAGATACTTCCCCTGCAAGCTACTTTGAGGGCAGAATTAAGCAACAAATAAAAATATCAAAACTCAATCAATGGTGGATTTCTAGAGATAAGCTGATAGACTACAATGTGTGAGATTTTCACTGCCTAAAACCAAACACAGAAATCCATAAAAATAATGCAGTTTTGAGTAAATCTGAGAAAAGTCACTTTTGACTTTTGATAAAAACTTTGCTAATTGACTTTCTTGAACTTTGGACTTGATTAATTAACTGATATGGATGTATTATGACAAAGTAAGATTAACTAAAGCATTTTTAACAACCTTTGAACACATTTGACTGATTTGGGCTTATGAAATACACCACAGAGGGCTGTTATGACCATTGAGGTTGATTTTGACTATTTTCTGAAGAACCTAAGTATTTAATGACTTAAATTACCTAAATAAACCTAAAGACACATGTTCAAGTAGAAAGCAACAATCAAAAGCAAATGCACAGTGGTAGAAACCACTGTGCCAAACACTCCCTTAAGCTAGCTGTATGATGGATTTTAAGAAACAAATCACAAGTTTAAACCATGAACTGACTTTCAAGCCTACACTAGCCTATATAAACACAAATGAGTGAAAATCAACAACAAGTACACATTAAAACTCTTAATCACAGATTATACAATGAAATAAAGAGAAGTGCTCACACTTGGTCCAAAGCAAGGAAATGATATACACAGGGCTCAAACTCCATTCCTACTACTCACCATGAGTTCTAAAACCAATAAACATCCAAATTCCACCAATACTTGTCTTCTTTCTTCCTTGAAACTATAATTTTTTTTTTATATTTTTGTTTATTTGGAATTTTTGACAATTTTTGTGAATTTACTCTAAACTGAGTAACACTCTCAGAAACTTAAGAGAACATATGACTGAACCTAATTGAACTCAAAGAAGCACAATAATAACAACATTTGACAATATTTAATAAAATTGTAAATTTCACTAAAAAGGCTAAATTTGAATTTCTTGAACAATACTTGAATTTGACTTAAAATAAAGGTTTCAATACATTCATTAAACTGAATATAAGTGATTTAAACAAAGAAAATACAACTGGAACATAAGTTATACTATCTACGATTGAAACTACACTAAGCTAAACTAATTCTACCACTACTTGCTTTCTTCTTTGCTTTTTTCTTGAGTTTTATAGTTCCTGGAGTGAAGCCTTGACTTTCCCACATCTCTTTCAGCCGTAGGATAGCTTGGTGTGATCTCAGCCGTTCAAATGGATTTTGGCGCCAATAATCCCACATGGCAGTTGGGGGGTTTGGTGTAGATAATAAATGAGGAGGGGGGTTGGTGATGGGTTGGTGATAGCATTAATGATAGTGGGTGAGAAGGTGAGGAGGGGGGGCATGAACCTGGAATTAGGGGTGTTAATGGTGGGAAATCAGAGGTTAGGGGTGAGGGTGTTGGTGGTTTGACCGGGTCAACGCCAGGGTAAGTATTAAAAGGTTAGGGAGTGGGCCGGGTATGCATTGGGCTTGGGGTTGTTTGCATTTTGGACCAGGCCATGAGGGGTGGTTTTGGATTAGGATTAGTTATCAAAAGGGTCCATTTGGTAAGCATGATAAATCACAAGGACCATTTTTGTAGTTTCTGAAAAGATGGGGACTGAAAATGGACATTTCCCAAAGTGCTCATAAGTACCAAAATTGCCAATCACTAATATTTCCAAAACCATTTTGTTATTTTCATTTTTCAAATATTTCCCGGGGACTATTTATGCCAATTTTCAAAATATAGGGACCAAACATGTAATTTCCATAAATCATTTTTCCCAAGGACTAAAAATGGCTTTTGTGACTTTCAAGGGACCAAAAGTGATTTTTCATTCAAAAATATCCCACCAGGGACTAAATCTGCCAAAATCTGAAACTCCAGGGACTGATTTTGTAAATTTCCAAAACTTTCCAATTTTTCACCAAAGGACTAAATATGACAACTTATGATTTCAAAATGACCTTTGGTGATAATTTTCTATATTTTGAATATCCAGGGACTAGATTTGTAATTTTATGAAAGTTGAGGGACTGAAACTGCCAATTTTGCAAACTTTGTACGTTTTTCATTTGTTTTTACTCGTTTTGCATCTAAAACATATAAAACACGATTTTGAAATATTTTTAGTATTTTGATGCATTACTGAGTGTTTTTGTATGTTTTGCAGTTCAGATTCGACCAAAAATGATGAGTGTTTGAGCACTCATCAATATTCCTACTCTTTATTATCCTAGATTACTATGATACCCGAGCTAGTTTTCCCTAATCCCCTTTAGTAAACCCCAAAACTTTAGTTAGGATTTCCATATTTGAGGTTAGAAATAACATTAGGATAACCCTAGAAAACCTTAGACCATTAGGATTAGAAATCAAAACCCATACCCATATAGACATAGGATAAGACTTAATAGGAAAACATTAGGATTAGAATATAGATTAGGAAAAATTTAGGATTAGATAACCCTCACCCTAAGCCTTTAGGCCCCTAGTTTAGGATAGACACACTTACCCTATAGGAATAAGTAGATTTAGGTTATAGATTACCCATACCTAGCCCTTAGGATAACCATACCTATTGATTGGTCCTAAATGGTCAACTAAGTTGAACAGGTGATGGTCAACCAGGTCAAACGTCTAAAACCAACTAACCAAGGAGTACAGGGTATTCCCGGGTCGTTATGTCCCAGCGAGGTAAGCAATTGTATTTAAAAACGTTTTAAGTGATCGGGTGATTTAACAGGAGGATCAGGAATTTGATTTGAGTGATTATACTACGAGATTATGATTGAAAATAACTTAGAAACACTATTATGACTATTACTGATGATCAGATTACCTAGAAACTTAAGTTAACCTAAAAACGCGCGTTTGGATTTAAAATAAACGCGAACGCGCAAGATAAAAAGTGAAACGTGAGCAAATAAAGTCCTACGAACGTGAAAATTATATTTTAACAATCCTAATGTTATAAGAAAATTTTTAGAAAATTAAAATTATTTTTACAACTATTTAATTAATTACTAATTATTAATTACTTTTTAATTAACTAAATTACATTAATTATTAATTAATTATGAAAATTACCTAGAAAAATGAAAATTAAATTTAGAAAAATCTAAAATATTATAAAACTAATTTTAAAACAGAAAACCTAATTTTTCTACTTTTTAATTATTAATTATTAATTAAAACTAATTATTTAATTAATTTAAACTAAAATAAATTATAAAAAATACTAAATGAACAAGGAAAAATCTTAAAAAATTCCTAAAATTATTTTAACTAAAAAGGAACCTGAGAAAAATTTAAAAATGAAAAGTGCTTATAAATAAGCAGAAAAATAAGCCAAATGGCTTAAATAGAAGCTATCACTTTAATTATTTTTGTCTTTTTCTTAATTTTCTTTTACAAATCTGTTTAACCACTTAAAATAACTAACTTTTGTGAAGGGACTTTGGTTTAAGCTCAAAGATAAGCTCAATGCACACCAAAATGCCAAACAATAGGCTTATGAAGCTTTTTGTGAAGGTATAAGCTTAAAATAAGCTGTAAGGCAGAAGCCAAGGACAAATAAGGAAACAAGTAAGCTAAGTATACTCAGACCAAACTAAATCAACACTAAAATCGCACTGAATCAGCTAATTATAACAAATAAGTTGTCCCAAGTGTTCACAGACCCAAACAGGCCTGAATGGCAATGTGCAGCCCACTGTGGGGTCCACAGGAATGATCCAAGGTATAAAATGAAAGTGGAACTCAAGACCTTGCCAGGAGAGCTTCTCAAAATGCCCAAGATCAGGCAATAAGCTCAAGGTTTGAGCTTGTTGTGGTCTGTGGAAGGTTCAGTGAGCAAAGGCTCAAATTGGACTTGTGAAATAAGCAGTGAGACTAATAAGCTCAAATAAACTTAAATAAGAACAAAACTTGGACAAACACAATGAAATCAACAACAACAAGCATCATTGGTAACAACAAGATCAAGGGTAATCATTAAAATCAACAAAAACAACAAGAACAGTCAATCAAGAATAACAAATAGTAGTAGTTAAGCAAAAACCAATAAACTCAAATAAGCAGATGAGCTATCAAGACTTATACAAACAAACTGACAACAATAAAAACAGTAATTGACAACAACTAGAATAATAAAAAGCCCAATAATCAATAACTCCAACAAAATCAACCAAGCTCAGTTGCATACTGCAGCAATGGGCAGAATTGGGTAATTTGAGAGTTAAATAAGCTCACTAAATAAGTATTTCAGGGAAAACACTTGGATCATGCAACAAGTTGGTCTGGTAGGCTTCAAAAAGCAACAAAAATCAAGCAAAAATCTCAACTATTGAACAAGTTGTGACCATATGAAGACTTGATGAAACTGGGTGAGCAGGGGAGGCAAAAACTCAACAGGTCACATATGAGGCCATAATTTTATGAGCAAACAAGTTTCAAGGTTCAAATTTTTGGTTGATTCAGACTCACAAGCTACAGGACAACCCAAAATAACAACTATCCAGTACTTGACTCAATTGGTTAACTAGAATTGGGACTTGGAAAAAAGGGTGGTCTGACAAGCCTATGGTGCAGGGGAGGTGACTTCCCCTGCAGGTCAGTTGAGACCCCAAATAAGCTAACAAAGAAAATTTCTAAAAATCAGATAATGGTGAAATCTTGTAGTTAAGTTGAGGTACTTTTAGCACAACAAGTTTCAGATCCTAGCTTATCCTACCAAAATCTATAAAAATCACCCAAAAAGTGATATTTTTCTGAAACCAACACTTTGACTTTCAAAGGATTTGCAAAAGGTTTGACTTAAGTGAAATTTGGTTAACCACAGATGCCTGAATGATGTTTGTTTAAACTATATCAAGCCAATTCTAGCAAGCAAATCTATTTTTGAGTTGGATTCAAAGATTTGGAACACCAAATCACTAACAGTTAGGTTGTTAGTGGTTGAATGCTCAATTTGGACTTTTTTCATAAAATTGACCAAGGGGATGGTCACTGTGGACTGAACTAAGCATAAGAACAACAAACAAGTAAATCCTAACCCCTAGTGACAACAACAACTCAGCTCAAATTCTTCTTCTAAACACCCCTTTATGAGACAGATTTCAATAACTTCCACAAGTATTTCAAGGTCTAGGTCATAATTGACATTCTAATCATTAAGATGTACTTTTATACACTGATTTGTGCCAAGAAACACTACCAATAACAACAATAGACTATAATTCACTTATACTACCTATAAGGCAGTTCTTATAAAACTATTGAGAACAAGCAAGCAAATGAATAAGCAATCCACTAGAAGTAATATCATCACTAAATATCACCAAAGAGATATGCAGAAACACATTTAAGCATTATATAAACAAAGCTACATTAATGAACTAAGATTAAAGAAGGAAAGAAAAGTTTAGATCTCACAGTGTGCTTCCAAGCTAAACCAAATTAACCAAGATCCACAATACCAAACCTAATGCTTCCCAAGAAGCTCTAAACCAGGACCATCCTTGATTTACCCTGCTCCACTGCTTCTTCTTGTATTTTTTTATTTTCTTTTCTATTTTTTCTGATTTTTTAATATTTTTTACTTTTTGACTAGACTTGCTTTCTATGCAATGAAAACTTGTAAAAACTTATTGTTAAGCTATTTTGAGTCCATAAGATTAACAAGAAACAGTCACTAACAAATTTAAGCTAAATAGAAGATTTTCTAAACATAAGACATACTAGAATTTAAACTGAGAATTTGGAATCTTTTA
The DNA here is from genome assembly GCA_030686995.1 of Artemisia argyi. Taxonomy (NCBI): domain Eukaryota; kingdom Viridiplantae; phylum Streptophyta; class Magnoliopsida; order Asterales; family Asteraceae; genus Artemisia; species Artemisia argyi. The sequence continues at coordinate 68,700,607 of CM060704.1, read as the reverse complement.
TTAATAGAACTTCTAAATTACATTAAGGATTCTGAAAATACAACTTGGCTACTAACTTTTACACTTAAAAATAAATTGACATTAATCTAAAATAAGCTAAATTCTACCACTCTTTCCCTGGTGCATCTCTTCCCTTTTGTATTGAAAGATTAGGGTTTGGGGCACCCCTTTGTCTTTTCCCACCATGCTTCTTGACCATAGGATTACTAGGATTCAATCTTGAGCGTTTGTGATTTTTGCCGCCAAAATTGCATTTGGCTTTTTCCTCAGGTAATTGGAGCCAGGGGGATAAATTTGGAGTGTAGTATTTGGAGGGGTGTAGGAGGGGGGCAGGGGTTATGATGGTTGAGTGTTGAGTGGGTGGTGATGATGAGGTAGCAGTTTGCAGAGGGGTCACGGGGTGGATTGGAGGTGGGAGATGGTCAAAGTTTGACCGGGGGTTGACTGGGTTTTAATATAAAAAGGGAAGGTGGGCTAAGTTGGGTGTTGGGCCAGGGAAACATGGGCTGGGGGTTGTGTTTGGTTTGTTGGGTTAATATTTGGATTGGGTGGAGCAGTAATAAAACATGGTCCGTTTGGTTTTATAAGTTTAATCACAAGGACCATATTTGCAATTCTCTGATTTTTGAAGGGCTAAAAGTGCAACTTCTAAAAGTTTATTCAAGGGATCACACCTGTCATAAATTAATAGTACAAGGACCAACTTTTGATAATTTTTTATTTCAAAACTCCGGGGACCATTTTTGTACTTTTCCAAACTGCAGGGACTAAAGGTGTAATTTTCTCAAACTTTTCACCCAAGGACTTAATTTTATAACTTTTGAATTCCAAAGGGCTTGGGTTGACTTTTCTTTCGTTTTAAACCTTCAGGGACTAGTTTTGTCAATTTTTGAAATTTGAGGGACTGAAACTGCCAATTATGCAAACTTTGTTCGTTTTTAATTTGTTTTTAAACATTTTGCATCTAAAACATATAAAACACACTTTTGGTATAATTTATGTATTTTGATGCATTTCTGAGTGTTTTTGGACGTTCTGGCAGTTCAGATACGATAAAAATGATGAGTATTTACACACTCATCAATCCCCCACACTAAACTATTGCTAGTCCCTAACAATCTTTTGAGAAAATTTAATGGATTTGAAACTCTTTACCAAAATCCATCACTTCTGGAGTAGCCAAATATATCAGTTCAAGTAAGAACTATGGTCCACTTGATAACCATGTGATTTTGAGCAAACCACCAGCTGTCAACGGATTTGATTTGTCTTTACCAAAAGCCGTTTGCTTCTGGACTAGCCAACTCTTGATGGAATAGTCAACATCTTGGTGAGCTGATTACCAATTATGGTTTTTCCACTGCCTTTACCACAAGCCATAATCTTGCGGGCTAGCCAACTCATTCACTTTTTAGGATATGGCGAGTTGATTTACCACACAATTTTGGGCAAATTGCAAGCCATCAACGGATTTGAGATATCTTTACCAAGAGCCGTTTGCTCCTGGATTAGCCAATCCTTTTGTCATTTAGACATGGCGGACTGATTACCACAAAAATTTTGAAATAAAGTGAAAAATTTTTGAAAATTTTGGGCCAAAAACGGGGTTCTAGAGGATATAATGTGATAAAATTCGCTAGAATTCCCCCCACACTTAGAATTGAATATTGTCCTCAATATTCAAAGTCCCGGTGATGCGTAGGGATTGCACCAGGCTTTACCTCTCGAGGGATCTCGAGAAGCTTACAACCCCCACCAGGCAGTGTACCTGATCGTTGTAGTATAGTATAGTGACAAGTACCGGGGGATTGATCGTTCAGCTAGGAATAGTGTCGCTAGGATTAGAAAACCTAAATACTAGTTCTAAAGATGAGAGATGATTATTTTTATATTTTTTATATTTTTTAGAAAGCAAGTAAAAATCTTGGGTTTTGAAGGATATGGGCGGAATTAGTTGCTAGTCAACTAACCCAATACTAAAGATGCAATCAAAATAAAATACTAGAAATGAAAATAAACTATATTAAACTAAGGTTGTGAGCAATAAGTGGAGAAATGTGTTTACTTAGATTTCACTACTCCCTAGATATCTTTTACACGTTAATTACTTGTTATAGTTGCGTGGATGACAGATTGTATTCCTTAATACCATTCATGGGGTGGCGTACTTAACTCCCCAATCCTATGAGTGCCTACTTCACTCCTATGTCGAGCCGGCTAAGAAGCTCCTAACATGGGATCATTAGAATTTACTCATGCATTAAATACAACCAACAAAACCTAGTACACATCGGTTCATGTTTCCTAAGACGTTCAAGCATGTTACCAATTGGAGATCTGCTAGTTTTCTTAAGCCTAACATTGAAATCATTCATCCAATACAACCATAAACAAGTAATCAACACATAATCAACATCTAGGTTTCATTAGATCTAAGCAAACACAAGATAAATCTAGCCTAGCATGGTGGAATCAAGACAAGCACAAGATATAGACAACCAACACATAGACATATTGATTGAATTAAAAGAACACTTATCTCAATTACACATGTAAGGTTTCAAGGGCTGAAAACCCTTGAAAAACCTGTAAAATTCGTATATGGTTCGGCCTTAGGGTTTCTCCAAAACTTGTTCCTCTTAATGAATGAAAATTAGAAAACTATATATAGAAAATTGAGGCTGACGACGTCAAGACCAACATTGTGACGCCGTCATCTCACCGCCAAAAGAATTCTCGGACTGCCTTGATCTACATCTAATGCCGTCACGTATTATATTTTTCCAGGCCGTCACGTATTTTACTCTTGACGCTCTTCCTTGTGACACCTTCATTTCTGTACTGGGCCGTCATGAAATTAACTCTTGACGCCGTCAAATTGTTACTCTTGATGCCGTCACCTACTGTTCCCAGCATGGAAAATTAAGTCATTAGCGTTTTCTTCACTTTTATGCTCCAAAAACGTCCGAATTGCTTCCTTTTCCAGATTTCACTCCCAAAGTACCTAAAATCACAAAAGGAACGATTTAGGGCAATATTTGATCAAATAAATTCAATCCGGGCTTAAATGACCCCCTAAAAGTGGTTCATTTTTCGCCTCATCATATACCCTTACACTTGAGATTTGCTTGTCCTCAAGCATATGCGCTTTTATTCTAATCAAAAGACAAGTTAGGGGTCATTTAACACTAATATAAAAGTAATTACAACAAATAATCATTCCACTAAAGACCAAAGACAAGCACGGAGGTCATATACTAGCACCTCACAAATAGTATTTAGATACTCACATCTATCGGGTGTAATAAAGTATAAATTACCATATGGAAATGGAAGATATCTCTCACTACCTGTCATAGCAAAATAGATTACCATAGGCTTGGGAAAGGATCAAACCTCCACCACATGGTGTAAGCACCTAGGATAAACTATCAAAGAGGTCTTTTAAAGGGTTGTAACGTTAGGTGTAGGGATATGAAATACACGGTTTTGTTGGATATAGGCAATCTTTACTGGTGGCGAGCTAACAATCTTGGTTAATTACATGTACAATATGGCATTGCTAAGCCAAGACTAGACTCGACTTAATCTAATAAATGAAAAATAACAAAAACATAAAATGAAACGGGATGGTAGTCCGTATGTTTTTTCTCTTTTTCTTTTTCTATATATTTTTTTCTTTTTCTTGATTTTTTCGATTTTTTTGTGTGTGTGTGTGTGTGTGTGTGTGTGTGTGCATACACTCTTACCCTACCATCCAAAATAATACATCATAGGGGATGAACATTCCCCTTTGTTAGGAATACAAATATTCCTGTAAAAGTCTCGGTCACCTAATGATTGTAATAGCATTAAGTTAGCTCGTAGTTAGTTTGTTTATTAGTTAATTAGTATTAGTTTAAGTAATACCGTGGAAGAAGGACGGGTCTTCACCTACTGTATGCCTGATCCACAGCCCGGGAGTGGGCGTTTTATTGTAAGTATAAATACCCCTCTCCACATGTGGAGAGGGTTGGACCTTCATTCAATCTTAATCTAACATTCTCTTTTCTCTCAAGGTTCCACTCTCCCTCTCTTTCTTGTATCTTGTATCTCCAACGCCACACAAACCACAAAGGGAATCATGTTTCCAACATAGTTAGTATTCTACAATTGGTATCAAGAGCCAAGGTTTCATCTTAGGACCTTGTAGAATCGAATTTGATGGTATTTTGTGTGGTTTTGTGAGTTTGGTGTAACTTTCTTGTAAAAACTCTTAGTTTGATCTTCTCTAGTATTGTTATTCATGTTAGTGATGTACTTTTATGTTCATTAGTGTTTGTGGAACATTGTAGTTTAGTTTTTGTTACCATTTCCTTAATCTATTTGAAGTTTGGAGGTGATTTTGGGCGTATTTCTTACCTGCGGTTAAGTCTACTGTTACATTGCTTTGTTGAGTTTAGTTTCTATAATCTGTGGTTAGTTGGACTGCGATTACTATTTTGGGAATACAAACAAAACGCAAAGATAGTGAAAGTTTTGGACCATTGTCACTGCGATTAGTTGTCTGCGATTAGTCTATTGCGGTTAACTAATCTGCGGTTGGGAGTTTTTCTGTGGTTGGGAGTTCTATGCGGTTTGGTACTTTCTGCGGTTAGCGTCCTTGTTTTGCGGTTTGCTCAGGTTGTGACTGGATTTTTCTGCGGTTGGAATTTGTCTGCGGTTTAGTACTCTCTGCGGTTTGTGTCTTGCGATTTGTGTTCTGCGACTGGTATCTACTGTGGTTTACTTGTCTGCGGTTACTATCCCTGCGGTTAGGTCAAGTTGCGGTTAAGTTTTTCTGCGACTAGTACCCTACATTGCGAGTATCTCCCACTTTGTGGTTTGGTAATTTCTATTCTGTGATGGCGACATCTTCTGATGACATTCAAGCTGCGGGGTCTGACACCCGACCTCCGATGTTGGACAGAACTGACTATGAATCATGGGCACAAAGGATTCGTCTGTACTGTCTGGGTAAAGAAAATGGGGTTAACATCTTGAAATCCATCGATGAGGGACCCTTTCAAATGGGTACTACTAGAGACACGGTTGCAGCAGCAACTGATCAACAACCGGCCGTATTTGGTCTTGATAGACCTCACACTTACAATGAGCTGTCTGATGAAGAAAAGAAACGCTATGATGCCGACATCAGAGCATCAAATATCGTCATTCAAGGGCTTCCCAAAGATGTCTACAAACTTATCAACTACAACACTGAAGCAAAGGCGGTCTGGGATAATGTCAAAATGCTTCTTGCAGGGTCTGAGTTAACTAAAGAAGATCGTGAGTCTCAGCTATACGATGAATTTGAGCATTTCAAAATGAATCCAGGTGAAAGCATCACTGACTATTACGTCAGATTTCACAAGCTGGTCAATGATATGAGAGCCATCAAGATGACAATGCCCAATATACAGCTTAATTCCAAATTCTTGAATAACATGGCACCAGAATGGGATATGTTTGTCACAGCTGTTAAGGTCAACAAAGGTCTCAGGCATACCAATCATGAACAACTTTATGCATATCTCCAACAACATGAGAAACATGCTGCTTATGATCGGCTAATGCGAGAAAAGCTTAATCCGTCGGCAACAAATGAATCTCTTGCTTTTGTTTCCAATGTTCAACAACCTAATCAAACCTCTAATCATCAATCTCAACCATCACAATCATCCTCCAGGTCTACCCCAACCAATAGTCAATCATCAACTCCCTTACCATCTGCTTTGAATACATAACTTGATTCTGGGTATTCTCACACTGACATGATGATTGATAATCTCTCCAACCAAGTTTCTCTACTGGTCCAACAGTTCAGGGCTGCACTTCCATCTACTAACAACCAACTTAGAATCTCATCTAATCCACGTAATCAGGCTGTCATTGAAGATGGTCGGGTGGTGGTGCAGAATGTGCAGGGAAGACAGAACTTCAACCAAAGAAATGCTGGTAGAGAGAATGGGCAGTACAGAGTTGGGAATGCTCTTCAAGCACAAGCTAAGCAGCCGAAATGCTATAACTGCGGAGGGTTGGGCCATATTGCTAGGAATTGCACTCTCCCAAAACGTCCTCAAGACTCTGAGTACTTCAAGGACAAGATGTTGCTGATGCAGGCACAAGAAAATAGAACGGTGTTGGATGAAGAAGCTCTGCTCTTTCTGGCTGGTAATGATGGGAACACCTTTGATGCTGATGTGGATGATCAGCCTATTCAGGATATGGCTCTTAATGACCCGAATATCTTTCAAGTTGAAGAGTGTGATGCATTTGACTCAGACGTGGATGACGAACCTACTGCTCAAACCATTTTCATGGCTAATCTGTCTGCAGCTGCATCCTCTTCATAGCATCCTGATTCATCCATCACATGTGCTATCTCTGAGGTACCTACATCTCCTAATCATGATCTGAATAATCCTACAACTGTACAGGGGGCATGTGACTCTGTACAACTCAAGAATATTGTCAACACAAACGTCACTGATATGGGTAATACCAATAATATCCCATATGAAATGTATGTGAATGACAATGGACCGCCAGTTGTACCAAGTGACACGCCGTCTATTGACTCTAGTGAACATGAGGTACATGAACATACGATATACAACCCTGATGATTCCCTGATCACTAGAATTAACACCCTTAAGGATCAAGTGAATATTTATGAGCAACGTGCAAAATTTGAGCTGAATGAACATGAGCAGAAAATGGAATGGCAACTGCGTACTTACATATCTGAAAACAATTCCAAACAAGAAGCACTGAAAAGGGAACTAGTTTCTTTAAAAAACCAATTGGATCAAACCGTCAAACAAAAACAAGAGGTTCAAAAAGGTTTGAATTCAATCAAACTCGAATTCAAAAATAAAGAAACTAAACTTCTAAATGATTTCTCAAAACTAAAAATGTTGAAAAATAAATTGGAAGATAAGTTGTACACACAGGGCCAAACCATTCAATCTGCTCAAATGATGGAAAACCATAGGAAACTAAGTGATGAATTTAGTGAACAAGATACCTCCAAGCCCAAAGCAAGATACCTTAGAATTGGTCTAGGTGCACAACCTGCATTATATGATGCAAACACTATGCTTGAACCTAACCATGCCCCTCCTGATACACGATCCTATGACCACATCAATGAGGCAGAGGATAGAACTAGGATAAAACTTGCTGAACGTTTAAAGGATCCTAAATGCATTGCTAAGAATATTGTGTTTCACTATGATTATGCGAATGACAATCACTCTGTAATTTTTGTTCCTCAAAAGAGAATTCTTCCTGACAAAGTGTTTTGGAATATTGACATTGAGAAAATGCAAGCTGAAAGAGTTGTAGGTAACACACGCACTATGTTTAGAATTGCTGACCTAACTACTTACCCCCTGAACACACCTAGGCACCTCGTACCATTCACTCTTCCCACACAATGTAACACTCTAATTGGGTTGTATGTGCTAGGTCAATTGTTCAATGACTGAGAAAACCTGTAAAATAAGAATTACACCTACAAGAATTACAGAAGGGGAAAGGGGTTTTGAGCAAACAAAACAGTGTTACCTAACTGAAGTTATGCCATTTTTTAAACTTCTCAAAGAACATTTTGAGGGCCTTAAGAAAACCATTAATGATGATGTGACTCAAATGAAAAAGGTTTTTGATGAAGTGGAAAGTGAGGGTAACCAATTAGCTATTGATCTCAAATACAGTGAAATTGACAGGAAAAACATTCTCATCATGAATGAAAATTTGATTGCTAACTGCATTGCAAAAGATGTGTTTTATACTGTCACCGACTCAGCACTATCCGCTCGACAATTCCATGAAATGTCGGTTACTTTGAATGTCTTCCAAAATCGTGTAATTGAGCTTGAGGGGGAGAATTACCAACTCACTGAAAAAATTCAAAACGACGACCATGATAACATGGTCAGGAATTTCTCAAAACTAGAAGTTGATAATCTGAACTTACAATTAAAATATCAACATTTAGAAGAAAGCATAAAAATATCAAATGCCAAGACATCTTCGGATGCTCCTGAATTTGACACATGTTTTGAATTAGCCAAAAAAGATGAAGTAATTCAAGCTCACTCAAACACGATTCGGAAGTTGAAGGTCCAAATTGCACAATTAAAATCGAACAAAAGCGATGTGATCAATACCAATTACCAGAAGTCGATAGATTCTCAAGACTTTCAAAAACAGGGCATTATCAATGAATTACAACATAAAAATGAGTGGCTTCGTGCTGAAATGTCTAACGCTAAACAACGTTACAAAGAATTGTTTGAGTCTATTAAAATAACACGTGACCAAAACAATGAAAGAGTCACTTCTTTGTTAAATGAAATTGAGAATCTAAAGACCATGGTGAAGGGTAAAATGCCCGTCGTTTCATGTTATCATGCAATTTCCAATATACATGCTTGTAAGAAATATGCGTGTGATGCTGTGAATGTTTCTCTTCCCCTTAGGAACAATAAGTTAGTTCATAACAACTATCTTAGAAATCTTAAGGATTGTCTAGCCATACTTAGAGAAACCATTGAAGATGAGAGGATTTCTAAACCACTTGATGATGTTATTATTGGTGCTTGCTTCCTCACTAATAGAGCCCAGGAACTATTAGAATATGCTATAGGATCATGCCCCAAGAATGATAACAAGTCGGATAGGACATTTGCATTGCACCCTAACAGTGGCAACAAGCATGTCACATTTGATTTTCCCCAAACCATGTCACAATCCTCCATCTTGATCACCGGTAAACAAGTAGCAACTAATCAGACTAATGTTCCCATCATTGCTTCTACAGGAGTAAAAGGTGTATCTAATGCTAGCAAGTCACAGCCTAAGTGCAATACAACGAATGATAGGACTTTGCCGGCTAAGTGTACACTTATGAAGGAAGTAGAAGAATCATCTAGGAACAATAAAGTTATGCTTAGTGAAAGGAATCGAGTTGATTCAAACATTTGTGTTAACAATGATGTAATTAATTCGAATTCTGATGCTATTTGTAAGACTTGTAACAAATGCTTATTTTATGGTAATCATGATGCATGTGTTGTGTCCTTTCCTAAATCCACTATGAAATCTCCAGTTATGAATGTCTCTAGTGTTAAACGGGCAAAACAAGTATGGAATAAAACAGGAAAAGTATTCACTAATGTTGGTTATCAATGAAAACCTACTGGAAGGAAATTCACTCTGAGGGAAAAGTGCCCAATGACTAGGATCACTAACGCCAAAGTTGTGCCTATTAGGAAGTGGAGACCTACTGGTAGACTGTTCCCAATAGAAGCAATGAATACCACTCCTAGCTCTAGTGCATCAAAATGTGAATACTCCAGTGAGATATCTGTAACATATAATAATGCAATATTTGTGTGTGCTAACCAAACGGACCCCAAATGTGTGTGGGGCTCCAACTTTTTCAGTTATCCACGATTGTCTGGTTTCAAATGCAGGTCGTACAAATCGTCCTTTGGTATTTGGACTCAGGCTGCTTAAAACATATGACTGGAGATCGCTCGCGGCTCAAGAATATCGTGGAAAAGTTTATTGGTACGGTTAGATTTGGGAATGACCATTTTGGATCTATAATGGGTTATGGTGATTACGTCTTTGGAGACAGTGTTATATCCAGAGTTTACTACGTGGAAGGACTTGGGCACAATATATTTTCTGTTGGTCAATTCTGTGACTCAGATCTCGAAGTCGCTTTCAGAAAGCACACCTGTTTTGTTAGAGAATTAGATGGTGTTGATCTTCTCAAGGGGAGTCGGGGCACTAATCTTTACACCATTTCCATCAAAGATATGCTATGGTCCTCTCCAATTTGTCTGCTCTCTAAAGCCTCCAAGAACAAATCATGGTTGTGGCATCGTCGTTTAAACCATTTGAACTTCGGTACCATCAATGAACTTACACGTAAGGATCTTGTTCGAGGCTTGCCCAGACTTAAGTATGAAAAGGACCATTTGTGTTCCGCCTGTCAAATGGACAAGAGCAAAAAGCACACCCATAAACCCAAAACTGTCAATTCAATCATGGAAGTTCTTCATACTCTTCACATGGTTCTCTGTGGACCAATGAGGATTCAAAGTAACAATGGAAAGAAATATGTGCTGGTTATTTTTGATGATTACTCTCGATTCACGTGGGTTAAGTTTCTACGATCAAAAGATGAAGCTCCGGAAACCATCATCAAACTCATCAAGATGTTGCAAGTTCGCCTCAACAAAACAGTTAGAGTCATTCGTACTGATAATGGAACAGAGTTTGTGAAAAAACAACTTACTCAATTTTATGAAGGTGTCGGCATCAGTCATCAAAAGAGAATTCCACGTACTCCTCAACAAAATGGTGTTGTTGAAAGACGCAATCGCACCTTAGTTGAAGCTGCAAGGACTATGCTCATCTTCTCCAAAGCTCCTATGTTTCTTTGGGCTGAGGCAATTGCCACCGCATGTTACACACAGAACCGATCCTTGATACATCCTCTCCACTGCAAGACTCCCTATGAACTGGTTCATGGCAGAAAACCCGATCTTTCGTTTCTTCGAGTTTTTGGTGCACTTTGCTATCCAACTAATGACAGTGAAGACCTTGGGAAACTCAAGGCCAAGGCCGACATTGGTTTCTTCGTTGGCTATGCTCCAGAGCGAAAGGGGTACCGAATCTACAACAAACGTACCAGAGACATAATGGAAATAATCCACGTTACTTTCGATGAGCTGACTGAGCAACCGGTTCCTGGACAATCAAGTTCTGGACCCGTACCTAACCTTTAGTCTCCTGGACCAATTAGTTCCAGGCTTATACAGAATCCCATTCCTGCTGCTCCTTTTGTACCTCCTACAAGTGAAGATTGGAAGAAACTGTTTGACCTAATGTTTGATGAATACTTTGAACCTCAACAGATGAATGCTCCTGTAGCTACGGTGGTTCAACCACCAGATGGGGTGGTGAATATTCAAGTTGACAATAATGGTCCATCCACTTCATTTTCATGGGATTCTGAAGCACCCACCATCAGTCAATCGGTTAGCACTTCTAATGTCCAACCTTCACCTGTACAGCGAGCGGCAACTGTAGATAATACATCTGAAGTAAATCCTTTTGCTCCACCTGATAATGAGCCGTTTGTTAACATCTTTGCCCCTGAATCGTCAAATGATGTAACATCCTCTGACGAATCTAACACGGCTACCTCAGTTCCCTATTCTCAACCCCATGAATATCTTAGAAAATGGACCAATGATCATCCTATAGACAACATAATTGGAAACCCTTCGCGTCCAGTATCTACCCGTAAGCAACTTGTAACCGACGCATTGTGGTGCTTCTTCAATTCTGTCCTCTCTAAAGCTGGACCAAAAAACATCAAGGATGCAATGTCCAAACACTCATGGTTCACTGCAATGGTGGACGAAATTCATGAGTTTGACCGACTGGACGTATGGGAATTGGTACCACCTCCCGAGTGTGCTATGATCATTGCTCTCAAATGGATATTCAAGGTTAAACTTGATGAGCATGGAGATGTATTGAAAAACAAAGCTAGGCTTGTGGCAAAAGGATATCGACAAGAAGAAGGTATTGACTTTGAAGAATCCTTCGCACCTGTTGCTAGAATTGAAGCCATAAGAATATTTCTCGCAAATGCTGCAAGTCATAACATGGTGGTTTATCAAATGGATGTCAAGACTGCATTCCTAAATGGAAATCTAAAAGAGGTGGTGTACGTATCTCAACCCGAAGGTTTTGTGGATCCAGAACGCCCTAATCACTTGTATCGATTAAAGAAGGCTCTCTATGGGCTTAAACAAGCTCCTAGGGCCTGGTACGACACTTTGTCTAAATTTCTTCTGGCTAACAAATTTTCCAAAGGCGTTGTTGATCCTACACTCTTTACCAGAAAAACGGGCAAAAACCTTCTGCATGTACACATCTATGTTGATGACATCATCTTTGCCTCATCTGATCCCACAGAATGTGATCGTTTCTCCCAAGAGATGAGTTCCGAATTCCAAATGTCTATGATGGTTCAAATGTCATTCTTTCTAGGACTGCAAATTTCTCAAAATCCAAATGGCATCTTCATCAATCAATCCAAATACGCCAATGAAATTTTGAAGAAATTTGGATTCGACTCCTGTGATTCAGTTGATACTCCTATGATTGAAAGATCGAAACTAGATGAAGATGATGTGGGAATTCTGGTGGAACAAACCATGTATCGAAGCATGATTGGCTCCTTAATGTATCTTACCGCAAGCAGACCTGACCTTCTATTTGCAGTTTGCATTTGTGCTCGGTATCAATCCAAACCCACCAAGAAACATCTGGAAGCTGTCAAAAGAATCTTTCGATACCTTAAAGGAACAATCCACATGGGCCTTTGGTACCCTAAGGAAACTTCTATGGCTCTCACAGCATATTCAGATGCTGATCATGCGGGATGTCAGGACACTCGTCGCAATACATCTGGGGGTGCACAGTTTTTGGGGAATAAGCTAGTCAGTTGGTCGTCAAAGAAACAAATGAGTACATCTATCTCCTCCACTGAAGCTAAATACATTGCCATGTCATCGTGTTGTGCTCAGATCCTATGGATGCGATCTCAACTTTCAGACTATGGCTTTATATGCAACAAGATTCCCTTGTACTGTGACAACAAAAGTGCAATTGCACTCTGCTGCAACAATGTCCAGCATTCAAGGACTAAGCATATTGACATTCGACATCACTTCATCAGGGAGCAAGTTGAGAAAGGAATTGTGGAACTTTACTTTGTGAGGACTGAGTTCCAGCTAGCTGATATCTTCACCAAAGCACTTTCTAGGGAACACTTTCACTTCATTCTCCCACGCCTTGGTATGAAGAGTTTCACGCCTGAGGATCTCATTTGTCTTCAGGAAGATCAAGAGGAGTAAAGGGGTTGCTTCACATATCCTTTGTATATAATATTAACACAAAAAGAAAATAGAAAAATATAAAATTACAAAAATACAAAAATACTCTTCTCTCGACATGTCTCTTGTATAATCAATATTATGTACGTTTCTAGAAATGTTATTCAATAATGACACGGATTCATACATATGCTTGAGCAAGATTTTTTCGGTATTAAATAAAGTTCTCTTCAAAAACATGTCGTATCTCAACAACATTCTTCAAAATGGCTTACAGTCACTTCAGGCTGTAACCCGAACTTCAAACAATGGCTTGCAGTTATTTCAGACTGCAACCCGGATTTAAACTTATGGCTTGTAGTCATTTCAGGCTACAACCCGGTCTTCAAAAATGTGGCTTGCTATTACTTCAGATAGCAACCCGTTTTTCAAAATAGGGAAAACACGTCGCCAAAAAGACGGTTGTTCCTAGCAAAGGGTGCCGTTCATCCAAGCGAGAATTACTTTATATTTGTGCATCCTCGATCTAATGTACATTTTAGTGCATTATTTCTTGATAAAGAAGAGAAGTCTTCTTTTTATCGCCAAATACTTTCACTTCTATGATTTTTCCGGAAAGTATTTGTGCAAAACTTGGTGGTACCATGAGATTTTGATTGAAAATCAAATTGAACTTAAAAGTTTGATAAAATTTTCACTCAATCAATGACTTTAATATTTTATGAAAATAATTTTTAACATCTGTCATTGATTGAGGGGGAGAATGATTTCTCAAAATTTTATGTATCATCAAAACTCCCCACACTTTGTACATAACAAAAACAACAATCCGATTTGTGATGGTTATGTGTCAGAATGAGTAAATTTTCAAAGAGTTTTCGTTAAAAATTCGAATCTTTTGCAAACTCTTCAAATCTGACACATAACAACCTCCCTCACAGATTGAGGGGGAGCAAGAAAAAGGTTCCTTTTTATCAGAAAATATTAAAAATTGACCTCATTTCTCTCCCAAAACGTTTTCTAACTTATTTATATCAATTGGGATCCAAAATCTCAAAGATTTGAAATTTTTGATTGGGGGAGAGAATGTGATTTAAATATAAAATCTGATAATCAAAAGTGATCTTTTGGACTCAATAAATAGGCTCCCACATATGTGCGAAACACTTTCGAATATCGATGCACATATTGAGGGGGAGCAAAAGGCGTTTGTGGAAGTTATACCAAAGACCGACCATTTATCTTTATGCATGGAGTTATAAGGTTGGTTAAGGTTAGGTATGAGTTCCCATGATCCACCAGAACCAGAAGGATCTTCCCAGGGACAATCCATAGATAGATTAGAAGTCCTTAGGAATGATTGAAAAAAGGAGTAAAGTGAGAAAGGGAAGAGTGCGGACTGAGATAGAGCTAGGACTGGAACAAACCCAACAAGGTTCTAGTGGTGAAGTCTCGGTAAGCACTGAAGGGGTTGAAGAATTAAAAAGAAATGAAATGAGAAAGGGTGAAAAGAAATAGCCCTCCATATATTCAACCTTAGGGCAGAAACCGGGTTCAATTCATAATCTACTGGCGGTTACTAAGGTAACACTGGTATTGAAGACAAGACGTCATGGACCCAGTGACGAACTGCACTAAACTTCCCAACCACTCAAGCTCTCTTAAAAGAGCTTGTTTCATTCTCACGGGGAACCCTGTGCAATGTACCGACCGCTCATTGCGAGCTATGTTGATACCTAAAACAGGAGACACCTCCCCAGTCTCCAGGAGCGGATCAAAACGCACTATTGAGTCTAGAGCCATGAGATCATCCATAAATCTCGATAGGACACATTCCAAATATGCTTATTGTTTCACATAATGTGGAAAATAAGATAAAATATTTAGAGTCCTACGCATTATCCTTGAGGCATTGCTCGAACATCCGAGTGATATGAAAATATTCACAATGAAGATGGAAATCCTTCTAGAGAGAACATCACTCAAGCTCTTGGTAGGTGACATCTGAGATCCATCTTGGATCAATGATCAAGTGACAACTGGAAAGCAACGATGGTGTGATTCATAATTGAATCAAACTTGTTCCAGGATATGGATTGTCGGATACTTTTGCTAAAACCTCTCAATGTGCTCACCTACTAATCTTTCGAGCACATTGATTGTGTACAATATCTTTCAAACAAAAGTATTTTTGATGGAAATGTGATTCTAAATACAAAACTCTCATTGTATCTCAAAAATGTTTATCATAGGACACACGAGTGATTTCTATAAATCTATTTCTCATCAATCCATGAATATTCATTCACCGATTCACTCTATCGTGCTGTCTGCTTTGAGACGTTCCGATATGAGAACATGCTAAGTATGAAGATTCCAAAGTGGATTCTTTGGAAAATTCATTACTACAAGCTGGAAATTCCTGTCAAGGAGAGTTTTCTTTACAAGAGACTCTACCTGATCACAGGTCGGTTTTCACAAAACCGGAGGGTAGTCTGTCCTCGCAGAACGAATGACAAAGCCATGTTCGTTCTCTATCTTTATTGCTAACTGTTTTATTTCAGGGACACATATAAAGATGGCGTTGATGGCTCCAGTTTCCAGCTGAATCGGGTCAATCCATACCTCATGCTCACACATCCTCCACACTTTCAATGAAGATGAGAGACTTGCTACAACAAATGTTGAGAGACTACCAACAAACGTTTCCGCAACTCTGATGAAAAAGTCTCCTGATCCACAACTCTAATGTAAAGTCTCCTGATCCAGAAGGGTGTGAGCATGATGGTCCTTTGTCACTACATCACATGAAGGCAATACAACTATGGATGAGATTAGAGATTTACTTTGGCAGATGATCTCAAAGAAGCTCAAGGATCACATATCTCAAAGGAATTCAAATCACAAGTTTGCTTGCTTGAAGTACAAAGTGTGTTGAAAAGTGAAGAATCAGATCCTACGAGCTACAAAGACTAAAGAATGCTTAAAGACCAAAGATCTTAATTTCAAAGGTGACCTCGCTTAGGGGGAGATTGTTAGGAATACAAATATTCCTGTAAAAGTCTCGGTCACCTAATGATTGTAATAGCATTAAGTTAGCTCGTAGTTAGTTTGTTTATTAGTTAATTAGTATTAGTTTAAGTAATACCGTGGAAGAAGGACGGGTCTTCACCCACTGTATGCCTGATCCACAGCCCGGGAGTGGGCGTTTTATTGTAAGTATAAATACCCCTCTCCACATGTGGAGAGGGTTGGACCTTCATTCAATATTAATCTAACATTCTCTTTTCTCTCAAGGTTCCACTCTCCCTCTCTTTCTTGTATCTTGTATCTCCAACGCCATACAAACCACAAAGGGAATCATGTTTCCAACATAGTTAGTATTATACACCTTTACACTTGAATTTTTACATACTTTACAATAAACTAATCTAATGACTCGAATTAAGAAAATCAAAACACTTGGAGTACTTTTAAGATTAACGCACATATGGGGGTAATAATATGATGTTCTTCCCCATTACTCCATAAAATAAGTACTTTACCCATGAGTCCTGATCGTCCCAAAACAATATGTACAAGGATATGACTCGACTTAGCAACCATGTAATCAATTAGATAGTTAACTTAGGGTTTAACAAATAACAATAATGCACTAAAGATGAGTGCATACATGGAAGGCTAAGGCGATTTGGGTGTACATTTAAGTGGGGTGTAACAAATTCTTCCTTTAAGTAAGATGCTTAAAGTTAGAAACGAATAGATAGGCTCGGAGGGGTGTACTAGGGGTTTCGTGTACTAAAAATGAGTACAACGCTAATGGTGTGGGAAAAATTAATTGAATTAACTAGCCAAGTAATATGACTTAAATGGTCAAGTAATTATAATACGGGTGTAACACAAGGGTGATCCTAATGCCTCTTATCATGTAGTAAATCCTACTACACGAATGTAGTCTCACTAGCGGTCTCAGAATGCATCACTAACGCAAGTTGTAGAATCTAAATGCTACCGGTACACTCATAAGCACTAATAGTAAATGCTTTTCCTATCAAATCTAAAGGCGAACCTCACATATTTGGGTGGAAATTTTTCCTGAATGGTACAGTTTTGTGCTAGTCATACAATCTCCTATCCATGAGACGCTTGCTATGGCTAAAGTTTCACTCCTAAATGTTGTAAAAAATTTTAAATTTGGCGCTAAAATTGCACTAACAAGTATTTCTCATAGTTTTATTACACATCTACCATTAAACAAACAAACTCAAGCGAAAGTGTATTTGTAAGGTATCATCATTTTACCCTCCCCTTACACTTACGATGAACATTGTCCCCAATGTTCAAGTAAAGAATGTAAAAGTGAAATAAGTAAAACAAATGAAATCAAATAATCCCCTGATTCGCTCGGTATGGATAATAAGGTGGCCAGGTTAAATCTTCCTCCAAGAAAATGAACAATCAAAGCTTCCCTTCCAGAATATAAATCATCTTCTTGTCATACATAACCTGTAAATCTTGAGAAAACAAACAAGACAACCTCGCATAAAATCGGCGGCAATCTACATAAGTTACTAAATCCTAGAAAACAAAATAAGATATAATGCTTGTGGAATGAAGTTTGCAGATTTCCTGGAGATTATAAAACTTAATAATTCAACAAAAACTTTAAAACTCCGTTAGAAAAACAAAACTGGTAAGATTTCCAGGTTTTTGCACGTGACGCCGTCAAGAGTAAACTCGTGACGCCGTCAGAAGTGACCTGTAGAAATTCTTATGTTAAGTTTCCAGAAAATTTCTGGAAAAACTTGGTCCTACTTCCTGGAAAATCCTGCAAAACTTCATTATGATTCAATACAAGCATTTGACTCTAACAAATACGAATATACATGTTCATTTAACATTGTGGAGAATCATGATCGGTTTGTTTCTTAAAAACATATTTGGGGTTTCCCCTTACACTTATCTTTTGCAAAAATACCTTTAGGTGGAGTTAAGACTAGGCCAAAACAACAAAAATAAAGTATTTCCACTTTTTAATTTAGAAACATGATCTACCAACAATAAAAATAAAGCATGCATACGGAAACAAATAACAAACAAACAAAATAAAATCACACAAAGCATGGGTTGCCTCCCAAGAAGCGCTTTTCTTTATTTACGAGTCTTGTAGCTAGACTCAAGGTCATAGGTTACTACGTGACCTCATCATTGGTTTCACTCTCTAGGTCGTCTTCTAAACCAGTTTTGTACTCCGGACCTAGTTGCAAGCATTCTTTGTAGAAACCAAGCATCCTATTTTTCACATACTCTACTCCTCTACGTCTATCCTCATCATTCATATAATAAGCCGCTTGCTTGTGTTCCTTTTCGAAATTAGTGAGAAGGCGGTATTGCTCAATTTTATAAGGCATTTGGTAGGCAATCTCATCATTCTCTTCCTTGAATCTAACTATCCCTAAAGTCGGATCATAACTCATCCTAGTGGCCTCAACAAATGGTTTTCCAAATATTATTTGGCTTAGGTAAGCAACTATCACCAGACGAGTGTCTTCTACTATCATAAAATCGATCTCATAAGTGAGATTGCCTATAATCACATGCAACGCCTTCACTCTTCCTACAAAATTACTTATTAGATTCTTATTGGGCATCATCCTAAAATCAAGTTGTTTCTTCATCACCCAATTGTAATAAGTCCTATTCATGATGTTAACAGGAGATCTAGGATTGATGTAAGCTTTCCATATATGCATATGCCCGATGTTGCATGGTATGTTAATGTTAGAGGGGTCTCCCATTTTGATAAGGGGTGTGCCAAGGATATACGGTCTCTCGGGACTATCGAATAAATCCTTATGGTATTCCTGTTCTTCCTTGGTGGGCAACTTATCAAAGTACGTCTCTATAGTTTCTACTTCCTCTAACCCCTTTTCCTTATTAACCTCAACTTCCCTATTTTCATCCCTAGTTTCGGTTTCTACTCCAACTTCATCCTTGTCACTTTCTTCTATCTCCTCATCTATTGGCTTAATGGTGACAACATTGACAAAGTGGACGTGTTTAGATGATGAGGGGTCCTTAACTTTGATTCCATTATTGGTGTCCCTAGTGTCCTTCCTAGGTGTAGTTAATGCTTGGTTGTTGAGGGCTTTCAACAAGTTATCTATCTTGTTGGTCATCTCCGTTTGTTGTTGGTTGAATTCGGTTTCAAACCTAGCTATGCGAGCTTCTTGAGATGCCATGAACTTAGACATCAATCCTTCAAGATTTTTGGTACTACCATAGTTGTTAGAAGGATTGTTGTTGAAAGTACGGTTGGAGGGTGGACCGTTTGGTTGGTAACGATTAGGCGGATTGGAAGAGTTGGGTTGATTTTGTTTCCACCTAAGGTTTGGGTGATTTTTCCAAGAGGGGTTGTATGAATCACCGTAAGGGTTTGGCTCGGGTTTGAAAGTGTACCACTTATCTCCCGCTTCGTCGGTACGTGAGGATGCGTAGTCCGCAAAAGTTGTTCCGGGGAGTTCCACACAATCACGAGTGTCATGGGGACCACTACATAATTCGCATGAAGAAGTGATTTTATTCACTTGGCTTGAAGGCTTAGGAGCTTCATAGGATTTCATGAGAAACTTGACTTGGTCCTCAAGTTCCATGATCCTACGGTCGGGAGTGCTAGAGTTGTTCGAAGGCAAAGATATTGCCTTGACCGTTTTGTTCAAATCACGGGGATCATTCCAACTTTCGTTGTCATAGAGAGCAAGATCTTCTATGAGTTCCCATGATTGTTCCGCACTTAGATCACGTAGCTTACCACCGGTCAATTGGTCAATGGCTCGCCTCGTGGAGAGATCGATATGGTCATAAAAGATTTGGACTTGGAGCCAAAGATCTATGCCATGATGAGGGACTTTTTGGAGCAAGTCCTTGAAACGAGTCCATGCTTCATAAAGAGATTCATTTTGACGTTGTTCGAACATCAAGATGTCATTTCTAAGTTTAGTAGTTCTCCCCGGTGGGAAAAATTGAGCAAGGAAACGAGTGGTGAGATCATCCCATGTGGTGATGGATCCCGTGGGTAAACGCTCAAGCCATTGACTAGCTTGATCCCGTAGAGAGAATTGGAATAGGCGTAATCGGGTTGTCTCTCTAGTTGCAACATCTAGGTCTATGGAGTCTACGATTTTAAGGAAGTCCTTAAGATGTTGATTTGGATCTTCGGAACGAAATTCCATGGAATGCACATCGGCTTTGCACCAACCGGATGGTGTCGGATCGCAAGGGGGTCACATTGGCTCCGGTGAGCTCAATGGTGTTTCGGTAGCCTTGGTGGCTAGGCCGGGAATATTCTCCTAAGGTTCGGGGCCTAAGAGGTTCTAGTGGTGGGTTTTGTTGTGGTGGGATGACGGGTTCAAAGATGTTCCCATCGTCCATGATGTCGGGTGGTGAAGAGTTACGAACAAACACACAAAGAAATAAGATAGACTAAAGAAACCTAAAAATAAAAATAAAATCTTACTAGAAAGGAATCTAGCAAGTAGACCTAATAAAAAGAGATTCTAACCTAGACAATAACTATTCTCCGGGCTGCGGCGCCAAAAACTTAATGCGTAGGGATTACACCAGGCATTACCTCTCGAGGGATCTCGAGAAGCTTACAACCCCCACCAGGCAGTGTACCTGATCGTTGTAGTATAGTATAGTATAGTGACAAGTACTGGGGGATTGATCGTTCAGCTAGGAATAGTGTCGCTAGGATTAGAAAACCTAAATACTAGTTCTAAAGATGAGAGATGATTATTTTTATATTTTTTATATTTTTTAGAAAGCAAGTAAAAATCTCGGGTTTTGAAGGATATGAGCGGAATTAGTTGCTAGTCAACTAACCCAATACTAAAGATGCAATCAAAATAAAATACTAGAAATGAAAATAAACTATATTAAACTAAGGTTGTGAGCAATAAGTGGAGAAATGTGTTTACTTATATTTCACTACTCCCTAGATATCTTTTACACGTTAATTACTTGTTATAGTTGCGTGGATGACGGATTGTATTCCTTAATACCATTCATGGGGTGGCGTACTTAACTCCCCAATCCTATGAGTGCCTACTTCACTCCTATGTCGAGCCGGCTAAGAAGCTCATAACATGGGATCATTAGAATTTTCTCATGCATTAAATACAACCAACAAAACCTAGTACACATCGGTTCATGTTTTCTAAGACGTTCAAGCATGTTACCAATTGGAGATCTGCCAGTTTTCTTAAGCCTAACATTGAAATCATTCATCCAATACAACCATAAACAAGTAATCAACACATAATCTACATCTAGGTTTCATTAGATCTAAACAAACACAAGATAAATCTAGCCTAGCATGGTGGAATCAAGATAAGCACAAGATATAGACAACCAACACATAGACATATTGATTGAATTAAAAGAACACTTATCTCAATTACACATGTAAGGTTTCAAGGGCTGAAAACCCTTGAAAAACCTGTAAAATTCGTATATGGTTCGGCCTTAGGGTTTCTCCAAAACTTGTTCCTCTTAATGAATGAAAATTAGAAAACTATATATAGAATATTGAGGCTGACGGCGTCAAGACCAACATTGTGACGCCGTCATCTCGCCGCCAAAAGAATTCTCGGACTGCCTTGATCTACATCTGACGCCGTCACGTATTATATTTTTCCAGGCCGTCACGTATTTTACTCTTGACGCTCTTCCTTGTGACGCCTTCATTTCTGTACTGGACCGTCATGAAATTAACTCTTGACGCCGTCAAATTGTTACTCTTGACGCCGTCACCTACTGTTCCCAGCATGAAAAATTAAGTCTTTGGCGTTTTCTTCACTTTTATGCTCTAAAAACGTCCGAATTGCTTCATTTTCCAGATTTCACTCCCAAAGTACCTAAAATCACAAAAGGAACGATTTAGGGCAATATTTGATCAAATAAATTCAATTCCGGGCTTAAATGACCCCCTAAAAGTGGTTCATTTTTCGCCTCATCACCCGGCTATTATGCCGACTCTTTAAACGTAAAAAGATAATATTATAAGCTAACTGTGGAAATATCGTTTTGTAATTTTTCACGTTATTTATCTGTACATACAATCAAACATTTTTTTTTAAATTTTTTTTAGAGATATATACATTTCATATAGCTGCAGGGGACGGCCACTCCCCCACAATAGGGTGTTAGAAAGTAGAAAGAAATCAGAGACACGGGTGAAAACCCATGTTGTTGCTACTGTTTTTGTTTATCGAGTCGCTAGCTTGACTCGATCCCCGAATTCAGTTGTCCTTGGGGAAAGTTTGGAGATCCGGGACAACCATGGATGGTATGTCCTCTCTAAAGTAATGCTTCAAACGATGTCCATTCACTTTGAAATTAGGACCGTCATTTTGAGATAATTCGACGGTGCCATAAGGAATAACCTTAACGATAGTGAATGGACCAGTCCGTCGGGTTTTGAGCTTTTCCGAGAAGATCTTGAGTCTAGAGTTGAAAAGAAGGACTCTGATGAGGCGAAAAATGAACCACTTTTAGGGGGTAATTTAAGCCCGGAATTGAATTTATTTGATCAAATATTGCCCTAAATCGTTCCTTTTGTGATTTTAGGTACTTTGGGAGTGAAATCTGGAAAAGGAAGCAATTCGGACGTGTTTGGAGCATAAAAGTGAAGAAAACGCCAAAGACTTAATTTTCCAAGCTGGGACAGTATGTGACGGCATCAAGAGTAACAATTTGACGGCATCAAGAGTAAATTTCATGACGGCCCAATACTGAAATGAAGGCGTCACAAGGAAGAGCGTCAAGAGTTAAATACGTGACAGCCTGGAAAAACTTAATACATGACGGCGTCAGATGTAGATCAAGGCAGTCCGAGGATTCTTTTGGCGGCGAGATGACGGCGTTACAAGGTTGTTCTTGACGCCGTCAGCCTCAATTTTCTATATATAGTTTTCTAATTTTCATTTATTAGGAGGAACAAGTTTGGAGAAACCCTAAGGCCGAACCATATACGAATTTTACAGGTTTTTCAAGGGTTTTCAGCCCTTGAACCCTTACATGTGTAATTGAGATAAGTGTTCTTTTAATTCAATCAATATGTCTATGTGTTGGTTGTCTATATCTTGTGCTTGTCTTGATTCCACCATGCTAGGCTAGATTTATCTTGTGTTTGCTTAGATCTAATGAAACCTAGATGTTGATTATGTGTTGATTACTTGTTTATGGTTGTATTGGATGAATGATTTCAATGTTAGGCTTAAGAAAACTGGCAGATCTCCAATTGGTAACATGCTTGAACGTCTTAGGAAACATGAACCGATGTGTACTAGGTTTTATTGGTTGTATTTAATGCATGAGTAAATTCTAATGATCTCATGTTAGGAGCTTCTTAGCCGGCTCGACATAGGAGTGAAGTAGGCACTCATAGGATTGGGGAGTTAAGTACGCCACCCCATGAATGGTATTAAGGAATACAATCCGTCATCCACGCAACTATAACAAGTAATTAACGTGTAAAAGATATCTAGTGAGTAGTGAAATCTAAGTAAACACATTTCTCCATTTATTGCTCACAACCTTAGTTTAATGTAGTTTATTTTCATTTCTAGTATTTTATTTTGATTGCATCTTTAGTATTGGGTTAGTTGACTAGCAACTAATTCCGCCCATATCCTTCAAAACCCGAGATTTTTACTTGCTTTCTAAAAAATATAAAAAATATAAAAATAATCATCTCTCATCTTTAGAACTAGTATTTAGGTTTTCTAATCCTAGCGACACTATTCCTAGCTGAACGATCAATCCCCCGGTACTTGTCACTATACTATACTACAACGATCAGGTACACTGCCTGGTGGGGGTTGTAAGCTTCTCGAGATCCCTCGAGAGGTAAAGCCTGGTGCAATTCCCACGCATCAGACTCTATCACCAACGTTGAAAACGCGGTTTTTGATTTTTGAGTCGTGTATCTTCTTTGTCTTTTCCTTATAGATCAATGAGTTCTCGTATGCTTGATCACGAAGTTCATTTAATTCATTCAGTTGAACTTTTCGATGATCACCCACAGTTTTCAGGTCAAAATTTGCATGCTTGAGGGCCCAATAGGCTTTGTGGTCAAGCTCGATCGGTAGATGGCATGCTTTCCCGTACACAAGCTTGTAAGGCGTACACCTGATGGGTGTTTTGTAAGTTGTACGGAAAGCCCAAAGTGCATCATCTAATTTATCTGACCACGATGCACGATTTTCACCAACGGTTCTTTCCAAAATTCTCTTGATGCCTCGATTGGAAACTTCTACTTGTCCACTTGTTTGAGGGTGGTACGTAGTAGAAAGACGGTGAGTTACACCATACTTTTGCATGACTTTGTCGAATTTGTCATTGCAGAAATGCGTACCACGATCACTAATTATAGCACGTGGAGTTCCAAATCGAGCAAAGAGCGCTTTCAAGAATTTCACAACTACTCGGGCATCATTTGTGGGTAAAGCTTTCACTTCAACCCATTTTGACAAATAGTCAACCGCCACGAGTATATACTTGTTTCCATGAGATGATGGAAATGGCCCCATAAAATCGATGCCCCAAACATCAAATATTTCACAAACTTGGATTGCATTTTGTGGCATTTCATTCTTTTGTGAAATATTCCCATGACGTTGACAAGCGTCACAGGATTTGACCAATTCTTGGGCATCCTTATAAATCGTGGGCCAATAGAAACCGGAGTCAAACACCTTTTTGGCGGTGTAATTTGGATTGTGGTGGCCCCCCGTGGGACCAGCATGGCAAGCCTTAAGAATTTCAGTGGCTTCTTGACCATAAACACACCGCCGGATGATTTGATCCACACAGACTTTGAAAAGGTAGGGGTCGTCCCAGAAATAATGTTTGACATCCTTAAAGAACTTGTTATTTTGTTGGGACGACATCCCTTTCACCACAAAGTTACCCGCAAGGTAGTTTGCAAAATCGGAAAACCATGGGGTAACAGAATCTCCACGAAAGGCAACCGCATTGAGTGTCTCGAGAGGAAAGGTTTCGTTAATTTCCTTCTTTTCGAAGACATCTTGATGGGGGTTTTCCAAACGGGAGAGATGATCAGCAGCTAGGTTCTCAGCTCCTTTTTTATCGCGAATTATGATATCAAATTCTTGTAGGAAGAGAACCCAACGAAGTAGTCTCGGCTTTGCATCTTGTTTTGCAAAAAGGTACTTCAAAGCCGAGTGATCCGTATACACTATGCTTTTGGTCAAGATCAAATATGACCGGAATTTTTCAAATGCATACACCACAGCTAATAATTCTTTTTCAGTGGTGGTGTAATGACTTTGAGCCTCGGTCATTGTTTTGCTTGCATAGTGTATAGGCCGAAAGTGTTTAGACCTGCGTTGCCCCAAGACTGCCCCTATAGCATAATCACTAGCAATACACATAAGTTCAAAGGGCAAGTCCCAATCGGGGGCAACAAGAATAGGTGCCTCAGTAAGCTTTTTCTTTAGAGTTTCAAAAGCTTCTACGCACTCAGGTGAGAAGATAAAAGGAGCATCCTTTTCGAGGAGATGGGTCATAGGCCGGGCGATCTTAGAAAAATCTTGAATAAACCTACGGGACAAACCGGCATGACCCAAAAAACTCCTAATACCTTTGACGGTAGTGGGATGAGGTAATTTTGCAATGACATCAATTTTGGCTTTGTCAACGTCAATCCCATTCTTTGAAATTTTATGGCCGAGGACAATGCCCTCTTTGACCATAAAGTGACTCTTCTCCCAATTTAGACATAACTTTGTGTCTGCACAACGTTTGAGCATGTTGTCTAAATGGGAGAGACATGATTGAAACGAATCCCTAATGACCGAAAAATCGTCCATGAAGACCTCCATAGTTTTCCCGATCATGTCGGAAAATATGGACATCATACATCTTTGAAACGTACCCGGAGCATTACATAAGCCAAATGGCATACGTTTATAAGCAAATGTTCCATAGGGGCACGTGAAAGTGGTCTTCTCTTGATCTTACGGATCAATGGGAATCTAAAAGTAACCCAAGAAACCATCGAGGAAGAAATAGTACTCATTCCCCGCTAATCTCTCGAGCATCTGATCCATAAAGGGTAGAGGAAAATGATCTTTACGGGTGGCGTCATTTAACTTGCGATAGTCAATACAGACACGCCAACCCGTAACCAATCGAGTTGGAATCAACTCATTCTCCTCATTTGTGACAACAGTAATGCCACCCTTTTTTGGAACACAATGTATTGGGCTAACCCAAGGACTGTCCGAGATAGGGTAAATCAATCCGACATCAAGAAGTTTTAACACTTCTTGTTTGATCACCTCATGAATTTTTGGATTCACCCTTCTTTGTTGTTGGACTGCCGGTTTGAAGTCATCCTCCATTAAAATCTTATGGGTACAAAATTCAGGGTCAATGCCCTTGATGTCGGAGAGTCTCCAAGCAATTACTTGTTTATGTGACTTCAAAACCTTTATTAGAGCAGCCGTTTCCTCAACACTTAAATTTTTAGCAATTATGACGGGTAATTTATCATCACCCTCCAGAAATGCATATTCAAGATGAGGCGGCAAGTCCTTAAGTTCAACCACAGGAAAGTCATCAGTTATTTCAACATTTTTTACTTCCTATTTATGAAGTACTTTTGGAGGAAGAGGGGGAGATGGATCTTCGTTTAACAATTTTTCTAGCAAAAGAATATCCCCCTCAGGATCAAGATAGTCCTCATCAAATTTGCCTGAAATTGAACTATCTTGGGCGAGAAAAGCCTCGACTTCTTCCAAAAGGAAGTCACTTCCCTCAAAAGGAGTGAGAGAAGGGGAAGAGTCGGATATGATAGGATCAGAAGATGGAGTGGGACTGCCACTCGGAACGTAACCAAGAAGTTCTTGAGAGTACTCCTCAGACGCAACATTAATGACATCAATTCGGTTTACCGATTCGGCGTCATAATTAGAGGAGTACCTTGAAGTTTGATCGAGTTTAAACATTACTGCTTCATTACCAACACGAAGAGTTATTTCCTCTTCGTGCACATCGATTAACGCACGACCCATCCTTAAGAATCCTCTCCCAAGAATGAGAGGAACTCGTGGGTCAGCATCGAAATCAACAATCACAAAATCTGCAGGAAAGTGGAAGTTCCCCACCTTTACAAATACATCCTCGGCAATACCGAGGGGACGAGATGTTGAGCGGTCTACAAGCTTGAGAGTCATGCAGGTGGTGGTGAGTTTCGGAAGAGAGAGCTTTTTCCATATTGAATAAGGCATCAAGTTGATGCTTGCACCTAGATCGTCCAAGGCGAAGCACTCAACCATTCCAGGGAAAACACAGGAATGAGAAATTTTCCCAGATCTCCTAGCTTCTCGGGAAGCTGTTTCAAAAGAACTGCAGAGCATTTTTCATTGAGTGGAGTTCGTGCCATTTCGAATAGTTTCTCTTTATTGTTCAACAGATTTTTGATTGTCGATGCGAATTTAGGCATCAAAAGGACAGCATCCGCAAAACTGATAGCAAAATGAATATCTCGGAAAATTTGAAAAAACTTTTCCATTTGATGATTTGCTTTTTCGCGGATGGATATGGTAGTGAAGGTTTGGATTTAGGGTTCTCTTCAGGAGTTGTTGGTGGTTCAAAGACAACTCCTGGTTTCGGTACGGTTTCTGGTACAACCTGAGGGTGGACGTGTGCGGTACTTCGTGGGCTAGTAAATTGCACCTTGTCCTTTGTTACCTCAGGCTCACTTTCTACTACCTTGGGAGGAGAAGAAGAGGTAGTAGGAGCTTTGGGACCATCATAGGAAACACCACTTCTCGTTGTGATCGCTTTAACATCGCCCCTCGGATTAGCGATCGTGTTGCTAGGTAAATTAATACCTGAGCCCGAGGGTCGATCATTTAAAGACTTCTTAAGGTCTGCGATCTGGGTCATCATTACCCGATTCATTTCCTCCTGAGATTTCATGAATTGTCTCAACAACTCATCAGATGATGGGCCAGTTGGAACAATTGCTTGAGTATGGTTAGGGTAATTCTGAGTAGTTGGAATGATGGCTTGATTTTGATTGGGAAAATTTTGAGCCCGGTTGTTTTGATGAGAACCGTGATTTTGAAAATTTCCCTGATGTTGGTTGCCATGTCCATGAGGATTGTTTCCATGATAGTTGTTTTGACCTTGGTTTCGATTGTAGTTTCCTTGATTTTAGAAACCTTGGTTTTGGTTATGATGGAAACCTTGGTTATGGTTCGAATTGACATTTCCTTGGTTCTGGTAACCATGGTTCATTCGATTCTGATTTTGGTTCGGGTTACGGTTTTGGACATTAGGGTTTTGATTGAATCCGGGAGGTCCAAGGAAATTGTTAGAATGATAGCTTAGAAGATTGCGGTCCCCTTGCGGTTGGTAGTTATTACCTCCCGAATTATAGGAACCTTGAGCAGCATATACGTCCTCATGAGTGTAACCACTAGTGGCTGGACACTCTGAATATGAATGTGGACCTCCACAAGTTTCACAACTTTGATTAACGGCTTTGGCTTGTTGATTTTGGACTTGTTGATTTTGGATACTTTGGTTCATTCTCAACATAGTCGTAGCGAAATCATCTATCTTTTTAGTTAGGACCGCTATTTCAGAAGATGCTGGAGTGACAGACTTACATGACTCTTCCCTCTCAGCTGACGAATCCCAGAAATTATGGTGGGCAGTCATGTTTTCAATGAGATCATAGCACTCTTCGGGGCACCTTTTCATAAAGGTCCCACCAGCAGCATCATTGAGACGGTGTCTCAATGTCAACCCATTATAGAAAGTATCTATTTGGGTAACGAGTAACATGTTATGGTTAGGACACCGATCAATTGAGAGCTTATAGCGTTCCCATGCCTCAAATAGAGACTCTTCGGGATGCTGACGAAAGTTACTAATGTCATTTCGTAACTTGGTAACCATGGATGGTGGAAAGTATTTGGCTAAAAATTTTGTCACCATTTCTTTGAAAGTG
Source organism: Artemisia argyi (assembly GCA_030686995.1). NCBI lineage: Eukaryota > Viridiplantae > Streptophyta > Magnoliopsida > Asterales > Asteraceae > Artemisia > Artemisia argyi. The sequence continues at coordinate 68,671,603 of CM060704.1, read as the reverse complement.
TGAATCGAATTCTTAGGAAGTCGATCAAACCATGCTGTGGCATGATGGGTTAGAGAATAGGGGAAAAGAGATAGACGAAGGGCATCGTCGGAGACACCATTCTGCTTCATGCTTTGGGTGACGGTAAGAAATTTATCAAGATGCTTATTTGCATCGTCACCAGGTAAGCCATGAAATTGGCACGAATTCTGGACTTATTGTATCATGTGATGCTTAAGTCCAAAATCAGTGGCAGCAATGTTAAGAGGGGCAATGGGCCCGCCTCTTCCGAGCATTGTGGGTTGACACAACTCCTCCATCGTTCGGAGATCAGGAGCTGCATCATCTATGATGGGTGGGTCTTGATTACCGTCCATTTTCGGAACTGGATCCTCAACAATAGGACGTAACTCAGTTACGTTTTTCAGTTGACGATTTCGTTTCGTTTGTGAACGAGTGCGCGTGCACTAACAAAATTTCAATAAAACAAGATCGAGGCAAATCAACAGTGAACTTAAACCAATAATCACAAGCAAGTGGCTTCTTTAAGAAAGGTACACAACTCACAAGGATACAAAGGCAAGTTTTTATCTCTGGTTTGGGAACTTATTATGTCCACACCCCCAGTTAGTAGGTATTCTGCCTTGGTTTGCGACGGTTTTGGTATCGTTTCGTTTACCAAAATCGTATCTCTTTAAGAATCACCTTAAAAGAAACGCGATATAGAAAATGTAACGATATGTTTTGTTTGTTTTTGATTTTTTTTTGGTGTTGTTAACACTTTAGGAAAAGTGTTAATGAAGTTTTTGTTTTATGATTTAAATTTACAAAAAGTTGGTGGTGTTTATACAGTGACGAATGAAAAACCACTAATCTCTAAGAAACGTTTTGATTACGCAGCTACCTCCCCGGCAGCGGCGCCAAATTTTGATTGGTCCTAAACGGTCAACTAAGTTGAACAGGTGATGGTCAACCAGGTCAAACGTCTAAAACCAACTAACCAAGGAGTACAGGGTATTCCCGGGTCGTTATGTCCCAGCGAGGTAAGCAATTGTATTTAAAAACGTTTTAAGTGATCGGGTGATTTAACAGGAGGATCAGGAATTTGATTTGAGTGATTATACTTCGATATTATGATTGAAAATAACTTAGAAACACTATTATGACTATTAGTGATGATCAGATTACCTAGAAACGTAAGTTAACCTAAAAACGCGCGTTTGGATTTAAAATAAACGCGAACGCGCAAGATAAAAAGTGAAACATGAGCAAATAAAGTCCTACGAACGTAAAAATTATATTTTAACAATCCTAATGTTATAAGAAATTTTTTAGAAAATTAAAATTATTTTTACAACTATTTAATTAATTACTATTAATTAATTACTTTTTAATTAACTAAATTACACTAATTATTAATTAATTATGAAAATTACCTAGAAAAATGAAAATTAAATTTAGAAAAATCTAAAATATTATAAAACTAATTTTAAAACAGAAAACCTAATTTTTCTACTTTTTAATTATTAATTATTAATTAAAACTAATTATTTAATTAATTTAAACTAAAATAAATTATAAAAAATACTAAATGAACAAGGAAAAATCTGAAAAAATTCCTAAAATTATTTTAACTAAAAAAGAACCTGAGAAATATTTAAAAATGAAAAGTGCTTATAAATAAGCAGAAAAATAAGCCAAAGGGCTTAAATAGAAGCTATCACTTTTATTATTTTTGTCCTTTTCTTAATTTTCTTTTACAAATCTGTTTAACCACTTAAAATAACTTACTTTTGTGAAGGGACTTTGGTTTAAGCTCAAAGATAAGCTCAATGCACACCAAAAAGCCAAACAGTAGGCTTATGAAGCTTTTTGTGATGGTATAAGCTTAAAATAAGCTGTAAGGCAGAAGCCAAGGACAAATAAGTAAACAAGTAAGATAAGTATACTCAGACCAAACTAAATCAACACTAAAATCACAATGAATCAGCTAATTATAACAAATAAGCTGTCCCAAGTGTTCACAGGCCCAAACAGGCCTGAATGGCAATATGCAGCCCACTGTGGGGTCCACAGGAATGATCCAAGGTATAAAGTGAAAGTGGAACTCAAGACCTTGCCAGGAGAGCTTCTCAAAATGCCCAAGATCAGGCAATAAGCTCAAGGTTTGAGCTTGTTGTGGTCTGTGGAAGGTTCAGTGAGCAAAGGCTCAAATTGGACTTGTGAAATAAGCAGTGAGACTAATAAGCTCAAATAAACTTAAATAAGAACAAAACTTGGACAAACACAATGAAATCAACAACAAGAAGCATCATTTGTAACAACAAGATCAAGGGTAATCATTAAAATCAACAAAAACAACAAGAACAGTCAATCAAGAATAACAAATAGTAACAGTTAAGCAAAAACCAATAAGCTCAAATAAGCAGATGAGCTATCAAGACTTATGAAAACAAACTGACAACAATAAAAACAGTAATTGACAACAACTAGAATAATAAAAAGCCTAATAATCAATAACTCCAACAAAATCAACCAAGCTCAGTTGCATACAGCAGCAATGGACAGAATTAGGTAATTTGAGAGTTAAATAAGCTCACTAAATAAGCATTTCAGGGAAAACACTTGGATCATGCAACAAGTTGGTCTAGCAGGCTTCACAAAGCAACAAAAATCAAGCAAAAATCTCAACTATTGAACAAGATGTGACCATATGAAGACTTGATGAAACTGGGTGAGCAGGGGAGGCAAAAACTCAACAGGTCACATATGAGGCCATAATTTTATGAGCAAACAAGTTTCAAAGTTTAAATTTTTGGTTGATTCAGACTCACAAGCTACAGGACAACCCAAAACAACAACTATCCGGTACTTGACTCAATTGGTTAACTAGAATTGGGACTTGGAAAAAAGGGTGGTCTGACAAGCCTATGGTGCAGGGGAGGTGACTTCCCCTGCAGGTCAGTTGAGACCCCAAATAAGCTAACAAAGAAAATTTCTAAAAATCAGATAATGGTGAAATCTTGTAGTTAAGATGAGGTACTTTTTGCACAACAAGTTTCAGATCCTAGCTTATCCTACAAAAATCTATAAAAATCACCCAAAAAGTGATATTTTTTTGAAACCAACACTTTGACTTTCAAAGGATTTGAAAAAGGTTTGACTTAAGTGAAATTTGGTTAACCACAGATGCTTGAATGATGTTTGTTTAAACTATATCAAGCCAATTCTATCAAGCAAATCTATTTTTGAGTTGGATTCAAAGATTTGGAACACCAAATCACTAACAGTTAGGCTGTTAGTGGTTGAATGCTCAATTTGTACTTTGTTCATAAAATTGACCAAGGGGATGGTCACTGTGGACTGAACTAAGCATAAGAACAACAAACAAGTAAATCCTAACCCCTAGTGACAACAATAACTCAGCTCAAATTCTTCTTCCAAACACCCCGTTATGAGACAGATTTCAATAACTTCCTCAAGTATTTCAAGGTCTAGGTCAGAATTGACATTCTAATCATTAAGATGTACTTTTATACACTGATTTGTGCCAAGAAACACTACCAATAACAACAATAGACTATAATTCACTTATACTACCTATAAGGCAGTTCTTATAAAATTATTGAGAACAAGCAAGCAAATGAATAAGCAATCCACTAGAAGTAATATCACCACTAAATATCACCAAAGAGATATGCAGAAACACATTTAAGCATTATATAAACAAAGCTACATTAATGAACTAAGATTAAAGAAGGATAGAAAAGTTTAGATCTCACAGTGTGCTTCCAAGCTAAACCAAATTAACCAAGATCCACAATACCAAACCTAATGCTTCCCAAGAAGCTCTAAACCAGGACCATCCTTGATTTATCCTACTCCACTGCTTCTTCTTGTATTTTTTTATTTTCTTTTCTATTTTTTCTGATTTTTTAATATTTTTTGCTTTTTGACTAGACTTGCTTTCTATGCAATGAAAACTTGTAAAAACTTATTGTTAAGCTATTTTGAGTCCACAAGATTAACAAGAAACAGTCACTAACAAATTTAAGCTAAATAGAAGATTTTCTAAACATAAGACATACTAGAATTTAAACTGAGAATTTGGAATCTTTTATTAATAGAACTTCTAAATTACATTAAGGATTCTGAAAATACAACTTGGCTACTAACTTTTACACTTAAAAATAAATTGACATTAATCTAAAATAAGCTAAATTCTACCACTCTTTCCCTGGTGCATCTCTTCCCTTTTATATTGAAAGATTAGGGTTTGGGGCACCCCTTTGTCTTTTCCCACCATGCTTCTTGACCATAGGATTACTAGGATTCAATCTTGAGCGTTTGTGATTTTTGCCGCCAAAATTGCATTTGGCTTTTTCCTCAGGTAATTGGAGCCAGAGGATAAATTTGGAGTGTAGTATTTGGAGGGGTGTAGGAGGGGGGATAGGGGTTATGATGGTTGAGTGTTGAGTGGGTGGTGATGATGAGGTAGCAGTTTGCAGAGGGGTCACGGGGTGGATTGGAGGTGGGAGATGGTTAAAATTTGACCGGGGGTTGATTGGGTTTTAATATAAAAAGGGAAGGTGGGCTAAGTTGGGTGTTGGGCCAGGGAAACATGGGCTGGGGGTTGTGTTTGGTTTGTTAGGTTAATATTTGGATTGGGTGGAGCAGTAATAAAATATGGTCCGTTTGGTTTTATAAGTTTAATCACAAGGACCATATTTGCAATTCTCTGATTCTTGAAGGGCTAAAAGTGCAACTTCTAAAAGTTTATTCAAGGGATCACACCTGTCATAAATTAATAGTACAAGGACCAACTTTTGATAATTTTTTATTTCAAAACTCTAGGGACCATTTTTGTACTTTTCCAAACTGCAGGGACTAAAGGTGTAATTTTCTCAATCTTTTCACCCAAGGACTTATTTTTACAAATTTTGAATTCCAAAGGGCCTGGGTTGACTTTTCTTTTGTTTTAAACCTTCAGGGACTAGTTTTGTCAGTTTTTGAAACTTGAGGGACTGAAACTGCCAATTATGCAAACTTTGTTCGTTTTTCATTTGTTTTTAAAAATTTTGCATCTAAAACATATAAAACACACTTTTGGGATAATTTCTGTATTTTGATGCATTTCTGAGTGTTTTTTGACGTTTTGGCAGTTCAGATACGATAAAAATGATGAGTATTTACACACTCATCACCTATACACTTGAGGAATTTAGATTATACCTTAGGATTTGACAATTTTTAGAATACCCATTAGGAAATTTCACTTAGGAGATACTATGGATAGTGCCCTAGCTGGTTTCAAATCTCTATGAATAGTAATACTCATAATAATAGTAATAATGGTAATAATAGACAACCTAAAACAACACCTAAAAATAAGGATATACATAGTCAACCCTTAGGAAAGAAAACACTTAAAACCTAATCCCTCTTTAGAACCCTCTACCTCAATGGAACCAAACACCTCACCCATAGAAATTAGGATTAGTTAGGAAAAACTAGAAGAACCTTAGGGGGAAAACAAAACTCTGGGAAGAAATCTAGTAAATCTAAAACCCCGTTAAGATATTCTCCTTCAGGTATCCTATACTCTTACTCTTCCGTTTAATCTCATCTTTTCATTTCTCTCTTTCTACCGTTTAAATCCTTTCCTCCCACTTCCTCTTACTCTTCCATTTAAAATCCCATTTTCCCGCCTTTTCCCCCACTCCATAAATTAAAACCATACTTTTCCGTTTTCCCCACTCCTATACTTTTCCCCACTCCACCCACTCCAAACTCCTTTTCCTTTTCCATTTCCCCTACTTTACCATTTCAGCCTTTTTCCTTTCTCACTCCACTCCACTCCCATGAATCCTTCACTCAATTTCCTTTCATTTTTTTTAATTCTCCGTCATTTTACACTCTATTTTCTTCTCTCTATATTCTCTCCCTACCTCATCCTGCAATGCTCTATTAGCTAGAACTTGCATTTCTCATCATAACACAAGTTTCTATTAGTCAGAACTTGTAAGAATATCTACATCGAACTTTAATGCTCATTATGTTCGACTATGATATTAAATCTCGCTTTGCAAGAAATTGTAAAAATGAGATCTTCTACGTCCGTCATTCTAGTCTTAACATGGGAATCTACCATGTGACAAGTTGCTAAACCGGAGAACTTTAGAACTTGTCTCTATCATGACTAGAACTTGTCTCTACCTTGACTAGAATATTCCTCTACCATATTTAGAACTTGTCTTCACTGAGATGAGAACTAGTTGTCGTATCAGTTGAAACTTGTCTCTAAAATATTCCCTTACCATATATCCTTAAATATGGTAAAACTCTCTTCATTTTCCACCGATACTACTTAAGGATGATTTATGATGACTATCCTCTTAAAATGAACTAGGATGTTCCTACATTTTGATGAGAAAGTTATAAGTCAAATATGTTAAGAATTTATACGCTCTTGTTTTCAAATATTGGGACGCCTTTATTTGCAAATAATGAGATATAAAAACCTAAGTATCTGGTATCTGTACAAGCAATTCCTAATCCGCTTGTGCAAAATCTTCTTCCTTTTCACATCATTTTCCTCGATAATCCTCTTCTTTCTCTACTTTCTCGACTTATTCTCTCCCCTACTCCTATAATCGTCAAAATCTCGGGACGAGATTTTCTCTAAGGGGGTAAGACTATAATAACCCACAAAACATCCATTACTATCATTCCCATTACAAATACCTATAGTAGGTATTTCACAGGTAAATTTTTGCTTTTTATATACATTATTACTTGCATGACTCACTAGACCTGCTCACGTATCTACACAAGCCAAATAACTCAACACTCACATCCTATAAACCCCAGGTATGTCAAGCATAAAATTATAACAACACCATAATAAGTAATTCACCAATCTAAAACACTAAACATAACACAAAACCCTAATAAACCCTAAACTAAAACTTAAGTAGGATTATGTGCTTATCTGAACCTATATGCTTAGTTTAACTAGTATGAATGTGTCCAAGGCTTAAGTATGAGTTTCCTTAGGAATATTAGGATATGTTATGACTATTAGGCTATAGAATAGACCCTTTAGAACTTAGATACAAACCCCATAAGCCCTAAACCATAACTAGGTCATAGATAACTAGAATTAGGTCTAAACCATCTCAAAACTTGCCCATAGAACACTACCACTTAGTATAAGCCTTTTAGAACTTAGGAATAGTTATTAGACACCCATAGGACACTAGTCTAGGCATAAAACCATATGATAAACCATAGTCTCTCACTAAACCCACTTAGGTCATTTAGGTTACAAAATTAGGTCAAACCTTCCCATAAGTTACCCTCACTTAGAATAAACCCTTTAGGTCTTAGGATTAGTCACTAAACACACTTAGGAACTTAACTTAGGCACTAAACCTTAGGTAAAACCATAAACACTTAATAAGTAGAAACTAGGTCTAAACTTAACTAAAACAAGTAAAACCTAAACATAAGCACCTCAAACACCTCAACCTAGCACCCCTAACACCTTAGTCATACCCAAGCACACACCCTAACACCTCTAAGTACACACACAAGTAGGTGCATCATCTACTTGACTAATCCACCACTAATCCATCACTAATCCACCCTAAACCAGCACTAATCCACCACTAAACCACCACTAATCACCCCTAATCACCCTAAACCACCCCTAAACACCCTAAGCAGCTTACAAGAACCTCCAAGCACACAAGCAAGGAGGTGCATCACCTCCTTGTAAGCTGCTAACACCAAACCGCCTCCCACGGCTCATCCTCACCACAACCGGCCTATGGCAGCCCCTAGCTACCATATAGCTCGTCCTCATCACCACTAGACCTACCACTACCCCTCCTAGCCTTGCTTGCTCAGCCCTCCCCCTCCGTGACACCTAAACACCCGTTCCAACCCCAAACCGCCTTGTCGCGGGTATAAATACCCCCTCCACTCTCCATTTCTTCTTCACACCTCTCCCCTCCTCTCTACCTCACATTTCTGTAGTACTAAGTCATTAGAAGCCATAGGGAATGAGTAGCTAGGCCTTGGTCGTGTTGTGTTGTGGTTTGAAGTCGTGCGAGCCCTAGAAAACCCAAACCCTAGTTCTAACCCACGTAAACCCCCCTCCCCTAGCCAAGTAAGTCTTATATTTAGTTAATTTAGCTTTAGTTTAGTCTTAGGATATATTTAGGATTCCTTAGATAGCTTAGATACCTTTGCATGAGCCTAGAACCATTTTACTTGCTAGTTTACGTATTAAAACCCAAGATCGAGTCATACACTTGCATGCATGATATAAGTTATTACTATAGGTCATACACTAGTTATACATAACCTAGATAAGCTAAAATAAGTAAAACATAGGCTAGAAAACTTAATTACTATATAAAATATAAGTTACATGCATATTAGGACTAGTTTTGATAAACTTTACATGCATAAGGGTATATATCATAAATTCCTGAAATTATAAAGTCTAGGGACTGTTTTTGACATTTCCTAGAAGTTATAAGTAGTAAGGACTAGTTTTGCATAATATTAAAACCCTAGGATAGATAATAACATAAGTATAAACTAAAAAGGACTAAAAACGTAAATAGTATAAAGTTAAAGGTCTAAAATGGTAAATATAGAAAACTTAGGATTCTTAGGTTAGTTACATAAAATATAGAAGTCTAGGGACTAGTTGTGTCAAGTATAGAAAGTTATTAGTATAAGTAATATAAGTAATATAAATTTAGGGTAGAAAACGTAAATATATAAACTATAAGGGTAAAAAGTGAAAATATAATATAAGTATAAAACCTAAATAAAGTTAGAAGCATAACACAATACTAGGGAGCTTCATGCGAGGAGTACTATGTGGATATTTCGTTTTTGACGAGTTTGTTGGGTTTACGAATTAAAGTGCCCTGACTCCTCGAACGATTATTGCATATACTTCAGAGATATGATGGCCCGAACGGTGATATGATTATAACTAAACCCTAATAACAACATAACTCAACAATAGGGAGCTTTTTGTGAGGAGTATTAACTTCTGAATTATGATGGCCCGAACGGTGTTATGTTGATAACATAATACAATAGTAGGGAGCTTCATGTAAGGAGTCATATACTTCTGAATTACAATGGCCTGAACGGTGTTATGTTATATATAAAACATTAACAAACCTAAAAACAATAACTCGAGAAACATAAACATGATAACTAAAGCTTGACATACGTACAAAACCAACAACACACTAGGATACGTGAGTAAGGCGGTCTAGTTCCCGAGTCACTATTTGCATCACTTAGATTTCTCTACACCCAGGTGAGTTCTCATTGCCTCATACTTTTTAAAATGCTTTCACTCTAAATGCTTCATAAACCCTGTGAGGGGGATACATGCTAAATGCTTTACTTAAAACTGAATACAAGTCTTTTTCTTTGGTTGTTTGCACGAGTAAACTAACAGCCACCACTACATAACCAAAATTCATGAATCTAATCGTTTGGGACGTTTTACACAAGCGAACGCGAATATAGTTGATAGATCTATTGGAGTTTGACAACTCCCGTTGGTATTAACACCCCACTAGGTGATACCAATAAGTACTATATTTAAATCCACTTAAGGTATAACTTTGGCAAGTTATCCTTCCATCCCCTCATGTTGGGTCTGCATCCCACATGACCCGGATCGTTAAGGTGTGATTCATGAGCTTAGTGCAACTTACTAAACTCCTGATAATTGTGCATGCCTCACAATTATCACAAAACTTGCATTTTCCCAGATGGGTGTAACAACTGAACCCAGGGAACTTGTATTCACTAACCCTTAAACCTATGATCTCACTCAACACCTAGTGTTGACTTTTTAAGCATGTATTCTAGGTATATTACTTTTATGGATCCATGGCAGAAGGAGGTACTGAACTCAGAGGACTTTTCATGGTTATCATTCGAACACAACCAACCTAACTCTTAGATTTTTGGGACCTCATCAAAAATAAAAGTATATCTTTTATAATTAAAACTCTGATAATTATGAATGATAACTAAATTTCCAAAACGTCTCTTTTCGAGTCATTTTCTATTACTGTATCTGTGATTCTATGAAGTAATACCCCAAACACTTTATCCGCTGCGATCAGTAAAAAATGGGGGTCTTATTATTATTATTATTATTATTATTATTATTATTATTATTATTATTATTATTATTATTATTATTATTATTATTATTATTATGCCAAAGTATATCAATCTGGAGTCCAGCATTGATGTGCCATTTTCAAAGTATAACTACATTTCATAATATATGATACATCTGGAGTTTTGATCTAAAACATACATTCTGGAGTCCAGAAATATGTATTACAATCTAAACCTAATAAATACATACAAAGTTAACAATAAACTCCTCACAGCCGGACCATCATGCAATACGATGATTCTGCTTATATCAATACACACTGATAATGAATTCTTACATTAATATTCAATTTGACATCATATTTTCTTGAGCTTTAATATTTGCTATGATGGTTTTTGAACCAAAATTTAACATCTTGGTATGCATAACATGTCTACTATGCACACTATTCACAATTTTAGGTTGTGATCCATTACATAAGTTTAACATAACACTTTTCACTACTCTGTTCACATATTTATAACTTTCTCACTATGTTGGATCAGACCGACAAACAAATACATCGTTATTACACCACATTTTCTCGAAACTTCCCAAGATACTAATAAGGGTATATAAGCCATATCAATCCACATTGCATATTACCAAAAATAACATTTCACCTACTTTTTACCTTAGTTATAAACGGTTTGAGAACAGTAACAACATCAACAAGACCGGGATCCAAACCAATCTCCTCCTGAGCTTCCTTTAAAGCAGTCCGAATATCATCCGTATCCGCTTCATCCTTCCTACCTCCCGGCAACGACACTTCTCCTGAAAAAACCAAAACAAACCGAGCATAAATTTCAACTTCGGGAGTGTTTGGGATTGCTTACTTTTACTGCTTATCTGCTTATTTTTAAGCAGAAGCCATTTTATATTTGTGTAATTAAATAGACACTATAGCCATTGCCTTTATACGACACCGATAAAAATCCTAAATTATTTAAACCAAGTAAACCTAAAAATAAATTAGAAGTGATGGTGTAAGGTCTAAAGGAGTGTAGAAAATTGATTCCACTTCATCAACATTTGGAACTGGATTGAATGCTTGTTTATCCCATAGTATACCCATCACTGGAACTACAATAACTTTCTCTTACCATCAAAACCAAATAGTTGACTTCATGTGAAAAGAAGAGAATTGTAGAGTCGAACGTCAATCTTTCAATCTTAAAGCAAAACAACTATAAATCTACTTTCAGATCTCAAGCAGTAAAGATATTAACAGTGCAAAATCAAATTTGTACTTGCTTTTATCAAGAGAGCTCTTAGTTAAGTCTAAAGATCTATATAAGAAATTAAGATCCTTTGAATTTATGCGATTTTGAAACATTATCTTTAATATAAGTACGATAAAGTTTGTACTTTGTAATAGATTAAAAAATCTTAACACGTTATCTCAGTGTTTCTTACTCTACAAAACTGCACTGGATGCATCACAATATCACATATACGCCCATAAATGATAAACATATAGCAAAATATCTGTACTTAAATATTTAACGAGTCTAGTATGGTTTCTATAAATAAGCACACACTGCCACTTAACATCTTGGTATGCATAACATGTCTGCTATATACGCTATTCACAATTTTAGGCTGTGATCCATTACACAAGTTTAACATAACACTTTTCACTACACTGTTCACATATTTATAAATTTCTCACTCTATTGGATCAGCCGACAAACAACTACAACGTTATTGCACCACATTTTCTCGAAACTTCCCAAGATAATAATAAGGGTATATGAGCCATATCAATCCACATTTCATATTACCAAAAAAACATTTCACCCACTTTTTTACCTTAGTTGAAAACGGTTAGAGAACAGTAACAACATCAAAAAGACCAGGATCCAAACCAATCTCCTCCTGAGCTTCCCTTAAAGCAGTCTGAATATCATCTGTATCCGCTTCATCCTTCCTACCTCCCGACAACGACACTTCTCTTGAAAAAACCAAAACAAACCGAGCATAAATTTCAACTTCAGGGGTGTTTAGGACTGCTTACTTTTACTGCTTATCTGCTTATTTTTAAGCAGAAGACATTTTATATTTGTGTAATTAAATAGACACTATAGCCATTTCCTTTATACGGCACCGATAAAAATCCTAAATTGTTTAAACCAAACAAACCTAAAAATAAATTAGAAGTGATGGCGTAAGGTCGCTTGGTTAACTTACATAGTTACATGCAATTTCTTTCCAAATTATCTCTTGAAATATCTTTTTTCACCTATTTCTCCTTTGATGAACATCTTACATAATTGGATTTGCCGAGTTCGTTGCCTCTTTCAATGGTTCCTTGGTCACTGGAACTTGAACTTCCTATTCTTCAATTAACTGAATATACATACAACGAAAAAGTTATAATGCTTGATATATGTTATTTCTCATAACCAATGTATTAAAGAAACCAATCAAAATACGACACTAAAAAATATTAAAAATTTAATCTTGAACGATTACCACGGACGAAGCAATAGAGTCCAAGTGAGGATGTGATGACTCGCAGCATATAGATCTCCACCGGTGATAAGATCTCCCTCGTCTGACATCACAACAAACATTTAAAATTTAGTTGCATAAAAATTTGTAAATTTGACATACATAATGACCTATAAGTTGCTATAGTTCAATGCGGACGGTTTACCAATTTCATTTGGTTGGAATATCCAAAGTATATCATTGTTAAGAGCATTTTAAGGCATCTGAATACATAGAGAAAACATCAATTATTAGCTCCTGAATAAGAAATAAACAGATGCAGTAGAATAAAGTCATAATAAATGTAGAACAAATAGCAGCCTATGAACCTAGCTACCATCAAAGATGTTTCCCAAAATTCCAGGCCCAACGCCACAGATAGAGCCTGCATATTCGCAAAGAAAATACTGCAAGTAAGTTCTAAGCTGAAGTAATTGAAAAAATAGTGAAAGCTTACCCGTCATAGATTGAAATTAGGACCCCGAATAGATGATTGGCTTATGAAACCTATCATTATTCAAAGTTAACTCGTCAGGATGAAGAAGATTATTAAAACTAATTCATTGAATCAAAAGAACACACAAATTCATTGAAAAAGATTATACACTGAATTAGCAGAACAAATAAATTATTAAAACTAATTCATGAATGTGATTTCCCCTAATTTTTTTTCTAGGATTTAGCAACACACAAATGAACTGAAATTAATCAAACCCAAATACATTATAAATTGAGTCGAAACCTAAAACAAAGACAACGCACCAAAATAGCTTTACTACGGGATTTCAATCAAACCTGTGAAAAAAACTTGACTAAATGCAATAGTTACATGGATAACATAGAAATCACTGACAAATCAAGAAAACACGTAGAACGAATTGAATTGATAACTGGCATAGATCGATTCTGAAGGGATAAAAAACGATGCAATTGTAAGTGTGTGTGTTTTGAATTGGTGATATTCAAAAGGAATATATCAAAACTGGTATTAGTTGATTTGAATGTGAGACAATTAATTGTAAAGACGTAACTTATTAGCTGTGATTAAAAGCAGATCATTACCAATGTTTGAATGACGAAATAATTATCGTGTTTAATGGTATTCAATACCTTACAAAAATAACTGAAAGAGGAGCCTATGGTAGTTGACTTTGGCATTCTGGGTTTTAATTCAAGGGTAGAATAGACAAACAATATTTTCAACATTTCACTTTTCTTGACTATTCCACTTTTCACCTTTGACCATTTTTACATTATAGATAGTATAGATACGAAACATCCACTATGTCAAAGGACTATTTTTAACATTTTTCTAAATATCCGCTGGATATCCAATAACCCGAACCGCGGACATGAATATAGATTAATGAAACTACTTTAAATGAATGAATACGGATATGAATGATAAAAAATAGAGTTAATTTCATAAATGGTCCCCGTGGTCTGTCGGATTTTATGTGTTTAGTCTATAAATTTTTTTTAACAGATCCAGTCCTTGTGGATGCGACCCATAACGGTTTTGGTCCCTAAGACTAATTGTCGTTAGTTTTTCTGTTAGTCCCTTATACTAATATTTGCACCGTTAGTCCTTTAACGACCATTTGCAATAAACATTTACACCATTAGTCTTTTATATTAACGACCGTTTATACTTAACAAAAAATTTTATTTATTTATTTATTTTAAATAAAAAAAATTGGTTTTCTTATATATATATTTTTTTTCTTTCTAAATATCTTTAAAATTTATATACGTTTTTATACACATTCTTATACACGTTTTAATATACACATTTTTATACACACATTTTATTACACGTTTTTTATACACACATTTTTATATGCATGTTTTTTACAAACTTTTTTACACATATTTTTACACACACGTTTTTATACACATGTTTTTATACACACATTTTTATACACGTTTTTATACACATTTTTATACACATATTTTTATACACATTTTTATACACACGTTTTAATACACACATTATATACACGTTTTATACATATTTTTATAAACACATTTATATACATATTTTTATACACGTTTTTATACACACATTTTTATACAATTTCAATTTAAGGAAATCAACTTATTTACTAGAGAGAACTCGATTTGAATCTTTCATTTATATACACGTTTTTATACACATATTTTTATACACACACTTTATACATGTTTTTATAGACACGTGTTTATACACACACTTGTATGCATGTTTTTATATATGAGTATAAAAATATGTGTATAAAAACATGTGTATAAAAATATGCATATAAATGTGTGTATAAAAACATGTGTATAAAAGCATGTGCATAAAAACATGTATATAAAAGACATGTGTGTAAAAATATGTGTATAAATGTGTGTATAAAAATATATATAAAAACGTGTGTATGAAAACATGTATAAAAACGTGTGTATAAAACATGTATATAAAAATGTGTGTATTAAAATGTGTGTATAAAAATGTGTGTATGAAAACTTGTAAAAAAAATGTGTGAAGTCTTTGTCTTGTCATGACTGGAGCTGAGGGATTGCCAATAATATTTACTAAAGGGTGGTTTTTTGTCCAATAGTGTGTCGAAGTGTGATATTGGTAGAACGTATACATATTAGATGGATCCAAATTGCCAGAAGAAAACTCTTCTATATCTGGAATAGTTGGAGCCGGTGCAAATGGATTGAAAAAGGCATTTCCGTCATAGTATGCGGGTGCGGGTACTTGTTGATTTTGTTAATCATCAGATGTGTAATCATTGTTGTTGGAAGCAGTGTGTTTTGCTGTTGTCGGGAGAGTCTACTTGAGGTGCATTTGTGGCAACAGTTGTTGTTGTTGGTTCAGGTGTATTAGGTATTGGTATATTATCCGGTTGTGCAACGGAAACATTTGATACATCTAAAGCAAGACTTTCGAGAGTCTCGTTAAACAGAAGAGCAAATAGGGTTTCCAATTGTTGACGAGTGAATTCAAATGGTGAAACAGCTGATTGATTTGGAAAGTTTAAATGGTTAGTTGTGTGTCCTAAGTTGTTTTACTCATAAGCCATTGCGGTGATCTCATCGAAATTAACATGGACGGTTTCATGATTTGTTTAGTACGACGGTTCCAAATTCTAAATCCTTTAGAGTTTTCACAATATCCAATGAACATACCAATGTCAGCTTTTGGATTTAGTTTTCCAAGGCCGTCAAGATCATTATTCGGATAACATAGTGCACCGAAGAAATGAAAGTACATTATATCTGGTTTGCATTTGTGAACAATCTAATAATGGGTTTGTTTGTGGCGTTGTTAATGAGTGAACGATTTTGTGTAAAACATGCAGTTGAAATAGCTTCAGCCCATAGGTAATCTGGTAATTGAGAGAAAATCAACATCGTTCTAGCAGCCTCCACTAACATCCAATTACGTCTTTCAATGACACCATTTTGTTCTGGAGTGCAGGAAATTGATGTTTGATGCGTGATTCCTACTTTCTTAAAGTATGGACGAAATGTTTGATTCTTGAATTCAGTCCCATTGTCTGTTCATACTATGTTCTTAAGCTGAACCTGAATCTTTGTGAGAAAGGTGATGATCATTGCTGGAGCTTGATCATTACTTCGAAGAAAGTAAACCCAAGTCCATCTTGATTAGTCATTAACAATTACCAAGATGTAGCGTTTGTCATTCATACTTTCCACTCTCATTGGGCCACACAAATCCATATGAAGAAGTTGAAGCACATGAGTTGAACTAAATTCCTATTTTGCCTGAAATCTTGCTCTTTGGCCTTTTCCTTGTTCACTTGCCGAACATAGATGATCCTAGAAGTACTTGAATCTGGGAAGACCATGAACTAACTTAGTCGTGCGAGTTTAGTCATGGTTTGAAGTTCAAGTGAGAAAATCGTTTGTGTCATAACCATGATTTAGTCGAGGTTGCTTTGGAAAGTAGAAAAATTGGTGAGGATGCAATCATATCTGACATGGGAATTGTGTAAAGGTTGGTGCCACGATTTCCAGTTAGTAGATCATGTCCTTCCAAATCACGCACGAAATATGTTTTTGATCGAAAGGCAACTTCTAAATCATGTCCTTCCAAATCACGTACAAAGATTGTGTCCAAGACCTTCGATGTAGTAAACATGACTGATTTCGATGTTGCCATTTACATAATCTCCATAGCCCATGATAGCAGCAAAATGATCTTTCTCGAATCTAACAGTGCTGATGAACTTTGAGACAAAGTTTACAAACAGATTGAGATTGCCTGTCATATGTCGAGTGCAGGCGCTACCAACAATCCATAGAATGATTTGTACCACCTGCACCACATGAAGACGACAAAGGTGGAGGTGGAACCCAAAGAGTTAGTGGGTTCTGTTAGGTTAGAGGCACACATTTAAGCAATTTTTGGTAACCACTTAAAGCTAGGCAAGGTTGCAAAAATCGAGAATCGGTAATCGGGCAGTCGACCACCTTGTAGCTTGTAATCGGTCTAGGCGGGATTAATCGGTGATTAATCGAATTGGCATTGCTGACAAATTTTAGTTATTTTCGGCATGTTTTGTGTATTTTTGTTGAGTTTTAGGTATTTCCGACAAGATATTTTCTAAAAAACAACTTGTAATAGACTTAAACAGTTACTATAAGTGATCAAAATAAGTTTACAGTGAGTTTTGGGTACTTCCGGCAAGATTTATAGGTTTCCGGAAAGTTTGACCACCATTGACTATCGTTGATCACCGTTGACTGATGCGTAGGGATTGCACCAGGCTTTACCTCTCGAGGGATCTCGAGAAGCTTACAACCCCCACCAGGCAGTGCACCTGATCGATGTAGTATAGTATAATGACAAGTACCGGGGGATTGATCGTTCAGCTAGGAATAGTGTCGCTAGGATTCGAAAACCTAAAGACTAGGTCTAGAGATGAGGGATGATTCTTTTTGTACTTTTATATTTTTTAGAAAGCAAGTAAAATCTAGGGTTTGAAGGAGTTTGGCGGAATTAGTTGCTAGTCAACTAACCCAATACTAAAGATGCAATCAAAATAAAATACTAGAAATGAAATTAAACTAAATTATACTAAAGTTGTGTGCAATATGTGGGAAAATTGTGTTTACTTAGATTTCACTACTCCCTAGATATCTTTTACACGTTAATTACTTGTTATAGTTGCGTGGATGACGGATTGTATTCCTTAATACCATTCATGGGGTGGCGTACTTACTTCCCCAATCCTATGAACGCCTACTTCACTCCTATGTCGAGCCGGTTAAGAAGCTCCTAACATGGGATCACTAGAATTTGCTCATGCATTAAATACAACCAATAAAACCTAGTACACATCGATTCATGTTTCCTAAGACGTTCAAGCATGTTACACAATGAAGATCTGCCAGTTTTCTTAAGCCTAACATTGAAATCATTCATCCAATACAACCATAAACAAGTAATCAACACATAATTAACATCTAGGTTTCATTAGATCCAAGCAAACACAAGATAGATCTAGCCTAGCATGTTGAAATCAAGACAAGCACAAGATATAGTCAACCAACACATAGACATATTGATTGAATTAAGAGAAGACTTATCTCAATAGAATATGAAAGGATTCAAGGGGTGAAAACCCTTGAAAGTACTGTAAAATATGACTTAGGGTTTACAAAGTTCAGCCTTAGTTTCTCCATACAAGTTCCTCCTCTAATGAATGAAAAATAGAAAACTATATATAGAGTTTGATAGGTGACGGCGTCAAGAACAAAAGTCTGACGTCGTCATCTCGCCGCCAAATAGTTCCTCAGACTGCCTAGATCTGGGTCTGACGCCGTCATGTATTCACCTTATGCAGGTCGTCACCAATTTAACTCTTGACGCCCTTGTTGTGACGCCGTCAGGTTTGCACTGGGTCGTCCTGGAATTTACTCTTGACGCCGTCAGGATCTTCCTCTTGACGCCGTCAGGTACTGTTCTCAGCATGGAAAATTAAGACTTTGCCGTTTTCTTCACTTTTATGCTCCAAAAACGTCCGAATTGCTTCCTTTTCCAGAATTGACTCCCAAAGTACCTAAACTCACAAAAGGAACAATTTAGGGTAATATTTGATCAAATGAATTCAATTCCGAGCTTAAATGACCCCCTAAAAGTGGTTCATTTTTCGCCTCATCATATACCCTTACACTTGAGATTTGCTTGTCCTCAAGCAAATGCGCTTTTATTCTAGTCAAAATACAAGTTAGGGGTCATTTAACACTAATATAAAAGTAATTACAACAAATAATCGTTCCACTAAAGACCAAAGACAAGCACGGAGGTCATATACTAGCACCTCACAAATAGTGTTTAGATACTCACATCTCTCGGGTGTAATAAGGTAATATCACAATATGGAAATGGAAAACATCTCTCACTACCTGTCATAGCAAAATAGATTACCATAGGCTTGGGAAAGGATCAAACCTCCACCACATGGCGTAAGCACCTAGGATAAACTATCAAAGAGGTCTTTTAAAAGGGTTGTAACGTTAGGTGTAGGGATATGGAATACACGGTTTTGTTGGATATATGCAGTCTTTTGCTGGTGGCGAGTTAACAATCTTGGTTAATTACATGTACAATATGGCGTTGCTAAGCCAAGACTAGACTCGACTTAAGCTAATAAATGAAAAATAACAAAAACATAAAATGAACATAGAATGAAATGGGATGGTAGTCCGTACGTTTTTCTCTTTTCTTTTTTCTATTTTTTTTTTCTTTTTCTTGATTTTTTCGATTTTTTTTTTTTTTTTTTTTTTTTTTTTTTTTTTTTTTTTTTTTGCATACACTCTTACCCTACCATCCAAAATAATACATCATAGGGAATGAAAATTCCCCTTACACTTGAATTTTTACATACTTTACAATAAACTAATCTAATGACTTGAATTAAGATGATCAAAACACTTGGAGTACTTTTAAGATTAACGCACATACGGAGGTAATAATATTATGTTCTTCCCCATTACTCCATAAATAAGTACTTTACCCATGAGTCCCAATCGTCCCAAAACAATATGTACAAGGATATGACTCGACTTAGCAACCATGTAATCAATTAGATAATTAACTTAGTGTTTAACATATAACAATAATGCACTAAAAATGAGTGCATACACGGAAGGCTAAGGCGATTTTGGTGTACATTTAAGTGGGGTGTAACAAATTCTTCCTTTAAGTAAAATGCTTAAAGTTAGAAATGAAAAGATAGGCTCGGAGGGGTGTTCTAGGGGTTTCGTGTACTAAAAATGAGTACAACGCTAAGGGTGTAGGAAAAATTAGTTGACTTAACTAGCCAAGTAATATGACTTAAATGGTCAAGTAATTATGATACGGGTTTAACACAAGGGTGATCCTAATGCCTCTTATCATGTAGTAAATCCTACTACACGAATGTAGTCTCACTAGCGGTCTCGGGATGCATCACTAACGTAAGTTCTAGAATCTAAATGCTACCGGTACACTCATAAGCACTAATAGTAAATGCTTTTCCTATCAAATCTAAAGGCGAACCTCACATATTTGGGAGGAAAATTTTTCTGAATGGTACGGTTTTGTGCTAGTCATACAATCTCCTATCCATGAGACGCTTCCTATGGCTAAAGTTTCACTCCTAAATGTTGTAAAAAATTTTAAATTTGGCGCTTAAATTACACTAACAAGTATTTCTCATTGTTTTATTACACATCTACTATTAAACAAACAAACTCAAGCGAAAGTGTATCTGTAAGGTATCATCATTTTACCCTCCCCTTACACTTAGGATGAACGTTGTCCCCAATGTTCAAGTAAAGAATGTAAAAGTGAAATAAGTAAAACAAATGAAATCAAATACTCCCCTGATTCGCTCGGTATGGATAATAAGGTGGCCAGGTTAGATCTTCCTCCAAGAAAATGAACAATTAAAGCTTCCCTTCAAGAATAATAATCATCTTCTTGTCATACATAACCTGTAAAACCTGAGAAAATAGACAAGGAAACCTCGCATAAAATCGGCGGCAATCTACATATGCTAATAAATCCTAGAAAACAAAATAAGATATAATGCTTGTGGAATGATGTTTGCAGATTTCCTGGAGATTATAAAAATAAATTCAACAAAAACTTTGAGACTCCGTTAGAAAAACAAAACTAGTCAAATTTCCAGATTTTTACACGTGACGCTGTCAAGAGTAAACTCGTGACGCCGTCAGAAGTGACCTGCATAAATTCTTATGTTAAGTTTCCGGAAAATTTCTGGAAAAACTTAGTCCTACTTCCTGGAAAATCCTGCAAAACTTCATTATGACTCGATACAAGCATTTGACTCTAACAAATACGAATATACATGTTCACTTAATACTGTAGAGAATCATGATCGGTTTTGTTCTTAAAAACATATTTAGGGTTTCCCCTTACACTTATCTTTTGCAAAAATACCTTTGGGTGAAGTTAAGACTAGGCCAAACAACAAAGTAAAGTATTTTCACTATTTTAGTTTTGAAACATGATCTACCAACAATAAAAATAAAGCATGCATACGGAAGCAAATAACAAACAAACAAAATAAAAATCACACAAAACATGGGTTGCCTCCCAAGAAGCGCTTTTCTTTATTTATGAGTCTTGTAGCTAGACTCAAGGTCATGGTTACGTTTTTCTTTCCCACTTTTGTGCCGACTCAAAACAGCTAACCCAATTCTCATCACGCTTGTATTTCGAGCCTAGATTCATGCAACCCAAATAGTATGTTCGCCTCCTCTCATAATAGGCGTCATTAGTAATTCCATCTTCCTTAACCTCATAGGGTCGAATCTCATCAATTTGTAGATTCTTGATGCCCTTTAATTCTTCCTTCATGTAAGGCATCATAAAAGTAATCTTCTCTATCCCATCAGTAAACTGAACTATCCCTTTCTCATGATCATAATACATCTTAGTCTTCTCAACAAAAGGTCGTCCTAGAACCATCTCTCCTAGGTGTGGATCTATAATGCCTCTAACATCTTCTAGGATTACAAAGTCGCATTGATAAGTAAAATTTCCTATAAAGACGTGTACCCCTTTAACTCTCCTAACAAAATTACATAACCTATTAGAGTTGTAAGGGTCTTTTCTAGGGCTTAACCTTTCGTTCATTATCCAGTTGTAATAGAGCCTAGACATAATATTCATGGGTGCTTTTAAGTCAATGTATGTATGCTCTCTAGACATGTACCCAATCATGCAAGGGATTTTTATGTTCCTGAAGTTATGTCTCCTAATCCATGGTGTCTTTCTATATTTTAAGGGGCAAGGGTGTTGTAAAAGGAACCTATGGTAACTCAATTCATCTGGGGTTGGAGCGAAGTCTGTAAACTCAATTTTCATTTGGAGAGGCTTAATGAATTCCTTAAATGTATTAACTTCTCTCTTTCTTCTTTTATGCACTACAAGCCTCTTGCTAACTTCTAAACGGTGACTCTCTAAATCTATAAAGACCAACTAGTACAAACAAAAACACGAAGAAATAAGATAGACTAAAGAGAACCTAAAAATAAAAATAAAATCTTACTTGAAAGGAATCTAGCAAGTAGACCTAATAAAAAGAGATTCTAACCTAGACAATAACTATTCCCCGGGCTGCGGCGCCAAAAACTTGATGTGTAGGGATTGCACCAGGCTTTACCTCTCGAGGGATCTCGAGAAGCTTACAACCCCCACCAGGCAGTGT
Organism: Artemisia argyi; assembly: GCA_030686995.1. Classification (NCBI taxonomy): domain Eukaryota; kingdom Viridiplantae; phylum Streptophyta; class Magnoliopsida; order Asterales; family Asteraceae; genus Artemisia; species Artemisia argyi. The sequence goes on along the minus strand of CM060704.1, from coordinate 68,649,190 downwards.
ACCTGATCAATGTAGTATAGTATAATGACAAGTACCGGGGGATTGATCGTTCAGCTAGGAATAGTGTCGCTAGGATTAGAAAACCTAAAGACTAGGTCTAGAGATGAGGGATGATTCTTTTTGTACTTTTATATTTTTTAGAAAGCAAGTAAAATCTCGGGTTTGAAGGAGTTTGGCGGAATTAGTTGCTAGTCAACTAACCCAATACTAAAGATGCAATCAAAATAAAATACTAGAAATGAAATTAAACTAAATTATACTAAAGTTGTGAGCAATATGTGGGAAAATTGTGTTTACTTAGATTTCACTACTCCATAGATATCTTTTACATGTTAATTACTTGTTATAGTTGCGTGGATGACGGATTGTATTCCTTAATACCATTCATGGGGTGGCGTACTTACTTCCCCAATCCTATGAACGCCTATTTCACTCCTATGTCGAGCCGGCTAAGAAGCTCCTAACATGGGATCACTAGAGTTTGCTCATGCATTAAATACAACCAATAAAACCTAGTACACATCGATTCATGTTTCCTAAGACGTTCAAGCATGTTACACAATGGAGATCTGCCAGTTTTCTTAAGCCTAACATTGAAATCATTCATCCAATACAACCATAAACAAGTAATCAACACATAATTAACATCTAGGTTTCATTAGATCCAAGCAAACACAAGATAGATCTAGCCTAGCATGTTGAAATCAAGACAAGCACAAGATATAGTCAACCAACACATAGACATATTGATTGAATTAAGAGAAGACTTATCTCAATAGAAAATGAAAGGATTCAAGGGGTGAAAACCCTTGAAAGTACTGTAAAATATGACCTAGGGTTTACAAAGTTCGGCCCTAGTTTCTCCACACAAGTTCCTCCTCTAATGAATGAAAAATAGAAAACTGTATATAGAGTTTGATAGGTGACGGTGTCAAGAACAAAAGTCTGACGCCGTCATCTCGCCGCCAAATAGTTCCTCGGACTGCCTAGATCTGGGTCTAACGCCATCATCTATTCACCTTATGCAGGCCGTCACCAATTTAACTCTTGACGCCCTTGTTGTGACGCCGTCAGGTTTGCACTGGGTCGTCATGGAATTTCCTCTTGACGCCGTCAGGTACTGTTCTCAGCATGGAAAATTAAGACTTTGCCGTTTTCTTTACTTTTATGCTCCAAAAACGTCTGAATTGCTTCCTTTTCCAGAATTCACTCCCAAAGTACCTAAAATCACAAAAGGAACGATTTAGGGTAATATTTGATCAAATAAATTCAATTCCGGGCTTAAATGACCCCCTAAAAGTGGTTCATTTTTCGCCTCATCATAGACTACGGTTGACCTGTTTGTTTGACCTAGTTGCATAAATCGGCAAGGTCGGTGGCCTTGTAGCACATAATCGGTGATTAGTCGGTCTTGTACACCTTTTTTTGCAACACTGAAGCTAGGTATATGCTGCAACCATTTTTTGCCATATCCAACTATTATGTGCCTTAGTCTTAGTAAATTCGCTAGGTGATGGCACAGTATTAGGGGTTGTATTCACGACTATGGGATCAGGTAATGCAATGTCAGAAACTCTATTTGGTGTATTTCCTAAAGTAGACTTAGCAACGAAAGTGGGCCTAGAAAGTTTGCCAGTTATAGGTTTCCTAGAACGAGATAAGGTAGTATTCGCAACACATTTGGTGTGATCACCATACATCTTACTTTGCGACAAAACATACAAGATGCATTAACATTTGAAACATTCAAAGTTTTAACATTCGTTACACTAATAATACAATTACAATTTGCCAAATTAGAATCTAAATCAGATGCAACATGAGTTTGATTCGAATTCCTAAGTTGAACTTCTACTTCTAGGGCTTGAAGTGGTCTTCTCCTACATCGCAAGATCCGAGTGTTTGTTTTTTCTCTTTTGCTCTGTGACCTTCTAACGTTAGTAGAGGCACCTATTCTTGTGGAAGTTGAACGAGTCAAATTAGTATCCTGAGTTTTTTCGAAATTATTCTGCCTAGGTGATGCTTCTAAGTTATACATTCCAGGGGCAATCACATTTGCATTAACGAACTTTCCTTTTTTAATTTTGTTCAATTTTTCTTTAAAATCAACGATGAGATGTTGTTGATCTTGAATTTTAGCGTTTAATTTACTATTTTCATAACACTTGTCGTTGTACTTTTCAACAAAAACATTGATTTCTTTTGAGTGAAAATTACACGTCTTTTCGAGAGAATCGTAAATGGTTTTGTATTCTTGCTTTAAATGCTCAATCTCTTGTTCATATTTGAAAATTTGACATTTAAGAGACACATTTTCTTCGTCAAGAGTTTCAAGTTTGGGTGCAAAATCATTTTCAAAAGAATGTTATTCTTGTTGATTTTGTAAAGCTAACTTAGAATTAATTATCTGAGTTTGACACCGTTGAAGTCTCCGTTTAAGTTCAGAAATCTCATTTGACAGTTTTGATTGAACGTCATTATTTTGAATGAACATTCTCTCATTTTCCTCGTTTAATTTCTCAATCTCTTTTCTCAACATCTCATTTTCCTTTTCTAATATCACAGAATTGGATTCTATATTTAACACAATATCACATGAAGAATACACAAAGTATAACACAACAGATACAATATCAGAACAAAGAGTATCTTCCAAGAGTCGATTGACATAATTTCGTAAATGCTTGTTTTTACATTTTTTGTTTGAAACTGAATTTCCGACTGCATTAAAAGCTTCAATCATGGAGGTCACTTCTTGTTTAAGTTCCCATTCCCAATCAGTTGCACAAAGACAAAATGTTCGACATGAGGTAAAATTTGAGTTTTGAACATTTGTCGTTGCTCTCTTGCGTAAGCAGACTGAAAACTTGACACACTTAACTCAGAGTTACTTGCAATTGCTTTTTCTAAAAGTGTGATATCTTCCATTAACGTATCAAAATACCTTAGTACTAGATAACGTTTAGGAGTTTTGGTTATTTGTAAAGAGTTGCTTTCGCAAGAGAATGGTAAAGGACCATTTATTTGTGCAACGGTGTGAACGGAATCTTTCACAAAAGTTGACTCATTAATTTCAGAAATACAACAATATTGTCCTGATTTTGTTTGTTGAGAACCACAATGTGTGTAAAGAGCATTTTGTTTTGTGTAATCATATAGTTTAATACCATTTCGATGTAGTTTTGAACGACTCTCTTCTTCGTGTGCCCATTATTCCTCACAATCATAAACAATAAGATGCATGTCAGGATCAAAAAGGCATGCGATTCTATATAACTTTGGGGTTTTCTTGAGAGCCGTGTGTTGAAAACGGGGATGGTTATATTCTAAAGCAAAAATTTTAGTGTCATCAGAACTTGGTCGAAGAGTCGTCATTTCAATTTGGGTAACTGACTGACCAATCTTATATACGATTGTTCCAAAATCTTTTAGTCTATTTTCCAAATGAATGATTTCAGAAATGTGGTTATCATTAAGTTTCCTGGTTTCCATTTTGAATTGTGAAAAAGTTGTTTGACATTTTGAAAACTCTGATTCGCTTTTTGAAAGTTCAACGTTAAGTTTTTCAACTTTTTGTCTGAGTTTAGATTTTTCATTCTCAACTTTTGAAACCAATTAATTGTTTGAAACAATGATTGCCCACATTTGATGGTTTAAGTCTTGTTCTCTTAAGTATGACTTTTGAAACGCAGCTTCAAAACTTTCTTCGTGTTTAGTTTGTGTTTCAAAATTAGCGATACATTTTCTACAGCTCTTAAGTTCAGCAGTTAATGAGGTAATCTCAGATTTTAGGTTTTGATTTATTTCATTGCATTTAGCAGCTTGAGCTTGCGTGGTTTGCACTAGATTATTAATGAAATGTGAATTTGGACCATTCAAAGCTTCAGTAGGTTCAACATGAATCATTATTTTCGTCGTCACTTAGGTCATCAAATGTAACCACAGGATTAATTTGATCATCTTCATGAAGATTTGATAATGAATTAGGTTAAACAGATTGCTGCTTGCCATGTGCAGATAGAGATACAAGATCGTTTATGAGGCATATGTTAGGATTAGGTACCTGAGATGGACCATTTGTGTCATAGACCGGTCCATTCTCTGTTTCACTGATGTGGTGTTCCCGCACATTGGCCATCAAAACAACTACTGCATTAGCTTGCAAGTCTTCATATTCATCATCTGATAGAGTGTTTTCCATGAAGCCTTGCTGAGTGTTGTTGAGATTCCCTCCTGCTTCATCCTTGTATGCCAAAAGCATGACTTATTTGTAGTAGTCTCCTCCCCTGGTTCTTGGTTCAGGACGAGCATTGGCTAGATGTCCTTGCTTCTTGCAGTTATAGCAATGAAGAGTAGTACCCGTAGTCTTTGAGTTCCCTGTATCCATAGTTTCAACTTTCCTTTTAGAATTCCTTGCATTAGTCACAATCCCTGAAGTTGCTCGACCATTTCCTGAATTTCCTCTATAACCACTAGTTATCATGTGACAACCACTAGTTCTGTTGTATATTTCGACTCTACCACTAGGGGTGTAAATGAGTCGAGCTCGAGCTCGAGCTACTCGAGTACACTTTCGAGTCGAGTTCGAGCTCAAATATACTCAGCTCGTGAGGCTCGCGAGCCCTTATCGAGCTTCAATGATATTACACTTTTACCCTTTTGTATACATGTATTTACGTAATTGTCATAAAATCGAGTTGAGTCGAGCTTATTTTTCATCGAGTTCAAGATTTAAATGTGGCAACAATCGAGCTCGAGTCGAGTTTCGAGCTCGAGTTTGAGATGAAGAGCCGAGATCGAGCTTGAAATCCAAAGCTCGAACGAGCTTGAGTCCAGTTTCGAGCTTGAGATTTACTAATCGAGTCAAGCTCGAGCTTGGAAATACTCGGCTCGACTCGGCTCGTTTACACCCCTATCTACCACCTTGTACAACTTCTTGATTCATTGGATTAGATGAGGTTCAAAGACGATTGTTTGACCGAATAGAGAATTTGGAGAAAGCCTTTGCTAACAATGACATTCCTTGATTCAAGCTATCAAATGCATCATCTGGTTCATCATTTGCCTGTACATAGTACATGTTGTCAGAGTGGTCATACGAAACAAGTTGATGACTAGGTGTTAGTGGAGCATAAGCAAAGTTGCATTGTTGTAATCAAAAGCATTGTTTGACTTGGAATAAGGAGCAGGGTATGCATGTGACATGAGTGCCAGCGGATCAGTAATGGGTAGTGGTGGGAAACCATGTGTTCACGTGCAGCTTTGTCTCTCATAACCTCAGTCTGATGATGTTTCAGATAATCATAGAGCAATCCATACTTCACACCATGAAGATCCTTGACTTGTCTAACAAAAGTCACATATTTGTGCCAAGCGGGACCCAAGAAATTCAGAAACTTTATGTTGATTGCAATAGTAGGCAGATGAATCATGTTTCTTTCCAAATCATTGACAACGTTTGTGAAGCGATGATAGTATGATTCGAGTGATTCCTCATGTTCAATGGTGAATACATCAAAGTTATGATACATTTTTGACTCCATGTCAACTTTGTTAAGTTCAGTGCCTTCCATCGAGAGATGCACATGTTCCCACATGGCTCTAGCCGTTGCCTGAGAATCAACACTTCGGTAGATTGAGTTTGGGATTCCCAGAAGAATCTAATGCATAGCAATTTCATCTGCTTCAAGGCGAAGTAGTTGATTTGGAGTTAACTGGCTTATTGGAATGACAATAACAGTTTCTGGTCTTGGGGGAACAGTTGTGAGATCTCTTAGAACAGTTTTAGTTGGCATCTGAAAGGGTCCTTCAAGCATCACTTGCTTAAGATACTTTCCATGTGGTTTCTTTAGTTCCATGTACCTTAGAAATCTTCTTGTCCATTGCACATAGTTTCCTGGTGTAAGCATTGAAGGTCGAGTATCTGAACCGGCTTCATGAATAGATTATTGACTAGAGACTGCTTTACACATTTGAGCAAACCAATGTTGTTGTTGTGGAAATTGTTGTGTCGGAAATGGTTGCTGACGAGGTTGTTGTGTGAGGTATTGTTGTTGTGGAGGATATTGAGGAGGGTATTGTTGTTGTTGTTATTGATGAGGGTAATAAGGGTAATAAAGGATACGGTGGTTGAGACATGATTGATTGATTGTTGTTAATGAATGTTATGGATCTTTAAAGATAATGAAGGTTGGTGTTGTTTAGGGATAGGGAGATTAGATGTTTGGGTAAAATTCCTAAGTTGGAGAACTAATAATTCTTTACTTGGAGAATCGAAAAGTCCTTACTCGGAGAGACAATGAGAACCTTACTCGAAGAATGACAGATTCCTTACTCGGAGAATGTAGAGAAAAATCCTTACTCGGAGAATGAAAGTTAAGGAAGTATATATCCCTTTAGTTGGAAGGATTATATAAGAGAAATTCTGATTTCCTAACTCGGAATGTGAGCTCAGAATTTAATTTCCTTCTTACTCGGAGAACCTTACTCGGAGAACTATCCTTACACGGAGAACTGTAGTGCTAAGTAGGAGAAATTAATCCTCACTAGGAGAAATTTATCCTTAGTCGGAGAAATTCAAGTGCTAAGTAGTAAAACACCACAAAACACGTTTTTTAATCAAAGTTTTTATTATTATTATTATTATTATTATTATTATTATTATTATTATTTTTTTTTTTTTTTTTTTTTTTTTTTTTTTTTTTTTTTTTTTTTTTTTTTACCAAATCTAACCTAAAACAACCTAAACAAATATAAAGTAACAAACTTTAAAGGTTTTAATCCGTATTTATGATTTCCGAAATTCCGTACTCGGAGAAAGCAAAACCTTTAAAATAACGATTTGAAAATTTAATAAAACACAACCTAAGCTATCCTTGGTGGTTGATACCACTTGTTAGGTCACCATTCTATAACATAACAACATAAACCTTAGAGAGAGAAAGTGAGAGAGAGAGAGAGAGAGAGAGAGAGAGAGAGAGAGAGAGAGAGAGAGAGAGGAAGGAACTTACGAAAAGGATAAGTAAAATGTATTTCTCAAAGAACCAACACCCTCTTCCTTCAAGGGAGGGGATATTTATAGTGTTTACATAAAAGGGGCCATTGCCCTAGCTTAAAGAAGCTTCCATCACGACCCATGGGCTTACTACATGAGCCAGATAAATAATAACAAATAATTATAAACCAAATATACTTTAACGACCTATTACAAATATAACGACCGACACTTCATAATTATAACGTGTTCCTAATAATGTATTTATCCAATCTCTCCAATGATCATTAGAAACAAATAAAGGAAAAGAAATGTTAAACCACACACGAACAAATCCCCATATATCCATAGCAATAGTGCACTAAAAAAATGATGACTGGACTTGACGTTACCGTTGCACGATCGGCAAGATATCCTTGAAACTTCAATACCTAGAGAAGAAAGGTTTAAATGGTGAGGAAGCCAATCTAACTTTAGACTAGAGGGAGTGGATGGTGATACCTCACTCGTGAAGACCCAACTCATGCGTCACCCCAATCGGGAAGACCCAACCCGCTCGTGATAAGGCAAGAAAAAGGGAGATGGAGGTGGGCCGGTCACCTCTTATCATTTGTGCCTTTCCTATTTGTTTTATTATTTTTTATTTAGTTTATGAATGTGTGTGGGGTATTTAGTGAGGTATATATGTATACAGTGAGTATTTTAATGAAATATGAGGGTAGTGGTGACGCTGATGTAAAAGATGAATGAGTGTGACCACTCCCACTGATTTTAATCGCCATGTAAAAATGTAAACTTTACGAGGAAGAATTTTGTCTACTTGTCACATTTCGTATCACATATGTACTTCATAAAATTTTTCATTATATGAACATATTTTTGTTGTACAAATCTTTTTTAAAGCTTTAAAAATTTATCACGTAACTCAAATGAATCAAAATAAAATATGAAGAGGTTGATAATATTAAACATTTTCATTTCACTGAAACATAAGATAAATATTTGATAAAAATACACCGTTGGTCCCTGAACTTTTCCAAAAACATCGCATGGCCCCAAAATTGGGAAAAACGTCACTATGAGTCCAAAACCCAACTTTTTGAGGCCGATTGCGTCCCTTGACCATTTTGTTCTCGGTCAACGCACATTTTCAGTTATATATTCAAGGGTATAATAGTCCATTCACGTTTATGACTACACCTTAGTACATTAGTTAACCCAACAGTAGATTACTTTTGGCGCGTTTGGTCCTTTTTACCGCCTAAAGTATTGGGAACCATTTATCTACCTCTGCAACCTATTAATGCCTCTCGATTGTATACCAAAGAACACACAAAAAACATAAATCCCTTTCAAAGAAAACTTCAAACAATGGCAGCAAATGGACACTTTCAAAATGATGCTGAAGAGTACGAGTTCATCTTAAACAACTATTTGTTGTTTGACGCAGTGTTTGATGCATTCGGGGATGAACTCATCGAAGAATATGGGTCATATAGGCTGGTGAACACGTGGATGAGGACAAAAATACTGAACTGGGTGCGTACAAAGGACTTTTACTAGGAGGAGGTTTTGGGACTGAATAAGGTAGAGGAGGAAGAAGAAGATGAAGAGGAGGAGGAGAGGACCAAGAGGAGGTGGTGCAGTAGAAAAATGTGGTGGATCTGCAGCAAAATGTGGTGGAGCAGCAAGTGGGTAATGATATCGGGTTGCAAGATGTTTATGCTTTGGGAATAAGGAGTAGCGATATTGAAATTGTCTTTCAATAACTCATAGAAGGAAAGGAGGGTAAGGAAGGAAAGCAGTGAAGAGAGCTCTGGTTCGAACCAGTTGGTGTGAAATGGAAAGAAGTAGTTTATGAGTATGGTGTTTGTATGTTTTTAGTATGTTTTATAATCATATGTATTGATTGGTTGTAACCTTTTAACATATCATTTGATGTTTAATTAATTGTTTATGGTTGCTTGTGAATGTTTGATTTAAGGAAGTCTTATGAATGGTTGTAGCTTTTAAAACATATCAATGAAAAATTTGATGCTTAATTAATTGTTTATGGTTGCTTGTGAATGTTTGATTTAAGGAAGTCAACAAACAAAAAAATGCATAAGGGTAAGTGGTGAAAAGAATACTAAGGGTTTATGAGGAAAGAGGAATTACTATATGTGTTTCCCTTGATGTTAAAGGGGTGTTTGGTTTCTTGGATAACAATAGTCTTTTTTTAAAACTACAAAATGGCGGGAAAGTAAAAGTGACTAATCTATCTACTTTACAAGTTGCTAGAGTATATACACTACATATGTGAACATTTATAGAGACTTCTAGACATCTTGGCCATCGTATTGTGTGGAGATCTTTGTTGTCTTGAGCATGCACATTCTTTAGGAACCTATTATACGGAGTGTTTGGCATTGTGGTTAACAGCTGATGCAGAATGTTTGGAATTGCCATTTGAAGCTGTCTATGATATGGTTGTATTAACATTAAGCGTGTTTAACTATGTGTATGGTTGTATTAACATTAATGCGTGTTTTAATGTGTGTATGCTATGTTTATTAATTGTGTATTAACATTAACTATGTTTATTAAATATATAGACTTGAATTGGTTATTGTTTTTGAAAATTGAAACAATCACCCTTCCAACTTCCAACTATAATTTCGCACACACTATATTAATCACTTCTTATTCATGAGTTTAGCATCCAAAAAAAGCACAAACACAAATAAATTTGAAATGGCAGAATCATCTCAAGCAGCTATTGCTAAGAATGTTGTTCCGTCAACAAAGAGATCAAGAAATCAGAAGCAAATGAAAGAAAAAAAAAAAGGAAGAAGATGCAGATCCCACAGCTTGGTATTTACAAGCAAAAGCTAAGGCTGTGGTAAAGAAAAGGAAACAGTGGGAAGCAAATGAACAACGCTGCATGAAAGAAAGACCAAGGAATGCAGTCTACAGGCGTAAACTTGCTTAAATAAGAAGAAAATACAAAGATCTTTAACAAGTGGACCTCGAGTATGACAATTTACAAGTGGACCTCGAGGAGAACTTGAAAACAATCGACTACGACACTTTACATCTGGCATCTGATCCAGAATCATCCCCTAATTTTGGTTGTTAGATAGTTTGTTAATGTATTTTCACTTTATGTTTATGAAATTTTATGTAGTAATGCAACAAATTTAATTACAAAGAGTTTTGATTATTTATTTATTTATTGTTGCAAAAGGTAAATCTTATATATTACTTCCAAAGTGTTCATTATAAATAAACTACTATAGTAGGGTACCCGCGCGTTGCAGCGGCAGGTACTCTAAAATAAATATTAAGGACACCAGATATCTAGTGGCGTGTCTGCATGTCCGTCACAGACAAATAATCAGTATATCAAATGCTTAACGATATTTTATAAAGTGCAATAATTGAATAACATACATTTATTGATGAGACTACAAATTCATATGATAAAGTCTTTTACAATATATGTATATACACAATACAAAAAATCCTACACACATTTATATTTTACTCTACACGCAAAACTTCTCGGTACACAACGTTTGACATGTACACACCATCTTGATCAAATTTTTTTAGAAGCTTAACGTTTTAGAAGCATAATTAGATTGTATATTGTGGTTAAATAGTTGTATATTTTGGTGAAATGAGTGTTTTTAATAGTGTATTAATTGTATGGGTTAAATAGTGTTTATTTTAGCTTTATTTGTGCTTTAAATACTTGTAAATTATGCTTATTTACTTGTATTTACTTAAAAATCTATTTTTGGTAATCTTAAAAAATTAATATGAGAGAGGGTCAAAGATGTATTATAAGTAGTATAGATATTTGATACAACTATTAATATCAACAAGTGCAAATACAAAACAATACTTGCTAGACTATCTAATATCTGACAATAAAGAGAAGATTATCTTTGATAGACTTTGTCCAATATTTGATGTAGCAATCTCAACATTTTTGGTTTCTTTGGATTTGGCCATTTTGACTTTCACAAGTCAACATACACTCAAAAAAAAAAAAAAAAAAAAAAAAAAAAAAATGAATGTAACCAAGTTTATTTTACAAAAAGGACCATGAAATCCAATGTCAGGGACTCAAGGTGGGTGGTTTTATTGGTTCGCGCGCAAAATTAACTAGCGTATCAGGGAAGATAAGGTCAAGTTGCAAAGTCAAGTTCATGATTCGTCCCTAACGTTAACTGTTGGCTTAACTACTGTGTAAAGGTGTAGTAAAAAACGTGAATGGACTATTATACCCTTGAATATATAACTAAAAACGTGTGTTGACTGAGACCAAGCTGGTCAAGGGACGCAATCGGCCTCAAAAAGTTGGGTTTTGGACTCATGGCGACGTTTTTCCCAAGTTTGGGGCTCTGGCGATGTTTTTGGGAAAGTTCAGGGACCAATGGTGTATTTTTGTCTAAATATTTATTATATATTTACGCTCTGTTCTCAAGTTTTTTCTTATGGGAATAGAAATGATAGGTAAAGAAAAGAAGTGGAAAGAAAAGAAAGTTGCATTTATATTTCATGTTCTCGAGTTGAAAAAAAATAAACGGAAATGAAAGGAAAATAAATAAAGTTGTGTTCTCAAATTGGGAGGAAAAGAAATAAAAAAACAAAAAATTATAGTTATGCTTTTTTAAACATAGAAATACATCTGTAATAAAAGATATATAAAAACAATGAAGGTTATATAACTTATTTTATAAGAAATAGTTTAGGTGTAATATTTGCGCGAAAAATTTTGGTGGAAAAAATCTCTTAATTTTCCTATTTCTCTTCTTTTCTGTTTGATAAAAACTCGAAAACATAATAATTTTTCTATTTCCTTTCACTTTCTTTCTTTTACTTCCAAAAACACGTTAACAAAAGTATACATCGCTTCATCTTTTCTTTAACTTTTTTGTAAGTTGCCATCGTGAATGCAAGAAGGTATCCTAGTTTCAAAAGGGAACCTCATATATATCAATTTTGTTTTGTTTGTATCAGTTGCAACAACAAAAAATTCCAAATGTTGTGAGGTCTTTTTCGTGCATTAGATGAATGCTATACGTCCATAATTTATGGGCGATTGTTAGCCTATTTTTTAAGGTGGGAGAGATTGTTGTTTCAGACAGTGATGAAAATGAGGTTGTGAATATGTTTGATGAGTCCATGAACCTATTTGGTGGTGGTCATGATCGTGAAGATGATTATGATGACTATGCGGATCAGGTCTACGATCTTCTATGAAATTTGGATGCTTTATATGACACGTATGGTATCAAGCTCCATGATCTTCGTAGAAAGTAATTTTGTTTTCATAGAAGTCTAATAGTATCTTTTGAGTAGTTGTTTTTTCTTAAATAGAGAATTGGAAGTATCTTGTTATGTAAGCTTTTCCATCTATGTAATGGAATGAGATATGTGATTCACCCATATCCTTTGTACTTAAACATTTTTTGGAGTAATATATTTACCGGTTCTTTTGACCTTTTACTCAAAAAAAAGTTAAGGGCAATTTTGTGGGCATAGCACAGCGAGTTTGGTTAAATTTGGATGAAAACGACTGAGGAATTAACTTTGCACTAAGGGTGCTTGGTTAACACTCAAATAATTATCATTTTTCTTAAACTTTAAGAAATTCATTAATATGTTGTCATTTCATTTAAGTAATGATACCACATTTGCTATCGTTATCACAACCGCCACAATTACCGTAGTTCCTCGAGCACCAGGTATCAGTTAATTATCACCCAAGTATCATATATGTGTGTCTACGGTCGATATGAGTACTTATAAGTCTTGCTCGTCAATGCCAGTGTTTTTGGTTTCACGGTTGTGGCACCACCATATTCAAATAACAGATTGCTTGTGTCTATTTTACAACTCGATTTCCTCTAACGCGAGGTTAATATAAGTTGTCATATCTAGGCTAGTTGTAGGGTTTATGAAGGAATCTGATTCATCAGTGACAAATTTTAGGCCAAACACCAATTAAGTATCAAGACATGGTAGAATCGAACTCATTGACGATGTTGGGATAATTATGACATGTATAAATTACTTGAACGCAAAATGTAGTCATAAGAAAGTAAACACAACCATTGGATGAATATATGGTTCTTGTATTATTAAAGGAATTGCAAAAAGGAGTTCAATATATGCCACGTATATACCCTTTGTCGTTGTGGCTCTACCATTGTTAAAACATACAATCATTTTAGTTTAATGATCATAATGCATATCCTTTTATAGGAATTATAATGTTTATTATCAGTAATTCATTGCAAAATTATTCGGTTCTTTATATACTTCAGCTTCATTTTAATAATGGCAAACTATCAATAATGGCAAACTATCAATCATTGTAGCCAGTTTAATTCGTAACAATAAATAACGTAACTGCAACATTTCAGGTCGTATAAATTCTAATATTAAATGTGTATGGCAAAAGTATGATATTTCAACATCGAGGGAGCAGTATTTATGAGCAGAATGAGCAAGTATGAGCATCTCCAATTATACTAATAATTTCTCTAAAAAACATACGAATTAGACAATATGCATGTAAAAATCCAATTAACGGGTACATTATATGAAGATGTAAATTTCAAAGGTTGTTCCGAAAAGGCCTTTGGAATCATCGAGTGTGATGGTTAAAAAGTAAAGGAGATGATAAGGGTGCATGCATGCTCGTGACATAGAATTTGGATGTACATGTAGCATTTGAGCCACAAAATTTTAGGTGCATGTAGGGTGTTCATGCATGTTTACTATTTGGTTTTGGATATCCTTTGTACGCAACTTGGATTTTGCATTTGGTTGTTTAGTGATCCAACTATTTTGTTCACGGGTAAAACCTCTTTTTCAAGTTCAAAAGTGTACATGCATTACAACTTTCAATTTATTTATTTATTTATTTATTATTATTATTATTATTATTATTATTATTATTATTATTATTATTATTATTATTATTATTATTATTATTATTATTATTATCGATTAATAGGAGTTTCACGAGTACGTAGGCCGAATTCATAGAGGATGACTTAGTAGGCTTTCGGTAAGAAAAATTCCAAGATTTCCTGACCTAATAGGCATACAAGTTCATGTGTACTCCTACGGTATATTTGCCTTAGAAAAAAGATAGATCGATCGTTCATGCCCAAGGAGATACCTGGACTGACTACATCACGTTAAATCCTTGTGCTAGTGTATATGATTTCACATATGTTTACTCGTTATTAAAAACCGGGTCGCGAAAACCACGTTAAATTTTTGTTTTCTCCTATGTCATCTATTGTTTTCCATCATTATTTGATTTACTTTTCCTAACTAAATCAAATTAATTATCTATACATAATATGTCCACATTTTTTCTTGACACTTATCGCTTACTAACATTTTGAATTATTTTCATATAGGTTTTAGTTTGAGACCAAACTGATTATAGATCAAAACCAACATATATGGTTACAAAATATAACGAATATAAGACTATCTTTATTCACAACCTCATCCAACCCAATCTTTCATTAAAATATTATTTTTCACTCATCCACATATATACAACCAATACATACAACAAATCTCAATTTTTTTACTATTTATCAACAACCCAACCTAACCCAACCTAACTCAAAATGCATAGCCAACCATGTATCATTGTACCAAGAGCTAGCCAACCATATTGTGACATGTGACAGATTGGATGAAGAAATTGAAGGTCACCAAGTGACCAGTTCATGCACTTCTCTTTTTTACTTTGATGTACTTTTGATATAATATTCATTATTTGTGTCCTTTATACCCTCCAACCGATTGGATTGGATCACCAATAAACATAGTCTAACCGACCAAGTGCGATCTTGTGACTCTAGTGGTCCTGGAATCAATTTGAAACCTTTACAAATTGGCTCTTACCTGTGTGCAAGGTAAAAGTTTGCATGAGGTAAAAGTTGACTAGATTGGAAGACTTTATTGATCTAATGAGTACGTGACGACTTTTATATAGCTCATTTTATATAAGTTAATTTTAGCGTTTCTCGTTAAAAAGGTAAGATACTATTTCAGTTTGTTAAAAACTTCTAGTTTTAAGTTTAGGTTATAACCCAAATAAGTTGGTTACTCTCGTAGAGATCACATGCATTTTCAATTTGTTGAAGCCATTTGCTAGATTATAAACACGTATAATAAGTTAATAGAAGATGTGACTTACACCGAAAATTCTGTTATTACCAAAAAGGAAAAAAGCATATGCCAAAGAGTTGATGATGAAAGTGATTTAGTAGAGACATTGTTTCCATGAATGTAGATGTCTATCTTGGTTAAAGCTACTCATTGATGGAAATTATCCTTTTGCCTGTTCATTTTCGGGAAGAAAATTCCTTCACTAGTAGGGAATTAAATAGTTGAAAGGCTATGCAAATTCATCTAAACAAAAGTCAAGTTCCACCACCAATCACTCCTTTGCAATATAAACAACCACCAAGAATAATAGTACATTCTTGATTCTTTACACATTGTTAATTGAAGTGGGATTCTAATCTAACATAAAGGACGGTAGAAAAGGTTTTGAAAAGTATAATATGCATGTACATGCACAAGACTATGTATGATATAACAAAATGTAAGATATAAAACGATTATTCTACTTCATCCTTCGATCATACGCACCAAGCACACACATTTAAACACAAATCTCAAAGCTAAAAATAAGACATACGCAACACAAAACGCAAATGAGATACCCCTAGACGTACATTAGGATTGATATCTATGTATTCACAAGAGTCATCTATGGGCAAACATCCATCACGTATAGTTCTGCCATGTAAAATTTATTGCTCCGAAATAAAAATTAAAAAAAAAAAAAAAAAAAAAAAAAAAAAAAAAAAAAAAACTATGTTCCATCAAGATTTTGTTATGGTAGTCAAAAAAATTGACTTATAGGGTTCTTATTTGCATTGTTTTATGGTTAGTTTTCATTTAAAGATGCCAGTAACGTTATTTTACTATCTTTTCATGATATAATGTATGATTGAGCCCAAAAGAGTTTCCTCCTTATCTAACAACTCATATGGGGTGTAAAGTCGTCTTTGGTGCCACCACCACTCTTCAATGTCTCCAAATATCAAAATAATCTAGAACATGGTTGTCCATTCATGATACATTACACGACCAAGGCTATGTAAAGTCGAACACGGATTCAATCATAATAAACCATTTATAAAATGTAGCCTTTATAAAAAAAAAAAAAAAAAAAAAAAAGAAAAAAAAAAAAGAAAAAAAATCATAACAAACCATTATCGATTTATTGTATATATAGTACACTCCAAAAACTGAAATTTTATTCATCATTATGCCTAAATAGCCGGATGGAAAACACTTAGGTCGTGTTTGGCAACACTCTTTTAGAAGCATTTAGGAGCGACAAGCGATAAGTCTTTGCTTGTTTGGCAACATCTCAACAAGCTTTTGAAAAGTGGGCAACCGCTCCAAACTTAAATGCTTCCTAAAAGCGACAAGCAATAAACATTTGCTTGTTTTATACTACGTACTTTATAATTAGTGTACAGTTACGTTACGAAACATGTTTTTTAAACAGACAGCTACTGTTTACTGCTTATTACTTACTGTTACTGTTACTGCTACATGTCGCCAAACATATACTTAACCTAACAAACTAAATCGAATACATGATTAACCAACAAAAACATATGTTGTGAGTCATGACGGGTTACTTGGTACTTTAACGTTTCAACTAAGTTACCAACCACCCACAATTATTAAACAATAAGATTCGTTTGGTATAACTTAGCAAATGATTCATGATCATTGAACTTAAATCAGTTAGAAACCAATCATTTAATATAAGGGAGTTGATTGGGGGCTTATTGTCTATGACAAGAACAAAATATGGAAAATTAGCTTTTGAGTTTTTGGTCCATGATTGTGCCATCTATATAAGATGCACACATTAAACTTTTTGATAGTCAAATAATTCCATGAGGAAAAAGAATAAGTGGAAACTTTTTTGAGCTCATGGACAAATTGAAAGCATGGTTCCACCCATATTCTATTGTATGAGTTATGTCAAATAAAATATTTTTTCAACATCATAAGCCAACTATTATACCCCTACTAGAGTACTAGACTATATTTTTATAGTCTCTTTTTAAGGTAAGATAGCTTTTCTAAATATACAGGCACATAGCTGAAAATGTGATAAATAAAGTTTTTTATTATTATTATTATTATTATTATTATTATTTATTTTTAAGTCATTTACAATTAAAAAAAAAGTGACACTAAAAGTAAAACAATGTCACAAAAATATAAATGAGTGTCACTAAAACATTTATTTGCTTCTCTTACATTTAAAAAAGTGTAAGTAGAAGTACAGTACGTAAAAGTTTAATTATAATGACACAAAAAGTGTGAGTACATGATTTTTGCCTTTTATGACACAATTTTCTTCTAATAAATAATGTCATCAAATTTTTAGGCGTTTGCTGACACTTTATAAAAGTATCACAAAAGGTAAGATTTAATGACGCTTTTTTTGTATTATTAGAACCTGTGTCACTAAATGTCTATTACCTTGAAGTGATGTATTCTTAATCTGTTACCTATTCTTATAATAAAGTTATGGGGTTTTTTTAACTTTTGACATGGTGGCACAAGTTGTACCAAACAACATGTAGATCAAGTAATTTAGTTCACTAAATGATTCAAAACTTGTGTCATCATGACAAGTTAGAAAAACCTTCGGTTATTGTTGATAACCCGCTAAGCCATATCCTTTTTACTTCGGTATTCTTTAGCAATATCTGATATCCGATATTAGTCTCGCCTATTGGCTTTCTAATGATACAAATCCGCTCTAATCCACACGCGGTTAAAATGTCTACATCAGACTATTGACTCAATATCTCTCATTAATAGATTTCATCTCAATCCTATACGCGATCTTGTATTTTCAGTTTAGAGTATGACCATCTATATCTTATCTCCCCATGTTGTTATTCTTGTACATAAGATATAGTATTTTAATTATTGAGGTTTGATATGTTATGTTAATACAACTTAAAGATAAATCCTTGATAACAATCTACCTACCCGAGTACTAAAAGAACTTAATCAACACAAAGGAATCCATAGAGGTGTAAAGTTTAAAAAGTTGAAGATCCTGTATAGTGCCTCCCATGTTGCTCTGAAGCATATGGGGATTACTAGTAGTTGTATGACTATAATAACATGCTATCAGTCACATTTGCTACCACTAATATTATATTTATGCTCGTGGGATAATATTCTCAATTTTGTATACAAGTATTTGATTTCAGTTGTTGTCTATTAAATGTAACTACTCTTATAGCTTCATTCTGTAATTCGAAATGCTGAGACAGTGAACGCCTACTTATCTACGATGTTAGCATGTTCCCCTGCCAATCTGCTATTCTATCATTCGTTGTTGGCGCACTAACTTAACAAATTTAAGTAAAATAAAACTGCGTCATTGCATTGTGACGCCTAATAATTAACAACCCGAAATGGTACATTGTTCAGCCATTTCGGAAACTTTTGTATTTTATGTTTGATTTTCTGAATCCATACGGGGACCAAATTGGAATTGTGTAGTGCACCTATGAAGCAAATTATTACAATCCACAATAGGAAAACCATGATGATCCTCAAATAATAGTAGCAAACTATCTATAGTACAAGTGCGCGAGCATGTTCTTTAGGGTACGTTTGGTATCCCTAATTGGAATGGGTTTATGGATTTCATTCCGATTTAAGGTGTTTGTTTAGTGGGTCAGGGAATGAAATGAGTATAGATTCATTACACATCAATTTGGTGTCTATAAAATCCATTCCCATGAGCCCCTCTTTTTTCCACTACAAAACTCAAATATCTATACGCTTTTTCATCCCATATTTTGTCATCCAAACATAAACAATCGTAATGATACACTTTTTTCATATCCATTGTTATTCTACCCAATACAAAATCCGATACCCATTGTCATTCCTAGCTAATGGTTATAAGACTCTTGTTCTTACCCGTGCTTTGACAAAGGCAATCCAGTAGTTCAAAATAGTTACTTAATAAGAGTGAAGCACAAAAGACTAAATAAATTATGGACCATTTTTGCAGCTTGTGGAACTGTACACAATAGGGTGAGCATCGGGTCAAAACAGACACGAACCGACAAAAACCGATCCAACCTGAAAACCGAAAAGGAAAAAACTCAAACCGAGAAATAGATATCAAAACCGAATAACTCGGTTCGGCGCGGTTTTCGGGTTTCGAGCCGAAAAACCGAAACCGATAAAAGCCGAAATAAATATACATAACCGAAACCGAACCGAAAAAGGTCGGTTCAGTTCGGTCCGGTTTCGATCGGTTTGTCGGTTTAAGTTGGTTTTCGCGTGAATTTGCTCAGCCTGGTACAAAATTAAATTCATTTTTCTTGGTACCATCATATTTTGAAAGTACAATAATTGTTATGAGAGATAATGTTAAGCATGAATGTATAATGGTTGTAGAAGTCAATTGCTTACAACATGATGAAGGTTAAAAGATGGCTATGGAAGTCAAACAGTGACGATATACAAGACTTGGGAAGGAAACCTGTCATGTGCCCAAAAGAAGTTGTTGAAGAAAGTGTAGTCAAAGAGAAGAGGGGATCAAGAGGATGATCTTTCAAACGGAATTTCCTAGCAACCTTCCTGAAATAGACAATGTCGTATGCCAAAATCAAGGAGTCGAAGAGAACTCTTGATACAGAACCGAAGTTATACGCGTGTAAACCTATACAAGTATGACAAAACTGATATGTTACGAGTATTACACTAGCCCTTTATAAAGAGTGGAGCTATTTTACCACGTATGCCAAAATCTCAATATAATTATAATAATAATAATAATAATAATAATAATAATAATAATAAATAAATAAATAAATAAATAAACAACTTAGCATTTAATCCTAGATTCCGGCCACGTGAACTGTTATTAGAACGTATTCTTACAAAAAATGGAAAATCTGCTAAACTTGGCTTATCTTATATTGGTGGTCAAATGAAAATGATTGAGAGACTTAAAACTTGTGATTAATTGTGTGCCTAACATATGTGAAGTTACCTCATTGGATTGTGAAGCAGCGGGTCCTATTAGCACAATCAATGAATTAATGACATGCAACTTTAGCCATAAAATTAGGTTTAAAATTAAGCCTCCCAATTACTACTCGTAGTCAAAATGTTAGAAACGAGTTATGAAAGCTGGACCATACTGAGTAACAGACTAAAGTTTCTATATTAAATTAAAAAAGAATAATAACAAATTCACGATTAGGAAGATCTCATATTCGGATCGCTAATTTTCTCATTCCTGAAAAAATCGTACCTAAATTGGGATCGCCCAAACTGGATCACAATTAGTGGCTTTTCTAGCGAATTATGTTAGCTGGACAAAACTGCCTACGGCTGTTTAGTGCCAAATACATCTTGTACCTAGTATTCCAACTGCATATAACATGCATCGTAACTCTAAACGGATCAAAAGTAGTGACCCTCTTGATGTAGACTAAAACGTGATAACACAAATTGAATCTGTTGATTCACACGAATGGCAAGAACAACTCTTTCAATTACCGTTGATTCACATAATACCGCCATTAGGACAATTCTTTGCAAAACTGCCAAAAATAGACTTTTCATATATCTTAATGTGGAGGGAGTGCATCACTCACCTTCCTTCCCTTCACTCACTCCCAACCAATCCCCTTGCGCCACATCATTCCCCACTTTTTTCATCACTCACCCTTCAATCACTTCTTTTTTGGAGGCGGCACTTCACTCACCCTGCACTCATTTTTTTTCTTTTCTTTTTTTTCCTTTTTTTCTTTTTTAAATTCTATTAAAATTATAAAAACAAGCAGCCTTGTGCTTTCCACCATCAACAACAAGCAGCCTTCTTCTTCCTTGTGCTTGGCTGCTGCTGCAAACACCCACACAAACACACACAAAGTCTTCTTCTTCCTTGTGCTTTCCACCATCAACAACAAGCAGCCTTTTGCTTCCAATGTTCGAATATTTCACCCACACAAACGGTCACATTTTGCACCATCAACAACAAGCTGCTGCAAACACCCACACAAACGGTCACATTTTGCTTCCAACGTTCGAATATTTCACCCTTCCCGTGCGTGAGATGCTCACTCAAAATGGCTCCCCGTGCGGTATGTAAGTCGCGGCGGCGGTGCTCCCGTGCGGGAAGCCACCCCGCACCGCATGCTCACGCACCCACTCCCTCCACCCTTAAGAACTAATCAGCCACTATTACAATAGACTTATTAAATAGGTATACAAAATCGAAATGGGCCTCAAAAGACAAACGGGCCGAAAACTAGGCCATAAACAAAAGTCCAATAAACTGAAAGAAAACATAAAAATGCGAATAGACTTATTAAATAACCCCGTAGCTCAAATTATACTGATTTTAGTGATGCCCATTTTTTCACACAATCCTGGGCTTCCATATACATGATAACCCGTTCCTGAACCTTGGGCTTGCATCACCTCTGAAGTTGAGCAATCTACCCTTGCAATTGACCCGCTCCCAATCATCCACGAATCTATAATTCCTTAATCTATTCCATATTAACTTTGAAAGAAGCACTTGTATAATTGATCTCCTGATAAAGCTTAGCTAACAACATATGATACGAGTACATTGAACTATAATAGCTGTATGCTCTATAAACTCACAAATCACAATAGGACCAAATTAAACGATATCCTATTCTTCCATTCCACAGTACACAAGAACACGTAACATATTTTTCGATCTACAGTACAGAAATAAATAATTTGACGTTTAGCATGAATAAACATTTAGGAGTTATAAGGATTATTATTATTATCATGCACATGTATCCAACTTGGAAGTCATGGACTTAGTTTTCTTTGATCATTGCATATTCTGTGCTACGGGTGTTCATCGGTTCGGTTCTCGGTTAATCAATTTATTCGGTTCGGGTTGTTTGGTTAAAAAATTTTTTTGGTTATAACCGAAAACCGAACCGAACCGAAAATATCTATAACCGAACCGAAGTTCGGTTCGGTTATGGGTCAAAACCGAAAACCGAAATTTATACTTGAATTACACTATTTATATATATTTTTTAATTTAATTATATATATTTTTGGCAAAAAAAAAAATTCAAGCATAAAAAAGTGTTTTTTATATTAGTATAAAATTTTAATGGATATTTTTTAAATATAAAATAATATAAATATATATAATATATATATATATATATATATATATATATATATATATATATATATATATATATATATATATATATATATATATAAATTCGGTTTTCGGTTCAGATACTCAAACCCATATCCAAACCGAAAACCGAATTTTTAATTCGGTTCGGTTCGGTTTGAATAAGTTCGTTTCGGTTATATATTCAGTTCGTTTTTTTTTCGATTCGGTTCAGTTCGGTTCAATTTTTGGTTTATTCGGTTTATTACTCGACCCATGAACACCCCATAATATGTGCCTAAGTTCATATTGCCTCAGTTCTTAAAATGGACCACTATTGTAAGTCGTCTTTGAAATGGGCCACTTATTTACTTGATCCAAAAGTGTGAAATGTAATATATACATACAAGTTGGTTTTTTCCTGGTTTTTGTAAAATGTGCAGAATATTTACTCTACAAAATTTCACAAGAGCTTTTGAAGCTTGTGTATATTACAATCAAAAGCCTTATTGAGGTTGAGATAACATTAACATTAACATACTTATGTTATTAACATTAACATATACATATATTCAATAACATCTATAAATGTGAAACTGAATTTATGACCCCATTTTCATTTCTCTCATTCATCTATGTGGGACAAAATACAACAAACAAATTTGCTAATAAAGATTCACTAGTTCTAACAGCAATTATGTGATATTGTAATCAAACAGCAGATGGTGGTAGTATTTCCCTCAACTTATCATGCATCTCTGATTGCTGGCGTTTGTCTAGGTGGTTTTGTATTTGTTGTTTTGTCTTGGTTGTCTTGTCGTTTTGCTTTGCTTGCTCTTTTACTTGTTGTGTCGGTTTGCTGTTTTGTTAGCTTATATGCATGTTGTGTCGTTTTGCCTTTATGTTCATTTTACTCTGTTTGCTTGTATGCTTTTATGCTTTTCTTTGTTTTGCATTCTATTTCTCGTTTTCTTTACTTCGAGCACACTTTGCACACACTTGCTGGAGGTCTTTCTGGAAGCAGTCTCTCTACCTGCAGGGTTCCCTGGGGTAGGGGTAGGATCTGTCTACATCCCACCTCCCCCATACCCCGCCTAGGCGGGATTGGGTTTGTTGTTGTTGTATCATGCATCTCTGATTGCTTGGTGGGCTAGCTAAGTATGAGAAGGGCCGTATCTAAAAGCATCTTTGTGGATCTTAATCACTTGATTAGAACATACATTGTTGTACATGTTGAATTCTATTGTCTGTTACCATGTTTCCATTCATTAAGCTGCATACTCATGCATTAATCTGTATCTATTCTATTAGAATCTTTCGGCGTAACCTGCTTGCTATTAATCAACAAAAGTCGATTTACAAAGTCAAATTTGGCAATTGAGAATCAGGAGTCAAATTCTAAATGCCAAAAGTCAATAGCAACCGATTTTTAACAAACTGTACGTATGGCAATACGTAGTAAAGATATGTCGAAAGATCGTAACTTGGGAAGGAAACCAGTCATGTGCCTAAATGAAGTTGCCCAAGAAAAATGAAGGTAAAGAGAGGAGTGGATTCATCTCTCAACCGGTAATACCAATCTCTTAGCAAAGTTCCTAGGATATAAGACTATAAGCAGGCAAAAAAAATTGAAGCTAGAATGCACTGTTGATGTGGAACAGAGGTGTACTCGTGTAGACCGGCACAAGTATGAAAGAAAACGATGCATTATTTCATTGTTTAGACTTACAAGATTAAAGGGTCGGCTATTTCTGGCAAATCCATATAAATCTTGTAAATTATAAACGATAATATGAAATCGACTAAGTAATCCTGTGAATTAACAAAATCATGGATCTCAGGCGATCAATGAAATATAGGAAATTTGGTAAACTTAGGTTAATATGTAAAATTATAAAAGTTGTTAGAAATCTGGTCCGACAGCTGTACAAAACCGCCTATGCTATTTGGTGCCACGTACTTCTTGTTCCGAGTATTCCAACTTCATATAACGTGCCCTATAACTCTAAAAGGATCAAAATTAATGACCGTCTGAACTTGAGCCATTTACCCTTGCAATTGACCCGCTCCAATCATACACGAATTGAATCTATATTTCTTCAATGTATTAACTCTGAAGAAGCTAACCTATAACAACATACAACAGTGCTTTGAACTATATTAGCTGTATCACAGTCTTTATAACCCACCGATGATGCTTTATGTAGGAACCAAGGGTATATTATTTTCCATAAAATTGTACACAGGACAGGTAACATGTTGGGCCGGAAAATAGACCACAGATCGATAATCGAATGTAAATCATTATAATCTTAGCATATAGTGCATCTAAAAATTGTAATGATTATTATGCACATATCCATCTTGGAGATCATGGACTCAATTCCCTTTTGCTCATTGCATTTTCTGTAAAAAGACATTCATATCGACTCAGTTCTTAAAACCGGCCAGTGGTATTATAAGTACATATCCATCTGAAGTTGATGAACTGAAATCCCCTTTGCATTTTACTTCTTTAAAATGGGCCGCTAATTAATTTGCTTGTTTCAATAAGTTAATATGTACGCAGTAAGGTGCTGAAGACATCAAATCTAGCAAAGACACAAGATCATGGTGATTGGATTCGATGTTCTCCCTACTTCAACAATAAAACCTTACTTGAAGTACATAAAGTCCTCTATGAACATCATGTTGAACCTTATAGAGTTACTAGTTTCAAGACCCGGCCATCAGCCGGCTAGCTCTATAATTTTATTTTTTATTTAACGTTATATTAACAACATAAAAAAACTACAATCTAAAAAAATAAACACATAAAAATATGTAATTACTTACAAAAAAAGTTAATATGACAAAAAATTGTATAATACAATACGACAAAATTTGGGTAAATAAAATGTGAGTAACAACAAAAGAAAAACTAATATGCTTAAAGTCAATGTAAGACTTTTTTGTAGACAACATTAGTCGTTTCATCAGCGTAGTTGCCGTCTCTGTCACAACAAATAACTTTAAGACCTTGCTTGCTTTTAATTCTCAAAACAAAAATTAACCATGTGAAAAGACAGGGCGTTGTAGCAACAAGCCAACCTGAGACAAGGTCTGACCTTGGCTTTTGTTTATGGTTATAGTAAAACAAACACATATAGGATATTGTCTCCTATTTAACTTAAAGGGCATTTTTGTGTCGGAAGGGCTTATGAGCATCCGCGGTATAGCACAAATTGTTCCAACCTTACCACCCGAAATGATTCGTCCTTCAATATTAATAGTTCTCATCCTTAAAACCTGTACTGTGCCGTTGCAAAGACCAGCCCTTTGGGCAATGTTTCGCAAACACATGACAGGGGCACCCATCTTCAATACCAACTTATGATATGGTATTCCTGACATACGAATACTATTCAGTAATTCGGTCGTGTACAAAGACTCATCATAATTAAAATCCACATCGGTATCGCTGACCGTATCATAACTATAGTAAATGTGTTCCTCTCCATCAAGCGTAGACAACATATGCTTGTTAACTTTATCTACTTTGTCATGCGTAGGCACAAGTATAGCTCTTTCTTGAAAATGCTTTGGGTTCCATAAATTAGGCAATAGGTTAGGATAAATATGTTGTGTAATAGCATGCACATGGTTATCGGAATTCGGAATAAGCATTTCTTTAGGAAATTTGACAACAGATTCACCATCGTTTTGCCCACCCACATTTTCATCGCCATTTTTCAAGGATCCAATCAGCAAACTCTTTGGTTTCTTGAGCTTGTGCAAGGTCAATGTCTACACGTAACCTCATATTAACAGTTAGCTTAAACACCGTACAATGTCGCCAAACATATGAGACGTTAATTGACGCGTGTACGACATCATGTCTACTACCATTAGGGACTACATAAAGTATTTGTCGAAAATCACCACCTAAGACCACACCCTTTCCACCAAAAACCTTATCTGCAGCATAAGCTATTTATGATGATACTATATCGCGCATTGGCCTATCAAAAGCTTCAAAACAATGTCTATTCATCATAGGAGCTTCATCCCAAATTATAAGCTTAGCCATTAGTAGTAGTTATGCAAGATCACTCTCGACACTGATGGAACACATCAAGTCTTCAACCACATTAATAAGGATCCCAAATTATAAGCTTAGATTCATGACCCGCCCGATGGGCGGGTGAGCTTCATGTGATATCTTGTTTAACATTTCTATATTATGTATTTAATTGGTTAATATCATAAATTTTTGAAAAAAATAAGCAATTCAAGACCGGACGGGCGAGCTTCATGAATTTAATTGATACTAATTGACACTCATGTAAAAAATTATAAAAGAATACCAACATATGATAACTGAATTAATTAAACATAAATGTGAATTGATATATGAAAGTTTGTAGAATTTACAAGATAAAATAAGCCTCGTACATTCAAAGCCTATATACAACTTCTTTGTAGACCACTTTTGTAGTTCACTTTGTGTAGTTTTTCGTCTTTGTTGTAGCACAAAACCTTCGATCCTTTATTGTTGTTCACTCTTGATTTCATCCACATATACCTTGTTTATTGTCCGCTATAAAAAAGATAATACAAAACATAAGCCAAAAATATACAAAAACTAATTTTAATATATGGATTATGTTATATGCATTTGGTATATTGTTGTTCCTTGCAACATTACTATGTGGTTCCTTGATCAATCTTATAAAACTGACCGTTAGCCTTTTATTGATAGAAAGGTAAAAACTCTCGGTAAAATATCTCACTTATGTAGAAAAAGTATGTTGACCTAGTAATAAGTTTATTAAATTAAATGATTAGTAGACTTTACTTACCATAAGTACAATTTGGGTAACTTCAATCTGCTTGGTTTGGTTCCTTTCGACAGTGCTCATAAAGGGGCATTCCAAGGTCAAAAAATGAACAGACACCTCTAATAAATATTTAAATGATTAGTCCAGCTTTTCACAACGGGCCCAATCTCATGACCATTCTTAAAAATATTTTCACCCTCAACTAAACAGTTGACTACTCTTGAAAAGGTTGGACTATATTAGTATTCTCGTCTTCAGTGACAACATTCCTTACCTTTGTGAAGCTTTTATTATCCATAATGGGGAGATCCAGTTCTGTGATTATATCATCTTTCTATTAAAGAAGGTAGACCTGATAATGCAGCATGATATGTACTGTGAGTCGATGAAAACATATGTGTAACATGTCCAATGTAGTATGCTGGCCAAGTAACCTCTGAATATCAACTTAAAAATAGTCACTAAAGTTGTTAGCAAACTGAAATATAACTTTTAAGCCTTAAATTTAACTTTTAAGCCTTAAGTTTCAGGCCATTATAACTTATATGATTCAAAGTTGATATTAGGAGGTTATTCAATGATTATTATTTAGTCATTTATAAATGGAAGCCTGATATAATGCTCAATAATTTATGCAAATATCATGCATAGTGATATAGCCTTACCTTGATGGAAGAGGAAGCAACTTTCAATTTCTGCAGGCATGTCGTAGTTTATCACGTGTATATTTAGGAAATCCAAACCCTTAGACGCAACAGCAGAAGCTACCAACTACCAAGGCATCTTTTTTACCATCTTTAAAAGATGAAATTGCGTATTCACATTCCTCCTGATCTTTCCCACCATGGATGGCTACTGCTTTCACTCCTTTTAATAAAAGATGCTCGAGAAAATCATCAAAGCTTGGTTTCACAAAATACTAAAACAGTATGTGATGTTTTTTGTAGGCATTCGAGGAGGTACACGAGTTTAGATTCTTGTTTCACGTATTTAACTTATTGGATAACATCCATATTTGCTGCCCTTGCTCAACCCACGTAGACCGTGACAGGTTTGACCAAAGTGCTTCGGGCATGATTTTGGATCTTTGCAGGCATGGTTTCAGAAAATAGGAGAGTTTCTCTTTGTGCTTTGAAGTGATTGAATACTTCTCTGATGTCATCTTCAAATCCAAGATTCACCAATCTATCTGCTTCATCTAATTGTCAAATACCTGCACGAAAAAACATGTTTAGGAAACCACATATCTATAATACATAACTGAAATACTATTATCACAAATATCATGCTTTTATTGGTGCAATAATATGAATCTTAAATAAGAAGAAAATTAAACATATTAGCTCGTACAATATGTAAAATGCAAGCTAATTCAGATTATATCCATGGTGTAACCTTTTAACTTATGAAATTTCATCTGTCTCATATGCATGAAAAAAGATTCCGTTATCTATTTTGAGGTTTTGTGGTTAATATATAAAATAGTAGGGTGAATGAAAGCTGACCTTCGTATGTTGCATTAGGATCCCTGGCATCGTTTCTCTCCCACAGGAGAATATTGTGGCTAAAGCTGAAAGCTAAATCTCTGTTGTAGATAAGACAAAATATAAACAAACTTGTTAGTAAGTACATGTTTTAAAAACTAAAACCCTTAGTATAACCACTAAATTTATTTATTTATTTTGTAAGAGTGCAATAAATGCCACTTTCAGTAGTTACTTGAAAGAAACGATGGTCTCGTCGCCATTTAGAGCTCACGTCATGATATGGTGGGATTAGCTTGCACTTGTTATGACCCAAAACATCCCTTAAGAGAGTTATTTGTCCAAACAACCCCTCATATAAATTATATCCAAACAACCCTTATAAGAAATTATGTGTAAACAGTCCCTAAAAGAGTATCTTGTCCAAACTCCAAACAACCCTTAAAACATTTTTATGTCGAAAACCATGAAACATATTTTGTCCAAACAAGCCTTATTGAAGTTATCATATTTGCACACTAAACCAATTTGGGTCACTCCCCATACAAAATAACTTGTTTTGACCTATTACCCTACATGTCTTACTACATTTAAAATAACAATTATAGATAAAATAAGCGTACACAAATTTCTAAAATACTCCGTATTAGATATCATAAATAATGCCAAACCTCAAGTTGTCGTAGACATATGATCGAATCCTACACGCAGATCCTAACAGCACCTAAAAGATACACGAATTGCAGTCCAGTTAAACCTTCATCAAATGCATCTTTACTTGATAAACCAAAGTGAGTTGGATTACTTTCTAGAGGCTACTTATGAACATTATAACAACTATATGCCAAAAAATTATTAGAACGTTATTCTTCACAAACATAAACTATCAGGTTTATTGCGCAAGAGTCATGAATATTTGTTCGCATGTACTCATGCTTCGGAATAAAACTTACATAACATAAATCACAAATAATACATTTAATGGATTAATTCCGTGTTTCCATATCATACTCCCTACGTTACTCAGTATCAATCAACAACTCATAAGCTGCTTAAATTTTAACAAATCTAGCTTCAACCATTTTTCTCTTTCTATCTGATGGACTGGTGGTGTTCCCACCAAAGCTGCACACATAAACTCACTTAATAGAAAATGTTTTCACGTACGAAGTAAAAATTTAGTAAAAATATTAGAATGTACAATCATAAATTTATTGAATAATACTATAGGATTTTTAAAGAAAGAGTTTCTCTCGCCTAAATGGGGTTAGCACAATTCAAAGGCATAAAATGAAAATGCTTAAACCTTTGAATTTTAACATTCTTTTCTTTCAGAACTTTCATCAAACACTTGATGATCCATTCATCAAGAACCTATTATCAAAATGGTTACTTATATAAAACACCAAGTAAGTGAATATAAATTTTTGGAAAAATGATTGCCCAAGTTCTCTAATCTCAACAAAATCTCCAGCCTATGAACCTAATTAAACCAATTTGAATAAATTAAATAAAAAATTACTTATCTATCAATATAAAACAAAATCCTAATTCTGTGTTATACATAAAAATTTGGAAATACGATTATGAATTTGAAGATCAAGATAGCTTACATTGCTTTTTCACATTAAATCCTTGAGTTAGATTTAAAAAGATAATCAACTGTTTATGATATAATTTTCCGATGTATGAAGCGTTGGTGGATTTGAACAACCATTAATTAATGAATTCTTGAATGATTGTACATAAATCGTGATTTTTGGTTAGTCTGATGGTGTCTGATTATTATGTATGGGGTTCGTGTGTGATTTGTGTGGTGGTGAGTTTTGAAAATCAAATATATTCGGTAAGCAGTTCCTAGTTTTAAGGGATTTTCTTTGAATAATTAAGCTGAAATTGATTTTAAAAAATGTGTCAAACTTGCTATTTCAAGAATAAATGCCAGGTGTAGTTTTTTTTAGAGTTTTAAGGATTTTTTGATGATTTATTGTTACTAAATATAGGAATCACACTTGTGCTTTATATAGGTTGTGATAGTGTATGAAATGATATTACTTATTTATACCCATAGTTTTGACGGTTTTCATGAATCAACACGATTGTTGGTTACAACCGCCAAAAAAACATTTGAGATGACCTTTAAATCAATTTTTTTTTAATAATCATCTCAACCGTTTTTTAACACTTCTAGTAAAATTGTCCTTATAAGCCCATTTTCATTGTCTCGCGCACCTATATGGGACAAACACAAAACACAAATTTGCTAATAAAAACTTCATTAGTTCTAACACCACATTATATGATATTGTAGAAGTAGATGGTGGTAGTATATATTCATATCATGTAATAGTCTCCAACTGCTTGGTAGGCCTCAATAAGTATGGAACCTTACCTTATGCATCTTTATATGAACCTTTATCAATTGGTGACGACTGACGAGCATTATAATAGAACAAGAAGATGTCATGATTGCCTACAAAATGAAAGACTTTGATAAGACCAATTTGCTATGAATACTACTTGAATAAAGGTTTCCTAAAAGTTTAAAATTTCTTGCCATGATCCTTGTTGGGTTCTATTAGTTTTAACCAATCCAATTAGGTGAAACCAGTTGGTTTTTTATTCCTAAAATATGGACTCAGCCCAACCAAACTCACCAAAGTCAATCAACATCAACCTACAATGTCAAATTAGGTAATTGAAAATCAAGAGTCAAATTCAAATGCCAAATGTCTATAATAA
Organism: Artemisia argyi; assembly: GCA_030686995.1. Taxonomy (NCBI): domain Eukaryota; kingdom Viridiplantae; phylum Streptophyta; class Magnoliopsida; order Asterales; family Asteraceae; genus Artemisia; species Artemisia argyi. Next base: position 68,617,855 of record CM060704.1, on the reverse strand, counting down.
CCGAGTTTTAACAAACTTTATGGCAATACATAGTAATTATATGTCGAAAGATCGTAACTTGATAAGGAAACCCATCATGTGCCTTAAGTAAGTTGCCCAAGAAAAATGAAGGTAAAGAGAGGAGAGGAGAGGATTCATCTTTCAAACAAAATACCATCTTTCAAACTAGCCCTAAATAAAGGGTCAGGCGGAAAATTCACAGAAATCTCGTTAATTCTAACAAATAATTATATACCCATAACACAACCATTGAATGCATTATGTACAATGCTTTTAAAGCATGATTTGGGTATATATGAAATTTTCATGTTTTAGGAGAGGAGATATGAAATTGCCCCTAAAATCAACTAAGAAATCATGTGAATTAACAAAATAATGGATATCACGATATTTGTTATTGATACGGAATTAAAGAAATATAGGAAATTTGGTAAACTTGGTTTAATATGTGAAATAATGGTCAAATTGTTAGAAACCGGGTCCAAGAGCTAGACAAAACCGCCTATGTTGTTTGGTGTTACGTACTTCTAGTCCTGAGTATTCCAAATCCATATGACATGTCCCGTAACTCTAAACGGATCAAAAGTAGTGACTGTCTGAAGTTGAGCCGCCCTTGCAATTGACCCGCCCCCAATGATCCACGAAACTGTAATTCTTTAATCTCCTCCATATTAACTTTGAAGAAGCAAACTTCTATAGTTTATCTCCACATAATGCTTAGCTAAAAACATATAATAATATATTGAACTATAATATCACTATAGTAGTATAATGCCTTATGGTCTCTATAACCTGCCAATGACACATTGTTAAGGACCAAACAATATCCTATTATAACAATCCACATCACACAAGAATACGTAGCTTATTTTTCCATTCTAGAGTACAGAGATAAATAATAAGATGTTTAGCATAAGGTACATTTAGAAATTATAATGATTATGATTATGCACTTGTAGCCAACTTGGAGGTCATGGATCAAATCCCCTTTTTTGGGTAAAGGGTTTCTCCGGTAAATATATTGCACCAAAAAAACATTTAAGTACACATTAACCTCAAGCAACCGCTTGAACAACCACTAGATCATTTGTGACATGCCACAGAATGACCACACAAACTACATACACAAATTAGAACACCAAAACTATCCAACTGCTTTTATATTATGAATCTCCCAAACTTCATCATCGTCACTATCAAATGTTGAGCTTCCAATGACATCATTATTCGTCTTTACCTCAGTACTAGTATCAAATATATTGTCTTCATACATAAGTACATCAAAGGAGTTCTTTAACACATATTCATGATGTCTCAATTCTTTTGAAACGGGCCACCGTTATAAGTACAAATGCATCTGAAGTTCTAGGACTTAGATTTCCTTTGCACATACTTCTTTGGAATAGGCCACTATTTTACTTGATCCAAGAAGTTTAAAAGTATATATTTAAATACATCACATCCGGCAAAGACAAAATATCATGGTGATTTGATTCGACATGCCGCATTATTAAGCAACCACTAACGTGTAATGAAGTCCAACCAACCACTGGTGAATTTATTATCCTTGAATATCTTAACAAGGTCCATATGTTAGAATAATCAATGAAATACAGAGCTTGATGCCATGTTAATCACTATACTTAGCCATGTTATGAAAATGCTTGCAGGTATCGGATTAATTACTTCCCAGGGTACGACTTCAAAGATAGAACCTTATTCAATGTCCAAGAAGTCTTCTGTGAAAATAATTCTGCATCTTATAGTGTAAGAAATAATATCACAACTGTATACCCATAGTTTGGTGGTTAACATGTACCAACACGACTCTGGGTTACACTCGCCAAAATCAAGCAACATACCTATTGTTTTTTTCCTCCAAGATAAATTCTTTTTGAAACTGAACAAAACTAACTGGTTTTCATGAAATCTGCACAAAAGCACATGCATAGTTTATTTTCCTTTATGAAATCCTTATAGTTACTCTCCAAAACAAAAACACATGCCGGATTTATTTATTTTTAAAATTCTAAAGCTGTTCTCCAAAATGATTATATAAAGGACTTCAGAACACTAGAAATTCTAATCAAAAGCCTTTTATATACACCATTAAAGTATAATAACATTGCAATTATAAACCCATTTTCATTTTTCTCACCCACCTATGTGGGACAAAATACAACATAAAAATTTACTAATAGAAAGTCAAATGTTCTAAGTTCTAACACCAATTATATGATATTCTAGTCAAACAGCAGATGGTGGTAATATTTCCTCATCTGCATATCACGTTCATGTATAAGTATCTCCGATTTCTTGGTGAGTTGGCTAAGTATGAAAAGGGCCTTATCCAAAAGCATCTTTGTTGAACCTTTATCACTTGGTTAGAACATATATTATTGCAAATGTTGAAATCTATTGTTTGTTTCACCATGTTTTATTTAGTGTCTACACAATGGAACTTAACTTCATCTCTAATCATGTAGTGTGTAGTTCTTGTACATCCATTATTTATTCTATTTGAATATGTCAGCATAATCCGCTTGCTATTAATCAACAAAAGCTGATTAGCATCAACTTACAAAGTCAAATTTGGTAATTGAAAATCAGGAGTCAATTTCAAAATGCCATAAGTCTATAGCAACCATTTTTAACAAACTTTATGGCAATATTTAGTATTGATATGCCGAAAGATCGTAACTTGGGTAAGGAACCCATCATGTGCCTAAACGAAGTTACCAAAGAAAAATGAAGGTAAAGAGAGGAGAGGATTCATCTTTCAAAGGGAAATACCAATTTCCTAGGAAATAAGACTAAAAATAGGAGAAAAAAAAATCACGTGTTAAGTATAAGCGATGATATGAAATTGTTGGGAATTATAATTTAGTTGATAAGACAAAACATATGAAACATGAGGGACTATTTGTGACAAAGGAGTAAACTTCAAAAGAAAGAAAAGATTACTACAGATCTTTTAATTATTTAGAATATATCCTTTGTAACCCTAGTATCTCTAGTATATAAAGAGATACAGGGATTGATTATTTGTGTGCACAGAGAAAAAGATGTAGACGTCTAAGAAAAGTGTGTATGTCTAGGCGTCAAGTTCCTACAATGGATGCCTAGGGTTTGTAAGTTAGTAGTTGTTAGAGATGATGACGAAGAAACCTTGTTTCAATAATAATGATGTTTATTTATTCCGTTGCGTATCATGTTATTAATCATTGTTATTGTTATCCCTAGTGCTCAAAACGATCCAAGGAGTCTAACAAACTCCACAATTAGTATCAGAGCCTTTGTGATTGGTTTTATTGGTTTTGATATTCACTTGTTGATGCTGTTTATATTCATTATGGTTTATGGGTCTGAGTGATAAGGTCTAGCACCTGTATCATGAGTTTATACTGCTACAATTTCAAACTGCTGCTGCTTTGAAAGTTTAATACTACTGCTCTGTATAAGTTTCTACTGCCGGTTATATTCGTTTATGCTGCTCTCACACGTTCCTACAGCTGGCTCTATCATTACTACTGCTCTCGAGAATTTTCTGCTGCTATGAGTATGATTGTACTGCTGCACTTTTGGACTTAATACTATTGCGTTTTGTTGATATACTCTGAATGTGGTCGTAGTATTAATCCTCTATGGTTCTTGACTTGCAAGTTGAAGTAACAGTACATGGTTTTTGATTCTCGATGAGTTTGGATGGTTTACACACACAAGTTATTGGTTCACACATACAAGGATATTGGTTATTTTGTTCTTAATGGTTCAATGGCTCGCATTTATTTTTTTATTGACGCAGAGGATTATTTGTTGCTTATTTGACGATGAAGTGGAATTTTTTGAGGTTGTGTTTTATCATACCTTTTAGCTGGAGGTAACTTGTTCGTTCGTTCAGGTGACTACGAATTGACAATCACTTGAAGGAGTTACATTATTGTGCTCAGTGATTATGGTCAAGGGATTGCGATCTCCCTGTACGTTAAGTATACGTTCGAAGTCAGTTATATTACAAGAGATAAGACACAAGGTTGGTTTATTCTACTTCAGCATCAAATTGGTAATGGTTAATTTTCTTCATCATTGCATATAGCCTACAGAATTGAAGATTCAAAAAATAGTTAACATAGGGGCTTCAGGGGAAGCTTATTGTTAAAATCATTAACCATTTATATGCTACATTGAGGTGAAGGTTTTTATAGCTGCTCGTTGGTAGTTTTACTAAAGACTTGGGATTTTTCTGTCTTGAGTTCATTTATAAAAGAAAGCATTTTGGTGTTCGTTCATGGAGGGCAATTCAAGACATTGGAAGACTAGATTTGAAGTATGGTACTGGTTCGTGGTTATGAAGATCAAGGTTGCTTACTTTTGTCCCCTAATTGATGATGACAACAAGGGGAAGAATATTTACATAGAAGATTGCAACTTGTAGAGCCTTGGTGATATAGAATGGTGTAAGGGGAAGTCGCATGTTTCATGACATATTAACTTCAGGGGAAGTTCGTGCTTGTTGGTTTTGTCATTATCAACTAGGGGAAGATTGTTGGGAATTATAATTGAGTTGATAAGACAAAACATGTGAAACATGAGGGACTATTTGTGACAAAGGAGGAAACAGCAAAAGAAAGAAAAGATTACTACGGATCTTTTAATTATTTAGAATATATCCTTTGTAACCCTAGTATCTCTAGTATATAAAGAGATACATGGATTGACTATTTGTGTGCACAGAGAAAAAGATGTAGACGTCTAAGAAAAGTGTGTGTGTATGTGTGTAGGCATCAAGTTCCTACAATGGACACCTATGGTTTGTAAGTTAGTAGTTGTTAGAGATGATGACGAAGAAACCTTGTTTCAATAATAATGATGTTTGTTTATTTCGCTGCGTATCATGTTATTGTTATCCCTATTGCTCAAAACGATCCAAGGAGTCTAACAAACTCCACAGAAATCAACTAAGTAATCTCGTGAATTAACAAAACCGTGGATTTCACACAATTTTTTTTATTGATGGCGAATCAAAGAAATATGGGAAATTTACTTGGGTTAATATGTAAAATTATGGTCAAATTGTTAAAAATTGGGTTTGACAGCTGGACAAAACATCCTATGATGTTTGGTGCCATGTACTTCTTCTCCCGAGTATTCAGACTGCATATAATGTGCCCTATAACTCTAAACAGATCAAATTAATGACCGTTTGAAGTTGAACTATTTACCCCGACAATTGACCTACTCCCAATCATACACGCATCCATATTTCTTCAATGTCTTAACACTGAAGAAGCTAACTTATAACAAAATACAACAGGGCGTTGAACTATATTAGCTGTATTACGGTCTTTATAACCGCGAATTACACTTTATTTACGAGCAAACGTTATACTAGTTTTCCATACCAATGTACACAAAACATGCAAAATGTTCTACAGGAAATTGGACAACAAGTAGTTGTATGTAAATAAGTACTCTTAGCATATAGTGACATCTCATGAGGTATGGTACCTCCGGATACTTTGGAGGAGATAATCATGATGAGTCCTTAATATTTCTAAGACAAATCCACTCTACAATGGAGCAGTGTCTGCTCAGGAGGCATAGTGACGAAGCAATGTCTGCTCAGGAAGCATAGTGATGAAGTAGTGTCTGCTCAGGAGGCATAGTGACGAAGCAGTGCCTGCTCAGGAAGCATAGTGATGATGCAGTGTCTGCTTAGAAGGCATAGTGACGAAGCAGTGCCTACTTAGGAAGCATAGTGATGAAGCAGTGTCTGCTTAGGAGGCATAATGACGGAGCAGTGCCTACATCGGAGCTAGTACACTGGTAGCTGACATACAAGTACATTGATGTATGAATGAGCACAGAGCCTTTGGTCTACAACTAGTACTTGTAGCATAACGACAACTTGGACCTCGAGGACCATGCCTGATACTCATCAATGATATGTGCGCTGCCCCTAGAAGACAACTTAGTCTCCACAATCCTTGTGACATGGGTCTAAGCCCAGGTAGTATAAAAGGAGATGTTCACACACATGAACAGGGACTCATTCCTTACTCACCTCTCTTACTATCTATCTCTAGTTTCTCTCACTAAAACTTATGCCAACCATATACTTATTCTCACACCGAATTTTAGTCTCGGATTAAAAACCTGGGGCGAGCTAACGGTGTTCTTTCTTATTTCAGCCTAGAGACGAAGGAGCAACTGCAAGACTTCCTCCAGAGCCAATACGGGGCCTCCACAGGAGTAGCTACAGGACCTCCTGAGGATCAGGGATGAAGAGCACTTACATAAATTTTCTCAAACATTGGCGCCATTCGGGGGATCCTTATACCAATCTACTAAGTTCTAAGCAATGAATGATTGTATTAGGGATTCTCATCCGGAGGAAGGGAAAAACTTGAATAGCGGGATACAAGGGAGTGGGAGGACTCCTCCAGGAGGACCCTTCATCCCTTCCGGACCAGTTAATGAAGGACCTTCCCCGAAATTAGTGAAGCATAACATTGAGGTTTTAAGGATCGTGGTTAAGGAAGTTGATAATAGGGGCAAGGAGAAAGTAATTCCCCGCAGACTCTCGTGCGGAGGATCATGAGGTGCTGGACCGGAGGAGTGTCAGGAAAGTCCATCGGTAGAGGTCAAAGGATACTCCTCCGATAGATCAAGGCTAGGCGAAGCGCCATTCGTCCGGCACCCACTCGTTCTATCTCACATATCAATTGAAAATACTTGTAAGTGCTTGAACTCTTTGTTTATACGCGTTCTAAGGCTTCCATGCAAACTTAAAAAGCACATAAGTAGATCTGTTGGTTCCACAACTATTAATCTTACCTTTGCCTTTAGTGAACGATGCATATCACCATAACCAAAGTATATATTCGGACCTCATACCTAAAACATACGTCGTGCATGAAGGAGCACCGTGTTATGCTTTCTAGGAGCATGTATAGTTTACACCAATTGGCAAGATGATGTCATGGAGGAGTGTCTCTTCCCTGTTAGCCACTAGGCTTGACTTAAGCTATAAGCTTGTACCATGATGTTGCACTGTGAGTTACAGTCTAAATATAATGGTTGTGAAAATGATTTACATACGGGTTGTCGAATAGTAGTCTAAATATAAAGAGCTATTATGCAAAGTCATAAAAGCATGCACTCAATTCTCCATTATGCGATAGGGCTCCGGGCCAGTGTATATTCAGAACCATTATGTGGTTATCTACATATAAATGTCTTATTCCACTATATGGGAGAAAGCTCATAACTGCTTGTGGGAGCTTCGACACCTGAATGTTAGAACCTTAACTTTAGGTTAACGCATAACTATATCTACACTCTCAAAAAACTTTAATCCTCAGCTTAGTAAAGTTCCCATAGGTGTAGTTTTGTACTTCTCATTAGCAGATTCATCGGGAGTGATATGAGCAGATTTATAATTCGGGTGTAATGAATGAGAAGTACATACTTCCTTTGTCGGAGTAGTCCTGTTATAGCTAGAGTCATCGGAACCTCTTGGAAGAGGAGATAGAGACTATTCGCTTCTTTTCTAAGTTGGGATCTCTGACTATGCCCCGGCTAAAGACTATTGCATTCATTTCCTAAATTATAGGAGGAAGCAGAGTCTCGAAAACAACATCTGGTTAGGTCGTGTTATTGAACTTGTTATCACAAAACAATCAAATAACGTCGGATGGCTCGCTACCTCCGTACGAAAAAGGATAACTCCTACTAATGTGTTCCCCATGGTGAAACTGTACCATGGGTGGTTAGGCTGAGCAACCTTTGGTAATTGACTCCGTAGTAGAAGGCCGGGAACACCCACCTTTCCTTTCGCGCGTATAGGCTACCAGATGACTAGCTACATCGGTAGCGGAATGTACACACACTATAACCATATTCCTGAGTTGGAAAGTTAAGCAACTCAAAGGACTTAGGTCCAGAATACATAACAAGCAGGCAATGCCCATGGAGGACTTGCACGTCCGGTCCTAGTAATAACAGAAACATGTGGTTTAGTACTATACAGAAGGACACTTCCGTAGAGGGACGCCTCCTAAACATCTTGAGGATGAACCACCTTGACCTAGTTTATGCACTTGTGATGATCCACATAAATGATTGACATTCGAAGTGATGTTGCAATATTTGATCTGGCTAAAACTCCAACTAGCCCATAGCCTCCTCCAGAGTGGTGGACGAGTGATGGTAAAATAATAAATGGAACAATTACTAACTAGCTCATAACCTCCTCTGGAGTAGAGGAACAATGTCTCCTCCGGAGTGATGGTAAAATCTTTGGTTGGCGACATGCCAAGTCGGCTCATAGTCTCCTACGGAGTAAAGGAAGAGTGTCTCTTTCGGAGTAGAGGAACAGTGTCTCCTCTGGAGTGATAACACAACCCTTGGTTGAGCAATCTCTACTTAGCTCTAATAATTACTCTCCGATAAGTAGTTACACCGGATGAAGAAGGTAGCACAAGGATATTGATCCAAGTGTTGCATATATCAAAAGCACCTAGGTAAGGTGCTATATCGGTATGCGCTGCATATAAGTAGACGTTATACCAATATGGAAAAGTAATGTAAAGACATTGATCTATGTGTTGCAGCTAAAAATGGGAATAAGCATGTCGGTACACTAAATCTACAATATATAAGGGTAAATGCATCTGAACTTGGCACTCTATTGACAGCTGCTGCTTCATTGGAAGCTGCTGTATCTGTAGTCGCTGCATTTACTGCTGCTCCATTGGCAGACGCATGTCGAGCACAATATATGTGGCGTATTTATCTAAGTGTTAGAACATGTCGACAATATAAATAGTATAATTTTAACATCATGTTGTGTTGGTGCGATTTGGATTGTCACACAAAGGTTTTACTTCTCAAGGGATCTTGAGAAGCTTACAATCCCCGCCAGGCAAGTGTACCTGATCGATGTAGTGGTAAGAACCAGAGAATTGATCGTTCTCCACAGGGAATAGTGTTCGTTAGGATTGAAAATGATCTAAACTAGGTCTAGAGGTGAGGGATGATTCTTTTTGTATTTTATATTTTATGAAAGCGGTAAAATCTCAGTTTTGGAAGGAGGGGCAGAATTAGTTGCTAATCAACTAACCCAAAAGCTACTAATTAAACTAATGCGCAAGAAAAGTAAATTAAGGTTCTACAAGGGAAGTGAAGCATGTCTACCTATGATGTACTACTCCTTGCTAACTATCTAATTCTACCTATTGAATGTTAACCTTGTTTTAATTGACGGGTTGCATTCCTTAATACCATTCTTGGGGGCGTGTACGTCCTTCCCCAACTCTATAAGATCCTATCTCTTCCTATGACGACACGTTAAGTATCTGTTGGGAACGTTGGAAGTGACGATCATTATCGAGTCAATGAGTCTTGTAATATGGTCATGTAATAGCTCGTTAGAATCGTAAAAATATAGTCTACATATTAGTAGAAGTGTGCCATCTAGTTTAGTCCAAGTATTTACGTTAATGTCGAAGTAGTGAAATATGTAAACATGGCACACTTCCTTATTTTCATCTTATGTAAGACTATATATAGTTGTAACCTCTCATTTGAGAGGTGTTGGTTCACATGGAATAAAAAATCCTCTCTTATTTCCACCATATTACTTTCTCTCTCTAAACATATCATCTTTCTCTCTCTAGATCTTAAACATAAATCATAAGTGTGGAATGATATAAAACTTGGGACCCAACAATTGGTATCAATCGCCAAGGGATAGATTAGGTTGGTTTAGTTTAGATTTAGTTGAAATTTTGGGCTTAAAAAGTTAATTTTTCTCGGTTTTCAGTGAGTTAAGTTGAGTTTTAGCGAGTTAAACTGAAGATTAGCGAGTTAGGTCAGCTTTCAGCGAGTTACATTTTGAAGATTAGTGAGTTAGGCAAGCCATTAGCGAGTTACACAGCGAGTTACTACTTCAAATTCGGCGAGTTAGCCTATTAGCGAGTTAGCTAAAATTCCTTATAGTTTAACTAGTAAGGAACTTATTACTACCCTCACTTAAGGCAAACTCTTGATTGGTTAAATCTTTCTTGCGAATTACAAGTTCTTCTGCGAGTTACAAGTTCTTCTGCGAGTTACAATACTTTTTGTGAGTTAGAATCTTCTCTGCGACTTACAACTTTCCTAGCGAGTTACAATTTTCCTAGCGAGTTAGAATCTTCTCTGCGAGTTACAACTTTCCTTGCGAGTTACAACTTTCCTAGCGAGTTAGAATTTTCTCTGCGAGTTATACTCTTCTGCGAGTAACAAGTCCTTTAGCGAGTTACAAGTATTTCTAGCGAGTTAGAACTTCTGCAAGTAATGTTTTTGTAACTACTTCGTCTTGAACTTTCCCCAAAACATCTAAACTTCTACATCAACCTCATTTATCCTTTAAAGATCGATTCTTCTTCACAAGTTAATCTTTCTAATCATTTTTCTTCAAAAAAAAAAAAAAAAAAAAAAAAATTGGTATAACGGTGAAAATTTTGGCCCAAAATTCAAATTTTTTAGGCCAAAATTCAAATTTTTAAATTTGGCAGCAAAATTTTTGAAACTCAAAATTTTCCTGTAACCTTAGAATTGCATTTCTTGGTGATTTCCAAATTTTGGGAAAGAAAATTTTCAAAATAAATTTTGGAGGGAAAATCAGAAATCACTATTTCGACCTTGTGTGTGTTATATCAACTATACATATTTTAGTTTGATTATTCTAATTACATCGCAACAATCACGGGGGAGAGAAAATGTATCAATCAAGTTCGCAAGAGAGAAAGATGTCTAAAGTTGAGAAAAAAGCCATTCATTCAAAGAAAAATTGGTTATCACATTTTGAAGTGGTTAAGCTTCAATCTGTGGCTCTCTCAGAAGCAAGTCAACCATTATGGGGTTCTGCATTTCTTAGAACTTTTGAGACATTCTTCAGATCTGAAATGGACTTTATAACCTTCAAAAGGAAACTCCGAGACAACATAGTTCAATTAGAAAAGTAAAGTGAACAGAGAAGTGATTGCATGGTAGGATTTAGAGCGCTCAAGACACAGTTAAAAGGGTTCATGACCATGGATTTTAGAGTGTTTAAGAATTCTCGGGAATATGTATCAGCATGCAGAATATGGAAAGAGTACATCACTAGCATGGAAGTTGAATTTTTTAGATATCAGTTGCTTACACATATGAACTTACTGGAAATGGTGCTTAATGCAAGATCACTTCATCTGAGGGAGATGCTGGAAAAGGAGAGAGAGTCAAATGGAAAAGAATTGCATGTAAGAGAGTTAAAAGAAAAAGAACGATAAATTATTGAAATGGAGATGCAGATAAAAGCGGGAATGATCAATGAGGAAGGGACATCAGATTATGATTTGGTTTTTACAGGTAATAATGCATTATCAGAATAGCAGAATGGAAAAAACACTCCAGGGTGTGATTCGGATGCTAACGGGAAACTCAACCCTAAGGATGATTTGAAGACTGCTGCTGCTGCTGATGTCGGACCTTCACATTGTTTAGACATATTGGTTAAGGTACATCAATCAACTGATGATGTCAATATATTTGATAATGTGTTTGCCTATGAGTCACAAAGTCATGGACAACTTGAGTACATTAACAACACATATGTGGTGAATCAGGATGATAGAAATATTACTTCTGAAACTCCACATGTGGATCCTAATGGAGGTACGGTTGAACATAACAATGTGAATCATGATCAAGAATGTGCTTCAACTGCTTTGATAATTAAGAATATGCAAAACAAAGTTACTTGATGTAACAAGCTCAATTGTGAACTAAAAGCACAAAATGCGTCATTAACAAGGGACCTTGAGTGCTATAAAATACAACTGTCAAATCTTGAAAATAAAGAAAAACGGGAAAAAAATTTTGAAATGGTGTTTCAAGAATATTATAACAAAGAAGAAAATCTGCAACATCAAATGCGAGAACTAATTGGTTCCAATAATGAAAATGTTTCAAAACTGGAAAAGGAAAAGCTTGACCTTCAAAACCAAATTGCAAAACTAACAACAGAGGTTTTAAAATTAACAACAAAGGTCTCAACATGTCAAACAGATTACAAAATATTGAGAACGAGATGGAAAAATAGGGAAGACTCGTATCTTAACGACATTGTTGATTTAGAAGCTAAATTGAAAGTTTTTGAAAAAAAAAGATTACAACACAATCTTGAAAAGCAGTCTTTTGAAAACCCTTGTATGTCAAAGCTTGAACAAGTTGATGATGAAAACGTGTCAATGAAATCTCAAATCTCAAAATACGAAAACGAGATTGAGCATTTGAAATAGATTTACAAAAACTTGTTTGATTCAATCAAACGTTCACGAGTTCACACACAAAACTCAAACATGAAACAAAAGGAGATTGACGATTTGAAGTCTCAATTGTATGAATTCGCTGATAAAAGGTTTGAAAATGCTTTGCAAAAGATTGAATCAATGAAAAAGAAAAATGTTGATTTTCAAATAAAAAAAGTTTCCTTCCCAAAACCCCTGTTCGATTCTAATACTCTAGATTTTGAAAAGGAAACGGAGGAGAAAATGTATCTTTTTGAAAATGAAAATCACGTGCTTCAAACGAAAGTGGTTGAGCTTGAAACGCTTTTAGCTCAACAAACAAACGATTTTGAGGATGCCAAAACTGATTTTTTCAACAAAGTAACCAAATTTGAAAATTATTTTGAAAGACTTGAAAAAGAAAATGTTGAGTTTGAACGTAAATTGGCTTGTAAAATGGATAATTCTAAAGCCAAATAAGATCAACTTTTGAAACAAATTGCTTCTTTAGAATCAAAATTGGCATCCCAAGATCATCTTCATCTTCAAAAAGATTACAATGATTTGAGAATTTCATACAATGCTTTAAAAGTGAATTTTGATACTCTTAACCAATCAAAGGGAAAAGCTTTAATTTCAAATGTTTCAACACCAGATGTGAGTGTTTCGAAGAAGGTTTACACGGGTGGTTCTTCAAAACCATTCTCAAAAAGGGTTTCTCAGTTTACAACCTATTCTTTGCAAAAAGGAAGAAAGTTTTCAAAGAGACCAAGTTTTTCCGAAACATTTACTTCTAAAAGGTTTACAAATCCAAATGCTTCAAGTAAAATGAAACATGTTTTTCAAACTCCAAACCATCGTTTTACACCGGTAAAGCAAGAGTGGAGACCAAAACAAAGTTTTTCAAAACCCCCAAATGCTTCAAGAGAAAAGAATCATGTTTTTCAAACTCCACACTCTCGTTTTACTCCGGTAAAACGAATGTGGAAACTAAAGCAAAGTCGTTCAAAACCTTTCAAATATTCAATATCAGAATTGCTTTCGCTACAACATAAGAATGACTCTGCTTTGAACATTCCAAATACCGAAAGGTTTCCATTTATCACAAAAACAAATCTTCAAAGAGAACCCATGAGGTTCAACTCTAGATGGAAATCTTCTTCTTTAGATTTTAAAACTCCAAGAGAAACACCGGGTTTCTCAAACTATTTTCAACGGAAAAAGAGTTTTAAATCTCCATTGATTCCACCAGTGTTATTTCAAAGTGAAACACCGGTTTTCAGTCCTCGTTGGAATTCAACATCTTTAAATCAGATTGACACAACTTATAAATGGATTTCAAAATTTGGTAAACCCGTTAGCACCGTGCTTAAATGGGTTCCCAAGGTTTTTGTCTAATCTAAATTAATGGTTTGTAAGTATTTCAGTTTACAATCCGGACTTAAACATTACGACTTGTGCACACATTTTAGTGTACAACTCGGGTTTCAAAGAAAGGAAAGTGCCTTTCTAAACCATTCTTTAAAACGAATCATGCACTTATCCTTGAAAACAAGAAGAAGTTCTCATGCAAAGCTTATCTAAAACTTCTTAATCTTGAGCAAAATTTATTCAAAATTTTTTAAAAGGTTTTTCAAAACTTTTCAAAATTTTGCTCAAGATTTTTCAAATCTTTACTTCCCAATTCGCTCCAAAGTTTAAAAATGTCAAAACCTATGCTAGTTTTGAGCGGGAGTATTTTAGTGTATAAAGTTTTACTTACCTTGAAGCAAAATTTATTCAAAGATTTTTCAAACCGAAATTTCTAAATCTTTCAAGAGTTTGCTTCAAGAAGACTCCTTCCCCCAAACTTTAAAAAGTTTAAAATTCTCAAAACATATGCGAGTTTTGAGGGGGACTATTTATAAAACAAAATGTTCCGTCAAAATCATGCTTAATTGCTTGTGCACATAAAATAGTGTACAACCCGTTCTTTGAAATTAAAGGACCCTGAGTTACGCTTCAGTGTCTCAATCCTATCATAAGGAGCGAAAGATTCTTACTTTTGAGTAGAATTAATCAAATTTTCAAAGTTTTTCAGAATTCTGCTCAAAAGGACAAGTATTCCCTCTCGTAATCAAAACCTCAAAAAGTTATTTCACTTATTGAGGGGGAGTATATTGAAATGATCTTTGTTCAAAACGATAAGTTCTAGGCATATTCTTCCCACAAACCTCAAAAAGCATATTTTAATCAAAAAATTTATCAAAAACAACATCTTATATGCTATTTTTGAGGGGGAAAAAAGTAAAAGTGATTAAAATATGGATGACAAAGAAAGCTTTAAAGTTGAATCTCGTGCGAGCTCGACTCAGAATTGACCCAGAAATTGACGAAACACAAAAGTTAGTAATCGAAAAGACTTGTCCTCGATGAGTAATAACTTCAAGTTAGTTCTAGTTGTCACCTCAAAGCTGACAATGCATCTCTTTAACTAGCGACATAAGCATGTCTTGAACAGGATTTGTCTAAGTAGAATGTACCATTCCGAGAGATTCTCTTTGAATGTGACCAGGACGAGTAATAATTTCAAGCTGGCCTAGCCAGTGATGTAGGCATGTCTCGAATCAGTCATGTTCACTGAGAATCAATCAATTCAAAAGTGCAACTTCCCCCACATCGTGTAAAATTCTAGTTATAACTTATAAGCACATGTGAAGGGGGAGTATTTCTGGAAAAGCAAAACTCTCAAAGTGTTAAACAAATATGTTGTAACAATCATGAAATACTTTGAGAGATTTTCAAATAGTGTTTATGGCAACATAGGATAGTCATGGAGTATTAAGGTAACTAAGTTTAGGGAAAACCGTCCTATGATCCGCCAGAGCCGGAGGGATCTACCCAAAGACATTACCAATAGTTAGTATTAGAAGTCCTTAGGTATGATATGAAAAAAAGGAGTAAAGAATGAAAGGAGAAAGAAGGGGTTGAAGAATTAAAAAGAAAAGTAAAGAAAAGGGTGAAAAGAAATAGCCCTCCATATGTTTAACCTTAGGGCAGACACGGGGTTCAATTCATATGCTACTGGTTGTTGCTAAGGCGACACCGGTATTGAAGACAAAGACGTCATGGACCCAGTGACGCACTGCACTAAACCTTCTTAACCACTCAAGTTCTCTTAAAAGAGCTTGTTTCATTCTCACAGGGAACCTTGCATAATCTATCGACCGCTCATTATGAGCCATGTTGATATTGAAACAGGAGACTCCGCCCCAGTCTTCGACGACTAAAAGAAGCACTTATCGAGTCTAGAGCCGCGAGATTACATCAAAAGATCTCTTAGGAACACATGATACTTCTACAATGGTGATTCAACGTCAAGGACACCAGTTATAAACTTAAGAGTCCTATGCAGATCTTAGCAATCTACCAGAACATTTATGAGAGAATTCACACAAGTGTTTCATAATGATTGAATGGAAACTCCTGCCAGGATCAACATCAAACTGCCCTGATAGCAGGTCACTATGGTAACTCCTTGTGGGTTACGCTTAATGTTACGGTGGTCCCAAATGGTCTATAGTCATGGGGTGATCTCTAGCGACTCACCCAATCGTTGATTTACTTAGGTAGATCTTGTAAGCCCTCTCGGGGGTATCCGATTCGAGAACGACCTTGGTAAGGGTTAGAAAGAGTTTCACACTATGCTGTTGATGATCTCTAATTCCGAACCTGTAAGTACCGGTTGTTTTATTGCTAACTGTTTACTTGCAGCAACATATCGCCTCCATGACGATAGATTCCACATGCTCATACATACAAAAGTCAAAGAAAAGTTCTCTTCAATGATCAAAGTAAAGAAAAGTTCAAAATGATTCTACACCAAAAGTCAAAGAATCTACAAAGTTAAAGACAAAGATCAAAGAATCAAAAAGGAGAACTCGTTACTTATGAAGAATAGAAGTCAAAGAAGTATGGGCATGTTGGAAAGGCGTAAAGACATAAGAGACTAAGACGTTAAGGCAGATAACACCATCATTTGATCACAACAACAAGAATGAAGAACGAAGGATCACAAAGCATGATTGGAACAAAGAATCTAGCAAAGCTATTACATAAAGACTCAAAGGTCAAGACACCAAGCATCAAAGAAGTCAAATGATCATCCATTTCTATTGGTGGACCCATAACCCACAGGTCACAAAAGAGATCTCAATGATCACCCCTTTAGGGGCAGATTATTGGAAACGCAAAAGTGATGATCATAAATGCAATCAAAGAGGGATCTCAATGATCGTCCCTAAGGAGGAGATTGTTGGGAATGTTTGAAGTGACGATCATTATCGAGTCAATGAGTCTTGTAATATGGTCATGCAATAGCTCGTTAGAATCATAAAAATATAGTCGACATGTTAGTAAAAGTGTGCCTTCTAGTTTAGTCCTAGTATTTACGTTAATGTCGAAGTAGTGAAATATGTAAACATGGTACACTTCCTTATTCTCATCTTATGTAAGACTATATAGAGTCGTAACCTCTCATTTGAGAGGTGTTGGTTCACATGGAATAAAAAATCCTCTCTTATTTCCACCATATTGCTTTCTCTCTCTAAACATATCATCTTTCTCTCTCTAGATCTTTAACATAAATCATAAGTGAGGAATGATATAAAACTTGGGACCCAACATTATCATATCATGGCCTCATTAATATTCTCTTATGCATTAAACACAACCAACTAATCGCAGTACACATCCGATTCATGTTTCCTCAGACATCAAGCAAGTTACCACTAGGAAATTAGCCAATTTTCTTAAGCCTAACATTGATATCAATCAATCAAACAAGAGATAATAGGAAACAAGAATTATAAACTAAACCAATCATACCTATTGAAGTGTCACGCCTTAATTGATGAAGATAGACACAAACATAAACAAGGAATCAATAAGATCTAATCAATTATATACAAGTTTCACACAATCATAAGTAGACACAAGGTGAATTAACAAAGCATAATCAATGAAGAGCAATCAACAATAATGATAATTGAAGATATAACATAAGATTGAATATATAAACAAACCATTAGAAGATGTTTATGGAATGATTAAGACTCTCTAAGTTGCTGGAAAAACACCTACCCTAACCCTAGAATTGGACTTAGGGTTTGGGGCTTACAAATAATGAAGTTATAAGGTTGTATTTATAGACACTTTTCTGCCTGGCCCAACTTGACGGCATCACCCTGTATAAGGTGACAGCGTCAAGACCAATATTTCTTCACCAAATTGTAGATCTTTTTGTCCTCTTCACGTGGGCTTTTGAATCACCTAAATCCGACTTCGTATGCAAAAGAAATGGTCAAAATAGTAATAACTACCGCGCGCGCAAGTTGTGACTAGTTAACACGTGATGGCCTACGTGACCCCTTCAGGTTATAAGTCTTCTAGGCCATCACTATTTAATTTAACACGTAATGGCCTACTTCCAAATACACATGATGGCGTCACATGTAATTTCACCAAATTCTTTCTGGGGCGTCACGTGTTAATTTCCATCTGCTCCATTCTTCAAGTGACGACGTCAACATACAAAACCGGACGCCGTCAGGTGTAAAATCCTGACTTTCCTTGGTTTTCTTGTTCTCTTCATTCTTGAGCATGAAAACGTCCAAAAAGCTCCAAAATGCTTCCTTTTCAAGAATTCCTCTCAAAAGTACCTAAAATGACAAAAGGAACGATTTAAGGCAATATTTGATCATAATATCACGACTTAGGGCTTAAATGACCTCTTAAAAGCGTAACACTTTTCACCTCATCAAATATCCCTACACTTGGGATTTGCTTGTCCTCAAGCAAATGAGCTTTTCCACTAATAAAAATACAAGTTAGGGGTCATTTAACATTAATATAAAAATAATTACAACAAATGATCGTTCCACTTTAGTCAAAACGAGCACGGAAATTATACACTAGCACCTCACATTAAGTGTTTGGATACTCTCATCTCTCGGGTGTTGTAAATTTATATATCATAGTTGGAAATAGAGAAATATCACTCATTACCTGTCATAGCACATAGATTACCATAGGCTTGAGAAATGATAAAAAACCTCCACCACTTGGCGTAAGCACTTAGGAAAACTATCAAAGAGGGCTTTTCAAGGGTTATAATGTTAGGTGTAGGTATATGGACAACACAGTTCGTTGGATAAAGGGATATTTTACTGGTGGCAGGTCAATTGTCTTAGTTAATTACATGTACAATGCGGCGTTGCTAAGCCAAGACTCAACTCAACTAAAGCTAATCATAAACTAACATAAACTTAAAATAAACATAAAAGGAAACAGGATGGTAGTCCGTATGTTTTTCTTTCTCTTTTTCTATCTTTTTTTTTTTTTTTTTTTTTTTTTTTTTTTTCTATTTTTTTAATCATACACTCTTGCCCTACCATCAAAATAATACATCAAAGGGAGTTCGTTTCCTCCCTACACTTGAACTTTTACATAATCAAAAATAAAGACTCGAATTAAGAGAATCGAAACATTTGGATTACTTTAAAACATTAACGCATATATGGGGGTAATAAATGATGTTCATCCCCATTACTCCATAACACTAGTACTTTACCCATGAGTCCCAATCGTCCCAAAACAATATGTACAAGATATGACTCGACTTAGCAACCATGTAATCAATTAGACAACTAACAAAAGGTTTAAACAAATGTTGTAACAATAATGCACTAAAGATGAGTGCATATAAGGAAGGCTAAGGCGATTTGGGTGTACATTTGGGGGTGGATTGTAAACAAATTCTTCCTTTAAGTAAAATGCTTAAAGTTAGAAACGAAAAAGATAGGCTCTGAGGGGTGTACTAGGGGTATCGTGTACTAAAAAGGAGTACATCGCAAAGGTGTGGGAGAATTACTTGACCAATGAAGTCAATGTAATTATGTTACAGGTGTAAAACAAGGGTTATTGATTGAGGCAAAAGCAGTCAACTAAAGTCAACCACGGATGTGGTCACTATAGTCAAACTCCTTAGTCTCAATTCTCCGTAGAATATAGTGTTTCCCCGGGTCGTTATGTCCTAACGAGGTGTGATGGTATAAAAACGGGTTTGTGATTGGGTGAATTTGAATGGGAAGTAACCAGATAAAGATTTGGATTTGATTTACACTACTGGAATGATTAGGAATAACAGTATTAAAAATTACGGGAAACAGATGTGTATAAACGTAAATCAAATTAAAATCAGACACGATTGCGTGCTGAGAAAAAAGTGAGTTTTAAGGAAAAATAAACTACAGGGGGTGAAAATGAAACTTTTACAAACTTAATATTAAAAGAAAATTTAATTAAAAACAAAATTATTTTTTTGATTATTTTTTTTATTAATTAAAACTATTTAATTACTTATTATTAATATTTAACTTATACTAAATATAATATAATATTAAATTAAAACTAAGAAAATGAAAATTTATATTTCTTTTAAAAATTCCAAAATAACTTAAAAATAATATCAAAACTTAAAAATATGTCTTTTTCTCTTTTTTGATTTTAATATTAACTAATTACTAAATATATTAATTAAACTAATTAACTAATTTAAATTACTAATAATACTAAAAATGACTTAGAAAATTAAAAAATATTTTATAAAACTAATTAACCATCACAGGAATCCTAAAAAATTATAAAAAGTTTATAAAAATTATTTTTAAACTATTTTACAAATTATTAAACTAAAAATTAATTAATTACTAATTAAACTAATTAAATTATAAAAATTAGAATATAAACAGTAAAAATTCTAGAAAAATTCCTAAAATTGTTTTATAACATATAAAAGCTAGTAAAAATATAAAAACTAGGTATTACTTGATAAAAACTAATTATGCTGTTTAATACTTAAATATTAATTAATTAGTACTAAAACTAATATTAAATTTAATAAATACTAAATGACAATATAAAAATCAGAAAAAATTACCAAAAATACTTTAACTTAAAAGAAAATTAAGAAAAATATAAAAATGCAATTTACTTAATAAAAAGCTAAAAAGGAAAATTAAAAAGATAATTAATATTAAATAGAAACTATCACTTATTTTTAAATTGGTTTTTTTTTTATTTTCTTCTGGAAATCTATTTTATACCTAAAAAATAAGAACTTTTGTGAAAACACCTTTTCCCAAACTTAAAAATAAGCAAAATGGACACAATAAGTTAAAAAGTTAACTTTTGAAGGAAATAAGCTTATGTGGGGTCCACAGGGGTGGAAAATGGTTCAAATAACTTATTTGGACTGATATAAGCTAGAAACAACAAAACATACCACTGAATAAGCCAACAAGCACAAAATAAGCACTTGATTCCTTGGCTTCACACAGAAAATGGGACAGATTTGGAACTGATCTAGGAGGCCCACAAGGGTTTTTAAGCTAAAAGGCTTGGTACAAATAGAAAGGTGGGCAGCTTATGAGTCCAAAGATCCAAGAGGGAGGTGTGGGGCCCAATGTGGAGCTCTGTGGGACCCACAGAAGTGGTGGTTGTGGTGACTGTATAGCAGCAGCAGGGGAAATGCCTGCCCTATAGGTGTGTTTGAGGGTCTGTGGGGCCCACAGAAAAAATCATAAAAATATAATTAATGTGGGATTCAAGAGTTTAGTTGGGGGGCTACAAATTTGAAGAAATTTTCAAGCCTTAATACCCAATACAAAAATCACAATAATTCCTCCAAATTTTGGATTTTCTACACAATATGAATTTTTGACTTTTAGATTACAAACCAACTTTGACTAATATGAACTTTTGATGCTCCTAGATTACTGAAAATGCATTAATAAGCTAATATGAGATGGACTTAAACTATGTAATCAACTTTTAAATCAAAATGAGTGATCATAAACCCAAAATTCCTTAACAGTGGACTATCACAACACCACAATAGAGAATTTTGACTTTTACACTAAAATTACCAAAGTGAAAGTTGAATTAAACTAATTTGAGCATAAGAGTGGTACTAAGATAGGTTTAGTGCAAGTTTAACAACAACTACACCCTTTAACAGATTGAACCAGACACTCCTTATTAACACTCATTTTTATGAATATGAAGCAAGTGACTGATTTAAACCATAAGATTGAAAGATAAGCACTTATTATGATATAAAAAGCTAAACTGAGCACCTAGACACCACTCTCAACAACAAAGACCTCAAGAATGACTAACAGGCAGGTAACAGTGAAAATGGATAAATGAACAACAAAGACTTTTAATGAATAAACACTATATTTTAAGCAATATTAAAACTAACAAATTCAAAATAAGCCAAGAAACACAGAAGTAACAGTACTTAACCATTTCTACAGTGAATAAGCAAAATTTGAGTAAAATGGCTCACAAATGAAGTCCAAGCAGAGAAATGAACTAAAGACCACAAACATGACCTAATGCCTCCCAAGAGGCTCTAAACCATTTGCAATCCAAAATCATCCTTACTCCTTGCTTTCTTGTACTTGTTTCACTGATTTTTCATTTTCCTACTATTTATTTGTGATTTTCTTGTATTTTTGATTTATGATTAAAAACTAAGTATAGTACCAAGTAGAGTTTACAAAAACTTGAAAGTGAATAACATGAGCTTACATGACCAAGAAATAACACCAGTTAACAATTCTAAGTGAAATTATCAGTTTCAGTTAAAAATGCCACATATGAATTCATAATAGAAAACTTGAATTTAAGGATTAAAACAGGTTTAAATTACATTAATACAACTAAAATTACATTTGAAAAACAAAGATAACAACTGAAATTATAAATTACAGATCTATGATTTTCCTACACTAAGACTAAACTAAATTAAACTACACCTGCTATCTTTTGCTCCTTCTTCAATTTATAGCCTCCAAATATGTCTTGTGGGTCCCACAGAAGCTTTCCCACTACCATTGGATCCATGAAACTCATCCTGGCCATTTGTTGGTTTTGGCGGGAAAACTGGTTAAATACCAATTGGGATTATAGCCTGTTCGATGGGGGTTTTGGTGCATTTATTGGTCTTGGGAGGTGTAATATGGAAGGGATAAGGGTGTAGGGTGAGCAGGGCAAGTGGTGGTGGTTTTGCAGGTGGTATTGGAGAGGAGAGTGGTATTGAAGGGGAGCAGGATGGTGGTATTTGGTTGGGTATGACCGGGGTCAAACCGGAGAATGGGGGAGTGGGCTTATTTATTTGGGCTTTGGGGATTGAGTGGACCAGGTTTGTGTTTGGATTTGTGTTTTTATTTTTTTGGTCCATTTGATTTGTAGTAATAATTAACAAGGACTAAAAATGTAACTTCCTGAAATTTGAGGGTTGGCTTTGTAATTTCTCCAAAGTAATCAAAATGTTTTTTCATGCCATATTTGAAAAGTACAAGGACCATGATGAAAATTTCCATATTCGAATACCCTAGGGACTAATTCTGCCAATTTATGAAACTTTAGGGACCAACATGTAATTTCTCCAATCTTTTCATCCAAGGACAATTTATACCATAATTGAATAGTACAAGGGTAGAAATTGTAAAGTTTTTCATTTTTTATTACCCATGGACCATTTTTGTCATTTTTGAAACTTGGGGGACCAAAGTTGTAATTTTGTAATTTTGAACTTTAAAGGACTTATTTTGCCAATTTATAAAAGTCCAGGGACTGAAACTGCCAATTATGCAATCTTTATTCGTTTTTCATCTGTTTTTACTCATTTTGCATCTGAAACATATAAAACACAAGTTTGGAATATTTTCTGTATTTTGATGCATTTCTGAGTGTTTTTTAAATGTTTTTGCAGTTCAGATTGACAAAAAATGATGAGTATTTACACACTCATCAATCCCCACACTAAACTATTGCTAGTCCCTAGCAACATAGAATCCAAAAATAACCTATTTTGAAAAATTAATGGATTTGATGTCTCTTTACCAAAAGCCATTACTTCTGGAGTAGCCAAATGTCTCAGTTCAAGTAAGAACTATGGTACACTGATAACCATATGATTTTGAGCAAATCATAAGCTGTCAACGGATTTGATTTCTCTTTACCAAAAGCCGTTTGCTTCTGGACTAGCCAACTCTTGATGGAATTCAGTCATCATCTTGGTGAGTTGATTACCAATTATGGTTTTTCCACTGCCTTTACGACAAGCCATAACCTTGCGGGCTAGCCAACTCTTTACTTTTTAGGATATGGTGAGTTGAATACCATACAATTTTGGGCAAATTGTCAGCCATAAACGGATTTGATATATCTTTACCAAGAGCTGTTTGCTCCTGGATTAGCCAATCCTTTTGTGGTTTAGACATAGTGGACTGATAACCATAAAAATTTTGAAATAAAGTGAAAATTTTTTAAAATTTTTGCCAAAAACGGGGGTACTAGAAGGTAAAATGTGATCAAATTCGCTAGAATTTCCCCCCACACTTAGAATTGAATATTGTCCTCAATATTCAAAGTCCCAGCTATTATGTCGACTCTTTGAACGTAAAAAGGCAACATTACAAGCTAAATGTGGAAACACCATTTTTTTCTTTATTTCTATACATACATTTTTTTTGTGAAACTTATATACATGGTGAAAACAACATGGGTAACTCCCCCACACTTAGGGTGAAAACCCTATACACATGCTACTGTTTTTGTTTACCGAGTCGCTAGCTTGACTCGACCCCGAATTCATTTGTTCTTGGGGAAGTATCAAGTGGAAAAGACAATCTCCATCGGACTTTCATTCAAGATGTTTGGAAAAACATTTGAAGCACATGAAAGTTCCACACCGATGAGAAAAGTACCCAACTTTACCTAGAATGGTAAATGGAAATGCCGGGGTCAAAAATAGTGTCTTCATTCCCGAAGGAGTGAAGAACAGGAGAAGCCACGCGGTAGGTGTAGAAGAGAAAGAAAGTCATGATGACAATCATGACTAACTCATCATCACCCACAGGAGAATTCATAATATCATGAATATCATCTTTTAAGCTTGTTTGATCAAGACATATCCCGGGTGTGTCTAGATCCAAAGTAGAAGTTATCATACTCCGGCGGAGATATGATATGAGTAAGTTCATCAGAGAACTCCTCAAAGGTAAATGAATCATATTCTGGATTGATGTGAGTGAGTTCATAGGAGAACTCATCGAAGGTAAATGATTCATAATCGGGGAGAGAATTATGAGAATGAGAAGTGGTACTGCCACTAATCTTCTCTCCCATAGGATCAAAATGGAAGGCTTCAAATTCCGGTATAGAATCATCGGAAAAAATGTCACTATCCTTAATGGGATAGGAGATGAGATGGGTTTCTCTTTGAAAGCCTCAATTTTAGAAATGAGGAGACTGACATTCAATAATGTAGCGCGAAGAGCTTCATTTTGGATTTCAGTGTCAATCTCTTCATCATTCTCTTCTTCTAAGCTGACTAGCTCAGAAGGTAATTCTTCCGCATAACTGATGTCTCCACAAGATAACGAATCGTCATCATTAGAATCGGAGAACATCTCAACATCATCATTCGGGAAGACAAGAGGAGGAGGGATATCACACACATGATCAAGAATTCCCTGTGACTCTCTTGGGATTGGGACAAGGTTCTCAACACTATACTTTATGAATTCGTTCGATTCCTTTTTAGGAACAGTGCTAAGATGCTCGTCCCCCATGTTTAGAGGGTGAGTGGGAACTTCGGGGTGTGATATCAGCAGACTGAGGGAGTTGAGAAGGACTAGAAGTCATGGATTCTACAAGTTCCATTATTTCTACTGCTAGTGATTCAGTCATATTCTTTTCTCCCTGTATTTCTACTGAAGCAGTTTCAACTGAAGTTGAATCAAAAGGTTTCTCAGATATGATACCTTTGGGATTGGAACAAAGTCATCTAATTCCTCAAGAGGAATGATTTTGACTTCCTTGTTCCCCATTATCAAGGTATCCGAAGGTTCCTTAGGGTTTTCTTCTTCAAATGGTTCTTCCTCATCACTTTCATCCTCAAGATAAAATGAGTTAACAGGAGGCTTTTGTTTCCTAAGAATCAGATCCTTAAGACAGTTTATTCCATCTTGAATGTTCTTGTTGAATTGAGTTTGAGCAATAATCGTTTTAGTAATCAATTCAACTCTAGCTAACTCGTCCTGAGGAAGTGGTTGAGGGTTTGTGTATTGTGAAGGCTGGTTAAAACCAAATTCATGATTGTTACAAGGAACTTGTTCATAGACAAACTGATTCCTAGTTTGACAATCAGAGCTGTAGTGAGGGCCTCCATAACACTCACAACAGAATAACTGTTGGGTCTCATGGTGTGGAAGCTGATGGAAAGAATTAGTCGTGTCATGGTAGGAATAGGGATTCTGGTTATAGACAGACCCGTTTCCTGGCTCTACCATGCCACAACTAGGGCAATTACCACCATTATAAGGACTACCACACCATCGACAAACAAGAATGTGAGGATGAGACATGGAACGAATCAAAGGTTTTGGAGGTGAGAAATGAAGAATCAAAAGGGTAGGAGGGTGAAGAAGGATATTTTTGGTATTTTTGAAAAACATTTTGTATAAATAAGAAAGAAAATCTTTTTGAGTTTTTGTGTTCGTTGAAAACTGATTTTAAAAATGTTTTCGGGAACCATTTTGTTTTTATATGTTAATAGTATGAACAAGGATGGATAAATATACAATGAGCGTATATCCAGATTCACTAATCTGCAAAACCGTTTAGAATATGCGCACAACCTCCCTGGCAGCGGCGCCAAATTTTGATTGAGGCAAAAGCAGTCAACTAAAGTCAACCACGGATGTGGTCAATATAATCAAACTCCTTAGGCTCAATTCTCCGTGGAATATAGTGTTTCCCCAGGTCGTTATGTCCCAACGAGGTGTGATGGTATAAAAATGGGTTTGTGATCGGGTGAATTTGAATGGGAAGTAACCAGATAAAGATTTGGATTTGATTTATACTACTGGAATGATTAGGAATAACATTATTAAGAATTACGGGAAACAGATGTGTATAAACGTAAATCAAATTAAAATCAGACACGATTGCGTGCTGGGAAAAAGGTGAGTTTTAAGGAAAAATAAACTACAGGGGGTGAAAATGAAACTTTTACAAACTTAATATTAAAAGAAAATTTAATTAAAAAGAAAATTATTTTTTTGATTATTATTATTTTTTTATTAATTAAAACTATTTAATTAATTATTATTAATATTTAAATTATACTAAATATAATATAATATTAAATTAAAACTAAGAAAATGAAAATTTATATATATATTTTTTAAAAATTCTAAAATAACTTAAAAATATGTCCTTTTGTCTTTTTATGATTTTAATATTAACTAATTACTAATTATATTAATTAAACTAGTTAACTAATTTAAATTACTAATAATACTACAAGTGACTTAGGAAATTAAGAAATATTTTATAAAACTAATTAACCATCACAGGAATCCTAAAAAATTATAAAAATTTTATAAAAATTATTTTTAAACTATTTTACTAATTATTAAACTAAATATTAATTAATTACTAATTAAACTAATTAAATTATAAAAATTAGAATATCAATAGTAAAAATTCTAGAAAAATTCCTAAAATTATTTTATAATATATAAAAGATAGGAAAAATATAAAAACTAGGTATTACTTGATAAAAACTAATGATGCTATTTAATACTTAAATATTAATTAATTAGTACTAAAACTAATATTAAATCTAATAAATACTAAATTACAATATAAAAATCTGAAAAAATTACCAAAAATACTTTAACATAAAATAAAATTAAGAAAAATATAAAAATGCAATTTACTTAAAAAAAGCTAAAAAGGAAAATTAAAAAGATAAATAATATTAAATAGAAACTATCACTTAATTTTAAATTGGTTTTTTCTGGATTTTTTTCTGGAAATCTATTTTATACCTAAAAACTAAGAACTTTTATGAAAACACCTTTTCCCAAACTTAAAATTAAGCAAAATGGACACAATAAGCTAAAACAGTTGACTTTTGAAGGAAATAAGCTTATGTGGGGTCCACAGGGGTGGAAAATGGTTCAAATAACTTATTTGGACTGACGTAAGCTAGAAACAACAAAACATACCACATAATAAGCCAACAAGCACAAAATAAGCACTTGATTCCTTGGCTTCACACAGAAAATGGGACAGATTTGGAACTGATCTAGGGGGAGAGTGTGGGGCCCACTATGGAGCTCTGTGGGACCTACAGAAGTGGTGGTTGTGGTGACTGTGTAGCAGCAGCAGGGGAAATGCCTGCCCTGCAGGTGTGTTTGAGGGTCTGTGGGGCCCAGAAAAAAATCACAAAAATATATGTACTGTAGGATTCAAGAGTTTAGCTGGGGGGCTACAATTAGAAAAAAGTTTCAAGGCTTAATACCCAATACAAAAATCACAATAATTCCTCCACATTTTGGATTTTCTACACGATATGAATTTTAGACTTTTTAGATTACAAACCAACTTTGACTAATATGAACTTTTGATGCTCCTAGATTACTGAAAATGCATTAATAAGGTAATATGAGATGGACTTAAGCTATGTATTCAACTTTTAAATCAAAATGAGTGATCATAAACCCAAAATTCCTTAACACTGGACTGTCACAATACCACAATAGAGAATTTTGACATTTACACTAAAATTACCAAAGTGAAAGTTGAATTAGACTAATTTGAGCATAAGAGTGGATCTGAGATAGGTTTAGTCCAAGTTCAACAACAACTACACCCTTTAACAGATTGAACCAAATACTCCTTATTAACACTCATTTTTATGAATATGAAGCAAGTGACTGATTTTAAACCATAAGATTGAAAGATAAGCACTTGTTATGATATAAAAAGCTAAACTGAGCACCTAGACACCACTCTCAACATCAAAGACCTCAAGAATGACTAACAGGCATGTAACAGTGAAAATGGATAAATGAACAACAAAGGATTTTAATGAATAAACACTAGATTTTAAGCAATGTTGAAACTAACAAATTCAAAATAAGCCAAGAAACACAGAAGTAACAGTACTTAACCATTTCTACAGTGAATAAGCAAAATTTGAGTAAAATGGCTCTCAAATGAAGTCCAAGCAGAGAAATGAACCAAAGACTACAAACATGACCTAATGCCTCCCAAGAGGCTCTAAACCATTTGCAATCCAAAATCATCCATACTCCTTGCTTTCTTGTACTTGTTTCACTGATTTTTCATTTTCCTACTATTTATTTGTGATTTTATTGTATTTTTTATTTATGATTAAAAACTAAGTATAATACCAAGTAGAGTTTACAAAAACTTAAAAGTGAATAACATGAGCTTACATGACCAAGAAATAACACCAGTTAACAATTCTAAGTGAAATTGTCAGTTTCACTTAAAAATGCCACAGATGAATTCATAATAGAAAACTTGAATTTAAGGATTAAAACATGTTTAAATTACATTAATACAACTGAAATTACATTTGAAAAACAAAGATAACAACTGAAATTATAAATTACACTACTATGATTTTCCTAAACTAAAACTAAACTAAATTAAACTACACCTGCTATCTTCTGCTCCTTCTTCAATTTATAGCCTCCAAATATGTCTTGTAGGTCCCACAAAAGCTTTCCCACCACGATTGGATCCATGAAACTCATCCTGGCCATTTGTTGGTTTTGGCAAAAAAACTGGTTAAATACCAATTGGGATTGTAGCGTGTTGGATGGGGGCTTTGGTGCATTTATTGGTCTTTGGAGGTGTAATATGGAAGGGATAAGGGTGTAGGGTGAGCAAGGCAAGTGGTGGTGGTTTTGCAGGTGGTATTGAAGAGGAGAGTGGTATTGAAGGGGAGCAGGATGGTGGTATTTGGTTGGATTTGACCGGGGTCAAACCAGGGAATGGGAGTGGGCTTATTTATTTAGGCTTTGGGGATTGGGTGGATCAGGTTTGTGTTTGGATTTTTTTGGTCCACTTGATTTGTAGTAATAATTAACAAGGACCAAAAATGTAACTTCCTGAAATTTGAGGGTTGGATTTGTAATTTTTCCAAAGTAATCACAAGGGTTTTTCATGCCATATTTGAAAAGTACAAGGACCATGATGAAAATTTCCATATTCGAATACCCAGGGACTAATTCTGCCAATTTGTGAAACTTCAGGGACCAACATGTAATTTCTCCAATCTTTTCATCCAAGGACAATTTATGCTATAATTGAATAGTACAAGGGTAGAAATTGTAAAGTTTTCATTTTTTATTACCTAGGGACCATTTTTGTCATTTTTGAAACTTAGGGGACAAAAGTTGTAATTTTGCAATTTTGAACTTTAAAGGACTTATTTTGACAACTTGCAAATCCCCAAGGACCTTTGATGATAATTTTCCATGTTTTTAATAACCAGGGATTAGTTTTGCCAATTTATAAAAGTCCAAGGACTGAAACTGCCAATTATGCAATCTTTATTCGTTTTTCATCTGTTTTTACTCATTTTGCATCTGAAACATATAAAACACAAGTTTGGAATATTTACTGTATTTTGATGCATTTCTGAGTGTTTTTTTAAATGTTTTTGTAGTTCAGATTGACCAAAAATGATGAGTATTTACACACTCATCAGTTATCCTAATGCCTCTTGTCATGTAGTAATCCTAACTACATGAATGTAGTCTTACATGTGGTCTTGGAATGAATCACAAACGCAAGTTTTAGAATCTAAATGCTACCGGTACACTCACGAGCACTAAGGCTTTTCCTAACAAGTCTAGGGGCGAACCTCACCTGTATGCACTTAGTAGATCGCTGGCACGAGTCTTTGACGCTTCAACTAACGGATGGTCACTAGTGCACTTCTTGGATCGCTGGCACGTTATTTGCATAACGGATGGTCACCAAGTCATACACTAGATCGCTGGCATGTTAGTCAATTAATCTAATACTCGGATGGTCACTACCTTATTCATAATTTTTTTTGAGTGGTACGGTTTTTGTGCTAGTCATATAACTTCTATCTATGAGATGCTTATTAAGACTAAAGTTTCACTCCTATATGTTGCAAAAATTTTTAAATTTGGTGCTAAAATTGCCCTAACAAGTATTTTTCTCAGTTTTATTACGCATCTACTATTAAACAAAACAAAAATCAAGCGAAGTTGTAGTTTCTAAGGCATCCTAATTTACCCTCCCTACACTTAAACCGAACATTGTCCCAAATGTTCTAAATGAAAGATGTAAAAGTAAAAATAAATGAGAATGAAAGAAACTAATACTCCCCTGATTCGCTCGGTATGGACGATGTGATAACATGGTTAAATCTTCCTCCAAGAGAATGAACATGATAAGCTCCACTCCAGAAATATAAATCATCTTCTTGTCCAATATAACTTGTAATCAACAAACACACAAACCAAAGCATCAAATCGAACAAAGAAAAATCACAACTAGATGTAATTCCAGACTTAGAAATAAAAACAAAACAAAACAATAAAAGGATAGGATACTTGTGGTTTGAATTACAAATAAGAACTCATAAAACATATCCATAAGTATTGACACACAAACAAGATAGAATATATGCTAATCATGAATTGTGAATTTTTCATGTTCAAATTTCGTTCTTTTTAACAAAATATAAACTTCCCTACACTTATCTTTTTGTAAAATACCTTTATATGCAATTAAGACGAGGTTAAAAGCAAAATTAAGCATTTTTACAAATTATTTGAAACATGAAAATTAAACAATTATGATTAAGCATATATGACACAAACAAACAAATAAAATAAAAACATCAAACAATTAAAGACATGGGTTGCCTCCCAATAAGCACTTGTTTTTGTTCGAGTCACGAGCCTGACTCTACCCTTATTTAACGGAAATAGGGGAGGTTTTCCCTACACTTAGGATTAAGTTCAGGTGGAAGTAGCGATACACACCGTTAGGGTGGAAATATGCCACGTAAGGTGAAGTGGGTGAGTGAATGGCTTCCTTCATCCTAAAACTACCCGGATAATATTGGTTGATAGGTGGGTTGGTTCCTCTTTTGTCTCCTAGATGTAAATCTAAGGATGGAAAGGTGTGTAAAGATTGAGGTTCCAGTTCATCAACACTAGGAAATTCCCTAGAACTAAGAGTAAGCTTATCACTACAAGTATTCAAACCTATATCCTCTAGTTGTGTTCGGTTCAAAGGTTCTACCTCCATCGGGATTCCTAAAGTATCTTTTACTTCTTTCGAGTAAGTCACGGGCGGTGTGTGTGCCTCAAATAATGGTAGGACTTGTGGGGTACTTTGTGGGCTTGGATTATCCACCTCATCCTCCATTGTATCTAGATTACCTGTGTGTTTTTTTTGTACTATGATATTTGGCGACATCCACTTAGGTATCCTTGAGTAATCATCCCCAGAAAAACTTCCTGTTTACTCCTTCAAACTTGTTATTAACTTATCTATGATGTTGTTTGTTGGGTTGTCTACTTTATAATAATATTGGGCACAATCTTCTATGGCATCCCGTGCTTCTTCAGCATTTAATTCCCTAAGGTCCCCGTTGGCAAAATCGTCAATGTACCTTTGGTCATATTGGTGGACATGATAGTAAAAGATTTGAGTTAGGGACTGATGAGTGTCTAAATACTCATCATTTTATACCAATCTGAACTACCAAAACATCCAAAAACACTCAAATATGCATCAAAATACTTAAAATATCTTAAAAGTGTGTTTTATATGTTTCAAATGCAAAATATGCAAAAACAGATGAAAAACGTACAAAGTTTGCATAATTGGCAGTTTCAGTCCCTCAAGTTTCATAAATTGGCAAAACTAGTCCCTGGTTATTCTAAATACATGAAAAAGTCACCAAAGGTCCTTTTTAATCATAAAGTTACATATTTAGTCCTTTGGTGCAAAGTTTCATAAAATTATAAGTTTAGTCCCTATACTTTAGAAATTGACAGAAATGGTCCTTGGGATGTAAAAACTTTGAGAAAAATTAATTTTGTTCCTTGTATTATTAATCTTTTGCAGGAATGGTCCTTGGTGTGAAGTTTGGAGAAATTACATGATTGGTCCCTAAAGTTTGGCAGTTTGGCAAAAATAGTCCCCGGATAAATAAAAAATGAAAAACATCAAAAATACCCTTGTACTATTCATCCTTGTCAAGTTTGGTCCTTGTGAGAACTTTGGTAAACTTACAAAATCAGTCCCTATAATTTTCCCAAATTACACTTTTGGTCCCTATGCTTAATAACACAAACGGACCCTTTATTATCATTAATCCAAAAAACCAATCCACTACACCAATCCCAAGCCCACTCTTTTATTTACCCTAGCCCACTACCCAGCCAAGTCCACCCTTAGTTATAAAACCGGGTCAACCCAAAGTCAAACCCACTCACCCTTTTCTCTTTTCCCTCTCCCTCACTCACAGACCCCCAATACTACCACTGAGTCACCAAACCACCCTCCACCTAGCCTGGTTTCACCACCACTTGACTCCTACCTTTCACACCATGTCCCCTCCACCTCCACATCCTTCCAAGCACCCTTAATTGTCCCTGAAAACCCTCCACGCTACCAGAACCACTTTTGGCGCCAAATTGCATTTAAACGGCCAAGATGATTTGCAGAGATCCAATGGCTACAAATTGTGATGGGATTTTATGAGTGGTCAACAAGGAACTCAGAGGGTATAAAAGAAAGACTTGGAGCAGAGGAATAAGCACCTTGGGCTAGCCAATGTCACGTAGTGTAATGTAGTTTATTGCTTTCTTTAAATTATTGTCATTTACAGTTTTAATTAGTGTAATGATCCTCAAATTAGTGAAATGGAACTCATTCTTAGTTTAAATTTCAAGTTATCTTTACATTTCAAAGTTTTTATTTTATTGTCATTTAAATTCCAAGTCATATAATTTCATGTTGATTATTGTTGTTTATTGGACTCTTATAGCACACATAAGCTCCTGACAAAGCTTTGAAAGCTTTTAGAAACCTTAATCAGTTATAGTCTTTTAAAATTCAAAAATCACTAAAAATATAGAAAATTCAATGAAAAATGAAAAATAGTTGTTCTTGGGTGATTCTGCTTGGAGCATGGTTAATTATGGATTGCCATGGTTTAGATGCCTCATGGGAGGCTATAGGTAGTGGTTTTTAGTCCTTGGTTCCACAGTCTCAGTTTATCCAACTTGTAAGCCTTTTTACTCAATTTCACGTTGTATTGCTTTATTTACTATTCTGTGTTGATTTCCACATTTTCATGTTTATTTGATGTTAGTTATTAATTTTATAGCTTAATATTAGTTGTTCATGTTTTGGAATTTGATTATACTTGAATTTTCATTTTGGCTGTCAATAAGGCTTATTTTTTAAAATCATAGGTATAGACTTTTCTGACTATTTGTTTATACTCAAAAAGGTCTAATCTAACTAATTAGGTCCTCTGGATTTGATAGATCAAGTTTACACAGTTATATGTAATGAAAAGCTTAATTTGGTTCCATTTAAGGGTTGTTTGGATTGGATAGTTACACTGAGTTAAGGGTTGTTTTTGTAGTTGTTCTTGTTTGATGTATTGGATATGTGATCTAAATAACTCAGTGAAATGTTAATCAAAGGATGTAGCATGGTAGAAAGTCAATTTGACACTTGACTGTCTCATTATGAGCAATCTGAGGTTGTCTTAACCTAAAACCTTGCATATGTGTTCAAATGTTGTTTATATTTGTTAGTTTCATGTTCTTATAACTTAATATGTCTTATTTAGTCATTAAATTCAGATCAAAGTTGATCAAAGTCAACTTTGATCAATAAATAGAAAAAGTCAAAATTCAGCTTTGGTAATTTTTGAATAAACTTTAGAATTTTGTGTAGGGCTTAATATTAGATTTCATAACTTGTGCTTGTAGGATGTTTTAGTTTTGTTGCTTGTCTTTCTATATGATTTTTGTCAATTTTTGTTTGCCATGTTTAATAGCTTAACTAGTAGCTTATTATAGCCTGTTTTTGCCCTGTGCACAAGTTCATCTGTCAAGTTCATGAGCTTGCATAAGCTTCATGACTTGACCATGACTTGTGCACTTGGCTTAGTTGTGATACCTGTGTGGCATAATTGTTATGTGTATGCTTATTTTCCTGTTTGTAGCTTAAGTAGATAGCTTATCACCCACCTTATTTTTGTTCACCTTACTCCCTTCACTGAAGCAAACAGTGAAGGTGAGTACCATTTCCACAAGCTCCTTAAAAGCTCATCAGTGGTCTAGAGCTTGTGTGGATTAGCTATATGTGAAGCTTGTCTACCCAACTTCATGATCCAGTGCTTAATTTTCACCTTGCAGCCCATATGCTAGGGCTGCAAGTAGCTTAAACATATCACCAATTTGAAAAGCATACTGAATCCTCAGTATGCTTACTCATACTCACCCCACTTCATAAGCTCTCAAAAAAGCTATCTAGTTGGACCCAGCTAGTGAATTTTAGTTCCATGTGGAGCTTGTCTACTAGCTTATAAGTTTCAACTTTAAAATCCCATCTTGCAGCTTATTCAATAGGGCTGCAAGTAGCTTTTTGTGTATCCCATGCCATATCAAACATTGAGCAATCTGTGTTTTGATGACTTTTTCATAAGCCCTCAAAAGCTCATCAGTGGATCCCACTTGATGAACTTTGGCTTTTTGGAAAGCCAACCACCTCAGCTTGCTACTCAAACTCTCACTTTGGTCTTGTGAGCTTATTTAATAAGCTTATCCTAACCTTAAAGTTGACTACAGGGGTGTTTGGGACTGCAGTGTATTGGTAATAGCTTATTTGCTTATTACAAGCTTATTAGTGAATCCCAGTGCACTAGCTTATGTATAATTTTTTATAAAGCTTGTACAAATATATTTTTACTTCTGTTTTCAAATGTGAAGCTTATACTAGGCTTTTATAAGCCTCAACTCCATCCAAGTCAAGCCTCTGGCTTGACTGTCTAAACCATAAGCTTGCATATTGTGTATTTGGTCAATCCAATGCACCAATCCTATTTATATTTGTTCAAAATACTTGTTTACATGATCTTTTTTCTTTATTTTCCTTTTTCAAGCTTATTCCCAACTTATAGCCAAGCTGTGAGCCCAAAAGCTCACTGCATAAGCTATAAGCCTTGAAACTACTTATTTCTAAGTTTGCAAAGTTCCTTTTTCCTTAAAATTATATGTGTTCAGTGTATGTATAGTTCATTAAAAAGAAAAAGCCAAAAACAACTTTTAAGACTAAGTGATAGCTTCTATTTAGAAGGCTTATTGCTTATTTGCCTATTTTAATAAACTGAGGAGAAAATAAGCTCACCCTGAGCTTATTTGTTAAATATAATAAGATTTCCTTTGTTAAAATTAGATATATATAGTTATTAACTAGTTTTGTAATCTTTCTTAATGCTTAATCATAGCTTCTGTATGGCCTATTTGCTTATAAGCAACCCTGCATCAGTATGCACAATGACTTTTCATAAGCTTCTCAAAAGCTCACCTGTGGGTCCCACAGTGTGAGCTTGGACTTTTTGGAAAGCTCTTCTGCCAATCTTCAAGGCTCAGGGCTTCATTACTTATTTCTAGCTTATTTATTAAGGCTGCAAGCAGCTTGTTCTTTGTCCCATACCACCCAGTTAACTGGGTGAATCAGTGTACTCATCTACTTTCCAATGCTTCTCAAATGCTTATTAGTGGACCTTAGGGTTTGCTTTTTGGCTTATTGGGAAGCCACCCAGGTGAACTTGATTGCTCAAGTTTCATTTTTGACTCCTGAGCTTATTTGTGGACCCCACTCAGGGCTGCAGTTGTCCTTGTGGAGTGTTTGGTATTCAGTTTTGCTTGGTTGAGCTTATTTGAGCTTGTAGCTTATTCCCTTAGCTTATTAAGTTAGTTTAGCTTATTTTAGGTATAACTTAGTAGTTTGTAGCTTATTTAACCTTTGGTAGTTTGTTTGTAGCTTTTAGCTTATTAAAATTTCAAGTTTGGCTTTTTAGCCTAACTGTTAAGCAAATAAGCTCATACAGAGCTTATTTGGTTTTTCTAAAAAGTTTTATTTTTTTAAAGTTTTTATTTTAGCTTAATAAATAGTTTTGCAAAAAGAAAAAAATGAAAAATACAATAAAAGTGCAAAAAGGTTGTGTATGGGATTCGAACCTAGGTTCCCTTGGTGACAAGTTCACTGCATAACCCACCTAGGCTAGCTCAATTCTCAGTTATCATTTGCACATTTTTATTCATATAGTAGCAAATAACTTAGCTTATTCAAATAAGCTTATACGAGCTGTTTGGCTTATTACAG
Source organism: Artemisia argyi (assembly GCA_030686995.1). NCBI lineage: Eukaryota > Viridiplantae > Streptophyta > Magnoliopsida > Asterales > Asteraceae > Artemisia > Artemisia argyi. The sequence continues at coordinate 68,581,199 of CM060704.1, read as the reverse complement.
CTTATCTGGATAAGCTATGAGCTTCATAATTTTTTCCCAGCTTCTTTACTATGTAAATTACTTTCCATAATTTTTTCACATTTTTTACTGTTCATTAGATAGTTTTTAGATTTAATTTTAATTTAACTAGTTTAAATGAAAAAGCCAAAAATAAATTAGTTCTAGTATTTAAATTTTATCCTAGATAATTTTTTATAATTTTTATAACTTTATTAAGTTATTTAGCATATGTAAAAAATACTTTTGCAATTCTCACTTTTAGTTTTCTAATTTTTAGATTTAAAATTAATATATTTAGTTTTTAATTAACAATTAAGTTTTAAATAGCATAATTAGTTTTTATAAAGTAGTACCTAGTTTTTATATTTTTCTTAGCTTATATATAGTATAATATAATTTTAGAAATTTTTCTAGAATTTTTATTATTCATTTTCTATTTTTTATAATTAAATAGTTTAATTAGATATTAATTAATAATTAGAATAATAATTAGTAAAATAAATTAAAAATACATAAAACTAACTTTTTATAATTTTTTTAGGATTCCTGTGATGGTTAATAAGATTTATAAAAAATTTCTTAATTATCTAAGTCTTTTTAGTATGTGTAATATTTTAAATCAGTTTAATTAGTTAAATAATAAATAAATAGTTTTTAATTAATAGTAATTACATAAGTACTTGTAAAAATCATTTTAATTCATAATTAATTTTCTTATATTATTAGGATCACAAAAATATAAATTTCACATTTGTGGGATTTGTATTGATCAGTTTTCATTTTTATTTTAGTACGTTTACGTTTAATTTAATTTAAACGTACATTTTTATTACTTTTCACATTTTTAGGTTTTATTAAATAAATTTGTAATTAATAAATAAATATTTTAAGTTTGTTTAATTTGCATTTAAGTCGCTAAGGCATGCAAATCCATCTTTTGTTATAATTCCCCACTTTGTTTTTGTACGTTTACGTTTATTTTAAACTAAATGTACATTTGTTTATCCTTTAACATTTTAGGGTTTCTGATTGTACGTTTTTACTGAAATAGCTGTGACAAGAGCTATTTACTATTCACATTTCTAGTGTTAGTCAGTCAGATTCCTGTTTTATATTTAACTTCACCTGGACACAGATTCGTTGTATTACAGATTTCACACCTCGTTGGGACTTAACGACCCGGGGAATAACTATACTCCTTGGATTTTAATTGCTTTTCCTTCCAGGCTGTTCAGGGCCTTTGTTGCGGTTGACTTGTGTGATAAAACCTGGTTGGTTTGGGAGGAATCAAAATTTGGCGCCGCTGCCGGGGAGGCTGTGCTGCGTATAACGAATTTTTGTGTTGTTCAAATATCTATCCTTGTATGTATATTATACTTTATCATTCAACTCCGGGTCTGTCAGGGCATATTTATTACAGTTAATCATTCACAAGTGATTAGCTAGCGTGGTAAACTTGACACTAGCCTGGGAGGTAGTGATTACATATACTATATCATATTTCATTTTCATAAACAATATAAAATACAAAAACATTTTTCCTTTGCACACAACTTGCCCAGTTTGATTAGTCCCTCAGTTACAACATTTGGTTGTTGGCTGTTTACAGTTACTGAGCTCTGTCAGACCCAGATTCCCTTTCGAGGGACGGTTGTTAGGAATTTTCTTTCTTTTGTACATATATATACAAATCTAAAAATACAAAAACATTTATAAAAGTTTAAAATAAAAAATAATCTCCTAACCTTAATATTCATAATTCTATGAGTGGACCCCACTCCAATTTCTCACCCAATCTGTGAGTGGCAATCCCACTCCATTTCCCCATGGACAATTTAATTCGGGGTCAAGTCAAGCTAGCGACTTGGTAATCAAAAACAGTAGCATATACATGGGTTTCCACCCGTGTGTACCACCCAAGTGTGGGGGTGTGCCCCACATGTTGTATATATTTTGAAAATGAAATGAAAAATTGTAAATACAGAAAAATAAAATAATTGTTGTGTTACCCCACTTAGCTTTAAATATTATCTTTTTATGTTCAAAGATTCAGCATAATAGCCGGGACTTTGAATATTAAGGACAATATTCATTTCTAAATGTGGGGGGAAATTATGGCGAATTTGATCAATTATGTACCCTTGTATGCCCTTTTTCCCAAAAATAGCCAAAATTTAAATTTTTTTCATTTGGTATTAGTGTTTTGCACTAAATACAACAAATGGTAATCAATCCACCATGTCTAACCCACATAAGGATTGGCTAATCCAGGAGCAAACGGCTCTTGGTAAAGATATCTCAAACCCGTTTATGGCTAGCAATTTGCCCAAAATTGTATGGTACCTCAACTCGCCATATCCTAAAAAACGAATGAGTTGGCTAGCCCGCAAGATTATGGCTTGTGGTAAAGGCAGTGGAAAAACCATAATTGGTAATCAGCTCACCAAGATGTTGACTATTCCATCAAGAGTTGGCTAGTCCAGAAGCAAACGGCTTTTGGTAAAGACAAATCAAATCCGTTGACAGCTGGTGGTTTGCTCAAAATCACACGGTTATCAGATGTGCCACAGTTCTTACATCTGGCTACTCCAAAAGTAATGGCTTTTGGTAAAGAGTTTTTCAAATCCATTAAGTTTTTCTCAAAAGATTGCTAGGGACTAGCAATAGTTTAGTGTGGGGGATTGATGAGTGTCTAAATACTCATCATTTTATACCAATCTGAACTGCCAAAACATCCAAAAATACTCAAATATGCATCAAAATACTTAAAATATCTTAAAAGTGTGTTTTATATGTTTCAAATGCAAAATATGCAAAAACAGATGAAAAACGTACAAAGTTTGCATAATTGGCAGTTTTAGTCCCTCAAGTTTCATAAATTGGCAAAACTAGTCCCTGGTTATTCTAAATACATGAAAAAGTCACCAAAGGTCCTTTTTAATCATAAAGTTACATATTTAGTCCTTTGGTGCAAAGTTTCATAAAATTACAAGTTTAGTCCCTATACTTTAGAAATTGACAGAAATGGTCCTTGGGATGTAAAAACTTTGAGAAAAATCAATTTTGGTCCTTGTATTATTAATCTTTTGCAGGAATGGTCCTTGGTGTGAAGTTTGGAGAAATTACATGATTGGTCCCTCAAGTTTGGCAGTTTGGCAAAAATAGTCCCCGGATAAATAAAAAATGAAAAACATCAAAAATACCCTTGTACTATTCATCCTTGTCAAGTTTGGTCCTTGTGAGAACTTTGGTAAACTTACAAAATCAGTCCCTATAATTTTCCCAAATTACACTTTTGGTCCCTATGCTTAATAACACAAACGGACCCTTTATTATCATTAATCCAAAAAACCAATCCACTACACCAATCCCAAGCCCACTCTTTTATTTACCCTAGCCCACTACCCAGCCCAGTCCACCCTTAGTTATAAAACCGGGTCAACCCAAAGTCAAACCCACTTACCCTTTTCTCTTTTCCCTCTCCCTCACTCACAGACCCCCAATACCACCACTGAGTCACCAAACCACCCTCCACCTAGCCTGGTTTCACCACCACTTGACTCCTCCCTTTCACACCATGTCCCCTCCACCTCCACATCCTTCCAAGCACCCTTAATTGTCCCTGAAAACCCTCCACGCTACCAGAACCACTTTTGGCGCCAAATTGCATTTAAACGGCCAAGATGATTTGCAGAGATCCAATGGCTACAAATTGTGATGGGATTTTATGAGTGGTCACCAAGGAACTCAGAGGGTATAAAAGAAAGACTTGGAGCAGAGGAATAAGCACCTTGGGCTAGCCAATGTCACGTAGTGTAATGTAGTTTATTGCTTTCTTTAAATTATTGTCATTTACAGTTTTAATTAGTGTAATGATCCTCAAATTAGTGTAATGGAACTCACTCTTAGTTTAAATTTCAAGTTATCTTTACATTTCAAAGTTTTTATTTTATTGTCATTTAAATTCCATGTCATTTAATTTCATGTTGATTATTGTTGTTTATTGGACTCTTATAGCACACATAAGCTCCTGACAAAGCTTTGAAAGCTTTTAGAAACCTTAATCAGTTATAGTCTTTGAAAATTCAAAAATCACTAAAAATATAGAAAATTCAATGAAAAATGAAAAATAGTTGTTCTTGGGTGATTCTGCTTGGAGCATGGTTAATTATGGATTGCCATGGTTTAGATGCCTCATGGGAGGCTATAGGTAGTGGTTTTTAGTCCTTGGTTCCACAGTCTCAGTTTATCCAACTTGTAAGCCTTTTTACTCAATTTCACATTGTATTGCTTTATTTACTATTCTGTGTTGATTTCCACATTTTCATGTTTATTTGATGTTAGTTATTAATTTTATAGCTTAATATTAGTTGTTCATGTTTTGGAATTTGATTATACTTGAATTTTCATTTTGGCTGTCAATAAGGCTTATTTTTGAAAATCATAGGTATAGACTTTTCTGACTATTTGTTTATACTCAAAAGGTCTAATCTGACTAATTAGGTCCTCTGGATTTGATAGATCAAGTTTACACAGTTATATGTAATGAAAAGCTTAATTTGGTTCCATTTAAGGGTTGTTTGGATTGGATAGTTACACTGAGTTAAGGGTTGTTTTTGTAGTTGTTCTTGTTTGATGTATTGCATATGTGATCTAAATAACTCAGTGAAATGTTAATCAAAGGATGTAGCATGGTAGAAAGTCAATTTGACACTTGACTGTCTCATTATGAGCAATCTGAGGTTGTCTTAACGTAAAACCTTGCATATGTGTTCAAATGTTGTTTATATTTGTTAGTTTCATGTTCTTATAACATAATATGTATTATTTAGTCATTAAATTCAGATCAAAGTTGATCAAAGTCAACTTTGATCAATAAATAGAAAAAGTCAAAATTCAGCTTTGGTAGTTTTTGAATAAACTTTAGAATTTTGTGTAGGGCTTAATATTAGATTTCATAACTTGTGCTTGTAGGATGTTTTAGTTTTGTTGCTTGTCTTTCTATATGATTTTTGTCAATTTTTGTTTGCCATGTTTAATAGCTTAACTAGTAGCTTATTGTAGCCTGTTTTTGCCCTGTGCACAAGTTCATCTGTCAAGTTCATGAGCTTGCATAAGCTTCATGACTTGACCATGACTTGTGCACTTGGCTTAGTTGTGATACCTATGTGGCATAATTGTTATGTGTATGCTTATTTTCCTGTTTGTAGCTTAAGTAGATAGATTATCACCCACCTTATTTTTGTTCACCTTACTCCCTTCACTGAAGCAAACAGTGAAGGTGAGTACCATTTCCACAAGCTCCTTAAAAGCTCATCAGTGGTCTAGAGCTTGTGTGGATTAGCTATATGTGAAGCTTGTCTACCCAACTTCATGATCCAGTGCTTAATTTTCACCTTCCAGCCCATATGCTAGGGCTGCAAGTAGCTTAAACTTATCACCAATTTGAAAAGCATACTGAATCCTCAATATGCTTACTCATACTCACCCCACTTCATAAGCTCTCAAAAAAGCTATCTAGTTGGACCCAGCTAGTGAATTTTAGTTCCATGTGCAGCTTGTCTACTAGCTTATAAGTTTCAACTTTAAAATCCCATCTTGCAGCTTATTCAATAGGGCTGCAAGTGGCTTTTTGTGTGTCCCATGCCATATCAAACATTGAGCAATCAGTGTTTTGATGACTTTTTCATAAGCCCTCAAAAGCTCATCAGTGGATCCCACTTGATGAACTTTGGCTTTTTGGAAAGCCAACCACCTCAGCTTGCTACTCAAACTCTCACTTTGGTCTTGTGAGCTTATTTAATAAGCTTATCCTAACCTTAAAGTTGACTACAGGGGTGTTTGGGACTGCAGTGTATTGGTAATAGCTTATTTGCTTATTACAAGCTTATTATTGAATCCCAGTGCACTAGCTTATGTATAATTTTTTATAAAGCTTGTACAAATATATTTTTACTTCTGTTTTCAAATGTGAAGCTTATACTAGGCTTTTATAAGCCTCAACTCCATCCAAGTCAAGCCTTTGGCTTGACTGTCTAAACCATAAGCTTGCATATTGTGTATTTGGTCAATCCAATGCACCAATCCTATTTATATTTGTTCAAAATACTTGTTTACATGATCCTTTTTCTTTATTTTCCTTTTTCAAGCTTATTCCCAGCTTATAGCCAAGCTGTGAGCCCAAAAGCTCACTGCATAAGCTATAAGCCTTGAAACTGCTTATTTCTAAGTTTGCAAAGTTCCTTTTTCCTTAAAATTATATGTGTTCAGTGTATGTATAGTTCATTAAAAAGAAAAAGCCAAAAACAACTTTTAAGACTAAGTGATAGCTTCTATTTAGAAGGCTTATTGCTTATTTGCCTATTTTAATAAACTGAGGAGAAAATAAGCTCACCCTGAGCTTATTTGTTAAATATAATAAGATTTCCTTTGTTAAAATTAGATATATATAGTTATTAACTAGTTTTGTAATCTTTCTTAATGCTTAATCATAGCTTCTGTATGGCCTATTTGCTTATAAGCAACCCTGCATAAGTGTGCACAATGACTTTTCATAAGCTTCTCAAAAGCTCACCTGTGGGTCCCACAGTGTGAGCTTGGACTTTTTGGAAAGCTCTTCTGCCAATCTTCAAGGCTCAGGGCTTAATTACTTATTTCTAGCTTATTTATTAGGGCAGCAAGCAGCTTGTTCTTTGTCCCATACCACCCAGTTAACTGGGTGAATCAGTGTACTCATCTACTTTCCAATGCTTCTCAAATGCTTATTAGTGGACCTTAGGGTTTGCTTTTTGGCTTATTGGGAAGCCACCCAGGTGAACTTGATTGCTCAAGTTTCATTTTTTTACTCCTGAGCTTATTTGTGGACCCCACTCAGGCCTGCAGTTGTCCTTGTGGAGTGTTTGGTATTCAGTTTTGCTTGGTTGAGCTTATTTGAGCTTGTAGCTTATTCCCTTAGCTTATTAAGTTAGTTTAGCTTATTTTAGGTATAACTTAGTAGTTTGTAGCTTATTTAACCTTTGGTAGTTTGTTTGTAGCTTTTAGCTTATTAAAATTTCAAGTTTGGCTTTTTAGCCTAACTGTTAAGCAAATAAGCTCATACAGAGCTTATTTGGTTTTTCTAAAAAGTTTTCTTTTTTTAAAGTTTCTTATTTTAGCTTAATAAATAGTTTTGCAAAAAGAAAAAAATGAAAAATACAATAAAAGTGCAAAAAGGTTGTGTATGGGATTCGAACTAGGTTCCCTTGGTTTCAAGTTCACTGCATAACCCTACTAGGCTAGCTCACTTCTCAGTTATCATTTGCACATTTTTATTCTTATAGTAGCAAATAACTTAGCTTATTCAAATAAGCTTATACGAGCTGTTTGGCTTATTACAGCTTATCTGTATAAGCTATGAGCTTCACAATTTTTTCCCAGCTTCTTTACTATGTAAATTACTTTCCATAATTTTTTCACATTTTTTACTGTTAATTAGATAGTTTTTAGATTTAATTTTAATTTAATTAGTTTAAATGAAAAAGCCAAAAATAAATTAGTTCTAGTATTTAAATTTTATCCTAGATAATTTTTTATAATTTTTATAACTTTAATAAGTTATTTAGCATATGTAAAAAATACTTTTGCAATTTTCACTTTTAGGTTTCTAATTTTTATATTTAAAATTAGTATATTTAGTTTTTAATTAACAATTAAGTTTTAAATAGCATAATTAGTTTTTATAAAGTAGTACCTAGTTTTTATATTTTTCCTAGCTTATATATAGTATAATATAATTTTAAAAATTTTTCTAGAATTTTTATTGTTCATTTTCTATTTTTTATAATTAAATAGTTTAATTAGATATTAATTAATAATTAGAATAATAATTAGTAAAATAAATTAAAAATACATAAAACTAACTTTTTATAATTTTTTTAGGATTTGTGTGATGGTCAATAAGATTTATAAAAATTTTCTTAATTATCTAAGTCTTTTTAGTATGTGTAATATTTTAAATCAGTTTAATTAGTTAAATAATAAATCAATAGTTTTTAATTAATAGTAATTACATAATTACTTGTAAAAATCATTTTAATCCATAATTAATTTTCTTATATTATTAGGATCACAAAAATATAAATTTCACATTTGTGGGATTTGTATTGATCAGTTTTCAGTTTTATTTTAGTACGTTTACGTTTAATTTAATTTAAACGTACATTTTTATTACTTTTCACATTTTTAGGTTTTATTAAATAAATTTGTAATTAATAAATAAATATTTTAAGTTTGTTTAATTTGCATTTAAGTCGCTAAGGCATGCAAATCCATCTTTTGTTATAATTCCCCACTTTGTTTTTGTACGTTTACGTTTATTTTAAACTAAATGTACGTTTGTTTATCCTTTAACATTTTAGGGTTTCTAATTGTACGTTTTTACTGAAATAGCTGTGACAAGAGCTATTTACTATTCACATTTCTAGTGTTAGTCAGTCAGATTCCTGTTTTATATTTAACTTCACCTAGACACAGATTCGTTGTATTACAGATTTCACACCTCGTTGGGACTTAACGACCCGGGGAATAACTATACTCCTTGGATTTTAATTGCTTTTCCTCCCAGGTTGTTCAGGGCCTTTGTTACGGTTGACCGTTCACAAGCGGTTGACTTGTGTGATAAAACCTGGTTGGTTTGGGAGGAATCAGGGACCATTGATTAAAACTATAATGAGGGACTATTCAGAGTAAAATTTTAAAACGAGTCCATGCATCATAGATAGGTTCATCTCGATATTGTTTGAACATCAAGATGTCATTAGGAGTAAATAGGTTTCGTGGTCGGTAGTATGGTGGATTCGCGTTCTCCATAATGGTGAACGGAAGAGTCAATGGAAAGGTTTTTATGAACAAAGACACAAAGAAAAGATAGACTAAAGAAATCTAATAAAATGAAAATAAAAATCTCACTAAAAAGGAATCTAATGAGTAGACCTAATCAAAATAAATTTCAACCTAAACGATAACTATTCCCCGACAGCGGGGCTAAAAACTTTGATGCGATTTGGATTGTCACAGAAAAGTTTTACTTCTCAAGGGATCTTGAGAAGCTTACAATCCCCACCAGGCAAGTGTACCTGACCGATGTAGTATAGTGTAGTGGTAAGAACCAGGGAATTGATCATTCTCCATAGGGAATAGTGTTCGTTAGGATTGAAAATGATCTAAACTAGGTCTAGAGGTGAAGGATGATTCTTTTTGTACTTTATATTTTATGAAAGCGGTAAAATTTCAGTTTTGGAAGGAGGGGCGGAATTAGTTGCTAATCGACTAACCCAAAAGCTACTAATTAAACTAATGCGCAAGAAAAGTAAATTAAGGTTCTACAAGGGAAGTGAAGCGTGTCTGCCTATGATGTACTACTCCTTGATAGCTATCCAATTCTACCTATTGAATGTTAACCTTGTTTTAATTGACGGGTTGCATTCCTTAATACCATTCACGGGGGCGTGTACGTGCTTCCCCAACTCTATAAGATCCTATCTCTTCCTATGACGACATGTTAAGTATCCTATCATGGCCTCATGAATATTCTCTTATGCATTAAACACAATAAACTAATCGTAGTACACATCTAATTCATGTTTCTTAAGACATCAAGCAAGTTACAATAGGAAATTAGCCAGTTTTCTTAAGCCTAACATTGATATCAATCAATCAAACAAGAGACAATAGGAAACAAGAATTATAAACTAAACCAATTAGACCTATCGAAGTGTCACGCCTTAATTGATGAAGATAGACACAAAAATCAAGAAGGAATCAATAAGATCTAATCAATTATATACAAGTTTCACACAATCATAAGTAGACACAAGGTGAATTAGCAAAGCATAATCAATGAAGAGCAATCAACAATAATGATAATTGAAGACATAACATAAGATTGAATCAATAAACAAACCATTAGAAGATGTTTGTCGAATGATTAAGACTCTCTAAGTTGCTGGAAAAACACCTACCCTAACCCTAGAATCGGACTTAGGGTTTGGGGCTTACAAATAATGAAGTTATAAGGTTGTATTTATAGGAAATTTTCTGCCCGGCCCAACTTGACGGCGTCACCCCGTATAAGGTGATGGCGTCAAGACCAATATTTCTTCACCAAATTGTAGATCTTTTTGTCCTCTTTGCGTGGGCTTTTGAATCACCTAAATTCGAGTTCGTATGGCCAAAACAGTAACAGCTACCGCGCGCGCAAGTTGTGACTAGTTAACACGTGATGGCCTACGTGACCCCTTCAGGTTATAAGTCTTCTGGGCCATCACTCTTTAATTTAACATGTGATGGCCTACTTCCAAATACACGTGACGGCGTCACATGTAATTTCACCAAATTCTTTCTGAGGCGTCACTTCTTAATTTCCATCTGCTCCATTCTTCAAGTGACGGCGTCAACATACAAAACCTGACGCTGTCAAGTGTAAAATCCTGACTTTCCTTGGTTTTCTTGTTCTCTTCATTCTTGAGCATAAAAACGTCCAAAAACCTCCAAAATGCTTCCTTTTCCAGAATTCCTCTCAAAAGTACCTAAAATGACAAAAGGAACGATTTAAGGCAATATTTGATCATAATATCATGACTTAGGGCTTAAATGACCCCTTATAAGCGTAACACTTTTTTGCCTCATCATGTGTTTGATAAAATATATGAATGACTAGTAGATGCTACTCTAAGAGACCTTGCTGGCGCAAGGTCAAGAGTTATTCGAGGTAATTTTAGGCACTTCATATGCCAAACACTGAGGCATTCAAAAACATGCAAATACTAAGATATCACGACAAATGTATGCATAAAGAGCCGTTGCTCCGGTGGGATAGCACTGTCACAAAATCATAAAGTTTTACATCTTTGAATGAGACTAGCAAAAGTAAAAAATTAGAAACCAAACTAGCTACTTATTACAAAGCACTACTTATTATAAACTGGAACATCAAACTCCTGAGAGAGCACCTAGATCAAAGAGTTGTTTCTTCTTTGTGTCTGCAAGTGTAGGCACTCGATCAATGATAGTCTTTCATACCTTGGGGTCCTTGAGGAGAGTTTTACATAAAAATCCCTATGTTTACAACATGAAGTTCATCCACTCTTCCCTTGTATGATTGGGAAGATTGCTTCTTGAACCTTCATCATAAGGATATGGCATCTAGTAGGGACCAGGAGCATGGGAAATAATTTCCTTGTGAATTGTGTCTCTAGCGCAATATCAGGATGATAAATGTCTTCATCGGTGTCGAACTGATGAAATGTTTCTTGGACACCCTGAGGTTGAGGACCTATATCGGTGCAATGATCTTGTGTGGCTGCTCCAGTATTCTAGGGGTGAGTGCTCCCTTTCGCACTCTGGTTCTCATCTTCAACATTTTGTTCACTTGGCCCTACCCTGGAGTTCTTCATGTCCTCCTTCCTTTTTTCTTTTTTCTTTTTTTTATGGTTGCATCGGTAGAGACCTCCGGTTGAGATGAGGCTTTTAACTTAGCCGTGTTCTTAGCCTTTGCAACCATCCCAGGGTCAGCCCGGGTGGCAATGATCTTCTCTATCGTTGGCTCAGAAATTGTTGCTCCCTCTAGAGCAGGTGGTGTGGTTCGATCAACAACTCATTGTAAAATATGGGTATCTTGATCATGTGGATTATCCCTTACCTCGGTACCTGATGCGTGGGAATTGCACCAGGCTTTACCTCTCAAGGGATCTCGAGAAGCTTACAACCCCCACCAGGCAGTGTACCTGATCGTTGTAGTATAGTATAGTGACAAGTACCGGGGGATTGATCGTTCAACTCAGGAATAGTGTCGTTAGGATTGAAATTAGTCTAACTAGGTCTAAAGGTGAAGGATGATTCTTTTTATGTTTTTATATTTTATGAAAAGCAGGTAAAAATCTCGAGTATTGGAAGGAGGGGTGGAATTAGTTGCTAATCAACTAACCCAAAAGCTACTAATTAAACTAATTAACAAGAAAAGTAAACTAGGGTTCTACAAGGTAGGTGAAGCATGTCTACCCATGATATGTTACTCCTTGCTAGCTATCCAATTCTACCTATTGAATTGTCACACCTTACTTTAATTGATGGGTTGTATTCCTTAATACCATTCATGGGGTGGCGTACTTACTTCCCTAATTCTATAAGCTCCTACTTCACTCCTATGTCAAGCCGGCTAAGAAGCTCCTAACATGGGATCACTAGAATTCGCTCATGCATTAAATACAACCATAAAAACCTAGTACACATCGGTTCATGTTCTTAAGACGTTCAAGCAAGTTACACAATGGAGATCTGCCAGTTTTCTTAAGCCTAACATCGAATACAATCAACCAAACAAGAGATAATAGGAATCAAGAATTATAAGCTAAACCAATTAGATCTATCGAAGTGTCATGCCCTAATTGATAAAGATAGACACAAACATCAACAAGGAATCAATAAGATCTAATCAATTATATACAAGTGATGAGTGCTCAAACACTCATCATTTTTGGTCAAATCTGAACTGCAAAACATACAAAAACACTCAGTAATGCATCAAAATACTAAAAATATTTCAAAATTGTGTTTTATATGTTTCAGATGCAAAACAAGTAAAAACAGATGAAAAACGTACAAAGTTTGCAAAATTGGCAGTTTTAGTCCCCCAACTTTTAAAAATTGGCAAAAATAGTCCCTGAGCACTTATTTAGAAAGAAAAGTCACCAAAGGTCATTTTCAAATCATAAATTGTCATATTTAGTCCTTTGGTGAAAAATTGGAAAGTTTTGGAAAATTACAAGTTTAGTCCCCGGAGTTTGGAAATTTGCAAAATTGGTCCTCGGGGTTCAAATTTTGGAAAATTGTAATTTTGGTCCTTCTGATATTCAAACTTGTCAATATGGGTCCTTATAATAAATTTTGGAAAGTATCAATTCAGGTCCCTAAACTTTTGGTGTTTTACACATTTGGTCCTTGTTGTTTACTATTACCAAACGGACCCTTTTATTTATTTAAACCCAACCAAACCAATCAAATCATAAACCCCCCAAGCTCAATCCATAACCAGCCCACTCCCAACCATTTTAATATAAAACCTGGTCATTTGACCAGGTCAAACCATCACCCCCACCTTCTTCAACCCCCCGTTTCCCTCCTCCTGTCTCCCCCCTCATCTCCACACTCCATAAAAACCTCACCAAACTTCAATTAATTCTTACACCAACCTCACCTTCCCCCTCCTCATTAAAGTCTCACCTAAACCACTCACCCTGCCCCTTGACCAATTTTCGTGCCAAAAATTCAATTCAATGGCCAAAATTCAATTGAGCCATCCAATGGCTGTGAGAAGAGGTGGGAAAGAGAAAGTATCACTCCAGGACCTATAAAAGAAAAGAAAAAGGGAAGATTAAGAATTATTAGAGTAGTAGTAGTTTAATTAGTGTAGTTTAGTTTCGTTTCAATTAATTTCTGTTTTCCAGTGTATCCTTTAGATTTCTAATGTTGTAATAAGCAAATTCCTTGTATTTTAAACCTCTGTGAAGCTTTAATTTAAGTCTTTCAGTTTCATTTCAGTTTATGCTCATTTTCATGGAAAATCTCATTTTTACTCAATTGTTGTTAAAAGTGCTTGTTATCTGTTCCATTAAGTTTCATTAAGCTCATTCATAAGTTTCTTTAAGGTCACAAAGCTTTTTATCCAGTGTAGTTCATAAATACAAAAAGAAAAAAAAAATACTAAAAATAGATCACAAATAGCTCTTAAATCAAAAATCAGAATTGAAGGAAGGAGAAGCAAGGATCATGGTTTACTTTGGATTGCAGTGGTATTAGTTGCCTGTGGGGAGGCTATAGGTGGTAATTTGATACTTGGTTCCTCAGTCCTCAGTAGTCCAAATTGTAAGCTCAACTCCTCATTTTCCTTTATTACTGTTCATGTGCTTATAAGCTGTTCATCTCTGGATTTTGATGCTTATTTAGTTTATTCAGTTGATATTCTTGTGTAACATCCAGTGTTTGTTAACAAAAAAAAAAAAAAAAAAAAAAAATCATTGTGACTCAAATCTTAATTTTACTGTCAACTTAGCATAACATAGAAAAGTAGGTATCTTTGTTTTTAGCTTAAGTATATGTGCTTATTTAAGGTCCTCCAGTCATAATTAGTGCTTAGAAACTAATTTCATGGTCTAACTCAGCCTTTTGTTTTAAAAATCATCAAATCAAATTTTATAAGGGGTGTTTGGATTGACTGATTTAGCCTAGTCACAGGTTGTGTGTGGTGTTATTTTTGGTTCCTGTAGTCTCAAACATGTGCCCTTAGGATAGTTTAGTCATAAACCATCAAGGTTGTTTTACAAAAAGTCAAAATCCCATTGTCATCTCAATTTTTGCTCACTGTTGTGGTTTTCAAGTTCCACAATATCACTAGAACTTGCATTCCTAGTAAATATAGCTTAATTCAGTCATAATATAGTTTATAACATCATTTTCAGTGTTTAGGAACCAATCAAAATCCAACTAAGTCAAATCTTAAGTTTCCTCAAAAAGTCAAAAGTTTGCATTTCAGATTTTTACAAAAGTTCAAAGAATTTTATTGATTTTTGTATTTGATTTCTAGGATTGAAACTTGTTTCTATTCATTGTCTACCAGCTCAGCTTTCATGTCCCATGGTCTTTCCATTTTTGTAAATTTTTCTCTGGGCCCCACTCAGCTCCAAAGTTACTTGCAGGGCAAGGCTATGCCCTGCACACAAATACTCAGCCCAACTCCCTTACTTTCAATGCATCCACAGGCCTACATAGTGGGCCCCACAATGAGATTATTGGCTTTTTGAGAAGCCAATAAGCTCATCTTCAGGTCCCTGGGCTTATCTTGGGATTTGTGCCCCATTTGATAGGGCTGCAAGGTCCATAAACCTTGTCCCTTGTCTGAGTTGTCTGTTTGGTTTGTGGGTAAGCTTAACCAGCTTATTTGGCTTATTCAGGGCTTGTGCTTGTTCCCTCAAGCTTATTTTGGCCCATTTCACTTGTTCATAGCTTATTTTACCTTTTTGGCCCCCCTAGCTGCCTACATCATCTCCTTCCCTTGACAGTTGACCAAAGTCAACTGTTACTCCAATAAGCTTGTAATTTGCTTAATTTTAAGTTCCACTAAAGTTTTTTTTTTTATAAAAAGTTCATGTTTTTAGCTGTAAATTAGTTTTTAAAAAGAAAAATCCAGAAAAGTTAATTTAATTCTAAGTGATAGTTTCTATTTAATGTAAATTAAATTTTAATTTTCATTTTTAAATTTTTATTAAGAACTTAGCATTTTTATATTTTTATTAATTTCCTTTCATATTAAAGTATTTTTAGTAATTTTCTCAGATTTTTATTTCATCATTTGGTATTTATTATATTTAATATTAGTTTTATTAGTAATTAATTAATAATTAAGTTTTAAATAGCATAATTAGTTTTTATTAAGAAAGACCTAGTTTTTATATTTTTCCTAGCTTTTATATATTATAATATAATTTTAGTAATTTTTCTAGAATTTTTACTGTTCATTTAGTATTTTTAATAATTCTAAATAGTTTAATTAGGTAATTAATATTTAATTAGTAATTAATTAATAGAAAAACCACAAAAAGACAAAAATACTTATTTTTAATTTTAAAACTTGTTTTTAGTTATTTTATAATTTTAGAAATTTTATTTTCATTTTTCTAGTTTTAAATTAATATTATATTGTATTTAAGTATTTTAATATTAATAATTAGTTTTAATTAGTATTTAATTAATATTAAATAATTAAATAGTGTAAAAATTTATTTTCTTTTTCTAAAAATTTTCTTTTAACTTTAGGTTTGTAAAAAAGTCATTTTCACCCCCTGGGTGTTTTCAGATTTCAGTTTTCACGTTTTATTTCGTACGTTTACGTTTTATTTAAATGTAAACGTACGCGTTTTTAAGTTTTAAACGTTTCGGGTTTTTCTGATCTTCCAGTCTTGTTTATATAGCTTATTTAAGCTATTTCATTGTATAAATCAGTAGCTTAATCACTCACAAACCCCTTTCCATCCAAATTCACCCGATCACAGAACCGTTTGATAACCATCACACCTCGTCGGGACATAACGACCCGAGAAAACCCTGTTCTCTTTGGTTAGTTGGTTTTAGACGTTTGATTTGGTTGACCATCACCTGTTCAACTAGGTTGACCATTTAGACTCAATCAACAAGTTTCACATAAAGTAGACACAAGGTAAATTAACAAAACATAATCAAAGAAGGACAATCAACAATAATAATGAAAGACATAGTTGAGATAGAATCATCAAACCAATACATGATGTTTATGGAGTGATTTAAACCCTCTAAGTTGCTGGAAAAACACCTACCTAAACCCAGGAATTGACCTTAGGGTTTAGGGCTTACAAAAAGTAAAGTTATGATGTTATATTTATAGGCTAATTTTCTGTCGGCCCATCTTGATGGCGTCATCCTGTACACATGACGGCGTCACGACCATTTTTTCACCAAATTGTATATCTCTTCGTCCTCTTCGCGTGGGCTTTTGAGTCACCTAAATCCGAGTTTGTATGCAAAAGTTATGACCAAAACAATATCAGCTACTCCGCGCGCAAGTTTTGACAAGTTAACACGTGACGGCCTTGGGTGACGCCGTCACGTTTCTTCTGGATCGTCACCACTTTTACTCTTTACGGCGTCATCAAAATGCTCTTGACACCGTCAGGTACTGTACCCAGCAAGGAAAATTAAGACTTTGTCGTTTTCTTCACTATTATGCTCCAAAAACGTCCAAAATGCTTCCTTTTACAGAATATACTCCAAAAGTACCTAAAATCACAAAAGGAATGATTTAGGGCAATATTTGATCAAATAAATTCAATTCCGGGCTTAAATGACCCCCTAAAAACGGTTCATTTTTCGCCTTATCAGTACCATCCCAAGATGGCATAAGCATGAAGTCATAGATACTCAAAGCTACAAATGCTAGTGAAAAAAACTTCGATCGAAACCCTCGCGTTGTGGTGCTAGCTGAATAAAACTCCGATCGAAACCTTAGAGTTATGGTGCTAGTCAAATAGACACTCCAATCGAAACCCTCGCATTGCACTGCTAGCCAAATAAAACTCCGATCAAAATGCTCCGAATGAGACTCTTCTCCGAACAAGACCCTCCTCCAATCGAGACTATCCTCCGAACGAAAAATTTCAGCTACAAATTTTTTTTGGTCTAAGATTCGAATGAAACACTTCAGTTTTTGGGATACCTCCAATCGAGCCCTTGGATTATAAAGGTCCTCCGATGGAAACCCTTGGTTTATGATGCCAAGCTTTGAACAAAGCCCCGATCAAATTTTAAGTTAAAACCTATGAATAAGTGTTTTGGAATTAAAACCTCCGATCAAAACACTAAGATTGAAACCCTCGGGATTGAAACCCCGCGATCGAAACTCATCAATCAAAACCTCCAAGCGAGATACGCTTGATCAAAAACCTTAGTGGCTAGGTGAAACCTTCGAACGAGGCCTTTGTTTGAAATAATAGATCCAAACGAAAGCTCCGATTGAAAACCTTTGGCGTCGGACGACACCTTCAAAAGAAATCCTCCTTGTGTCAAAATCTGCTTCCCGATGGAGACATCTGATTGAGCACCTCCGATGGGGACTCTCATATTAAAACTCAACACTCGAAAGCTTCGAGTGAAACACCCATACACGAGCTACACCTACGGACGAGTGTGTATTACTTATTTTACACCAACGAACGAGTTACACTACAACTTAATAAGCATAGTGTTTTACTTATTTTACACACTTCTTTAATAAGCATAAAAGAAGTACGGATTATCTCTTCTGATGGAGACATCCGAATGCCATTATTTTTGAAACTTATTTGATCAACTAAAAATTCAACACATAGTTGAATGCCTTTATTTTTGAAATTAACTTATACCTACCTAAGGTACCTTGTTGAAGTACTTTGCGTCAAAATTCCCTTGATATACTTATAGTAATGGGGTCAAATATTTTTCACATCCACTAGAAATGAATGTGTTAAATAACAGACAAATGTTTGCTCTCAAATGTGATGTGTCAAATCATTGTTTTGTTGGTTTCTACGACTAACAGGCTCTAGTATTTCACTTAAAGGATTTTGAGCTTATTTTTAGTTCAAACAAACTATCAATTTGAGTTTAAATGGTGCAAATTTATTACGGAGTATTAAATCAGTTTCTTCAAATCATACATCATATGCTACAGATAATTGATCATATCAAAGTTGCACCATGTAATGGCTCTCTTTTATAGTTCGTTATAAGGCAGCTTATTAAATATAATCCACTATAATGAATGTTAAGATTAAGTATCTCCGATAGAGACCTCTGAAGTACCTCTGATGGAGGCCTCCGAAAGTCTTCTGATCGAAATCTTACAACACCTCCGATTGAGACCTTGGAAGTCCTCTGATCGAGACTTTCGCGTCAACAATCACTCAGACCAAGACCTTGGTTACCTCCGATGGAGACCTCACCACACGAAGCCTTCAAAGTGAAACCTCCGATCGAGTACCTCCGATGCAGACTCTCTCGTATTAAAACTCACTGCTCGAAACCTACAAGTAAAACATCTCTGATCGAGACACTTTGTGTTCTCCCTTCGAACAAAACCTTGGGGCGGAGCAATTGTCTAAATATAAAAATAAAAAAAAAAAAAAAAGTGAAGTTTGAAGTGGTAACCTCCAATGAATATCCCCTCATACAAAACCTTCGATTGAGACCTCTTTGTGTTAGTAACAGAAAACTTTGAATAAAAGCTTAAAGGTTAAAAGATCTGATCGTGACACTTCTTTTGATTGAAGTTCTTACTCGCGAACTACGCAATAAACTCCAAAGGAAATCTCCGATCGAGTAGCTATACCGATCGAGAGCCTTATTCGTGAATTACCCAAGTCCTTCGAGTGAAACCCCTTTAGGTTAATGACACTCTGATCGAAACCCTTGGTGTGACCTCCGATGGAGACCGTACCTTAATAAAAGCTCAGAACGAAACACTTAAGTTTGTGATGCTCAGAATGAAATACTTAAGTTTGTGATGCTGATAAAAGCTTCAAACGAAACCTTAAGTTTCTAATGCTAATAAATATTGCGAACGAAAACCTAAGTTTGCAATGCTAGCTGAATAAAAGCTACGAACGAAACCATAAGTTTGTGTTGCTAATAAAAGCTCCGAATGAAAATTTGAGCTTGTGAATAGTACTTTGAACGAGTCACTTGGGATTATGATAAAACCTTCGAAACAAAATCCCTTTGGTTTGTGAATAGAACTCCGAACAATACCATTGGGTTTTTTGCTCGTGATTAAATCTCTGAATGAAATCTTGTGGTTTGTGATTAAAACTCTGATTGAAACCTAGGGTTGTGGTACTAGCCAAGTAAGTGCTCTGATTGAAGTACTAATCGTGAGGCCTAAACCCACAAACCGCGATGCGCAAACCAAAAAAAATCCATACGAAACCCTTCGGTTTATGATGTTAGATCCGAATGAGGTACTTGAGCGGGTAGGCAAAGAACTCTAACTTTAACCTCTGAACGAGATACTCAACTGGTGAGACACATTTGAAAGTCTAGAACCAACTCTTTGGCAATACATTAATACTAGACTGGGGGGCATGATGAGGTACATGGTCCAAAATTGTTGGAAGATTCAAAAAATCTCTTAGCCTTAGAATGAAACACTCGGATGGATGAGAAAACTTTCTAATTAGCCCAGAACTTCAGCATAGAGGCACAATACCGACACTATCCAAGCGACCAACAACATAAGGAACATCACTTCGAGAAGTGGATTCGGGTCTAGTCTCGACTATCGAGACATGGCATATAATTCACTACCAAAACTCGGTGTGAATTACCAAGTGGGAATCGCCAACCGAATCGATATTCTCCCCGTCGCACCCCAAACACTTGTGCAATCAAGAGGGGAAAGTCTCTTGTCAATCTCACCACCTTCTTCATTCGATGGCTCATTAAACCCTGCTTCGGAACTTCTCTTGGTCAAGTGGCAATAATCTCCTCCGGAGTGGGTGAATGAACAACCAAACCTTCTGGAATAAGATAAGTAGTATGGTTAGTGACCCACTCTTGTATCAGACTTTAAAAATTAATGGTATTCTTGGAAACTCTTTCATCCTCGATCGAGACATTCGAACAAAAAGATAAATTCTCGAGAGTACCAACTCTTTGGCAATTTTGGCCTCCGAGACAGACAACTTTTTTCTTTTGAGTCTAGTACCAACTCTTTGACAATACATTGATACTAGACTGGGGGACATGCTGAGGTATGGTCTCCTCCGGATACTTTGGAGGAGATAATCATGATGAGTCCTTAATATTTCTAAGACAAATCCACTCTACAATGTAGCAGTGTCTGCTCAGGAGGCATAGTGACGAAGCAGTGCCTGCTCAGGAAGCATAGTGATGAAGTAGTGCCTACTCAGGAGGCGCAGTGACGAACCAGTGCCTACTCAGGAAGCATAGTGATGAAGTAGTGTCTACTCAAGAGGCATAGTGACGAAGCAGTGCCTGCTCATGAAGCATAGTAATGAAGCAATGTCTACTTAGGAGGCATAATGACGGAGCAGTGCCTGCATCGGAGCTAGTACACTGGCAACTGACATATAAGTACAATGATATATGAATGAGCACAGAGGCTTTGGTCCATGACTAGTACTTGTAGCATAACGATAACTTAGACCCCGAGGACCATGCCTGACACTCATCAACGATATGTGCGTTGTCCCTAGAAGACAACTCAGTCTCCACAATCCTTGTGACGTGGGGCTAAGCCCAGGTAGTATAAAAGGAGATGTTAACACACATGAACAGGGACTCCATTCCTCACTCACCTCTCTTACTATCTCTCTCTAGTTTCTCTCACTAAAACTTATGCTAAGCATATACTTATTCTCACACCAGAGCTTGGTCTCGGATTAAAAACCCGAGTCGAGCTAACAGTGTTCTTTCTTATTTCAGCCTAGAGACGAAGGAGCAACTGCAAGACTTCCTCAAGAGCAACTACGAGGCCTCCGCAGGAGCAGCTGCAGGACCTCCTAAGGATCAGGGCTGAAGAGTACTTACAGAAATTTGCTCAAACAACATCCTAAATTTTTTAATGATTTTGCACATGTATCCATCTTGGAGGTCATTGACTTAAATCACCTTTGCTCATTGCATATTCCGTAAAATATTCATATTGTCTGTTGTCTCGATTCTTTAAAAACGGGCCACGGTGTGAAGTAACATATCTCCATCTGAAGTTCATGGACTCATATCTTCTTTGCACAAACATCTTTGAAATGGGCCACTCATTTACCTAATTCCAAAAGTTTAAAATGAAATATAGAGGTAATCACTTCACATCTAGCCAAGACTAAAGATCATGGTGACTGGATGCTTATTCGTAGTCCAACATTATTAAGAAACCACACTAACATGTGATTAAGTCAAACCAACTACCAGGGAATCTATTATCCTCGAAGATCTTAACAAGGTCCATAAATTAGTAGAACTAATACAATACGCAGTTTGAGGATATTTTAATCACCGTCCTTAAAGAATATTAGCACATTTTGAAAATGTTTGTGGCCATCAGACTAACTTCTTTCTGAATTCAATTTCAAAATAAGATACTAACCACAATAGGAAAATGTCTATGGGTATTGGACTAACTTCTTCCCGACTTCAATTACAAAATCTTGTTGGAAGTACATAAAGTCCACTTCCACCTTATAGAGTTATAGTGTATGAGATGATATCATCTATTTACAACCATACTTTTGGCGGTTAACATGGACGTGACCAACGCGATTGTTGGTTACAGCTTCTATTAAAAAAAAAAAAAAAAAAACGACATTACAAACACTAGATTTTTTTTTCAAGGTGTGTTCTGGACGTACTGTTTTGATACTGAAAGGTGAAATAGCAATTCTAACAAAAATGATATGATAGTGTGGTGGAACAAGAGATGGTGGTAGTATTTCCCTCAACTTCATATCATGTATAAGTGTCTCCAATTGCTTGGCGAGCTAGCTAAGTATGAAAAGGACCTTATCTCACTACATATTTGTGGACCTTTATGACTTGGTGAATGGTGACGAACATTATACTAGAACTAGAAGATATCATGATTGCGTAGAATGTGAAAGAGTAACTTGCATAAAAAACATTATACTACTTGAGTAAAGGTTTCCGAAGCATATATTTTCTAGCCATGACCATCCACAGGTACATTTTTGGATGGTTTAGTTTTTAATACCAATCCAGTGAAGACATTTTATTTATTTATTTGTTTATTTATTATTATTATTATTATTATTATTATTATTATTATTATTATTATTATTATTATTATTATTATTATTATTATTATTATTATTATTATTTACTAAAAATATAGACTCAACCATCCAAACAACATCAAGAACCGAACCAAACCTACCAAATTACAATTTCGTCAATAATTATCATTTTCTTTCTGGGGATTAGAAGATATATTGCTGCGCACATGTTGAAATCTATTGTTTGTTTCGCCATGTTTCCATTAATTTAGTTGTATAATCAATTACTAGTGCATGAATAAGTGTACGTCTACGTACACAAGTGGAACTCTACTTCTCTAATCATGTAATGTATAGTTCATGTACATCCATTAATTAACTTTATCTCTAATCTGTCGGCATAATACGCTTGCAATCAACAAAAGTCGATCAACATCAACTTACAGAGTCAAATTTGATAATTTAAAATCCGGAGTCAAATTCAAATTGCGAAAATTCTAGGCAAACCGATTTTTAACAAACTTTATGGTAATATGTAGTTCAGATATGTCAAAAAATCGTAACTTCGTAATGGTCTAATGTTCTTATCACTTATTTTCATATTTGCAAGCATAAAACATATGAAGCGTGGCGTAGCTTAGTTAATGAAAACTATATGTGAAAGTTTAAGGGATAACTAAACATGACCTAAAAGATATATCAAATCAACTATTGATACAAAAGACGTGATATTCTAACGATCTAGCTATAGCTTCCCTTTTTAAGTGAAATTCCTCTCTACTTGAAGTAGAGTTTAACCAATATTTGGAACTAAAAATTGTACATCTTTAACAATTTTTTGTTGAAAGGTGAATATGGAAGGTCCAATTATATAAGAAATTGTAACTTTTGAGGCCCTTTTAAAGCCGTGTGTGGCTGCACACTTGCACTCATCACATATCTCATATACGGCTTCTCGTCCATATATGATATATGCTACCTACGTATATTGATGTAGTGCTTTTTAGTGAAGATAATGATTTCGAAGTTAGTGGAGTTGAAGTTGAATCAGGATATGAAATTTTTTCCGGGTTGGTGGGATGATTTAATTATAATTACTAGGGAAAAAAAGGCAAGGTTAAGAAGCGACCATGTAGGCTGGTAATCAAATATTGTCATCACCCACTCATGTCCACGAAATAGTACAGTATAAAACTATAAGGGAAAATTTCATGTATATCCTTGAAAATTTCAAAAAATTTCATATATATTATTTTTACTAGTTTTTTATGCATAAAGTACAATGCATTTAATGCATCAAAAAGATATTTATAAAATTTTTGAATTTTGCAAGGATATAAATGAAATTGCCCCAAACTACGTATATGAATAGTACGTGTACTGCAAGCCAATTTAAAGAGTTATACCATGTGTTTTGTAGAGTAGATATCGTATTTGATTTGCCTTTCTAATACTGTGTTCTCAAGTTTTTGTGTGAAGTAAAAAGAAAGGTGATGAAAGGGAAGTAGAGAAAAGTGGGGTGAGGAAAGAAAGTATACAAAACTACTTCATGTGGAAAACTAGAATGGAGGGTTGAATAGTTTTATGTCTTTTTAGTTTTATTATGAAAACTTAGTTTAGTTTTAAAGTATTGTTTGCTTTTAAAAACTTTGATTTTATCTTATGTGAACTCAAATCTTGAACAATATGAACAACTATATATAAGTATGAACAATAATAATAATGTAAGCTAAGTATGTGTAATCAACACATGCATAATATAAACAATTATAGCTATATACGAGAGACAAGTAAGTAAACGTTTATTTTACAATCCTTAGTTATATTTTGTATGAAAACTATACTTGATCGAAATGATCAATTATATGTATGTTACCTTTTTTTTTGTTTGATTGTAAAAACTTTGTTTTGTGAATGAAACTTTTGTTTGATCTTTAAGTAAAATCAATACTAGCACTATATGAGCAACTACATATATAAACGTCTACGTCTACAAAAGTAATAATGATATAAACAAGATAATAAGTAAGATATGGAAAGATCTAACCGCGAGACAAAGGATTTATAGTGGTTCAGCTACAAGGACACCTTCCTTGCCCTACTCCACTCCTCGAGTCACCTACTCGAGAGTTTTCTTCACTATGTCAACAAGCTCCCTTATGGCGGAGAAAACCTTACACACCAATATCCACACCACAACTTCGTCACAACTTATTCACACCTTCTACACAACTATTTCACACCTATTCACTACTTAATAACACCACTTCTTCACACCTATCTTCTACACACCAATCTTCTTTACACCTATCATCTACACACTAATCTTCTTCACACCTATCTTCTACACACTAATCTTCTTCACAACTATCTTTTTCCTAGCTCTTCTTCTTCACAACAAACTAGTTATATCTCACTACTTCTATTCACAACTTCTACTCCTAGATCTATCTAGTTACAATACTATCACACCTTTACAATGAATGTATACAACAACTAGACTATATACACAAATCTACAATACTTCACAACTTGATGTTGAAGGAGTATTCTTCTCTTGCACTTTGAGAGATGAGAGGTGAGGGAATGAATCACTTGAAATAAGGATTAACAATTATATGATCAAAGGGTTTTTAGGAGGATGTTTTGAGAGATTTGGATCTGAAAATTTTCGTGCAAGAGGTGAGAAAAATTCCAGGTTTGAGGTGGTATTTATAGGAAAAAATTTCTGACAGAATCTGACAGGGGAGCGTGGCCGGTCCCCTTAATTGTGTGCCGGCCCCCTTAAAATTAAGGGGGCCGCCCAGCTGTAACGGCCAAAAAATCTGTCTTTTAGTGGGGAAAGTTTATTTGGTGAAAAACTAACTAATTTTGGTTAAAAATTTGAATTCATATATTTACTATGAATTAAACATTTTCCTTTATTATCAAAAATGTTTTTCAAAAATATATAATAAGTTTATTTAATTTTATAAACATTGTATTATTTAAATAAACATCCCTTTGATCATAAAATGTATTAGTCACTTGTTTATTCATACCTTAAGTGATTATGTTGGATGAGATGATATAAACTTGCTTAAAACTTGTTTACGTATTAACTTTGCGTTTAATGTTTTTAGATTTTGTGATCGTCAAAACTTAGGGATATCGAAAAATATTAATAACATTTTTATACATTATTTATATCAACAATCTCCCCATTTTTGATGATTACAAAATCTAAACTTATTAAACTAAAAATTAATATATATGCAAGTTTAGTGTGAGTTTATATCACTTCTCCCCCTTTTTGTTAGCATCAAAAAGGTTATCCCGATGAATGTATAGCTCCCCCTTGAAGTATACTCCCCCTCGTTTTGAGGTCAAAAGAGATCAAGATATGGAATGCTTGCAAAAATATTTAGAGCACAAGGAACATAGATATATGTGCATGCAATAGATATGAAGTAACTAATAAGAATGCACGGTAATAAAACAAAAGAAACATTCATTAGTAATTATGTTGAAAACATAATCATTAGTACATAAGCATATGGATGGATGCTTTTCTAGCAAATTACACTAAATAATACTAAGTTGCCAAGTTGAGGTCTCTTGGACTTGCTTGGAACACAAAAGGTTTGAAATGATTTTATTTTTGGAGATGGGAAACATGGTATTTAGGAAAGGTAGACTTTTGAAGGAATGGTGTTTGTAGAGTTTGGAGAGTTTGGTGGTGAGTTTGGAGCGGAAGGATTTGCTTGAGGGTTGGTGTTTTGTGTTATGGATGATGTTGGAGAAGACCTAGTGAGGAGATACTCAATCCAAGTGAGGTGTTCATTCATGGCCATGTTTTGTTTTTGGAGAAGAATGCAACAAGAACAATTGTTGACATGATTCTCAAGATGTATCAAGTTGTTGGGTGGTGATGAGTTGGTGGATGAAGGTTGTTGATCCAAATTGCTTTAAGCAAGATGTAAAGCAAGAAGAGCACTAGGCTCATGTGCTTCTTTAAGTTCTTCAACGAACTTTTTATGTTCGGAAGATGGTGATGATAGTGGAGTTGGATAGTGATTATTGATTGTGGATTGAACATGGAACATAGGTTTCATGTATGGATGAGTTTTGATGGTTGTTGTTTAAATATTGAGTATGTTCCTCAAGATGGTCATTTGGAAGAAATGAATTGGGTGAATGTGGAATTTCATTAGTGAGGGTGATTGTGAGATTATCTTGTTGAGACAAAAGAGAGGTTTCATTTGGGTAATCATGAATAGATGAGGATGAATGTATGGAAGAATGGGATGTTTCATGAGTGGAGAATGTTTTGTATAGTGGATTTATAGTTTGACCAAAATGTGAGGTGTTGGGAGTGAGATTGGGATTGTTGTTTTGAGATTGAGTATGCTCTTGAATTTTATGGGTGAGATGAAAGTGCATTTTTGGGAGTAAGGATGGAAACGAATGTGGATGGAGTAATTATGTGAGGATGAGTGAGGTAAGTAATTTGAGCATGGTGAGGAAGGTGTGTGATGCAAATTGCATTGTGCAAGGTGCATAGTCTTGAGATTACGAAGATCATGGAGTTGGTCAAGTTCTTCACGAAACATCAAGGTTTTCAAGGAAGATGATTGATGAGGCGAAAAATGAACCACTTTTAGGGGGTCATTTAAGCCGGAATTCGAATTTATTTGATCAAATATTGCCCTAAATCGTTCCTTTTGTGATTTTAGGTACTTTGGGAGAGAAATCTGGAAAAGGAAGCAATTCGGACGTTTTTGGAGCATAAAAGTGAAGAAAATGCCAAAGTCTTAATTTTCCTTGCTGGGAAAAGTAGGTGACGGCGTCAAGAGTAACATCCTGACGGCGTCAAGAGTAATTTCCATGACGATCCAGAGCTGATTTGACGGCGTCACAAGGAAGGGCGTCAAGAGGAAAATGCATGACGGCCTGGAAATGCATAACATATGACGACGTCAGAAGTAGATCAAGGCAGTCCAAGAATTATTTTGGCGGCGAGGTGACGGCGTCACCTATTTGGTCTTGACGCCGTCAGACCCTATTTCCTATATATAGTTTTCTAATTTTCACATTAAAAAAGGAGAGAAATTTTGGAGAAACCCTAGTACGAACTTGGTGCGAATTTTACAGGTTTTTCAAGGGTTCCAAGCCCTTGATACCTTTCATGTGTAATTAAGATAAGTGTTCTCTTAATTCAATCAATATGTCTATGTGTTGGTTGTCTATATCTTGTTCTTGTCTTAATTCCATCATGCTAGGCTAGATCTATCTTGTGTTTGCTTAGATCTAATGAAACCTAGATGTTAATTATATGTTGATTACTTGTTTATAGTTTGTTTTGGATGAATGAATTTATATGTTAGGCTTAAGAAAACTGGCAGAACTCCAAATGGTAACATGCTTGAACGTCTTAGGAAACATGAACCGATTGCACTAAGGTCTTTATTGGTTGTATTTAATGCATGAGCCACTGTTTATAATCCCTATGGTTGTGCTGGGCATGGTATAGGAGGAGCTAAGAGCTCATAGAATTGGGGAGTTATGTGCGATACCCCATGAATGGTATTAAGGAATACAATCCCTCATCCATGCAACTATAACAAGTAATTAACGTGTAAAAGATGTCTAGGGAGTAGTAAAATCTAAGTAAACACATTTTCTCCACTTATTGCTCACAACCTTAGTATAATTTAGTTTAATTTCATTTTTAGTATTTTATTTTGATTGCGTCTTAGTATTGGGTTAGTTGACTAGCAACTAATTCCGCCCAAATCCTTCAAACCCGAGATTTTACTTGCTTTCTAAAAAATATAAAAATACAAAAATAATCATCCCTCACCTTTAGAACTAGTATTTAGGTTTTCTAACCCTAGCGACACTATTCCTAGCTGAACGATCAATCCCCCGGTACTTGTCACTATACTATACTACAACGAGCAGGTACACTGCCTGGTGGGGGTTGTAAGCTTCTCAAGATCCCTTGAGAGGTAAAGCCTGGTGTGATTCCCACATCTATCAAGTTTTTGGCGCCGCAGCCCGGGGAATAGATATTGTCTAGGTTAGAACTTCTTTTTATTAGGTCTACTTGCTAGATTCCTTTCTAGTAAAATTTTATTTTTTATTTTTAGGTTTTCTTTAGTCTATCTTATTTCTTTGTGTCTTTGTTCGTAACTCTTCACCACCTGCCATCATGGCAAACGATGAACCCTTTAACCTTAGGGTCACTAGGAGTCGTAGTTCCACTAGAAACCTTGTCTTGCCTTATGCGGAACCCGAAAGAGAAATGCATAGATTGAGACAATATCACTCAACTTCTGAACCATCTAGCGTTGCCATCGATTTTGATGCACCCCTTTCTGAAGAAAATTCTAAAAATCATGTCACAACCCCTAGCTCCCAACCCAACGATGAGATAAGTACCCCCGCAACCGCCATTCCTAAGCGCCTTAAGGACTACTCTTCCCCAACCTCTCTTAGCTTCTCAAACGCCATTGTCTACCCAAACGAACACACCAACGAGGTTTTGCATGCAAACGATGTTTGGCTTGTCCAAAGTGTGTGTAAGTTTTGCGGATTAGATGAGGAAGATCCAATCCAACACATTAAAGACTTCCTGAAAATAGTAGACACCCTCTATATGGATGGGGCTACTAGAGATACGTCCCGATTGCGATTCTTTCCTTTCACCCTATATGAAAAAGCCCAAGAATGGTATGATAAACTCCCTTCTGAATCTATTTTCACATGGGAGCAACTCATATCCAAGTTCTATGAGAAGTTCTTTCCACCTGGAAAAACCTCAGCGTTTAGAGATAGGATCCTCCGTTTCCGAAAAGGGAAGGACGAACCCTTCCATAAATCGTGGATTAGATTCAAAGATTTAATAAGACAAGTTCCCCATCATGGCATTGAGCTTTGGCTCTTGGTCCAAATCTTCTACGATAATATCTCCTCTAACGATCGAAACGGAATTAACCAATCTAGAAAAGGGAGATTGGCCAATCTTAGTGCCGAAGAAGGATGGGATAGGATTGAAGAATATGCTCAAGACCAGGATGACACTTGGGATGAACCTGAGTCGACTTTCAGCATTTCTGAAATCACTTCTGATTGGTTGAGAAAAATTCACAAAAGGGTGGAATACCTAGCTGGATCGCAGTTACCTAAACAACTCTCGAATCCTTACCTAATCTGCGATTACTGTGGGGGCCCGCATGAGGTAGAAGAATGCGGAGGAGCAGCCACAACCGAACATGCATGCTTGTCAGGAGGGGACATTTATGCTGATCCCTCCCTTTTGCCTTTTTACCAAAATGACGATTACACCCTCTGGGGAAATCTGGTAAAGAGAAAAGAAGGGGAGGAAGGCCCTGAATTCGAAATCAAGAGCACTTTTGAAGATGTCCTTGGTCACTTCACTCAAGAAAAAGTCTTGCAAATGAAAGGTCTTAATGAGCTTTTTGACGAGCAGCAGGATAACATTGGAGAATTTTTCAACAAGCTTAACTCAGCCCTAGATAATCTTGAAATGCCATCAGTAAGCGAAAAAGACCCCATGCTCGCGATAACCACTCGAGCTGGAACAACAACCAAGGACCCACCTTACCCAAGCTCGTCCCCCATAGCCCCCGATCCAAACAAACCTAGCGAGGAGGAGGAGGATGTCGGCGGCAAGACCACCGACCAACCGCCCTTGACGACCCTTTCCCCATCAACCTTACCTAACCAACCTGTGAGAATCCCGTTTCCATCCCGATTAAGGAACCAGAAAGCTGAGAATGACAACAAGAGATTCTTGTCATACCTAAAAGACTCGGTTGTCACCATACCCCTCCTTGATGCTTGCTATCACATGCCAAAGTATAGTGCATACTTTAAAAAACTACTTGCTAACCGGAAGAAACTCGAGGGTCTTGTGACCCTGGGGGAAGAATGCTCAGTGGTGACCCATCGAGGGCTACCAAAAAAGGTAGACGATCCGGGCAGCTTCACCCTGCCTTGCTCCATAGGATCTCTATCAATCAAGAATGCTCTTGCCGATTTGGGAGCGAGTATCAATCTCATGCCTCACTCTATGTTCCGTAAATTAGGATACTCTGGATTAAAGTCTACCCGTATGAACATCCAACTAGCCGATAGATCAGTCAAATACCCCGTAGGGATATGCGAGAATGTGCTAGTCAAAGTAGGGAAATTCAAATTCCCGGTCGATTTCGTAATCCTGGATATGGAGGAGGATGACTTGGTACCCATCATCTTAGGGAGACCATTTCTTGCGACCGTTCGTGCAGTCATTGATGTCTATGATGGCAAATTAACCTTACGAGTGGGAACCGATAGCACAACCTTCAACATTAAGGATTCTATGGACCTCTCCCTCGAAGCAGCCAACCGGCTCTATTTCATCGGGGAAGTCGATGAACTCACAGATGTCATTGATAGTTGTGTCGATGAACAGATCGATGAAGGCTGGCTACGGGACGAGAGTTTTCTGCCTTTGCTAGAGGTAGAAAAGATGGAGGATGTTAGTGCAGTCTCCTTCTACCCCAGAAAAGAGGCAACGGAGCATCTCGAGCTCCGAAAGCCCGAAAACAAGCTCAAACCTTCTATTATCGAACCTCCTGAGTTAGATCTTAAAGAGCTTCCTAACCATTTGGAGTATGACTTCCTTCAGGGAGAGGACCAACTGCCGGTAATCATAAACTCCTCCTTGGAACATGAACAAAAAGGTAAACTCTTAGAGGTCCTAAAGAAATATAAAGGGGTGCTCGCATGGAGTGTAGCCGACATTAAGGGGATTGACTCAACTTTTTGCACACATAAGATTCTCATGGAAGAGGATTATAAACCTACCGTGCAACCCCAGAGGTGGGTGAACCCTAACATTAAGGAAGTAGTTAAGAAAGAAGTTATCAAACTTTTGGATGCAGGATTGATTTACCCGATCTCAGATAGCCCATGGGTCAGTCCTGTGCAGGTTGTACCTAAGAAGGGTGGAAT
The DNA here is from genome assembly GCA_030686995.1 of Artemisia argyi. Classification (NCBI taxonomy): domain Eukaryota; kingdom Viridiplantae; phylum Streptophyta; class Magnoliopsida; order Asterales; family Asteraceae; genus Artemisia; species Artemisia argyi. The sequence continues at coordinate 68,549,850 of CM060704.1, read as the reverse complement.
GACTGTAGTTAAGAATTACAAAGGTGAGATGGTGCCCCAAAGAACAGTCACTGGATGGCGAGTATGCATTGACTTTCGGAAGCTCAATGATGCCACGAGGAAAGATCACTTTCCCTTACCATTCATTGATCAAATGTTAGAGAGATTGTCTGGACACGAGTACTATTGCTTCTTGGATGGATTCTCAGGGTATTTTCAAATTCCCATAGCACCTAAAGATCAAGAAAAGACCACGTTTACTTGCCCTTATGGAACGTTTGCCTACAAAAGGATGCCTTTTGGGTTATGTAATGCCCCCGCCACTTTCCAGCGATGCATGACCGCAATCTTTCACGAACTCATGGAAGACAGCATGGAAGTATTCATGGATGACTTTTCGGTCTTCGGAAACTCCTTCGACCGCTGTCTTGCTAATCTAGAAAAGATGCTTAAACGTTGTGAGGAAACCAACTTGGTGTTAAACTGGGAAAAATGTCATTTCATGGTAAAAGAAGGGATTGTGTTAGGGCATAAGATCTCAGGGAACGGAATAGAGGTGGACCAAGCTAAAGTTGAAGCTATATCTAAGTTACCATACCCTACGACTGTTAAAGCAATACGCAGCTTCTTGGGGCATGCCGGGTTTTATCGGAGATTCATCAAAGACTTCTCCAAAATTGCTCGGCCAATGACTCAATTACTTGTGAAGGATACTCCGTTCAATTTTTCCCAAGAATGCAAAGATGCATTCGATCTCCTAAAAAAGGAACTTACACAAGCTCCAATCATGATCACACCCAACTGGGAGTTACCATTTGAAATCATGTGTGACGCTAGCGACTTCGCTGTCGGGGCTGTATTAGGCCAACGGCGTGACAAGCCTTTCCAACCTATTTACTACGCTAGCAAAACCATGAATCCCGCTCAAGAGAACTACTCCACCACCGAGAAAGAATTATTAGCCGTAGTGTTTGCGTTCGACAAATTCCGACAATATCTTGTCCTTTCAAAAACAGTTGTCTTCACTGATCACTCGGCTCTTCGATATCTTTTTGCGAAGCAGGATGCTAAGCCACGACTAATTTGGTGAATCTTGTTGCTACAAGAATTCGATGTTGAGATTCGTGATAAGAGGGGGGCAGAAAATCTGGCCGCAGATCACCTATCTCGTCTCGAAAACCCCTTGGATAAGCATGATAGAAGTGAGATTAGGGATTCATTTCCTGATGAACAACTCATGTTAATGATTGATTCGGAGCCGTGGTATGTCGATTTTGCTAATTACCTCGCAAGTAGACTTGTTCCTGAACACTTGACTAGGCACGAAAGGAAAAGGTTCTTTTCTCAGCTAAAATACTACTTTTGGGATGAACCATTTCTATTCCGAAGGTGTCCTGACCAAATTATAAGACGCTGTGTTTCGGAAAGTGAGGCAGTAAATATTATGAGGGAATGTCACTCTGGTCCTTCTGGCGGGCATCATGGGATAAAAACTACCGCCCAAAAGATTTTCGATGCGGGATTCTATTGGCCCACAATTTTCCATGATGTAAAAGAAATGGTGCAGGCATGCGATGCATGTCAACGGGCCGGGAACATATCACATAGGGATGAAGCACCTCAAAATTTTATACAAGTATGTGAGGTCTTCGATGTTTGGGGAATTGACTTCATGGGACCCTTTCCATCTTCAGGGGGGAACGAATACATTTTAGTCGCCATCGATTATGTTTCAAAATGGGTTGAGGCAGAAGCCCTTAAGACCAGTGACGCCAGAGTAGTTATTCATTTCCTGAAAAAGCTTTTCGCTAGATTCGGAATTCCTAAAGCTCTCATCAGTGATAGGGGTACCCATTTTTGCAATGCACAAATGGAAAAGGTTATGAAGAGGTATGGGGTATCCCATCGGTTCTCCACCGCCTATCATCCACAAACCAATGGCCAAGTCGAAAACACCAACAGGGCTATTAAAAGAATACTCGAAAAGACGGTTAGTCAAAATAGAAAGGACTGGTCATTTAAACTCGACGAAGCCTTATGGGCATTTCGAACCGCCTACAAAACACCTATTGGAACAACCCCATTTCGCATGGTGTATGGTAAAGCATGTCACTTACCAGTGGAATTAGAACATAAGGCTTATTGGGCGCTTAAGACATGTAACTTAGATTACACAATTGCTAGAACTAATAGGTTCTTGCAATTACACGAGCTTGACGAGCTTAGGTTAGAAGCCTACGAATCTTCCATCACATATAAAGAGAGAGCAAAAAGATGGCATGACCAGAGGATTAAGAAACCCAAAGAATTTTCAGAGGGAGACAAAGTCCTATTGTACAATTCTCGGCTGAGATTATTTCCGGGAAAACTTAAGTCTAGATGGTATGGACCATTTACGGTAAAGAATTCCTCTAAAATTGGAGCAGTGGTGTTATTAGACCATGAAGGTAGGGAATTTACTGTTAACATACAACGTGTAAAACATTATCAAGAAAATAACAATGAAATGATTAGTGAGGAGGATGTGACGTTTGATGATCAGGTCACGTAGTAACCCATGACCTTGAGTCTAGCTACAAGACTCGTAAATAAAGAAAAGCGCTTCTTGGGAGGCAACCCATGCTTTGTGTGATTTTATTTTTGTTTGTTTGTTATTTGCTTCCGTATGCATGCTTTATTCTTATTGTTGGTTGATCATGTTTCTCAATTAAATAGTGGAAATACTTTACTTTGTTGTTTTGGCCTAGTCTTAACTCCACCTAAAAGTATTTTTGCAAAAGATAAGTGTAAGGGGAAACCCCAAATATGTTTTTAAGAAACACACCGATCATGATTCTCCACAATATTAAATGAACATGCATACTCATATTTGTTAGAGTCAAATGCTTGTATTGAGTCATAATGAAGTTTTGCAGGATTTTCCAGGAAGTAGGACCAAGTTTTTCCAGAAATTTTCCGGAAACTTAACATAAGAATTTCTGCAGGTCAATCCTGACAGCGTCACGAGTTAACTCTTGACGGCGGCAAGTGTAAAAATCTGGAAATTTTACCGGTTTTGTTTTTCTAACGGAGTCTTATGGTTTTTGAGAATTATTAAGTTTTATAATCTCCAGGAAATCTGCAAACTTCATTCCACGAGCATTATATCTTATTTTGTTTTCTAGGATTTAGTAGCTTATATAGGATGCCGCCGATTTTACGCGAGGTTGTTTTGTCTATTTTCTCAGGTTTTACAGGTTATGTATGACAAGAAGATGATTTATATTCTAGAAGGGAAGCTTTGATTGTTCATTTTCTTGGAGGAAGATTTAACCTGGCCACCTTATTATCCATACCGAGCGAATCAGGGGAGGTTTTGATTTCATTCTTTTTACTTATATCACTTTTACATTCTTTACTTGAACATTGGGGACAATGTTCATCCTAAGTGTAAGGGGAGGGTAAAAAGATGATACCTTACATATGCACTTTCGCTTGAGTTTGTTTTGTTTAATGGTAGATATGTAATAAAACTATGAGAAATACTTGTTAGTGTAATTTTAGCGCCAAATTTAAAATTTTTTACAACATTTAGGATTGAAACTTTAGCCATAGCAAGCGTCTCATGGATAGGAGATTGTATGACTAGCACATAACCGTATATTTAGAAAAATTTTCCACCCAAATATGTGAGGTTCGCCTTTAGATTTGATAGGAAAAGCATTTACTATTAGTGCTTATGAGTGTACCGGTAGCATTTAGATTCTAGAACTTGCGTTAGTGATGCATCCCAAGACCGCTAGTGAGACTACATTCGTGTAGTAGGATTTACTACATGATAAGAGGCATTAGGATCACCCTTGTGTTAAACCCGTATCGTAATTACTTGACCATTTAAGTCATATTACTTGGCTAGTTAAGTCAACTAATTTTTCCCACACCCTTAGCGTTGTACTCATTTTTAGTACACGAAACCCCTAGTACACCCCTCCGAGCCTATCTTTTCGTTTCTAACTTTAGGCATTTTATTTAAAGGAAGAATTTGTTACACCCCACTTAAATGTACAACCAAATCGCCTTAGCCTTCCCTGTATGCGCTCATTTTTAGTGCATTATTGTTATTTGTTTAAACCCTAAGTTAACTATCTAATTGATTACATGGTTGCTAAGTCGAGTCATATCCTTGTACATATTGTTTTGGGACGATTGGGACGATTGGGTAAGTACTTATTTTATGGAGTAATGGGGAAGAACATAATATTATTACCCCCATATGTACGTTAATCTTAAAAGTGCTCCAAGTGTTTTGATTTTCTTAATTCGAGTCATTAGTTTAGTTTATTGTAAATTATGAAAAGATTCAAGTGTAAGGGGAATTCCCATTCCCTATGATGTATTATTTTGGATGGTAGGGTAAGAGTGTATGCATAAAAATAAAAAAAATAAAAAATAAAAAATAAAAAATAAAAAATAAAAAATCAAGAAAAAGAAAAAAAAATAGAAAAAGAAAAAGAGAAAAAACATACGGACTACCATCCCGTTTCATTCTATGTTTATTTCATGTTTTTGTTATTTTTCATTTATTAGCTTAAGTCGAGTCTAGTCTTGGCTTAGCAACGCCATATTGTACATGTAATTAACCAAGATTGTTAACTCGCCACCAGTAAAACTTCCTTTATCCAACAAAACCGTGTATTTCATATCCCTACACCTAACGTTACAACCCTTTAAAAGACCTCTTTGATAGTTTATCCTAGGTGCTTACTCCATGTGGTGGAGGTTTGATCCTTTCCCAAGCCTATGGTAATCTATTTTGCTATGACAGGTAGTGAGAGATATCTTCCGTTTCCATATTATAATTTATACTTTATTACACCCGAGAGATGTGAGTATCTAAACACTATTTGTGAGGTGCTAGTGTATGACCTCCGTGCTTGTCTATTGGTCTTTAGTGGAACGATTATTTGTTGTAATTACTTTTATATTAGTGTTAAATGACCCCTAACTTGTTATTTGACTAGAATAAAAGCGCATTTGCTTGAGGACAAGCAAATCTCAAGTGTAAGGGTATATGATGAGGCGAAAAATGAACCACTTTTAGGGGGTCATTTAAGCCGGAATTCGAATTTATTTGATCAAATATTGCCCTAAATCGTTCCTTTTGTGATTTTAGGTACTTTGGGAGAGAAATCTGGAAAAGGAAGCAATTCGGACATTTTTGGAGCATAAAAGTGAAGAAAACGCCAAAGTCTTAATTTTCCTTACTGGGAACAGTAGGTGACGGCGTCAAGAGTAACATCCTAACGGCGTCAAGAGTAATTTCCATGACGATCTAGAGCTGATTTTACGGCGTTACAAGGAAGGGCGTCAAGAGGAAAATGCATGACGGCCTGGAAATGCATAACACATGACAGCGTCAGAAGTAGATCAAGGCAGTCCGAGAATTATTTTGGCGGCGAGGTGACGGCGTCACCTATTTGGTCTTGACGCCGTCAGACCCTATTTCCAATATATAGTTTTCTAATTTTCACATTAAAAAAGGAGAGAAGTTTTGGAGAAACCCTAGTACGAACTTGGTGCGAATTTTACAGGTTTTTCAAGGGTTCCAAGCCCTTGATACCTTTCATGTGTAATTAAGATAAGTGTTCTTTTAATTCAATCAATATGTCTATGTGTTGGTTGTCTATATCTTGTTCTTGTCTTAATTCCATCATGCTAGGCTAGATCTATCTTGTGTTTGCTTAGATCTAATGAAACCTAGATGTTAATTATATGTTGATTACTTGTTTATAGTTTGTTTTGGATGAATGAATTTATATGTTAGGCTTAAGAAAACTGGCAGAACTCCAAATGGTAACATGCTTGAACGTCTTAGGAAACATGAACCGATTGCACTAAGGTCTTTATTGGTTGTATTTAATGCATGAGCCACTGTTTATAATCCCTATGGTTGTGCTGGGCATGGTATAGGAGGAGATAAGAGCTCATAGAATTGGGGAGTTATGTGCGATACCCCATGAATGGTATTAAGGAATACAATCCGTCATCCATGCAAAACAAGTAATTAACGTGTAAAAGATGTCTAGGGAGTAGTGAAATCTAAGTAAACACATTTTCTCCACTTATTGCTCACAACCTTAGTATAATTTAGTTTAATTTCATTTTTAGTATTTTATTTTGATTGCATCTTAGTATTGGGTTAGTTAACTAGCAACTAATTCCGCCTAAATCCTTCAAACCCGAGATTTTACTTGCTTTCTAAAAAATATAAAAATACAAAAATAATCATCCCTCACCTTTAGAACTAGTATTTAGGTTTTCTAATCCTGGCGACACTATTCCTAGCTGAACGATCAATCCCCCGGTAGTTGTCACTATACTATACTACAACGATCAGGTACACTGCCTGGTGGGGGTTGTAAGCTTCTCAAGATCCCTTGAGAGGTAAAGCCTGGTGCGATTCCCACGTATCAATGATGATGAAGGAATTTTGTAATGTTGGTGGAAAAAAGAGTGAGGTGTAATATTGATTATTGTTTTTGATGTTTTTCAATAAAAGGATTCTTTCGAGGAGATAGATGAAATGTAGGTATGTAGATGAAGGTGTACTTGGGTGATGTGATGGATGGTTGGTTATTATGATGTGGTTTGTGAAAGGGTTCATTTGAGTGAACATGAGGTTTGTATATCATGAAGTATGGTTTGACCTTCATGGGTTAAGTTGTAGTGGTGATGACACACTTTGTAGAGTGTAGGGAATGGTTACATGGTTGAATCATTTTGTGAGGATGACTGGATGGAGTTATTGGTGAGGATGGGAAATGAGTATCAAGTGGTGTGATTGATGAGAGTGAAAGAGCGATGTTCACGGAAGGAATGACTTGGTTTTTCATTTCACTTTGGTGGTTTGAGTGTGTAAAGGTTATGAGGTTTGGTTTTGAGCAAGTCCAACTCTTTAGGCAACTATGCATGTATTATCTTAATGGAATATGCATGAAAAGTATATAGGCAAACAAACATGTAATATAATTGCAATTAAGCATGCATGCAAAATTGATAAAGTAATAGATCAAGTAATTTAGGCATTCTACCTAACATGAACAACTTAGTGCAAGGGCAAAGGCAACTAATGAGTGAGATACTAGTGATGGAACAAATGTGGTAGTGTAATTCTTGATTTTGTGCATGGTTTGATAGAAAAACGTTTTTATCATTATTCAACAATGAGTTTTCCTAAACGTGAGAATAATTTCAAAATGAATTGAGGTTTTCTTTGAGAATATATTAATGCAAAACAAAATAACTCAATTCTTGATTTTGTGCAAAATAGAATCCTAGACTCAGATTTGAGAGGAAAGAAAATTTTAAAATTTTATGCTCAGATGGCCGGCCCCCTTAAAGCGAGGCCGGTCCCCTTAATTTTAAGGGGGCCGCTCTTATAAATTAAGGGGTCCACCCATCTGACAAAGAAAATTTTCCAAAACTTTGATTTTTCAGAAGATGTTAAGTATTTCAAGAATTTAATCAATTCGCTCCATCATTCCTAATCCTAAACGTAAGTGGTTAAGTAAATCACGCTTAAGAGGCTTAGTGACTTTATCGGCAATGTTACCTTCCGAAGCTACCTTCTCTATTGTTATATATTCTTTTTGTATAATGTCCCTAAGAAAGAGATGACGCATTTCTATATGTTTAGTCCTAGAGTGTTGAACATGATTCTTACTTAAATCTATAGCACCTTTGTTATTGCACATAATAGGAAAATTTTCTAACCTAATGCCATAGTCTTCGAGAGCTTGTTTCATCCATAGTTTTCTTACGCGAGGGATCTAGTCTTACTTCTATATTAACGATTAATCCACTTAACTCATTTCACTTCATCACCATGAGTTTTCTACTAGTGGATATAGAAGATTTCCATTTTCTATGTTGTTCGACAACGAGCAATTTTAATTCAAATCCTAGGAAAGCCAACTAAGAGGGGTTCATAATATGTGAGCAAGTAAGTATTACTAGCTATATAACTAAGCATTATTCTAACTAGTTATTAATCTAAGAATATAAATATTAACGATAAACTTAAAAGAAATGCGTACCTTTTGGTCTTCAATAAATTTTCTTCAAACACATCAAGATGCCATGTTGACTTAAAGAAGTCATTTGTAGATGAGATACCAATATTTTCCAAAAGTGACAACTTAGCCACTTGGTTCCCATGGTCTCATTGGTCCAAAGTTGTTTGAACCAAACATGGTTTGCAATTGACTAGGATGCATGTATGGTGGAAGTATTCGCCATGGGCTAAAGCTTGGTTGATGTGGATAAATCCACATTGGGTGACTGTTATTAGAAAAGTTTTGTCTACCTTGATTTCTCCTATGTTGAGGGGTTTTAGACCGAGGATGAGGATTATTTGGTCTATTTGGAGGTGGAGTTTTAGATCTTAATTTTAGTTTAGAAAATCCGGTTTTGGCTTTTAATGATGGTTTATAAAAACTTTTTACATCCTCATCACTCGCAATAGGTATTTTTCTATCTTTTATAGGTACATACTTAGGTTTTGAGTCTAATGGTTTTTGTTTACTAGATTCACATTCAAACTTTTCATTTTTATTTTCACTAATTGAAACATTAGTTAAGTCGAATCCTAGACCGGTTTTATCTCCCAAAGTTTCTTGAACACTTATTATTTTTTTAAGTGAGTTAATACTATCTTTAAACTTGTCAAGTTTGAAAATTTTATCTTTAAGTTTTTCGTTTTCATTTTTGACCTCTAAACATGTTTTACATTCTATAAAAACTTCTTTTTCTTTTTCCAAATGTTGTAGTTTAATTTTTAATTCAAGTACTTCATTTTCTAATTGATTATTAATATGTTTTAGTGACTTATTTTTAGCTATTACCTTTTGACCTAATTTACACAATCTACTATATTCGCTATCTAGGTCTTTTTCATCTAAAAATAAATTTTCATCACTATAATATTCGGTTTTAGAACGTACCTTATCGGATGCCTTTGCCAGGAGACACCTTTCATATTTTGTTGTCTCTTTTTCATCATTGCCACTATCGCTCCATGCTCCTCCTACAAAGGCCTTGTGGTTTTGACTTCTTGACAATTTCGGACATTCTCCAATAAGATGATTTGGATCTCCACACTTAAAGCACTTTCTTTCATTATATGGTTGCCTAACATATCTTCCTCGTATTTTGAAGAATTTCTTGAAATCTCGTACGGCCATAGCATACTCTGCATCGTTGCTTTCGGAGGTTGAGCATTCTTCGTCACTAGAGTCCTTTTTAGCTTTCAACGCAATCGATTTGCTTTGCTCCCTTTTTCCTTTGACCATCTCGGAATCTTTCTTTATTATTGCTTCGTAGACTTTCAAGTTGCCAATTAACTCGTCAAGTTGAAGAGTTGACAAGTTCTTTGATTCTTCAATCGCCGTAACTTTCGCTCGCCATTTTGGATGAAGAGCCCTAAGAAATTTCCTAATAAAATTCTTACTAGAAAAATTCTCATCAAGTGCTTTTAAACTTGTGATGATAGTGTTAAACCTAGCAAATGCATTATCTATTGATTCCTCTTCCGGAATCATAAATTGTTCATATTGTTGAACAAGAAGATCTATTTTATTTTCTTTGACTTGACTATTACCTTGGTGAGTTATTAATAAAGAATCCCAAATTTCTTTTGCGGTTTTACACATAAAAATTCTTTCATATTCTTTGTGTGGTAACGCATTATAAATAACCATTTTAGCCTCATTATTTTTTGCTAGTTTCTTTTTCAAATCATCATTTTGTTTTTCAAAAGATACAATTTCATCCTTTTTAATTTCAAAATTATATTGAATAGGGGAAAAGTCACCAAAGGTAATAACATGCCAAAGATCAAGATCTTTTGATTTCACATAAGTTTCGAATCTATTTTTCCAATAAAGAAAACCATCACTTTCAAATAACGGTGGTCTTTGCATAGACTGCCCTTCTAAATATTTTTCCGATTCCATAGATCGATTCAAGTTTTAAAATACAATATATTTTAAAAATCTTGTTTGACGTGGCTCCTGATACCAATTGTGGAAAACTAGAAGGGGGGGTTGAATAGTTTTACGTCTTTTTAGTTTTATTATGAAAACTTAGTTTAGTTTTAAAGTCTTGTTTGCTTTTAAAAACTTTGATTCTATCTTATGTGAACTCAAATCTTGAACAATATGAACAACTATATATAAGTATGAACAATAATAATAATGTAAGCTAAGTATGTGTAATCAACACATGCATAATATAAACAATTATAGCTATATACGAGAGACAAGTAAGTAAACGTTTATTTTACAATCCTTAGTTATATTTTGTATGAAAACTATACTTGATCGAATTGATCAATTATATGTATGTTACCTTTTTTTTTGTTTGATTGTAAAAACTTTGTTTTGTGAATGAAACTTTTGTTTGATCTTTAAGTAAAATCAATACTAGCACTATATGAGCAACTACATATATAAACGTCTACGTCTACAAAAGTAATAACGATATAAACAAGATAATAAGTAAGATATGGAAAGATCTAACCGCGTGACAAAGGATTTATAGTGGTTTGGCTACAAGGACACCTTCCTTGCCCTACTCCACTCCACGAGTCACCTACTCGAGAGTTTTCTTCACTATGTCAACAAGCTCCCTTATGGCGGAGAAAACCTTACACACCAATATCCACACCACAACTTCGTCACAACTTATTCACACCTTCTACACAACTATTTCACACCTATTCACTACTTAATCACACCACTTCTTCACACCTATCTTCTACACACTAATCTTCTTCACACCTATCTTCTACACACTAATCTTCTTCACAACTATCTTTTTCCTAGCTCTTCTTCTTCACAACAAACTAGTTATATCTCACTACTTCTATTCAAAACTTCTACTCCTAGATCTATCTAGTTACAATACTATCACACCTTTACAATGAATGTACACAACAACTAGACTATATACACAAATCTACAATACTTCACAACTTGATGTTGAAGGAGTATTCTTCTCTTGCACTTTGAGAGATGAGAGGTGAGGGAATGAATAACTTGAAACAAGGATTAACAATTATATGATCAAAGGGTTTTTAGGAGGATGTTTAGAGAGATTTGGATCTGAAAATTTTCGTGCAAGAGGTGAGAAAAATTCCAGGTTTGAGGTGGCATTTATAGGAAAAAATTTCTGACAGAATCTGACAGGGGAGCATGGCTGGTCCCCTTAATTGTGTGCCGGCCCCCTTAAAATTAAGGGGGCCGCCCAGCTGTAACGGCCAAAAAATCTGTCTTTTAGTGGGGAAAGTTTATTTGGTGAAAAACTAACTAATTTTGGTTAAAAATTTGAATTCATATATTTACTATGAATTAAACATTTTCCTTTATTACCAAAAATGTTTTTCAAAAATATATAATAAGTTTATTTAATTTTATAAACATTGTATTATTTAAATAAACATCCCTTTGATCATAAAATGTATTAGTCACTTGTTTATTCATACCCTAAGTGATTATGTTGGATGAGATGATATAAACTTGCTTAAAACTTGTTTACGTATTAACTTTGCGTTTAATCTTTTTAGATTTTGTGATCGTCAAAACTTAGGGATATCGAAAAATATTAATAACGTTTTTATACATTATTTATATCAACACTTCATGTTCTCAAGTTAGAGGGTAAATGAAAGAAAGTTAAGATACTTACAATAATACCTTTCATATACATTTTATCAAAGATAACCAAGCAAGGAATATAGAACTTCATTCGACAAACATACAAAGAAGAAAGCGCAAATGCCCAAAATTAGCATACTATATTCCATTCCAATTCAAAGTATGATATGGTATCATTTTTAGTTGCCAAGATGATAACCATACTGTTAGCCTTGCTATTTTATAAAAGATAACGTCACACATAAAGAAATGGACTAGATATCATACAAATAGTACTTTAGGGACTATTATTGTAATATAGGCAAACATGTGATGTAATGAGCCTATAAATACCCCTCATGACTCTCCATGAGGGGGGTGGGAAAATAGTGTGTGTAACCAAACCCTTGTCATTTTAATAAACCACCTTTTCTTCACCTTTCTCTCTCTACTTTCTCTCTCAAGAACCATGGTGTATTTCGATCAACCGCGACCTCCCGAAGGTGATTCTTGGTGATAACAAGTGGTATCAGAGCTAACCGGGGGCGAATCGTGGTGTTTTTGGGTGAAAAAATCGTGTTTTTGGGTGAATATCTCGGATCTGGTACTGTTCATCGAGTTTTTGTCGAGTTTGAAAAAATTTTCGAGTTAGAAAAATTTTATCGAGTTTGGCTGACAATTATCGAGTTTGGATCTGTTTTTGTCGAGTTTGGAAATTATTACCGAGTTTGAAAAAGTTTATCGAGTTAGGAAAATTTTATTTTCCGAGTTTGAAAATTTTTTTCTTACCGAGTTTGACAAAAGTATACCGAGTTTGGGAGTTACCAAGTTTGGGGAGATACCGAGTTAGGATTATCGAGTTTGGTCAATATGTTACCGAGTTTGGTGACTATACCGAGTTTGGACATATTGTATCGAGTTTGGTCAATATGTTACCGAGTTTGGTGACTATACCGAGTTTGGACATATTGTATCGAGTTTGGTCAAAATCTTACCGAGTTAGGATCTATCTTACCGAGTTTGGTTGATACTGAGTTAGGTTTGATACCGAGTTTGGGGTGATGTTTTTCAAGTTAGGGTATGCTTCATATGATTGCCGAGTTAGGCTGGTCCAACCTTATCGTTTATCGAGTAAGGATTTCTTTTGGACTAATCTAAACGAAACTCTGCCGAAATTGACTAAGGATATCGAGTAACGAGTTGGGATTTTGAGCAAGGACATATCAAAGGATTATTATATAAACAAAACCCTTACCTCATCGAATAACCTAATGTCTATAAACCCTAAAACCTAACTTTCACCTTTCCTAAACACATGATATTATTGGTAAACATTTTATAGAACATGATTCATTTTATTGTTTCATTATCTAAATACCAATATATCACGCACCAAAAACACACCACGAATTGCTTAAACGATCCTGATCAAGAATCACAATCAAATGACAATGGCTAGTATCGGATTTTGTGATTATGGGGATATTTCTTTATCGCTTTTCTGGGTTTAAAGTTCATTTCAAGGGCATGTGTACTTATTTATCTCAAAGTCTAGGGGTGGATGGATGCATGACTTTCGAAGATACTTGTTTGGGAAAACACTAAAGATAGTGATTACGACTTGGATTATCTAGTTATGCCCGATGAAAGGAGTTACATTGTAGTGCTCACGGGTTATAGCTATCACTTTAAGGAGTTACATTGTAGTACTCAGTGTCGCACAAAGTTGTGGATAGTTCAAGAGGTGGATATTTCATATACTGTTTTTGGTTTGGGTATATGGCACTACCTATGCTTAAAGGAGTTACGTTGTAGTGCTCAGTATAGGTTCTTAGTCACACCATCGTACAAGATTAAGTCACATATCTACGGGATGTTTACTTTATTGTCAGATTTGTTATATTGGGTTGTTTCTATAGTCATTGGTCATTTACTAGCTGGTTGGAATTTGAAGAGGTCGCTTAAAGGTTGAAGAGAAGAGAAGAGATTGTAGAATAAAGAGAGTCATATCCTATCAGCATATTCTCACAAATTATGCTTTCATGGTCTATCTACATTGCATCAGAAGTGTAAAGTACGGGTAATTTTGGCATGTACACACAATAGTATAATGATTTTGATACATCGCAACCATCAGGAGGGAGAAGAACATGCCAAAAGAAGTAGTGTTTCATCTCTAGTACGTTGGTTGTTCGAGGGAATTGTGCTTACACTAGAACCGAAGAAGTATTAATGATGTGTACATCAGAGCGTTTTACCAACCTTCTGTGCAATACTATGTAAGTTATGCTATGATGTTCCCAGAACGACAACCATGGTGCAAACTCATTAGTATCTACCTTATCCGCTGCGAGCTGAGAAGAGAGTTGTCAGTTCAGGAGGGAGCAGAAGAAAAAGAATAAAGGCTCACTAGTTAGGAGGGAGTAATAACCTAACTAGACCATTATAGTTGAAGTTCAGAGCTACAAAGACCTTTGCCGTCAGTGTCAAAGATCATACGCCGAGATCGTCGGAAGAGAGAACTTCAAGTCTGCCTCAGTATCTAGACTACAGAGACTCTGCGCTTCAACAACGTCAACATAGTTTACTATTGTTGTAATTTACATGTTTATGTGTTTATAGGTCTCATTGTATCCATTCATGTGTGACGATATCTTGGAGGGAGATTGTTAGCCTTGCTATTTTATAAAAGATAACGTCACACATAAAGAAATGGACCAGATATCATACAAATAGTACTTTAGGGACTATTATTGTAATATAGGCAAACATGTGATGTAATGAGCCTATAAATACCCCTCATGACTCTCCATGAGGGGGGTAGGAAAATAGTGTGTGTAACCAAACCCTGGTCATTTTAATAAACCACCTTTTCTTCACCTTTCTCTCTCTACTTTCTCTCTCAAGAACCATGGTGTATTTCGATCAACCGCGACCTCCCGAAGGTGATTCTTGGTGATAACACATACATCATCGAAATTACACAAAAACGACTAATCACTTTACAAATCATACCTGTTACTACACCCAAAAGACCACAGTAGATCCTTTACTTGTTTCTACACCCAAAAGACAGCAGACCCAACTACATCTACATATATATTAGACCATATACCACTTGTCATCGACATTTAATCACTCGTACCCATCATTTCTGTTAAGACGGAAACCCGCATATCACTTGGACAATCAAAAAGTGCTTGAGTAAATTCAGGACTTTTCAACAAAAAAACGAAGGCCCTTGCCAAGACATCTTTTTTGAAACCCATGCGTTTCAATTCAGCATAGACTTCAGCTCCCGAATAAACTTGGGGACGTGATCCAACAATTGCCTAAAAATAAGTATATAAACACAAGTATTACCGATCAAATACAAACTTATATATACATATCATGTATAACTTAGATATAACAAGTACCTTTGTGCATTCCTTCATTGTATCTACAACACATTCAAAAGAACCCATAATTTTAGAAACGAAATCACTTTCTTCTTCGACCTTTTTCTTCTTACTTTTTTTAGGCTGTATATGTGAAGAAGGTGGAGTAGCTGTAACCTCAATGTCATCAGTGTTTTCAGAATCCTCTTCATCAATCTCATTGGTAGATTTGTCATTGTTATTCATTCGTTTTCTTCTTTCTTTGGTTGTTTCTAAACCAACACTTGTTGCCCTATCTTTAGCAAATAACTCATAAAGCTCATCATAGTTTGAAATCGTTTTCGTTTTCCATTTTGAAGCATCTGGATTCACCTATAAATACATACAGTAAACAAATAAGCATACAATAAAGTAGAAACATATAACCAGAGGAGCAAAGCATACCTTGATCAAATCTTTCCAGACTTCTTCTTCGGCCTCAATTAACTCACTTACGGGGTTCCAAGCAAAACCACTCAATGTAGTTCCACGGAAAACATCATAGCACGCAAAGTGGTCTTTCATAGTTCTAAGACGATGCTTTAAATGTTTTCGGTTTACATTCATCTTGGGATTTTTGTTCAACTCCTCAACCATACTTGCAAACGCTTGAGACGTGAATGTTCCACCAATCCTATTACCTTTCTCTTTTTCTTCAACCATCGCTCTTATAAATGCATCATCCATTTCAGGCGTCCAAGACAGAAATTCCCTCTTACAATTAGCAGCATTCTTTACCTTATTAGTAGCATTCTTTTCCTTTTTATTCATTATCAAAATCTGTTTCAATAAATACACAAAATAATTATATTGGTAAAAGAGTGATATCAGTGGCCATTTTGACAAAATTCAGTAGCACACCATAGATGAAACTGTTGGGTCACTGAATTCCCCAATCTTCTTCTAACAAGGATTTGAACGTAAAATAACCTAAGTGTAAACAAGTCACTGAGTGAACAGTAACGCAGTGAGTCATCTTCAGGATGCTTAGACCGAGCCTAAGAAGAAAGGTTCTCCATTCAGTGAGGCGGAACTTAGTGAGTGTGATCTAAGCCAAGAAGAAGGTGATGGGTTCAGTGAGGATGACAATAACTCACTGAACCCCAAGACTCCTCAACAACTATCATGGTACTGAAGACTGATGACTTAAGACTGAAGTTTTGGCAGGACTGGGCGGGAAAGTTTGAACTGTTTCACTAAAGTGCGTTATCACTTTAAGGTCAAACTTTCCGCAAATGGTTAAAACCAGGCTGTCATCAGAAAGTGCCTTTTGGACTTAACCCAAAGAAGTTTCCCTTGCCAGAGAATAAAATCTATCAAGATTTTATTAAGGAACGCTTAGGTCCATTGTATAATAGAGTTGTCTATCAAGATTTTATTAAGGAACGCTTAGTTTCCCTTGCCAACATTGTTTTGAGTTTAGAGAGGAGTCAATACCACACTTGTCATTTTCAATCCCAAGTGTTATTCCGTAAACACTTGGGTACGATTCTTTTGATTAACTTCTAATAAAGAATTAAACGTTGAAAAACATTGTCTCTTATCTTTACGTTGCTTTATTGTTAATCATTATATACATCGGAGTTAAAAGTCATACTACTTGGTTACATTAACTTTTTAGTTCTTGTTAACCAAGTAAAAGGGACCAACAAGTGGTATTAGAGCCTCAGGTTTGTAAAACTTTTCAAAATCTGTTTTCAAAACCAAAAGAGTGCTTAAAAAGTTTTTAAAACCTTGATCCCACCATGGCTGACTCAGATGTTCCCCAACTTGTCGAAAAAAAGGGTGGAAGTTATTCAACAACTGCCCCTCGACTTGAAGTTGGAAAATTCAACAAGTGGAAAAATTGAATGCTTTGCTACTTAACTGGGATGGAACCTTATTATATCAAATTGATTAATGATGGTCTATTTGTCCCAACAACTGCCTAAGGTTTAGTCAAACCTGAAGCCTAATGGACCCCAGATGAAAGGAGGGTGGTCAATCAGGACCAGCGCCTGAAAAGCATCATTATATCATGTCTTCCTGACGATATAATGGAATCAGTGATTAACTGTCCCACTGCCAAGCAGACATGGACTGACCTGGTTCATAGCTATGAAGGGCCTTCTGATACCAAAGAGAATAGAATCATGGACTTGAAGCTTGAATTCAATACCTTCAGGGCCAAGGATTCTGAAAGTCTCTCTGAGACTTATACTCAGTATAAGACCCTCCTGAATGAGCTGACCAATGATGGTGTTATTTTGTCAAAGCATGAAATCAATGTTAGCTTTGTCAACAGTCTCCCTGAAAAGTGGTTAAACTTCTCTCAGGGATTGAGAAATGCAAACCACATTCAGAACCTTGAGCTCCCTGCTATTTATGGGAAGTTTGTCTATGAAGACAATCTTATCACCAGGAGATACCCTGGTAAAGCTCAGGAGACCAAAAAGGCCTTGACAATTTCACCCATATCAACTGCTTTCTATTCCAATGGTGTTGTGCAGGATTTCCAAGATGATTCTGATGATGAGGTTGACCAAAGAACCAGTGAGGAGTACCTAAATGATCTTCAAATTGAATTTCATGAAAGGGCACTCCTTGCAAACTCAAAAAGGTTTTTTAAGAAAAATAAATTTCCTTCTAAAGCAAATGAAACCACTGAGTGTTTTAAATGTGGCAAAAAAGGCCATTTTGCAAAAGATTGTTTTTCAAAAACAACCGCAGAACCATCTTTCAAGTTTTCAGGAAATAACTCTTTTTCAGGGCCCAGCAAATTTCAACCTAAGTTGCTTCAATCTAGTCAAAGATTTGAAAAAGCCCCTCAAATTGACTTTGAAGCCAAATATAGGAAGGCTAAAGCCAAACTTGCCCTCCTTGAATCATCCTCATCAGTCACTCAGCTACCTTAGGCTCCAAAGCCTCCTCAGGACAGGAACAAAGGGCTTGTAGCTGAAACATTTGACTGCGATGAATTTGAAGTGTCCTCTGATGATAATGAAGAAGTTCATGTCAGTGCCCTGATGGCCCTATCAGATGACAACAAACTTGCTGTGGGAAAGAGTCATGCAAGAAATGGAGAATAGGTTAACATCACAATGAGAAAGGTAAACATTTTACTTTCTATGGATGATGATGCTGATTGGAAATCTTACTTAGATTATATTAATGTTGATCTTAAGTATGTTGAAGAGCAAAGACTTAATTTGTTTTCAAAATTTAACAAACTGAGTTTTGAATTAAATCAATGTAGAGATGAACTACTTGCTTTAAAACAAGCTAAGCTTGAAAGTGTTACACTTCAAATTCAAAATTCTGAACTTGTAAAACAAAATCAAGCTCTTCAGGAAGAACTTAAGAAAGAAAAGGCTGTCATTTGGAAATGAACTCAGAAAAACCCCAAACGTTATAAAACTCTGAGTCTCACACCCAACACCAAAAAGGTGGCCATGGGTGAAGATCAACTTACTGAAGAGTCTGGGGAGAGTAGCCATTCAACAACCTTTTTGTCAACCAACATACTCTTTAGCAAAGAACTTGCTCCTAAACCCAGTGATTGGATAGAAAAAAACAATCCTGATAGTAAGCTGCCAAATTTTAACACTGGAAGAATCCTAGATCCTGAAAGTCAGGCTATCAAGGAGCTGCTAGGAGTCACTAATGAACTTAGTCCTACTGAGTCCATCACTGAGTCTAAGTCTGATTCACCACTCCCTCCACTGAAACATCTTCAGGGAGTAGAACCCAATTCTGACCATGCACCATCAGTCTATCAACCCCATTCTCCCAAAGAGAAATCAGGGTTAGGAAAGACTATTCTGAAAAGACCTACTCCTGTACCCACTGAACACCACAAACCTTCAGTGCCTACTGAAGTGAAACCTGAAAGCACTGATTCAAAATTTGATCAGCTTGTTGAACTTGTCAGGATGCTGAGTAAGAAAATTGAGTCCACTGAAAAACCTTCTGACTCAAAAGTGAAAAACCCATCAATATCCTCAAGTTCTTCCAAACCAAAAACCACACCTAGACCTTCAGGGAGATGTGAATTGTGCAATTATCCAAATCACAGCACTGATAAATGCTGCAGAATCCTATTTTGCATGATATGTAAATAAGAGGACCACAGAACTTGTGATCACATCCCCCACACTGCTTCTTTAAAAGCAAGAGGTCTATACAAAACTCAAGGCTATCAGTATGCTACACCTTCCAAACAAAGACTGAAGGCTAAGCCTTTCTTGCCATGTCCTCACTGTGGTTTCAATGATCATCTTCCTTATGATTGTATGATGAAAAATTGCTGTGACATCTGTGGAGATCCCTCCCATGAAACCAAGCGACATGACAAAGTCATTCAGTCAAGAAGGAAAAACCCCACCAACACTTTTCAGTCGCCTGAGGCATCAACCTCCACAAATTGTAAAACATGTGGAAGCTTAGGTCACACAACTTCAGACCATGATTCATTAGCCGAGTTCAAAAAGTCCCTAAGGACTAAGCTCACTAGAAAGTGGGTCAACAAGAAAAACTAACCCGGTTTACTGTTTGTGCAGAAACACATCAAGGATCCTACTTGGCATCTAGACAGTGGATGCTCTAGAAGTATGACTGGAGTGAAAAGTTATCTGCACAAATATGTGGAAGAACCAGCCAAAGTAGTATTTGGTGATAACTCATCAGCTCCCACTGAAGGTTATGGTTCAGTAAACTTCAATGGTATAGTTTTTACAAGAATAACTTATGTTAATGGTCTCAAGTACAACCTGATAAGTGTTTCCCAACTATGTGATGCCAAATACATAGTTCAGTTTGATGACAAGAGAGGGACCATCTTTAATGCCAATAAGGAAGTTGTGTTGATTGCCCCCAGGAGGGATGATGTCTATGTTCTAGACATGTCATCCCTGACTCAAAATGGGACTTGTCTATTCTCAAAGGCAAGTGAGACAATCAACCGGCTATGGCATAGGAGACTCTCTCATCTCAATTTCAAGAGCATCAACAACCTGGCCAAACAGAACAAAGTTCTGGGCCTTCCATCCCTGGTGTATACCAAAGACAAGCCTTGTGAAAAAGGAAAACACCACAGGGCATCATTCAAAACCAAACAAACTTTTTCCATCAAAAGCTGCCTACATCTTCTTCATATGGACCTTTTTGGACCTGTCAGTCCAATGTCCATTCACCATGAGAAGTATACTCTGGTCATAGTGGATGAATACTCAAGATACACTTGGGTTTACTTCCTGACCAAAAAGAGTCAGGCAGCTGATGTCATCATGTCATTTTCAGGAACATTGAAAATCAAAATGATGTCAAAGTTAAACAAATCAGAACTAACAATGGCACTGAATTCAAAAACCAAGACCTTGAGTGTTTCTGTGATGAGAAAGGAATTTCTCAAAATTTCACTTCTCCTTATACTCTTGAACAAAATAGAGTAGCTAAAAGGAGAAATAGAACACTCATTGAGGCAGAAAGAACAATGTTAAGCGGTTCAGTCCTCTCAAAACATTTCTGGACTGAGGCAGTTAAAACGGCTTGCTACACTCAAAATAGGTCAATCATTGTGAAAAGGCACAATAAGACCCCCTATGAGATATTCAAAGGAAGGATCCCTGGCATCAGCTACTTTCATGTATTTGGGTGTCCAGTGTTTATTCATAATCACAAGGATCACTTAGGTAAATTTGATGCCAAAGCTGATGATGGATACTTCCTGACAGGGTGTTCAACACAAGGAGACAACAAACTGAGGAAACTTATCACATTACTGTTGATGAGAGCACTGAATCCATCAGGTTCTCAAATTCCTCAGTTGAAGATATTGGTATTGATGACTCATCAAGATATCCCCTTGATGAGTATCATCCTGAGAACAACCCCTTAACCCAATATCAAGCAGATCCTGATGTCTCCTACTATATCATCCCTCACAACCTACCCCAACCAACCATCAGTGAGTTCATTGAAACTCAGCAGGTCTCTAATGAGACTGCAACCACTGAACAAATTGTTCAGGAACCGACAGAACAAATTGTTCCCTCAAATGTCACTGAAGCACATATTGATGAGTCACCTCATGTTCCTGAGTCTGAACCCAATCAGGCTCCTTCAAGCTCAAATTCTTATCCTAAACCTCAAGATAGCTGGACAGGATCTAAAATTATTGAGCTTGTGAACATAATTGGTGAACCCACTGAAGGCATGCTTACAAGAAGCATGGCTGCAAAACTCAAGGCAGCCTCAGCCAATATGTCTTTATGCTGACTATCTCTCAGAGATTGAGCCTAAAAATGTCAAAGAAGCCCTGACTTATGAAAGTTGGGTTCAGGCCATGAGAGATGAATTGGAACAATTTGACAGAAATGATCTCATGACCCTTGTTGAATGCCCCCAGGGTGTTTTAATCATTGGTATGAAATGGGTCTTTAAAAACAAGACTTATGAGAATGGCACAGTCATAAAAAAACAAAGTAAGACTGGTTGCCAAAGGATATAATCAACAGGAAGGTATAGACTATGAGGAAACCTTTGCACCAATTGCTAGAATGGAAGCCATGAGGATCTTCCTTGCCTATGCAACTTACATGAACTTTAAAGTTTACCAAATGGATGTAAAAAAGTGCATTCCTAAATGGTAACATCAAAGAAGATGTTTATGTGCAACAACCTCCTGGCTTTGAAAGTAGTGAATACCCCAACCATGTCTACAAGCTTAACAAGGCCCTTTATGGACTGAAACAAGCTCCCAACGCATGGTATGAAACTCTTTCAGCCTTCCTGATCCAAAACAAGTTTGTCAGAGGAAAGATTGACAACACACTGTTTATCTACAGAGCAAAAAGTGATGTCATCCTGGTTCAAGTGTATGTTGATGACATCATCTTTAGCTCAACAAGTTATAAACTTTGCTAACAGTTTGAGAAACTGATGACCACAAAGTTTAAATGAGCATGATGGGTGAACTCACATACTTTCTTGGACTCCAAATCAAACAAACTGAAAAAGGAATATCCATTTGCCAAGAAAAATACATGAGGAACCTACTGAAGAAGTATGAGCTCACTGACTGCTCTTTAGTAAAGACTCCTTTGGTTCCTCTAAACAACCTTGGCCCTGACCTCACTGGTAAATCAGTGAACCAAACTCAATACAGGGGAATGATAGGCTCCCTGATGTACTTACTTACATTTAGGCATGATATCCAATTCTCAGTATGTCTATGTGCAAGATATCAAGCTGACCCAAAAGAGTCCCATCTCAATGCTGTCAAGAGAATCTTCAGGTACCTGAAGGGTACATCAAACCTTGGTTTGTATTACCCAAAATGTTTAGGATTTGATCTCAAATGGTACACTGACTCTGACTATGCAGGATGCAATATGGACAGAAAAAGTAACTCAGGATCCTGTCAATTCCTTGGTGGTAAACTTGTGTGTTGGAGTACAAAGAAACAACAATCAGTGGCCATGTCCTCAGCTGAAGCTGAATATATGGCTGCTGCAGGATGTTGTGCAAATGTACTATGGATGAAGAGCCAACTGAGTGACTATGGCATTCAGTATAAGATGGTACCGATCTTTTGTGATAATACAAGTGCCATAGCCGTCTCAATTAATCCAGTACTTCATCAAAGAACCAAACACATTAACATTAGATACCACTTCATTAGGGACCACATTATGAATGGAGAAATTGAATTACATTTCATCCCCACGGAGTATCAGCTAGCTGATATCTTCACAAAACCCTTGGATGAACCCACTTTCACAAGATTGAAAGCTGAATTGGGCATGTTGGACATAGAATCAGGAAACTGATCAAAAGTGTTCCAACCTGATGTAAATTCTCTAGGTCCCTGATCATATCCTTCCTGAACAAACCCATTCCTGAATGAAAAATCATTCAGGGGGCTCATGATGAAAAATGACATTGAATACCCTAACTAAATGCTCTAAGTACTTAGTTAGTAAATGTCCCAGGTAGGTAACTGATTCCTATTAAATATAGGAATATATGTCGCTTACACAACTGGCATCCACCTTATTGGGCCCCCACATCTCTCTCACCAAACACCCCTGAGCAGTAAATGCTCTCTCACACACAATAGTTGTGATGATTTTTCTCTGCAAAAGTACATTATTTGCAGAGCCACACAACTGTTCACCCCATGATGTGAGAGAAAATAGGGGCAATGGGAATCATGATATTAAATGTGGATATCAAACCCACATTATTATGCCGTTTTTGTTGAATAATAAAACCATTGGTATCCGCAACATCACTACCCTAATTCCCACCCTATAAATACCCCCACAAAGAAGAACACACACACGCTTTCAAAACCTTAACAAAACTCTTGAAAAATTATTTCAAGAATCAATTTTTTTTCAAAAACTCTTTGTGTTTCTTCTTTGATCTAAACCAGACCTTTTATCAAACAATAATGGCTTCTTCAAAGGTCATAAAATACGCACCCAATGTGGATTTCCAAATGGAAAGTGTAGACCTCACCAAAAATAATGTGGTGGGGAACTTTGCCTACCCTGAAGGGTTCCCTGAATACAGGGATGTGGTGAAGTTCCTACAAAATTGTTTTCTCACCACCACATTCACAAAAACCCCCTCAGTCATCTATCATGACTACTTAAGGGAATTTTGGTGCTCAGCGGTGGTTGAAAACCCTGATGCACCAAAGGATGCCCCAATCAAGTTCTCAGTCAAGAATGGAACAAAGTTCCTGACTCTTAACTATAAGACCTTTGTCAAAGCCACAAGCCTTGACTTTGCTGAGAGCTCTGCCACCCAACCTACTGAAGAGGAAGTTAAGGAACTCCTCTTGAGACTTGGGCCCTATGATAAACTTCATCCTGAAGTATCTCCAGGGGCCCTTCTGTCCAAAGCCCCCATCATAAAAATGTGGTTTCCTGCCCCCTGGAGGATTCTGATGACCTTTGTCATTCAGGTCCCTGGGGGAAATAAATCCTCAACTGAGCAACTGAACACTACTCAATCAATGATAGTGTTCTGTCTCATGGAGGGTAGAAAATTGACCTTGGAGAAATAATCTTCAGGGACCTCATAGCAAAATTAGAGGGGAAGTCTAGGCAAAAACTCATGTCTTATCCTAGATTCATTTTCTGTGCCCTACAAGACTTGCTTGGGTCTGAGTATGCTAAGCCTGATGCAGTAGGCTTTTAGCCTGATGTCTTACACAAGGCTAATTACTCTCGTGACACTCTTGAGGTTACACCTGTCACCCTGACAACGTATATGCTTACTGCTATCCAGGGTAACAATAAAATTTCACTAGTTCCCTCTCCCACCAAAATGGTGAAGAGGAAGAAGGGATAGGGGTCTAGGAAGGTGGCTCTACCCAAGTCACTCGCCACTGTGACCTCTGCCCCTAAGCCTGACAAAAGGGGGAACAACAACAACAGACCCTGACTGTTGACACCCTCAGGATCCATAGCCAATTTTTGGCCCCAAAACAAAGGCCAACGGAGGGCACTGAGACATCACACTCAGTGTCCTCGAGCGAACCCGTTCCCAAAGGCTCTGCTGACATAAACAAGTCAATGGAGTTGGAACCAACCAAACCTTCACATCCTGCTAAAGACTCTGGCAAATCACAACCATAGTATCAGGGAGTAAGGGGTCCTAAACCCTCGGTGGGGCAGCACTACTCCACTGAGAAGGGGACCCACAAACAATCACATCCTATCAAAGGCTCGGGTAAATCACAACCCAAGCAACAGGGAGTTCTCGCCCTTAAACCTTCGACAGGCCAGAACAAGCCTGTTGGAAAGGGGGGCAAAACCACTCAGGTGCCTGATGAGGACATTCGCAAATCAAAGCTTTTGTCTGAGGGCACAAAAACTCATCCTAAAGACTCAGAGGGAAATATACAACCCACTGATAGGGACACAACTTTTACGGCTCCTCGTGTTGGCACTGAGAAACACCCATCAGTGTCTGAAGGGTCACAGGGGACAAAGATTCAGAGGAACAAAAGCCACCCGTTGATATGGAACCCATAACCACCCCTGGAGGTGCGCATAACTTGGGAACTGACCTTGAGGACCAGGTAGATAAAACCCAATCTACCGGATTTGAGGGGTCAGGACCTGGCTAAAACGAAGGCAAATATTCTTATGAAGAGGAGCCGGATAATCTCCTGTTACAGATTACCTCACTAGCTGATGCTCAGGCTGCCCTGTTCTCTGATGATGAATTTCACAGTGATGAGGAGATTTTTGAAGCTGGAGATGATATGGTGGTTGAGGAGACAGTCCCTGAACCAATTCCTCAGTCTCCTCAACCCTCTGACACTGAGGCCGCTGAAACTAACTCTACATCAGAGTCCTTAGAAGATGATCAAGCTCCTCTCACTGAGAAAGTTTTCACCAAATTCATCAAGAAGATCACTAACATTTTGTACAGGGGGGTCACTGACGAGGTGTTTAACATGCATACTGAGCAAGCAGTCCACTACCACCTCCTCAAAGATGCTGTTGAAGACTACAATGATAATGTTAGGGAGCAAAATTGCACAGTCACATACTCCCTGACACAAATGGTCTCTTAACTCAACCAGTTTTTGGAATCCCTCAACAAGCTGAATACAGGGGTTCAGTCTGTTCAAGAATCAGTCAAGGATGATCCTGAGTTAACCAAGAAACTTCTTCAAGCATCTGAGACTTATCAGGTAAACTCAGTGACCCTCACTGAGTTACTTGACTTGCTAAAGGGATCAAATGTTCAGGGTCTCACCACAACTGTGGAGTCTCTTAAATCTTCCTTCACCAAATGGAAGAATTAGTGACAGCTCAATCCCAAAGGTCCACTTCTCTGGCATGGACTTTGGGATCCAGGATGACAGCTCTTGAAAATGCTCAGGCTACACTTGACTCCAAGGTATCTCACATTCAATAGGATACTCAGGAGATCAAGTCTATGATGACGAAAATTTTCCAAGCCTTCAAGGGAACATCTACTTCTTCTTCAGTACAGCCAACACTTGCCATCAC
The DNA here is from genome assembly GCA_030686995.1 of Artemisia argyi. Taxonomy (NCBI): domain Eukaryota; kingdom Viridiplantae; phylum Streptophyta; class Magnoliopsida; order Asterales; family Asteraceae; genus Artemisia; species Artemisia argyi. Next base: position 68,523,762 of record CM060704.1, on the reverse strand, counting down.
TGACGCTCAGGCAAATGTTGAGGGGGAGAATGCTACTGAAGCCCTAATACTGAAGAACAAGATGCTGGACAGCCCTCTCACACTGAGGGGGAGCATGTCACTGAAGCCACACCAATCACTGAAGTTCCACCACAACAAGAACCAGTCTCCTCCACTCTCAGGCATGGCAGAGGAAAAAGTATTGCTACCACCTCTGAACCTAAAATTGTACTCAAGCCTGCCTCAACCATTGTCAGATATGATCCTGATGAGCCTATTAGAGTCCCGTTTGAAATCAATGGAGTAGTACATCATCTCACCAATGTCGAAATTCAAGCTCACATGGAAAGGATTGAGATACTATAAAAGGTGGCTGAAGAGGAGAGGATGAGCAAGCCTGCCCTTATAAAGGTTGTTCATGAGGAAGCTGAAAAGATTGGCCTGGATACTGAGGCACTAGCCACAGAGCAAGCTGGTGCAGCCTTTAAAAAGGCTCAGGAAGAAGAATTGAATGCTCTCAAAAAGAAAAGGGAAGAAAACCTCAGGAAGGACGCTCATATAAGGAAAACCATGATTGAAAAGTATCATTGGGTGATGAAAGAAAGGCTGAAACCAGAAACCATCGCTGACATTCAAATTCATCGCAACACCAATCCTGCCATAGTCACTATCTTCAGGGGACAGGATAAAAGAGTGATGGAAGTTCACAAACCATTCAGGTTTGCTGACTTTGGCACCACTACTTGATGAGCTCCGTCCCATCATTGCCAAGAAGAACAATTTGTGGTACCCAACCTTCTTAAGTCATTGAAGGAAAGGTATGACAGACTGAAAGCAATTCCTGAAGCACTAAACATTCCCTCCCTTCTTCCTGCTTCAACAACAGAGACTGCTCCATCTAAAGCTTCCAGGAGGAAAAGGAAGCAAATTGAGATGGAGCCTGAGATCAAAGTACCAGGGCTGGACCGTGACAGGTCGCTTCCTGAAGGGATCACTTTTGTGAACAATATGGTCCTTGAAGTACCTGAAAGAGGCTTATGTTTCACTGATGAGTTTGGAAACCTAGCGTTCCAAAGATGGTCTGATATGGATAAGGCAGGAATTAAAGCAGTGCTCATGTACATCATGCTGGCGTCCCCAATCAAGAGTACTGAGAACAAAAGATTCTGCCAGGACTTAGAAGCAATGATTAATGAACATCCTGAAAGACATCTACTCAGAACGAAGAAAGCAAAGCTTGAAGCCCTTGGATACCACCTGAACATCTAATCTGCAACAACAACTATCTTTTTTATTTTTGTAATTTGTAGGACTTGTAATAACTATTAATAAACTTTGATGTTTTGTTAAATTATGTGTCCTACTTATAATTACATCAACATTCAGTAAGAGATGAAGAACCCTGCAAACTCATATTGAATCAAGAGACACTTAGGCTATTTGTATGTTCAAATAGGGGGAGATTGTTGGGTCACTGAATTCCCCAATCTTCTTCTAACAAGGATTTGAACGTAAAATAACCTAAGTGTAAACAAGTCACTGAGTGAACAGTAACTCAGTGAGTCATCTTCAGGATGCTTAGACCGAGCTTAATAAGAAAGGTTCTCCATTCAGTGAGGTGGAACTCAGTGAGTGTAATCTAAGCCAAGAAGAAGGTGATGGGTTCAGTGAGGATGACAATAACTCACTGAACCCCAAGACTCCTCAACAACTATCATGGTACTAAAGACTGATGACTTAAAGACTGAAGTTTTGGCGGGACTAGGCGGGAAAGTTTAAACTATTTCACTAAAGTGCTTTATCACTTTAAGGTTAAACTTTCCCCAAATGGTTAAAACCAGACTGTCATCAGAAAGTGCCTTTTGGACTTAACCCAAAGAAGTTTCCCTTGCCAGAGAATAAAATCTATCAAGATTTTATTAAGGAACGCTTAGGTCCATTGTATAATATAGTTGTTTACATTTGTGTATAAATAGGTAGCATAAGTGAGGAGTAAAAGTTGACAAGTTTGTGCAATTAATGCAAAGCATTCACAAACCAATTTTACTCCTCTAAAGAACAACATAGCCCCTGAGATAGCTCAGTGGGTCCTTATTTGTCACTCAAACATTGTTTTGAGTTTAGAGAGGAGTCAATACCACACTTGTCATTTTCAATCCCAAGTGTTATTCCGCAAACACTTGGGTTGATTCTTTTGATTAACTTCTAATAAAGAATTAAACGTTGAAAAACATTGTCTCTTATCTTTACGTTGCTTTATTGTTAATCATTATATACATCTGAGTTAAAAGTCATACTACTTGGTTACATTAGCTTTTTAGTTCTTGTTAACCAAGTAAAAGGGACCAACAGAAACCAATAATGACTCAAGGTTAACTAGGATATAAAACTAGTTCTTAAATAAAAGGGAAAAAAAATCTTACACAAACATGTTCTAAAATCAAGAAATATTCCAAAAGAATAATCAAAATAGCCAAATAGGATATGTGATGATCAACTAGTTGAAAGTGGTCAACTGGTTCATAAGAAATTGATAAGTTAATATTTAATAGGAAAAAAGTGTCATATATCTATCTTGGCCATGTCAGTTCCATATCAATTCACTATTTGTCCGACAATTCTAATTGATATTTGATTTCAGCTAGTATGCAAAATCTTCAAAACCCCAACGGGTCTATTAAAAAATCCCAAATACTCATTGTTCATCAACAAAAGATAAATTAACAATAAACAAACACATAAAATGTAAAAGCATATGGTAGTTGATTGTTACAAATCGGAACAAGATTATCTAATATGTTGGACTTGCTTTTTATGTGTCGATTGTTTTGTGAATGTTGGTAGGTATGATGGTGTTAACTATGTAATAGAAATGTGATAAAGTTGAGAAACAGATGATAGATTTGTAAGAGGGTAATTGTGGTATTTTACATTTCCCTCTCTTTTGTTCCCTCCTTTCACCCCAAAAGTGGGGTGAAAGTTTTGAAAGAAAGCATCCCTCTTTCACCCTTTGATACCACTTTCTTTGCTAAAAAAAGTTGAGAATATGAGTTTTTTTTTTACATTCTATCACTTTCTTTCTCTTTTCACCACTTTCCACATCTTGAGAACATAGTGTAATAAAACATCAAAATTTATTTGTGGTATTTTACATTCATGCCTCTAAACTCTAAAATCTAAATGTATGCATAGATGGTCACCATTAAGATCAATGTTTTGTTCTTAATCATTTAGTCCCCTTTCGAAACAGAATTAGATGGAAGAAGTCTCTTCCAAAACTACATATATAATGCTCTTAAACCGTTTCCCATGAGGTGTAACCTAGATGATCATGGGATAGATATTCATCCTACGCACCAACTTCATGTTGATCAAAATTTCTTGTATTTAGTCATATTAAATTTTATTGATTTTTTGGGTAAAAGGTCAAAGAGCCGGTAAATATATTACTCCAAAAAACGTTTAAGTACAACGAATATGGGTGAAATCTCATATCTTAACCCGTTACATAGGTGAAAAAGATTACATAACAAGACACTTCATGTTCTCTAAACAAGAAAATAAACCACTACTCACAAGATGATATTAGACTCCTACGAGAAACAAAATTACTTCCTAACAAGACCTTGTAGCTTAATATCATACATGTCACAGAAAGCATCCAATTGCTCTGGAAAATCGTAAATCTGATCCGTATAGTCATCAAAATCGTCTTCAAGCTCATAACCACCACATGTCAATGAGGAGAATTTAGCCATAGGATTATCAAACAAGTTCACTGACTCATCAAAAGTGTAAATCAACTATCTCATCACTGTCATATTAAATTATAATATTATAACTATACGTGTGGTCATGAAATGTATAAGCCTATAAGAGCACATGGTGCAGCTCTTCGAAGACCCTCACTGTTCATACGTGTCAGGGTGTTCGGCTCGCCGTTCTTCTTCACCACACCATGATGCATGGTTTTGCAACCTTGCAAAAGGTTTAACCTCTCAAGGGATCTTGAGAAACTTGCAATCCTCAACAGGCAGTGTACCTGACCGATGTAGTATAGTGTAGTGGCAAGTACCGGGGGATTGATCGTTCAACTCAAAGAATAATGTTTTCTAGGGTTAAAACATAATTAAACTAGGTCTAGAGGTAAGGGATGATTCTTTCTGTATTTTTATATTTTATGGAAAGCAAGTAAAACTCTCGGGTTTTGGAAGAATGGGTGGAATTAGTTGCTAGTCAACTAACCCAAATAACTACGAATGCAATAAAAATAAAATAAAATGACACGAAAGTAAATGTAGAGAAAAAAAATAATAAGAAAAATGTGTTTACTTAGATTTCACTACTCCCTCGCTATCTTTTACCAGTTGATTAGCTTGTTACAATTGCATGGATGACGGGTTATATTCCTTAATACCATTCGTGGGGCCGTGTACGATCTTCCCTAACTCTATAAGCTCCTACCTCTTCCTATGTCGAGCCGACAACTAGATCCTAACATGGCCTCCTTAGTAGTTACTTATGCATTAAATATAACCAATTAATCATAGTACACATCCGATTCATGTTTCTTAAGACGTTCAAGCATGTTACCAATTGGAAGTCTGCCAGTTTTCTTAAGTCTAACATCGATATCATTCATCCACAACAATTATAAACAAACAACCAACCAATAATAAATAACTATGTGGAAAACTAGAAGGGGGTTGAATAGTTTACCGTTTAAAATTTTTTTAACTTGTTTAGTTAGCTTTGAAACTTTTCGTTTGATCAAAGATATATACACAAACACAATATATAACATGCAAGTAAATGAAAGAAACGATCAAACCACAACACGAGTATTTATCGTGGTTCGGCTACAAGGACTCTTTTTCCTTGCCCTACGTCCACGCCCCGAGTATCCAACTCGAGAGTTTTTTTCACTAGTCAACAAGCTCCTTTCACCAGCGGAGAAAACCTTACACGTCGATTATACTTTTACCGACACTAAGCTAGATGTCGAGTTCTTTACCAAGGGTACAACCACTCCTGTTAGTTCTTTTACAAGGGTACAACTACTCCCGATACACTTTGTATTTTGAGGACTAAAATACTAACCAATCACTACTGAAAATAAACAATCAAATGAAGTGTAACTACACAAGTCTACACAATGCTAAGCTAACAAGTCTTGCAACGTTGTGTTGAATACTTGTTACTTTTTATGAACTCGTGAATCTCTTTGCTACAAAAAGAAACTTCACATATGAAATGTTAAAGGATTAGATGAAAGAATGAATGAATATGTGTAAATATGATGTAGAGTGATAAGCCAAAAATCAACTTGTGGCTTAGTATTTATAGCAAAGCCTTCTGCAGGCCTGGCGGATACGGCGGAACCCTCAGATGGGTTCCGCCGGGCTTGCAGTTGGTTTTGCAATAAATCTTGCAAACCAAACAATGTCACATCTCATTACACCTTGCAAACCAAACAATGTCACATCTCATTACACCTAGTCAAACACAAAACTTGCAAGCAAACACATAGTTAGTCAAACACATTTTCTTTCCATAAATGTATATTGACAAAACTTGCCATAAATGTGATGTGACATTTCTATTTTAAGAAATAAAAAGTGTTGTGTTTTATGAAATGTAAAATGTAGCAAATGTCTAGTTTATGCAAGTCTTTAAAACTAAGATTATGTTTTACTTAGAAACTAAAGTTTACATTTTGTCGTTAACAAAACTTAGCGAAGATCGTAAAATATAAATAACGTTTTTAGGCGATATTTGTATTAACAATCTCCCCCTTTTTGTTGATGACAAAACATAAACTTTGTTTTTAAGTAACTCACAAAATCTTGGTGTTTTAAGACTTAAAAAATTTTATATTAAACTTGTTTTACTTAAGTGATGAAAATCATATTAAGTTTTAAAGATTTAATATATTTCTCCCCCTTTTTGTCGAAACAAAAAGTAGAGTAGCGAAGCGGAATAATGCACTTGTTCCCCCTTGGTTGTTACTCCCCCTAAAAGGAGTGCCAAGATGGATTTTGATCCTACAAAAAAATGGTTAGTTGGTGATATATATAGTCAAGCTTGTAGTTACCACACACATTGCAACCACAATGACAACACAAAAATGATCAACCAACAATGCAAGTAAGTAAGTAGAAAGAAATATCATTCCAAGTAAAATTTGACTTTTTAAAAGTCAAAGGACAAGAAATGGGAAAGATTCTTCTACTTCTAATAGAAAAACTAAAAATAACCAAGAAAATAAAAGAAAATCAAATCCTACTTTCCTAAATGGGGCAAACGGCCTCCAAAGGTTGTCTAGGATTTGTTTGGGTGGGAAAGAGCATCCAAACGTTCTATGACGTGTTGGAATGCAAAACGGGTTTCATCTTGGAATTGGTGAAGCAACATTTTGATGCTTTCACCCATTTGCTCACAATTTGAGCAAACATGGGGATGAGTAGGTGGAAATGGGTTGGTTTTGGTTTCTTGGTTTGAGGGTTGGTTGGTTTTTGGTTCTTGGGTGGAGGATGGGTTTGGAATTGAGTTAAGCAAGGTGGTTTGAAATTCCATTGCTTGATGGAGGTGATTCTCAACGATGCTTTGGATTTCCTCATATGAAGGAAAGAAAGACTCAAAGGTTTGGGCTTGAGAATGTGGTAGAGTTGGGTAATCATGGTTTTCAAAGTTTGGTTCTCCATAAAGAGGACCATGGATGTCATGGTAGATGGGGTGAAACAATAATGGTTTGGTTTGATGGTACACTTGTTGTGGTGGTTGGGTGTGGTTAAAATGCCCATTATGGTCAAGAATTGACCTTGGTGATTTGTTTGCAAAAGGTGGTGGTTGTGTAGGTCCTTGTGGAAGATCATTGAGATCTTGGATAAAAGGGTGTGGTGATGTTGGTGGAGACCCAAATAACTTCATAGGTTCAATTTTGGGTAATGGTGATGGTGATGGAGTTTTGGATGGTTGGGTTTGTTGACATAAATAATGTATGAAAACGTTATTTATATTTTTCGATATCTCTATATTTTGACGATCACAAAATGTAAACTCGTCAATCGTTTGATTACTACGTAAACAAGTATTAAGCTAGTTTATATCATTATATCCAACTTAATCACTTAAGGTATGGATAAACAAGTGCTTAATACATCTCATGATCAAAGGGGTATTTAATTAACTAATACAAAGTTTGTTTAATTATATAATCTTATTATATATTTTTGAAAAACACTTTTGGTATTAAGGAAAAATGTCTTAATCATACTAAATATATGATTTCAAATATTTAACCAAAATCAGTTAGTTTTTCACCAAATAAACTTTCCCCACTAAAAGACAAGTTTTCTGGCCGTTACAGTTGGGCGGCCCCCTTAATTATAAGGGGCGGTCCCCTTAATTTTAAGGGGGCCGGCCATGCTTTAAGGGGACCGGCCAGGCTCCCCTGTCAGAAACTGTCAGATTTCTTCCCCTATAAATACCACCTTAATTCTGGAATTTTTCCTCACCTTTTGCACGAAATTTTCAGATCTACAATCATCTAAAACTCATCAGAAACCCTTTGATCATTTGTATATTAATCCTTGTTTCAAGTGATTCAATCCCTCATCATCCATTCTCATTCTAAGTGTAAAAGAAGAACTCTCTACAACCAAGTTCAAGAAGTGTTGAAGAGTTGTTGTGTATAGTGTATATATATTCATTTGTGAATACTGTGTTGTGCTTGTTATTATTTGTTTAGAAGATATAGAAGTTGTGTAGATAGTAGAAGTTGATTAGTAGTGAAGTAGGATAGTTGTGAAGATTGGTGTGTAGAAGAAGGTGTGTAGAAGATTGGTGTGTAGAAGAAGGTGTGTAGAAGATTGGTGTGTAAAAGCTAGGTGTGAAGAAGATTGGTGTGAAGATTGGTGTGAAGATTGGTGTGTAGATTGGTGTGTTGATTGGTGTGTAAATTGATGTGAATATTGGTGTGTACGGTTTTCTCCGCCATAAGGGAGTTTGTTGACATAGTGAAGAAAACTCTCGAGTAGGTGACTCGGGGAGTGGAGTAGGAACAAGGAAGGTGTCCTTGTAGCCGAACCACTATAAATCCTTGTGTTGTGGTTTGATCTTTCTAACTCTTCTCATTACTTATTTATTTACCTTTACTATATTAGTTTTGTTAGTTAGTTATTATACAATTGTTCATATAGTGCAAGTATTGAATTCACATAAACCAGAATCGAAGTTTTTTTTTTTTTTTAAAACAAACTTGTGCTTATAAATTTTAAAAGGACGTAAAACTATTCAACCCCCCCTTCTAGTTTTCCACAATTGGTACCAGAGCCACGTCTAGCAAGATTTTTAAAATATATTGTATTTTAAAACTTGTAACGATCTATGGAATCTGAAAAATATTTAGAAGGGCAATCTATGCAAAGACCACCACTATTTGAAAGTGATGGATTTTTATATTGGAAAAATCGATTCGAAACTTATGTGAAATCAAAAGATCTAGATCTTTGGCATATCATTACCAATGGTGATTTTTTACCTATTCAAAATAACCCTGAAACTAAGAAAGATGAAATCGTACCTTTTGAAAAACAAAATGATGATTTAAAAAGAAAACTTGCTAAAAATAATGAAGCAAAAATGGTTATTTACAATGCGCTACCACGTAAAGAGTACGAAAGGATCTTTATGTGTGAAACCGCAAAAGAAATTTGGAACTCTTTATTAATAACTCACCAAGGTAATAATCAAGTCAAAGATAATAAAATTGATCTACTTGTTCAACAATATGAACAATTCACGATTCCGGAAGAGGAATCAATTGATAATGCTTTTGCTAGATTTAACACTATCATCACAAGTTTAAAAGCACTTGATGAGAATTTTTCTAGTAAGAATTTTGTTAGGAAATTTCTTAGAGCTCTTCACCCAAAATGGCGAGCTAAAGTGACGGCTATTGAAGAATCAAAGAATTTGTCAACACTACAACTTGATGAATTAATTGGAAATCTGAAAGTCTACGAAGCAATTATAAAGAAGGACTCTGAAATGGTTAAAGGAAAACGTGAGCAAAGCAAGTCAATCGCCTTGAAAGCTAGAAAGGAATCCAACAACGAAGATAGCTCATCTTCCGAAAGCGATGACGAAGAATATGCCATGACCGTAAGAGACTTCAAGAAATTCTTCAAAAGGCGAGGAAGATTCGTTAGACAACCACACGATGAAAGAAGAACATCTCAAAAGAATAATGATGACAAGTATAGCAAGAATGAGAGAAAGTGTTTCAAGTGTGGTGATCCGAATCACCTCATTGGAAAATGTCCAATGATGACAAGAGATCAAAATCAAAGAGCATTCGTTGGAGGTGCTTGGAGTGATAGTGATGAAGATGAGAATGAAACAACAAAGGATGAAAAGTGTCTCATGGCCAAATCATCAAATGAGGTACGTTCCGAATCCGAATACTTTAGTGATGAAAATCTATCATTAGATGAAAAAGATTTAGATAGTGAATACAATAGATTATGTAAAATAGGACAACTAGTTATGGCTAAAAATAAATCACTAAAATACATAAACAACCAACTAGAAAATGAAGTGCTTGAACTAAAAATTAAAATACATCAACTTGAAAAAGGAAAAGAAATTGTTGAAGAATGTAAAACATGTCAAGAGCTTAAAAGTGAAAACAACATACTTAAGGATGAAATCTGCAAACTTGATAAATTTGAAAATAGTAGTAACTCACTTAGTAAAATAATAAGTATTCAAAGAATATCAGGAGATAAAACCGGACTAGGATTTAACTCAACTGAATCTTCAACAAGTGGAGCTAAAAACGTTAAATTTGAAAATGAACCAAAACCTTCAATACTTAATCCTAAACATTTACTCATAAAAAATAAAATAATACCTATCGCTAGTAATGAAGAAATAAATCCATTTTATAAACCATCTTTAAAAACCGAAGTTGGATCATCTAAATCTAAAACAAGATCTAAAACTCCACCACCTAGGAAACCAAATAATTCTTATCCTAGACCTAAAACACCTCAACCAAGAACAAACCATAATAGACGAAACTTTAACTATAATCAACAAATGTGGAACTTCAATCCTTGGGGAATGTTTCCACCTTATATGCATCCAAGTCAAATACAAAACATGTTCGGACCAAATGACTTTGGACAAATGAAACAATGGGCACCAACGTAAATAATATTCGCCATCCAAACATGGAACTTTTCATTGTCACCTCTTGTCCGATTTACTTCTTGAAGACCCTGAAGATTAACGCATTAAAGACAAAAGGTACACATTTCCTTTTAAGTTCCTTGTCTAGAAATGCATGCTTAGTTTAGTGTGTTATATTTATGTGGCTTTACTTGACTTATTAATCTCTATTTTTTTTAAAACTATATTATATCTAAATATACATATATACATATATATATATATATATATATATATTTATATACTTAGCTATATTTAGGATCTTATAACCTAGGAAATTCATTTGTTGATTTTCTAGAACTAGAGATTGTTCGTTTACGAACATTTCTTTTCCCCATTTGCCTTATTGAACTTTAATGTTCAATCAACACTCATGCTGATGAAGTGAGATGAGTCGAAAAATCTATGGATGAAACAAACTCCCGGCTTCCGTTGCATACGTCTCCCTCCTATGTTCTCGTCTTATAAGCCCATACTATATAAAATATATATATATATATATATATATATATATATATATATATATATATATATATATATATATATATATATATATATATATATATATATATATATATATATACTTATAAACCTTCCACAACTTTCTCGTGTGCTTGACAACTTGATGAATTTCATCCGAAACGATCAAGAAAATTTTATTGACAAAATGTCAAGTAAAAATGTCAAGTAATTCCTCTCGTGCGTATACTCTTCAACGTATTTTTGATTAAATATAAACCTAGTATATATATATATATAAATATTTTCTTGTTTGTTCCAGAAACCAAAACTTGAAATATCAAATTTTAAGGGCGGACCCCTTAATGTTTAAGGGGACCGGCAGACAATACAAGGGCGGCCCCCTTAATGTTTAAGGGGACCGGCCATCTGATTGCTCAAATCCGTTTTTCTCCTTTTTCCTTTTGCCAAACACTCCACTTTTTCATACACCCCTTCCACTGCTTCTGCTGTGACGAAAACCAAAAACCCAAAAACCTCTCAAATCACTTCCAAATCACATAATTCGGGTTAATTCGCAAAGGGCAAATTCATCTAACACAATCACCACTACTTATTGTAAGTTTTTCATAACACATTTCATCTAATTTCATCTTATTTGATCATACTCATGATTATGCATGTTTTATAAAATTCGTCAAATTTCATAATTTCTTTCGAATTAAGCCTTAAAACTCCATAACCAAATGCTTCCCCTAGGATTAGGATGATTAATCAACGCTAGATACTAGTTATTATAAACTATCATGTCGAAAATTTTTGAAAAATTTCATACACTCCTTTTCAAAAAATTTAGTAAGCTCATTGTTGAATAATGATTTGAAAACGTGTTAAAACTAATCACATTATACTTTTGTAACTTGTAAAACTTGAAATTACATTTTTCGACTAAGAAAAATTATATTGGTTCACAATATAGGGGTGTTTGGATTATGTCCAAATAATATCAAAACATAGTTTTTATAATTTTTATAAAACTTTATTATAATTATAAACCTTAAAATTGTTTATCGAACTCATCAAGATATATAATTCATATGTATATTGACGCACTTGAGTTATAAGTCACTAGTTAAGGAAGCGTTTGGTTTATTACTAAAAATGACATTTTTATTAAAAAATACAAACCATTTTTTTTTTCAAAAACAAATTACATGCATAAGAAACTCGCAAGAAATAGCTAGTTTTACAATCTAATGTAAATCTAGTAAATTTCATGATATATTAAGATGTTTAAAGGGGCGTTTGGATTTGTCCATAACTACTAATTAAACATCGTAAAGTATATCTAGAACGAGTTAAAAACAATATTAAGGAACATGGTAATCTACTTCTTAGGATTAGTAACAAAGTATGTTTACGTTCCAACATAAGCCTTGACAATAAACATATATTTTTATCTTTCTTTATATTTATTTTGGTCTTTTTGAATTGTTGATGTGTTTAGGTGAAAATGCCCAAAGCAATTACCGAAGATCTTTCTCACACTAAAAACTACATTCCCAAAGTTTCTCAACTCCCTACCACATCTCCTTCCATTGGACTTATCTATCGTCAAATTGAAGATAGAAATATTCATGAGGGACGTGTAGTAGATCTTGCTTTTGCTCAATCCGACTACATAAATCGCGTGTTTACAAGCATCAACTTCAATTGTCTTTATGAAATAAATGAACCTATCATTCCTCGTTTCATAATGGATTTCTATAGCCAAGTCACCGTCCAAACCAATGATCTTGGTTTCATCCCCATCTCCTTCATGATTCAAAATGAATTTATCACCCTCACTCTCGAACAATTTGGTCATATCCTTCAAATTCCTTTTAGAGGTCAAGCCATTTTCACAAACGAATGGGACCTCGAATCTCTTAATCGCTATCGACCAACCTTCGGTCCTTATTTTGACGAAATTCCTCATCCCGACGAAATTCGTCAAATCCTTGGTATAGATCGTGCCACCACAAGTCGAAAAATAAAATCCAAAAACGTTCAAATTTCTCCATACCAACTTCTCCTCAAAGAATTAAGCCCACACATGAAGCGTTGGGAAGAACTCATTCGTGAGAATGCGTTTGGTACTGGAGGTCACCGGGACCATCTCCCGGCTAGCCTTGCTCACATGTTGTATTGTATAGCTGTCGAAAAGCCGTACAATTTGGCCTACTTCTTTATCAAACGGATTGAGTGTGCTAGAAAAACTCCCAAAGCCAACCTTCCATATGGAATGTTCCTTACTCGTATCTATCGTCATGTTATCGAGTACTACCCCGATCTTGACAATAGTATTTATGAGTCCATCTACCCCACTCTGCGTACTCTCGCTCTAAAACAAGCTCGACGAACTCGAAGTGACAAGGGTAAACCTCGTCGTCATAGCTTTCATGGATCATCCTCAAGGCAAGATGATGATGATGATGAGGAGGAAAACATCGATGATGCTAGTACCCCTTCGTTTTCTGAGTTCGTTGACAATTTAGAGGATCTTGATTATCCCAACTATTCTACTCCATCTCCAAGTGATCAAACTGAAGAAGTGCTTCATGAACGAACTACCGAGATGCTTAGAAGACAAAAGAGCTTGCACGAAGAAGTTAGAGGTGGCTTCAAATCTATTGGGAAGACTTTGAAGGGTATCTTCGGGAAGAAAAAGAAATGATATGGTCGGATTATGTTTGTTTAACAATGTTTTATTTTTATGTCTTGTGTGCTATTTGTCCGAAGTTTATTCGGAAATACTTGTTATTTGAATATGTGTTTAGGATGATAACTTGATTGTCTTTGATATTTTTATGCATGTTTCTCTTGATCTATATATATGTTTGCATGATTAGTTAATGGTTATATAACTATATGACACATATGCTTTCTAATAAACCAAAACAAATGTGAAATGTCCAAATTGAGCTTGCTGCACATTCAAACCAGAACATAACATTTTTCCAGAAAATTTTTGATTTCTGGGTCGTCAGATGGGCGGCCCCCTTAAATCATAAAGGGCGGCCCCCTTAAAATTAAGGGGACCGGCCACCATTTAAGGGGACCGGCCATCTGAAACAGTTTTTACACTGTTTTCTTTTGCATCATGTGATCCCTTTTGCTAGTCCCAGCTATCATTACTCTTAAAAACCAAACTGATTTTGGAATATAACATTACAATTTCAAAATAATTCCACTTCTAAACATGTTTTCCCACTATATAATCCCCATGCATGTTTAATTCATCATTCATCATCCTCATCACTCATAAACCATCATCATGTCATCACCAAGAACCACCCATTCAAACAATGCCAAGAAACAAAAACTTGTCATTATACCACCCAAACAACTCTTCATTGATCTTACAAATGAAGACAACACCACCCCATCACCACAACCTCAATGTTCATCTCCTAGTGCACCAAATGCACCCTCCAAAACACCCTCAACAAATGGACATTCTACTTCCTCCATACCATCCACTTCATCCATTAATGACTACATAAACACCCACTTATCCTCTCCACCAATGGTTCAACCATCACAACCTACCAATGAACACTCCACCCTTGCACTCACTCTCTCATTATCACCATTAACACCTCTTGATGCACATTTCTCATCATCTCCTATCAACCCACCAACCTATAACCCCGTCCCATGGAGCTTACTTGAAGCTCATGGAGACACTTGCCTTTGTTGCATTCACAACCGAACAATTGTGTTCGGATTAAGAGATGAGATCCAATACATGTTTTCTCATATTGAAAACATGTTGCATCAACCACCAACAACAAACACAACACCTCCACCACCATCAACAAACACTCCTCCTCCATCACCATCTCCATGTTCACCATCCATTCCTCCCAATTAAACATGTATGGTGATTCACAAATAAAATTGTGTTAAACCCTTTTAGATGGCAAGCTCTAGAGAGGACTCTCATGTTTGAGACTTGGTTTATTATTTCTATGATGATTGTAAGCCTTTAAAGGCTTTTGTTAGTTGTAGCATTACTTGTTCCTTTTGTTGATGTAATGCTTGATGTATTATTTTCCTTGATTAATGAAATGGTTATGTTTAGTCTATATTTTTACATGCTATATACATATATATGTTGCTTGCTACTAAATATTTTTGCAAGATATCCATTTCTCGAATCCTTTTGGCCTCAAAACGAGGGGGAGCTTACATCAAGGGGGAGCTTTCGTTAACACGGGATAACCTTTTTGATGCTCACAAAAAGGGGGAGAAGTGATATAAACTCACTCTAATACTTGTATATAGACTAATTTTCGACTAATGAGTTTAAATTTTGTAATCATCAAAAAGGGGGAGATTGTTGACATAAATAATGTATGAAAACGTTATTTATATTTTTCGATATCTCTATATTTTGACGATCACAAAATGTAAACTCGCCAATCGTTTGATTACTACGTAAACAAGTATTAAGCTAGTTTATATCATTATATCCAACTTAATCACTTAAGGTATGGATAAACAAGTGCTTAATACATCTCATGATCAAAGGGGTATTTAATTAACTAATACAAAGTTTATTTAATTATATAATCTTATTATATATTTTTGAAAAACACTTTTGGTATTAAGGAAAAATGTCTTAATCATACTAAATATATGATTTCAAATATTTAACCAAAATCAGTTAGTTTTTCACCAAATAAACTTTCCCCACTAAAAGACAAGTTTTCTGGCCGTTACAGTTGGGCGGCCCCCTTAATTATAAGGGGCGGTCCCCTTAATTTTAAGGGGGCCGGCCATGCTTTAAGGGGACCGGCCAGGCTCCCCTGTCAGAAACTGTCAGATTTCTTCCCCTATAAATACCACCTTAATTCTGGAATTTTTCCTCACCTTTTGCACGAAATTTTCAGATCTACAATCATCTAAAACTCATCAAAAACCCTTTGATCATTTGTATATTAATCCTTGTTTCAAGTGATTCAATCCCTCATCATCCATTCTCATTCTAAGTGCAAAAGAAGAACTCTCTACAACCAAGTTCAAGAAGTGTTGAAGAGTTGTTGTGTATAGTGTATATATATTCATTTGTGAATACTGTGTTGTGCTTGTTATTATTTGTTTAGAAGATATAGAAGTTGTGTAGATAGTAGAAGTTGATTAGTAGTGAAGTAGGATAGTTGTGAAGATTGGTGTGTAGAAGAAGGTGTGTAGAAGATTGGTGTGTAGAAGAAGGTGTGTAGAAGATTGGTGTGTAGAAGAAGGTGTGTAGAAGATTGGTGTGTAAAAGCTAGGTGTGAAGAAGATTGGTGTGTAGATTGGTGTGAAGATTGGTGTGTAGATTGGTGTGTTGATTGGTGTGTAAATTGGTGTGAATATTGGTGTGTACGGTTTTCTCCGCCATAAGGGAGTTTGTTGACATAGTGAAGAAAACTCTCGAGTAGGTGACTCGGGGAGTGGAGTAGGAACAAGGAAGGTGTCCTTGTAGCCGAACCACTATAAATCCTTGTGTTGTGGTTTGATCTTTCTAACTCTTCTCATTACTTATTTATTTACCTTTACTATATTAGTTTTGTTAGTTAGTTATTATACAATTGTTCATATAGTGCAAGTATTGAATTCACATAAACCAGAATCGAAGTTTTTTTTTTAAAACAAACTTGTGCTTATAAATTTTAAAAGGACGTAAAACTATTCAACCCCCCCTTCTAGTTTTCCACAGGGTTGGAGCACTTGGTGGAGTTGGGTCAATGGGTGATTTAGTTGGTGGTGGAGTGAGCTCATTGGTTTCATTGGGTGATGGAGATGGAGATGCAAGGTTCAAAAAATGTTCATTTTTGATAGGTGAGGTGAATTCATCCGAAGATGAGGAGCTTAAGTTGATGGATTGGTTAGACCAAAGTGGTTTAACACTTATCCGGGCGGTTCTCTGGATGGGTCGTGATGGTTGAGAGATGATTGTTGACTTAGTCATGGTTAAAATGGTTTAGAAATTCAGAAATTGTGATGAAGAATGTATGATTTGATAGTGTTTAGAATGGTTTAATTTATAGTGATGAAGGAGTGTGGGAAGGAGTGTTTGGATTTGATGTTAGGCCATACAAAAATGGAAGTTCCTAATGATTTGGAAAACTAATTGTGGGTTGTCATATCATGGAAGTCAATCCAACGAAAATGGTGAAGTGAGAAGACAAGATTTGCACTAAATGCTTAGTGGTTTTGGTGAATTTGTTGAAGGATAAATCTTCAGGGATTTCAAGGAACCTTTGGAAGGGTTCCTTCCTTTATGTGTGAAGGGTCCTTGGGGTGGTTATGGCTATTTTTGAAATTTGGCGGGAAATGGTTTTGTTTGAGTTATAAGGAATGAGAAGTACCCTATTGTGCTAAACAAATTGCAGGAAATTGGTTTCTATCTAAAAGGATTGTATTTTGGTGATTGGATGTTGAAATGTTAAAAACTAAAAAAAAAAATTCTGCAGGAAACTGGCGGAACCTTCAGGATACACAGGCGGAACCCGTTTGAGGGGTCCGTCCGGTCCGTTGGGCGAATTCTGGGTTGCCCAGAAAATGCACTGGCGGAACCCAATTTTGGGTACCACCAGATCTGCCAGGGCTGTAAAATTTGGCAGTCCACGTTTTTGACCCGCGAGACGATTTTCAAAATTTTTGAAAACTCCTAAAATCAAAAAGATAATGCATTTCTGGTTAGGCAATGCAAAAAATCGACATGTAAACACACATATCATAGGAATTTGACCTTGAGGTCGAGAATTTCACTATACTTAGTGAATTTCATAAACATGAAATTTTGACAACTTGCCAAACGTTGTCTACCTGCATCAAAGTTAGATAATACATGTTCCAAATAGTATCAAACATTGTACCAACCCACAAGTACATCACAAACATTGTTTAAACAACCAAATTTGTTCAAATAGCACCTAGTGCCAACCACTCCTACACTCCCGCACTCATTGACGGTCGATCTTGTTCTTGAGCTTGCCAAGGAATCTTTCAAGATTCTTAAGGATGGATGCGGTCATGAAGGTTGTCAAGAGTTGAGAGGGAGTGTAAGTCAGAATAGATGCAAGTACCACGGTTTGGGACACCTAGGATTTGAGCAAACTCCTCAAGAGTGAAGGAGTATTGATGACCACTAGCCCTAAAGTTGATAGACATTTGACCATAATCATCCGTGGAGAGGACGGCGGATGCATAGAATTCCAAAATGAACCTAGGACAAATAGGCTCATTGATTTCCAAAAGACACTCAAAGTTGATTATGGCAATTTCGGCGTAAAGGTTTGTGCCTTCTAGGAAGGACGGGTCAATGGTTCTACCCTCATGGACATAGTATTTTTCTAAGGCTTTGAAAACATTGACTTGGTTTGGGGTAAGGCCTTTGGTTTTGTGGTGTTTTGGTAGATACTTAATGGTGTCTTTGTGGTCGTAGTGGGTTAAAGGAGGCATGATGATTCCTAGAACAACAAAATTTCACATTTTAGTTTAAGTAAACTACTATTATAATGTGGATGTTCTAGTGTGTGCCTATATGAAAACAATGTGGAGGTGCGGTTATCTTGACTCATTTTGATGCTTTAAAAACGTTTTATAATGCAAGTTTTGTTATAACACAAAAGATAACCCAAGCGCTCCTAGTTCAATGTAGCTTCGTTTGAATGTACCCAAAAATACATATTGGTTATGTATTCCCTTTAATATTCAAGAGACATTATGCAAGTGATGTTTTAAACATAACGTTTTGATTTTGTATTCTCAATGTGAGACGAAAAAATATTTGTCCTATTTGTGAGAAATTTTTGGAAAAATTTGACATGGGGTGTTTTAGCAAACATGTTTACACTTAGTAAGAATGCAATTCCTAACTATGGGGAACATGATTAGTTTTGTTAAACACCTAATTTCATGCATGATTTTCTCAAGTTAATGCATAACCCCAAGTTTTTGTTTTTGTGCAAAAATAGAATTCCTAGACTCAGATCAGGATTCTAATCAAGTTTAGAATACTTACAATGATGATTGATTTGCAATGTGAGTGAAAGGAAGAGCAAGAAATCGTAGGTATGGATGGATGGTAAAGTGAATAGTAATAGTTTGGAAGTGGTGGTATGAGATAATGGGTGTTTGGTTTAATATAAACAAAAATATTTATTCTGCAGGTTGGCCGACACGGCGGACCCCTGAGTTGGGTTCCGTCCATTGTGTCTGAGGGTTCCGCCGACCCTGCTGAGAAAAAGAGTAATGGATTTGTTTTGATTTTTGTGATTTTTGTCTAATGTCCAGAACTACAACGTAGGTTCCATGAGTCCTAAGCCTAGCCTAAGAAGGTTAAAAGGTTCACGTTTAAGGGGTTTTGTGAGAATGTCAGCTATGTTGTCTTCGGAAGAAACTTTCTCAATTGAGATATTTCCTTTTTGAACGTTGTCACGAAGGAAATGATGACGGATTTCAATATGTTTGGTACGAGCATGTTGAACCGGGTTTTTGCTAAGATCAATGGCACCTTTGTTGTCACAAAGAATTGTGATGTTGTTAAGTTGAATTCCATAGTCGACAAGAGCTTGCTTCATCCAAAGAGCTTGTTGACATGCCTTTCCGGCCGAAACGTACTCGGCTTCCGTTGTTGAGATAGCAAGAGTCGTTTGCTTCTTAGAGAACCATGAGGTGAGACAATGTCTAACAAAAGTACAAATACCACTTGTACTTTTTATATCAACATAGTCACCGGCATGATCCGAGTCGGCATACACTATGGTGTCTATTCCCGTTCCTTTGGGATACCATAAACCTAAATGTGTAGTGCCCTTAATATACCTAAAAATCCTTTTAACGGCTTCGAGATGAGTAGTCTTAGGATCTTCTTGAAAACGAGCACATAGACAAACACTAAACATAATGTCGGGTCTACTAGCCGTTAGGTAAAGTAGACTACCAATCATACCTCTATATTTAGTGCTATCTACGGATTCACTTTCCTCATCCTTGGTGAGTTTAGTTTCCGTGGACATTGGAGTTTTGATAGGTTTCGAATCTTTTAATCCAAATTTCTTAAGCATGTCCTTAATATATTTAGATTGGTTAAAGAAGATACCATCTTCTAGTTGTTTAATTTGGAGTCCTAGGAAAAAGTTTAGTTCTCCCATCATACTCATTTCAAACTCGTCATGCATGATTTTTGAGAAATCCACACATAATTCTTGACAAGTTGATCCGAATATAATGTCATCAACATAGATTTGGACTATGATAATATATGAATCTTTCTTTTTAGTGAAGAGTGTATTATCAACTAAGCCCATGGTTTACTTATGGTCAACTAGGAAGGTTTTACGTCGATCATACCATGCTTTTGGAGCTTGCTTAAGTCCATAAAGAGCCTTTTTAAGTTTGTAAACATGATTTGGTTTTTCAAAATCGATGATGCCCGGTGGTTGAGCAACATACGCTTCTTCATTTATGGTTCCGTTTAGAAATGCACTTTTGACGTCCATTTGAAATATTTTAAAATTATGTGCACATGCATATGCAAGTAAGATTCTAATTGACTCGAGCCTAGCAATCGGAGCAAAAGTTTCATCATAGTCAATGCCTTCTTGTTGGTTATATCCTTGTGCAACTAGCCTAGCTTTGTTTCTAGACACAATTCCATTTTCATCCATTTTATTACGAAAGACCCATTTTGTTCCAATTATAGTTTGACTCTTTGGTTGAGGAACTAATGCCCATACATCATTCCTAACAAATTGGTTTAACTCTTCTTGCATTGCAATTACCCAAGACTCATCTTTAATGGCTTCATTAATGTTTTTAGGTTCAATGGTTGACACGAAACAAAAGTAGTTGTTTTCATTTTGAACTTTTGACCTTAGCGTTCTTTCGTTAATGTTGCATATGACACCATCTAATGGATGACTTTTAGATTCTTTGACATTGACAAGTTCTTTGTTTAATAGTTCATCTTCCTTATCATTACCTAAAATCTCTTGATTTTCTATTGGTTGGCTTTCAACTAAGTCATCATCTACAAAAGGTGATGTCTTAGAGGAAGGTGGACTCTCGTCAAATGTTACGTTCAACAATTCCTCGACTCTTAAGGTTTCTTTGTTCAAAACAATGTAAGCTTTACTATTTTGTGAATATCCAAGAAATACACCTTCATAAGACTTTGGGTCAAATTTGGTGAGATAATCCTTGGTGTTAAGAATGAAACATTTACTCCCAAACACTCTAAAGTATCCTAATGTAGGCTTTTTACCTTTATATAGTTCATAAGGAGTTTTATTCAAAAATGGTCTAATTAAGACTCGATTTAAAATGTACGTTGATGTGTCAATGGCATTACACCAAAACTTTTGTGGAATGTTTTGTTCATTAAGCATTGTTCTACTCATCTCTTGCAATGTCCGGTTTTTACGTTCTACTACACCATTAGATTGAGGAGTACGTGGAGCCGAAAAGTTATGAGTAATACCATTAATATCACAAAAGTTTCCAAATTGAAATTCATTATCAAATTCACGACCGTGATCCGTTCTAATAGACACAATATTAGATCCTACTTGATTTTGAATTTTCTTACTTAGAATCTCAAATTTATCAAAAGCTTCATTTTTACTTTTCAAAAATTTTGTCCAAGTATATCTTGAGTAATCATCAACTATGACCAAAGTGTAGAAGTTACCTCCATAACTTTGTATAACGGATGGACCAAATAAATCCATATGCAAAAGTTCTAGACACCTAGATGTAGAAACCAAGCTTTTAGCCTTATGGCTACTATGGACTTGTTTACCGACTTTGCAAGCATCACAAAAGTGTTGGTCATATTTCAACTTAGGTAGGTTTTGAACTAAGTCTTTGGAGGAGAGGTTTTGGATTAGTCTCATGTTAGCGTGTCCTAAACGTCTATGCCATAAAGTTGAAGATTCATCTAATGAGGTAAGACAAAGTTTGTCTCTAGATGTTGGATCCATCTTCATGACGTATACGTTGTTCTTAAGGACACCTTTGGCTATGGTTATACCATCTTTAAGTATTTTACTTCCGTTTTCACTAAAAAGGACATTATACTTATTACGACAAAGTTGACTAATACTAAAGAGATTAAAACCTAAGTTATCAACATGAGCTACATCATCTATAAAAAGGAAGTCATGAGAGATTGTACCTTTTCCGGTGATTTTGCTCTTAGTTTTACTACCAAACGTAACATTACCTATGTCACATTTGTGATAAGTAGTGAAGAGGCTTTTGTTACCCGTCATGTGCCTTGAACAACCGCTATCTTTAATCCATTCATCCGGTTCCAAACAAACTTTGAGGCACACCTATTTTATGAAAAACACTCAAACATTTGGTCCCCAGTTTCTCATGGGTCCATTTTGGTTAAGCTTACCATTAACTTGTTCCAAGTATGACAATAGAACATAAGGGTTCCATGACATGTAATTTGGAGTTTGGTAATGTCTAGGAGTGTTTTGGTTCCAAACATGTTGATAGTTTGGTCGAGCGTTGAAGTTGCTCTTTGGAAAGGGGCGTTTGGGAATTGGAGTCTTAGGTCTTGGTTGAGTAGTCTTAGCTCTAAATTCGTTTTTACTAAGTCCTACTCCAGTTTTAAAAGCAGGTTTTGTTCCATTTTTATACGTAACTTTAACAAATTTTGAACGATCCGATGTGGATGGTGTTACTGCTGCAGCAGACCTGGCGGAACCTTCGGGTCCAACGGGCGGAACCCTGGATTGGGTTCCGTCTGTTCCGCGGGCTGCTGTAGCAGTTTTGTTAGTTTCTTGTGCATTCTTTTCTTGTTTCATTTGACTCTTTGACGTTTCTATTTTCATGAATCCTAGACCTGTTTTATCAGAGGGTGACTTTTGAATTTTCATAATTTCATCCGCACAAGAAATGCTCTTATCAATCTTCTTAAACTTTGTGGTTTGTTTTATTAGATCATTTTTAGTAATTTTAAGTTTCTCAACTTCAAGTTTGAGTTCTTCACATGATTTGCAAGATGTGTCAATACCTTTACTCCTTTCTAATCTCTTAGCTTTTTCTTTTAATTCATAAACTTCATTTTCTAAAAACTCCTTTTTAGTTTTCAAAAACTTATTTTTGTTTATGATTTTTAAGCTCAATTCACAAAGTTTGTTATATTCTTTTTGTAAGGTGTCATCATCAATAGAGGAGTAAGATGAGTCGGAGAGTACCTCATTTGAGTTGTGAGCCATGAGAGCAATATCATCATTCTTTGGCTCATCGTCATCTCTTTCATAGTCACTCCAAGCACCACCCACAAAAGCTTGTTGAGGTTTGCTCTTGGGTGGTTTTGGACATTCTCCTACAAGATGACTTGTGTCTCCACACCTATAACATTTTCTTTCAACTTTTCCTTTCCTATCATCACGATCTTTTCGGAAAGTTTTCTTGTCATCTTTAGGTTGCCTTACAAACTTTCCTCTTCTACGAAAGAACTTCTTGAAGTCTCTAACTGCCATAGCATATTCCTCATCATCACTATCCGAAGTAGATTCTTCATCATCACTTGATTGGGCTCTAGCTTTCAAGGCAATGGACTTAACTTTTTCTTTCTTTCCTCTAACTAGTTCCAAATCTTTTTCCATTACCATTTCATGAACCTTGAGGTTTCCAATTAGCTCGTCAAGTGACATGCTTGAAAGATCTTTGGACTCTTCAATTGCCGTCACTTTTGCTCTCCACTTCGAATGGAGTGCTCTAAGAAATTTCCTGACAAAGTTCTTACTATAAAAAGATTCATCAAGTGCTTTAAGTGAAGTAATAATAGTGTTAAACCTAGCAAAAGCATTATCAATAATCTCATCTTCAGAAATATCAAATTGTTCATATTGTTGAACAAGAAGATCAATTTTGTTATCTTTAACTTGTGAGTTTCCTTGATGAGTGACAATTAAAGATTGCCAAATATCTTTTGCGGTTTTTCACATAAAGACTCTTTCATATTCTTTCTTAGGCAAAGCATTGTAAAGCATCATTTTAGCTTCATTATTTTTACCAATCAATTTCTTTTGATCATCATCTTTAATGTTAGTAACTATGTTATCACCATCAATGATTATATACCATAAATCTATATCTTTAGATTTCACGTAAGTTTCAAAACGGTTTTTCCAATATATAAAACCATTTGCTTCGAAAAGTGGTGGTCTTTGCATAGATTGCCCTTCTTTGTAATTTTCAAAATCCATGGATCGTTTCAAGTTTTAAAACACAATATATTTTAAAAGCTTGAGTAACGTAGCTCTTGATACCAATTGTGGAAAACTAGAAGGGGGGTTGAATAGTTTACCGTTTAAAATCTTTTTAACTTGTTTAGTTAGCTTTGAAACTTTCCGTTTGATCAAAGATATATACACAAACACAATATATAACATGCAAGTAAATGAAAGAAACGATCAAACCACAACACGAGTATTTATCGTGGTTCGGCTACAAGGACTCTTTTTCCTTACCCTACGTCCACGCCCCGAGTATCCAACTCGAGAGTTTCTTTCACTAGTCAACAAGCTCCTTTCACCGGCGGAGAAAACCTTACACGTCGCTTATACTTTTACCGACACTAAGCTAGATGTCGAGTTCTTTACCAAGGGTACAACCACTCCCGTTAGTTCTTTTACAAGGGTACAACTACTCCCGATACACTTTGTATTTTGAGGACTAAAATACTAACCAATCACTACTGAAAATAAACAATCAAATGAAGTGTAACTACACAAGTCTACACAATGCTAAGCTAACAAGTCTTGCAACGTTGTGTTGAATACTTGTTACTTTTTATGAACTCGTGAATCTCTTTGCTACAAAAAGAAACTTCACATATGAAATGTTAAAGGATTAGATGAAAGAATGAATATGAATGTGTGTAAATATGATGTAGAGTGATAAGCCAAAAATCAACTTATGGCTTAGTATTTATAGCAAAGCCTTCTGCAGGCCTGTCGGATACAGCGGAACCCTCAGATGGGTTCTGCCCGTGTACCCCCAGGGTTCCGCCGGGCTTGCAGTTGGTTTTGCAATAAATCTTGCAAACCAAACAATGTCACATCTCATTACACCTTGCAAACCAAACAATGTCACATCTCATTACACCTAGTCAAACACAAAACTTGCAAGCAAACACATAGTTAGTCAAACACATTTTCTTTCCATAAATGTATATTGACAAAATGATGAGGCGAAAAATGATCCATTTTTAGGGGGTCATTTAAGCCCGAATCCGAATTTATTTGATCAAATATTGCCCTAAATCGTTCCTTTTGTGATTTTAGGTACTTGGAGAGTGAATTCTGGAAAAGAAGCCATTTTGGACGTTATTGGAGCATAAAAGTGAAGAAAACGGCAAAGTCTCAATTTTCCATGCTGGAACAGTACATGAAGGCGTCAAGAGTTGTTCTTGACGGCGTCAAAGTCCCAAGAATAAAATACCGTAGTTGATGACGGCGTCACACAGAGCGTCAGAAGTAGATCAAGGCCGTCCGAGGAAGTATTTGGCGGCGAGATGACGGCGTCACACCCTTGCTCTTGACGCCGTCACCCCGATTTTCCTATATATAGTTTTCTAGTTTTTCACATTAAGGAGAGAAGTTTTGGTGAAACCCTAAAGACGATTTTGGTGCAACTTTTACAGGTTTTTCAAGGGTTCCAAACCCTTGATACCTTGCATTGTAATTGAGATAAGTGTTCTTCTAATTCAATCAATATGTCTATGTGTTGGTTGTCTATATCTTGTTCTTGTCTCAATTCCATTATGCTAGGCTAGATCTCTTTTGTGTTTGCTTAGATCTAATGAAACCTAGATGTTGATTATGTGTTGATTACTTGTTTATTTTTGTCTTGGATGAATGATTTTATATGTTAGGCTTAAGAAAACTGGCAGATCTCCAAATAGTAACATGCTTGAACGTCTTAAGAAACATGAACCGAGGCGTACTAGGTCTTTATTGGTTGTATTTAATGCATGAGCCACTGTTTACAATCCCTATAGTTGTGCTGGGTCATGGTGTAGGAGGAGATAAGAGCTCATAGAATTGGGGAGTTATGTATGCCACCCCATGAATGGTATTAAGGAATACAATCCGTCATCCATACAATTATAACAAGTAATTAACGTGTAAAAGATATCTAGGGAGTAGTGAAATCTAAGTAAACACAATTTCTCCAAATACTGCTCACAACTTTAGTATAATTAGTTTAATTTCCTTTTTAGTATTTTAATTTTGATTGCATATTAGTTTTGGGTTAGTTGAATAGCAACTAATTCCGCCCACTCTTCCAAAACCCGAGATTTTACTTGCTTTCTAAAAAACATAAAAATACAAAAATAATTATCCCTCACCTTTAGAACTAGTAATTTGGCTTTCTAATCCTAGCGACACTATTCCTAAGCTGAATGATCAATCCCCAGGTACTTGTCACTATACTATACTACAACGATCATGTACACTGCCTGGTGGGGGTTGTAAGCTTCTCGAGATCCCTCGAGAGGTAAAGCCTGTTGCGATTCCCACGCATCAAGTTTTTGGCGCCGTTGCCGGGGAATAGTTATTGTCTAGGTTAGAATTTCTTTTTATTAGGTCTACTTGCTAGATTCCTTTCTAGTAAGATTTTATTTTTATTTTTAGATTTTCTTTAGTCTATCTCATTTCTTTGTGTCTTTGTTCGTAAACCATTTCGATGGATAACAGTAACATTGATCGTTCGATCCCTGTTATTCGTGTTTTTCGTCGTAGGATTTTCCAAATGCCCGCCCCACTTCCTTTAGCAGAATATGAGAACCCACCTAACCTCTCACCCAACCACCACTTTAACAATAATTCTGAGTTAGAAGAGTCTGATCATGATGATGACCATAGGGCTAGTCCTTTTTACTATTCAGACTCCGATGAGGATCTTGATGATGGTGACGTGATTAATGAGGATAGAATGGAAGAGGAAATAAACCCTCTTAGGTATGTTGACCCTAGAACTAGGATTGAGTGTGATAGTTCATTTAACATGCAATTCCCTTGTAAGATTGGATTTAAGAGCTTTAACGCCTATCTCAACTCATCTCTTCCAATGAACATAATCTCACGTAATTAATACAATAAAATCATGGTAGATGAGTTAGAATACAAAGGAGAAAACATTGTGGCTAGGGCAATACCATTGCATGTGTTTGTAGGAAGTTTGGTTTATCTTGTTGAGTTCATGGTTATGGAGAATCTAGGAGAATTTATTGATGATAAATTGACCCAAGTTGTGTTTGGAAGACCTTTCAAACGGTTGACCAACCTCGATGAAAAACTCATAGAAGGGTTAATTACATTCTCGGATGGGGATGAAGAATTTGTCTATCAAATGCCCCGCACACACCCTAGGTTCAAGGATTTCTCCATGGAAAAGTGTAGTAGGTATCCGCCTATGGAAATGCTAAGTGAGAATGATAAGAGAAAAGGACTTAAGTACACGCATGAAAAGAATAAAAGATACTATCGCGGGTGCTTAGAGTTAGGAGACGAGTATAAGAAAGATGAGGCGACTATTAGATGGCTCACACTTGGTTATGTGAGCATAAGCGATACACGTTAACCCATGACTTTGAGTCTAGCTACAAGACTCGTAAATAAAGAAAAGCGCTTCTTGGGAGGCAACCCATGTTTTGTGTGATTTTATTTGTTTGATTGTTATTTGCTTCCGTATGCATGTTTTATTTTTATTGTTGGTTGATCATGTTTCTCAATTAAAATGTGGAAATACTTTACTATGTTGTTTTGGCCTAGTCTTAACTCCAACCTAAAAGTATTTTTGCAAAAGATAAGTGTAAGGGGAAACCCCAAATATGTTTTTAAGAAACAAACCGATCATAATTCTCCACAATATTATATGAGCATGTATATTCGTATTTGTTAGAGTCAAATGCTTGTATTGAGTCATAATGAAGTTTTGCAGGATTTTCCAGGAAGTAGGACCAAGTTTTTCCAGAAATTTTCCGGAAACTTAACATAAGAATTTCTGCAGGTCCATTCTAATGGCGTCAGAGTTTTACTCTTGACGGCGTCAGGAGTTAAAATCTGGAAATTTTACCGGTTTTGTTTTTCTAACGGAGTCTTATGGTTTTTGTGAATTATTAAGTTTTATAATCTCCAGGAAATCTGCAAACTTCATTCCACAAGCATTATATCTTACTTTGTTTTCTAGGATTTAGTAACTTATATAGGATGCCGCCGATTTTACACGAGGTTGTCTTGTCTATTTTTGTCAGGATTTACAGGTTATGTATGACAAGAAGATGATTTATATTCTGGAAGGGAAGCTTTGATTGTTCATTTTCTTGGAGGAAGATTTAACCTGGCCAACCTATAATCCATACCGAGCGAATCAGGGGAGTATTTGATTTCATTCTCTTTACTTTTTCACTTTTACATTCTTTACTTGAACATTGGGGACAATGTTCATCTTAAGTGTAAGGGGAGGGTAAAAAGATGATACCTTACATATGCACTTTTGCTTGAGTTTGTTTTGTTTAATAGTAGATGTGTAATAAAACTATGAGAAATACTTGTTAGTGCAATTTTAGCGCCAAATTTAAAATTTTTTACAACATTTAGGAGTGAAACTTTAGCCATAGCAAGCGTCTCATGGATAGGAGGTTGTATGACTAGCACATAACCGTATATTCAGAAAAATTTTCCACCCAAAAATGTGAGGTTCGCCTTTAGATTTGATAGGAAAAGCATTCATTATTAGTGCTTATGAGTGTACCGGTAGCATTTAGATTCTAGAACTTGCGTTAGTGATGCATCCCGAGACCGCTAGTGAGACTACATTCGTGTGGTAGGATTTACTACATGATAAGAGGCATTAGGATTACCCTTGTGTTAAACCCGTATTATAATTACTTGACCATTTAAGTCATATTACTTGACTACTTAAGTCAACTAATTTTTCCCACACCCTTAGCGTTGTACTCATTTTTAGTACACGAAACCCCTAGTACACCCCTCCGAGCCTATCTTTTCGTTTCTAACTTTAAGCATCTTACTTAAAGGAAGAATTTGTTACACCCCACTTAAATGTACATCCAAATCGCCTTAGCCTTCTGTGTATGCGCTCATTTTTAGTGCATTATTGTTATTTGTTAAACCCTAAGTTAACTTTCTAATTGATTACATGGTTGCTAAGTCGAGTCATATCCTTGTACATATTGTTTTGGGACGATTGGGACTCATGGGTAAGTACTTATTTTATGGAGTAATGGGGAAGAACATCATTTATTACCCCCATATGTACGTTAATCTTAAAAGTGCTCCAAGTGTTTTGATTTTCTTAATTCGAGTCATTAGATTAGTTTAATGTAAAGTATGTAAAACTTCAAGTGTAAGGGGAATGCTCAATCCCCTATGATGTCGAGTCTAGTCTTGGCTTAGCAACGCCATCTTGTACATGTAATTAACCAAGATTGTTAACTCGCCACCAGTGAAATTTCCTTTATCCAACAAAACCGTGTAATTCATATCCCTATACCTAACGTTACAACCCTTTAAAAGACCTCTTTGATAGTTTATCCTAGGTGCTTACGCCATGTGGTGGAGGTTTGATCCTTTCCCAAGCCTATGGTAATCTATTTTGCTATGACAGGTAGTGAGAGATATCTTCCATTTCCATAATGTTATATCACTTTATTACACCCGAGAGATGTGAGTATCTAAACACTATTTGTGAGGTGCTAGTGTATGACCTCCGTGCTTGTCTATTGGTCTTTAGTGGAACGATTATTTGTTGTAATTACTTTTATATTAGTGTTAAATGACCCCTAACTTGTCTTTTGAGTAGAATAAAAGCGCATTTGCTTGAGGACAAGCAAATCTCAAGTGTAAGGGTATATGATGAGGCGAAAAATGATCCATTTTTAGGGGGTCATTTAAGCCCGAATCCGAATTTATTTGATCAAATATTGCCCTAAATCGTTCCTTTTGTGATTTTAGGTACTTGGAGAGTGAATTCTGGAAAAGAAGCCATTTTGGACGTTTTTGGAGCATAAAAGTGAAGAAAACGGCAAAGTCTCAATTTTCCATGCTGGAACAGTACATGAAGGCGTCAAGAGTTGTTCTTGACGGCGTCAAAGTCCCAAGAATAAAATACCGTAGTTGATGACGGCGTCACACAGGGCGTCAGAAGTAGATCAAGGCCGTCCGAGGAAGTATTTGGCGGTGAGATGACGGCGTCACACCCTTGCTCTTGACGCCGTCACCCCGATTTTCCTATATATAGTTTTCTAGTTTTTCACATTAAGGAGAGAAGTTTTAGTGAAACCCTAAAGACGATTTTGGTGCAACTTTTACAGGTTTTTCAAGGGTTCCAAACCCTTGATACCTTGCATTGTAAATGAGATAAGTGTTCTTCTAATTCAATCAATATGTCTATGTGTTGGTTGTCTATATCTTGTTCTTGTCTCAATTCCATTATGCTAGGCTAGATCTCTTTTGTATTTTCTTAGATCTAATGAAACCTAGATGTTGATTATATGTTGATTACTTGTTTATTTTTGTCTTGGATGAATGATTTTATATGTTAGGCTTAAGAAAACTGGCAGATCTCCAAATAGTAACATGCTTGCACGTCTTAAGAAACATGAACCGAGGCGTACTAGGTCTTTATTGGTTGTATTTAATGCATGAGCCACTGTTTACAATCCCTATAGTTGTGCCGGGTCATGGTGTAGGAGGAGATAAGAGCTCATAGAATTGGGGAGTTATGTATGCCACCCCATGAATGGTATTAAGGAATACAATCCGTCATCCATACAATTATAACAAGTAATTAACGTGTAAAAGATATCTAGGGAGTAGTGAAATCTAAGTAAACACAATTTCTCCAAATACTGCTCACAACTTTAGTATAATTAGTTTAATTTCCTTTTTGGTATTTTAATTTTGATTGCATATTAGTTTTGGGTTAGTTGAATAGCAACTAATTCCGCCCACTCTTCCAAAACCCGAGATTTTACTTGCTTTCTAAAAAACATAAAAATACAAAAATAATCATCCCTCACCTTTAGAACTAGTAATTAGGCTTTCTAATCCTAGCGACACTATTCCTAAGCTGAACGATCAATCCCCCGGTACTTGTCACTATACTATACTACAACGATCAGGTACACTGCCTGGTGGGGGTTGTAAGCTTCTCGAGATCCCTCGAGAGGTAAAGCCTGTTGCGATTCCCACGCATCACAAAACTTGCCATAAATGTGATGTGACATTTCTATTTTAAGAAATAAAAAGTGTTGTGTTTTATGAAATGTAAAATGTAGCAAAAGTCTAGTTTATGCAAGTCTTTAAAACTAAGATTATGTTTTACTTAGAAACTAAAGTTTACATTTTGTCGTTAACAAAACTTAGCGAAGATCGTAAAATATAAATAATGTTTTTAGGCAATATTTGTATTAACAAACTAGGTTTCATTACATCTAAGCAAACACAAAGAAAACCTAGCCTAGTATGTTAAAGTAAAGACAAGCATAAGATAGAATCAAACAACACATAGACATATTGAATGATTATTGGAAAACTTATCTTCAATCAAACATGGATAAAACAAGGGTTTAGAACCCTTAAAAGTAAGGTAAAATTCGTGCTAGGGTTTCTCCAAAACTATCCCAAAGTTCTCCTCCCTTACAAATGAAAAATAGAAAAATATATATAGATTTTTTGGTCTAACGGTGTCACATGTAAATCCTGACGCCGTCAACTTGCCGCCAAAGAAACTCTCGTATTGCCTAGATCCAGATTTGACGCCGTCATGTATTATTCTTCTCATGGCCATCAAGAGTAAATTACACATGACGGCCTTGGTGACGCCGTCACGTGTTAAAGTCCAAAAACATTCCGGCGCCTCTTGTTATATCTTTTTATCCACCTCTTTGCCATAATGTGACGCCGTCACCTCTAAAGCGTGACGCCGTCAAGCACTGTTTCTAGCTTGATTTAGAAACTTTGCCGTTTTCTTCACTTTTTCGCTCTAAAAACGTCCAAAATGCTTCCTTTTTCAGATTTCTTCTCCAAAGTACCTAAAATGACAAAAGGAACGATTTAGGGTAATAATTGATCAAATAATCTCGAATTTGGGCTTAAATGACCCCCTAAAAGCGGTACACTTTCCGTCTCATCAAATACCCTTACACTTGAGATTTGCTTGTCCTCAAGCAAATGCGCTTTTATTCTAAATCAAAATACAAGCTAGGGGTCATTTAACACTATTATAAAAGTAATTACAACAAATAATCGTTCCACTTAAACCAAAACAAGCATGGAAATTTTACATAGCACCTCACAAATAGTGTTTAGATACTCACATCTCTCGGGAGTAATAAAAGTATATATCACAATATGAAAATGGAAAATATCTCTCACCACCTGTCATAGAAAATAGATTACTATAGGCTTGGGAAATGATCAAACCTCCACCACTTGGCGTAAGTACCTAGGATAAACTATCAAAGAGGTCTTTTAAAAGGGTTATAACATGAGGTGTAGGGATATGATAAACACGGTTTTGTTGGACAAAGGCAATCTTTACTGGTGGCGAGTTAATCATCTTGGTCAATTACATGCACAATGTGGCGTTGCTAAGCCAAGACTCGACTTGACTTAAGCTAATCATAAACTAATAAAAACATAAAACAAACACAAAAGGAAATGGGATGGTAGTCCGTATGTTTTTCTCTTTTTCTTTTTCTATTTTTTTTCTTTTTCTTGATTTTTTTGATTCTTTTTTCATACACTCTTGCCCTACCATCCAAAATAATACATCATAGGGAATTTACATTCCCCTTACGCTTGAACTTTTACATACTTTACAATTAACTATTTTAATGACTCGATTTAAGATAATCAAAACACTTGGAGTACTTTTTAAAATTAACGCACATATGGGGGTAATAAATGATGTTCTTCCCCAATACTCCATTACAATAGTAGTTTACCCATGAGTCCCAATCATCCCAAAACAATATGTACAAGATATGACTCGACTTAGCAACCATGTAATCAATTAAACAATTAACTAAGGGTTTAAACATGTAACAATAATGCACTAAAGATGAGTGCGTACAAGGAAGGCTAAGGCGATTTGGTTGCACATTTGGGGTGGATTGTAAACAAATTCTTCCTTTAAGTAAAATGCTTAAAGTTAGAAATGAAAAGATAGGCTCGGAGGGGTGTACTAGTGGTATCGTGTACTAAAAATGAGTACAACGCAAAGGTGTGGGAAAA
This sequence comes from Artemisia argyi, assembly GCA_030686995.1. Lineage (NCBI taxonomy): Eukaryota > Viridiplantae > Streptophyta > Magnoliopsida > Asterales > Asteraceae > Artemisia > Artemisia argyi. The sequence continues at coordinate 68,490,760 of CM060704.1, read as the reverse complement.
ATTAATTGACTTTACTAGTCAATTAATTATGACTTCATTGGTCAAGTAATTATGATACGGGTTTAAACACAAGGGTGATCCTAATGCCTCTTACTATGTGGTAAATCCCACTACACGAATGTAGTCTAACTAGCGGTCTCGGGATGCATCACTAACGCATGTTCTGGAATCTAAGTACTACCGGTACACTCATAAGCAACTTTTCCTAACAAATCTAGGGGCGAACCTCACATATTTGGGGTGGAAAATTTTGAGTGGTACGGTTTTTTCGTGCTAGTCATACAACTCCTATCAATGAGATGCTTATTAAGGATAAAGCTTCACTCCTAAATGTCATAAAAAATTTTAAATTTGGCGCTAAACTTGCCCTAACAAGTATTTCTCTTAGTTTTATTACACACCCACTTTTTAACAAACAAACTCAAGTGCAATTGTATTCTCTAAGGTATCATCATTTACCCTCCCCTTACACTTAGGCTGAACATTGTCCCCAATGTTCAATAAAAAGGATTTAAAAGTAATGAAGGTAAAAGAATGAAACAAATACTCCCCTGATTCGTTCAGTGTGGATAATGTGATAACATGGTTAGATCCTCCTCCAAGAAAATGAACGTTGAAAGCTTCCCTCCAGAAATGTAAATCATCTTCTTATCTAATATAACCAGCTAAACATGAGAAATCAATCATGGCGAACCTCGAATAAAATCGGCGGCAATATATATATATATATATATATATATATATATATATATATATATATATATATATATATATATATATATATATATATATATATATATATATATATATATATATATATATATATAATGCTTGTGAAATAAATGTTTTTAGATTTCATGGAGTTTATAAAACTAAAGAATTAACAAAAACTTTAAGATTCCATAGAAAAACAAAACTCGCAAAAATTTTCAGAATTTTACACCTGACGCCGTCAAAGTGCTCTGACAGAAATCTTATGTTAAGTTTCCGGAAAATTTTTGGAAAAACTCACGCCTTAATTCCTGGAAATCCTGCAAAACATCATTATGACTCGATACAAGCATTTGAGTCAAACAAATACTAATATGCATGTTCATTTAATATTATTGTGGTACATGTCCAATTCCGTTCTTAAAAACAAATTTAGATTTCCCTTACACTTATCTTTTGCAAAATACCTTTATATGAAGTTAAGACGAAGTTAAACAACAAGGTAAAGTCTTTTCACAATTTATTTTGAAACATGAGACACAAACAATAAAAATAAAGCATGCATACGAAAACAAATAAAGTCAAACAAATACAGCTTGAGTTGCCTCCCAAGAAGCGCTTTTCTTTATTTACGAGTCTTGTAGCTAGACTCAAGGTCACGGGCTACGTTTTCCTTTCCCACTTTTCAATCGATTCTCTTAACCTTTGAACTATTTCCATGTCAACTTTATACTTAGGTCCTAAAGTTAAGCAATCTTCATAATAAAGGCTCCTCTTTTTTCCAGACAAAATTCATTCCCTTTTTCTTATCTTCTTCGTTAATATCCTCAATTGCACTAATATTATCCTTTTCTAATTGAGGAACATAACGGAATTCTCTCATCTTATTAGGCATCCTATATGTGACCTTATTGGTCTCATTAGAGAATTGTACTGTTCCCCCCAACCTATCGTATTTTAACTTGGACTCCTAAAAAAATGGCTTTCCTAATACAACATGGGATAAGCGACAATCTATAACACTAGCCAAGTCTTCAACAACCATAAAGTCAACGACATATGTAAAGTTCCCAACAAAGACATGCAAACCTTTAACTCTCCCGACAAAATTACAAACTCCACCGGGGTATTTGGGATCTTTCCTAGGTTCGAGTTTTGTTTTCACTATATCATTATAAACACTTGAAGAAATAACGTTGATTGGGGATTCAAAATCGATGTAGGCTTGATCAATGCATTTATACCCAATCATACATGGTATCTTCACATTCTCAGGGTTACCTCTCTTAATCTTAGGGTCAATTTTAACAAAAGGAGGTCGAGGATTATCAATGAGATTGTTATAGTAAATTACACGTGATGTCAAGAGTAAATTACATGTGACGGCCTTGGTGACGCCGTCACGTCTTAAAGTCCAAAAACATTCTGGCGCGTCTCATTATATCTTTTTATCCACCTCTTTGCCATAACGTGATGCCGTCACCTCCAAAGCTTGACGCCGTCAAGCGCTGTTTCCAGCTTGATTTGGAGACTTTGCAGTTTTCTTGACTTTTTTGCTCCAAAAACATACAAAATGCTTCCTTTTCCAGATTTCTTCTCCAAAGTACCTAAACTGACAAAAGAAACGATTTAGGGTAATAATTGATCAAATAATCTCGAATTTGGGCTTAAATGACCCCCTAAAAGCGGTACACTTTTCATCTCATCACACCGTCCCCCCTGCCGAACCTCGCCATTGGGCTCCTCTCCGTGGGCACGGCGAGGTGATTTTCTGACAATGTGCAGGTTCCTTTCCTTTCCTTTCCTTTTTTTTCCAGAGCTATATTTGTGTTTGTGTTTGTGTTTGTATGTTTTTGTATTTGTGTTTGTGTGTTTTGTTTGTTCAGATCTATTGTGTGTGTTTTGGAGAAGAAGATTTTTTTTTTTTTTTTTTTTTTTTTTTAAGAAATTGGGTACAGAAGGTAGGCTGCAATTTTTTTAAAAGAATTTGGGTACAAAAAGTGTTTTTTTTTTTCAAGATTATTTTTTGATGAAATAAAATTAATGTGTTGTATTATTTTTAATTATTAGTGAAATAAATCTATTTTATTTAATGAAATGAATAAAAAAATAAAGTTGTAAGTGGTGGGGCTCAAATAAGTAAGTTGAGGTTAGTTGTTTGGTGAGGAGGGGGTTAGTTGTGAAGAGGTGTTGGGGTAATGTGGCATCCGTGGGCCCGGAATGAAGAGTTTGGCTCTTCATCTACACCTTGTGCTCTAAGAGCACACGGTGTAGGCTTGTCGTTCCTATGTGGAGCTCGTCATGCCTCCCCAATACACCACCTATGTCTCGCCGTTGTTCCCCATTGAAGACCTCCTCGTCTGCACGAAGAGGAGGATGATCTGACATATCTTTTTTTTTCTTTGGCCCTTTCTTTTGGTGTTTTTTAAATTTTCTTTGTGTATATTTGTAAATGTAAAAGGTTTTTCAAGTTTGAAATATGTAGAACCGTAGAGGGGGGGGGGGGCTGAATACGGTTTCTTCGGCTTTTTAGATGTTTAAAAACTTTAAGCCAAAGAGAACACCAAGTGGTTGTACAATAATCCAACAACCACTAACACAACCATAGTATATAAAGCAAGTAAGAACACAATGATATATACTTGTCACACCCCCAAAATACCTGTTTTTAGCAGCGGAATGGAATACCTGGGGGTGACTGTCATAGCACCATAGTTACAGTTATATTGAACGACCTAAAGTGTCGTTTAGAAAATACAGCGTTTGATCATTAAAACATTCAGAGTTTACAAAGCTTAGGTCCCAAAAGAGTTTGCCAATATAGTTAAAATAAGTTCAACAAGATCAAACGTTTCATAAGTGCAGAAAATATGGTGAGACGCGTCGACTCCGCGACTCCATGATGGTCCAAATGTATGCAACATGGGCTACCTTAATAACCTGAGAAATACATTGCTAAAACGGTCAACATAAAGTTGGTGAATAATCATAGGTTTATAAGTTAAATCATATGTACAATAATCACAAGTATAAAGTAAAGTACTAAAATGTCAAAAAGCTACATTGTCTCTTAAGCTCATGGCACCGAAGCTCGACGTACTAAAATTGGCCCCAAAGGAGTGTTTATCAGGCACTCAAATTATTCAGACATGAAATGCATTCGTTTTCCTTATGGAGCAACCCAAACACGAATAGAGGAGTCACCCTCGATAGATCTATCCACTCACTCTCGCTTGGCAATATAATTAACGGTCCATGATAATAAAGGGGACTTGAAGTGATAGTACTAACAACTTAAGCAATGTATGGAATTTAATACTTGGGCATGTACAAAAATAATTGTGCAATGTATTCTCCCCCGTGGGATTTAAAATCAAATAAGTACTAAAAACGGGGCTATGAGAACTCACCTGGAGTGATAGTACAAAGATGGTACAACGATGGTAAGGTAATCGGGATAATGAGGCGCGAACACTAGCCGCAACCTAAATGAATAATCGTGATCTAATTTAGATCATGCCGTGATGTAATGAATGCACATGCACATGATACCTATACCACTCGTAATTTGGAAATACTAGTTATCGTCATAGTAAAATAGTTTCCATACTTAGGAAAAATAAGTCCAAATATAGAAGTATATAACTTGTCGTATTATCTCGTATGAAAATGTTAGCGTTATATTCCCCGTATCGAAAACCTTAAAATAACGTTGTTAAGTCGTATAAATATTCTCTTGGGTCGTACGTATTCATTTGTTAAGAATATAGTCCTTAGTAACGTTTCTAGAAAATATACCATTTAGTGCGTAAGTTATTATTTTTATTTGTGACCAAATATATATATATATATATATATATATATATATATATATATATATATATATATATATATATATATATATATATATATATAGTTTTGGTGATCTTAAAACGCGTATAACTTGGTCGTTTTAGGTTCATTTTCCTCGTTCTTTATATTCACGGATTCGTTTTAGTATGTAGTAATATATTTTCGATAGCTCGGTTCCTCTAGATTACGTTTAATGCCTCTATTTACCCGTCGAAAACTGCCAAACAGCAAGCAGTTTTTAGAAAAATAGTTTTCGTCGTTAAATTTACAAAAATCATATCTCCTTCGTTATAAACTCGTTTTAATCCGTTCTTTCGCCTATAGTTTCGTTTTTGAAAGTATTTTTATAAATCTTTGGTCAAAATTTAACCACCATCAACTGATTTTTCCACGAAATAAAAATAGGGACAGTAGGTCAATATGTAGTTTCAAAAACCATTTTCAAGTCTCCAAACTAGTTCTAACTTCAATCAAACCACTTTCAATCACCACAAAACTAGTCTAATCCTACCATACACCTTCTTAGGGTGTCATGGGTTCCTAAACATCATAACCAAGTAGATCTAACAAGGATCTAACCAAAAATCATTTCTAGGGCTTGTATGTTCCAAAAGTTTGTAAAAATATAGTGGTATAACTATTTTGTGCATGGATCAAAGCATGAAAGCTATAAGATATAAGTAAATACTTGATGAAAACATGAAAATTAACTTGGTAACTTACTTTGAAAGGTGGTGTGATTAGATGATAAAACCTTAGTATCCTTAAGTTTGTATTTCAAAACCTTACAAGAATAACCTAAATAAACTAGATAAACACTTGAACTTGGAAAACTTTCTTGGTCTTGCTCCTCTTCTTGTTGTGCCGTGCATATGAGTGAGAGAGGAAGAGAGAATAAATTTTTGTGCTAGTGAATTATGAGAGAAATGAGTGTAGTTTACTCTTTTGTATATTATTATTGTATTTGGAGTTAGTATAAGTATTAATATATATATGAAATATCTTGGGAACTAGATCCACATTTTAAGGAAAATAAGAAGGGGGGGGGGGGGCGGCAATATAGGAAAAGAGAGAAGAAAAGTGAAGATAGTGTAAGAGTTAGTGTGTTTATTAGGTAGATATTATTAGTTTTAGGGGATACCGGGTACCGAGTTAACTAGAAATAAATTTTAACGGAGTTAACCGGGACATAATAAAGTCGTAAAAATTATAAAAATATGTTGGGTATAAGTATTGAGTATTTGGAAAATTATTGTTTAGTTTTTACGAAAACCGTCGTAAATAATTTAGGCGTACGATATAAATTGAATAAATTTCCAAAACACCGGGTAAATTAATATTATAATTTTTATATTATTAAAATGAATATAAAAATATATTGGGATCATAGTCGGGAGTGTCGGACGTGTTAGTCACATTATTGTTCGCTTGTTAACGTTTATTTAAAAAAATAAATATAAGTAAAAAGTCAATTATACCAAAAGTATTAATTTAAATATCCTACGAGTGGAATAGTATGCAAGTGCCGAAATGATGATATGCGGACTATTTCTAGTCTGTATGAGATGTCCCAAATGATAAAGCATGAATTCGCTCTTGAACCAATACGGTTACGCGAATTTGAATACTCGTAAACTAAATTTACGATGACATGAGTAATGCACGTGAATAGTGGTTTTTCTCTCGGAAATGAATAGTGTCAAGTGAATAGTAAAATTTCTGAATGTTTCTCGGAATGTCAAATTGACCTCGAAAACAATGAATAGTGATCGATGAATAGTAAATGATGAATAGTAACTTGTGAATAGTAAATTGTCGAGGTTTGGAAAATGGCCGAAAATTACGAGTTGCGAACTTCCACGATAGGAATTCGACTCTGCTTCAACCGTTCGACCTAACAGTCCATGATTTCTACTGATTCTCTTACCAAGTTTACGTTTGTCTTTGGGTTGGATTCCTTTCCAAATGGGATTATGATTGACTATTCTGAAAGTCATTTCCTGGGATTTGCATAGGAGAAACATAGTTGTGTAATCCGGCTGTTCTTTAACAAGGCTCAAGTCTGACGGCCACTAGGCCTACTCTGTCTGATCTATTAAGTGGTCTAGTGTATATCGGTTTTAACTTTCCAAATTTTTCCGAATAATATCATGCCTTTCCTAGGCAGAACTTTCAACATGATCTGGCTACCAACTTGAAGTTTTAATGGTTTACAACTTGTAGAATTTGTAATTGATTCTTGACTTGTAGGAAATTTCTGGTTATTTCATGAATGCCTACTGGACTAGTGAGTTTGGCTTTTTCCGAGTTTGGTTCATCAATAGATGATCAGTGCTTCTTCAGGTTTATAATGTAATATGGGTAATATATGTTGCTGAACTCTGCCAGAACTCAAATCTTATATGTCAGCTGGTCGATTCTAAAATGAATCTTAAATGGTCCAATATACTAAAGGTTCAATCTCTCGTGTTATCAAAATTGTATCATGCCTCTCCAAGGCAAAGCTTTCAACTTAGTTCGTTTCCTCACGTGAATCTAGTTGGTTTGCTGTTCAAGGATACCCAATCCGTATGATGTGCGTCATGTACCAACCTAACCTCTATCAGTTTCTCGTTTCTTGTAACGGGTTCTTGACTTGTGAAATTTCCTTTGTTGTTCCCTAATTTAGTCCTAGACCGGTGAATTTAACTTTCCGATTTTGGTCTGTAAATGGGTAATTGGTACTTCGACCATAAAGTGCCTCAAATGGTGTAGTCTCTATGCTCGTGCGATAACTATCGTTACAAACGAATCTTATTTATGATAAAGGGTTAGTCCAACCATTTCTAGAGTCAATCACTTATGCTCTGAGCATAACTTTCCTATGTTTGAATCATTCTCTCGTTCTGACCATCGGTCTGAGGATAGTAGACGGTGTTTACTTCTAAATGGGGTTCAGAAGGAAGTCTTAAAATGATAGCTAGAAGTCTGAGGTGATTCGATCACCTTTATCAGGAACAATTGAAATAGGTACAATAAATCTTGTGACTAATTCCACAACGTTACATCTTTCGAACTCGGCGTTATGCGAAGAAGATAGAATATGGGTAATAATTTTGATTCCTCGTGTTTTAGTCTAATCGATTGCTAAGACATGTGTCATTCTTTGCCTACTGTGCTTGGTCTCCATTACTGACGTTTGTAATCGTTCTATGGTGTTCCTCCTAATTTCCTTCATCACATATTCCAATATTCCTTATTGTCAAGTCACAAAGCCCTAAATGCATAAGCGATGTAGCATGGTGATTGGTTTTCAAAATTTATCTCGCGATTTTTGAGTTTTTTTGGTCGAAATCTTTTTCTGAATAAACGAATTTAGAAAATGGAGCAAATGGTTTACTAAATAATATCTTTCTTGATGATTCAAAATTCAATAGTTAGGAAATGTGACGCAGTTTTCAAATAGGTTGTGAATAGGAATGTTTACCAAAGTTTGATGTTTATCTATTTCCCATTGTACAATGGTGTAGCTAAATATTGATTAAAAAGGATCGTATTTATTCAAAATAGGCAATTCAAAAATTATTTTCTACAAGATATGTGATTTGTATAAACACAATTTTTAAATAAACTTTACTTAAAAGTGAAAATACTAACAAGGATAAAATAATAGGATAGGTAATGTTCGCATAATGCATAGATGTCTAATGTTCGTTTCCTGATATTGGGTGGTGCCTATTGGTGGGTATCTGGTAAAACTACAAGCCTAGGTATTCAACCAGCTTAAGTCTTGAGATGGTTTTATCGTTGAAATTGTCATCATGTTGGCAATATGAGGGTTTCAATTGATACTATGTCGATGAATTTCCGTATTGTCTTCACATGTAGCTGGGGAGATATTCTTGAGTCTGATGCCTCTCTTGATGTATAGGTGAGGTTATCTAGAATTTCTTGAGAACACAATGCCTTAAGGGAATCTATATCGATACCCTTAACTCAAATCAATTTTCCTTGGTGAAACTTATTATAGGGAAGTTTGCGTTTAGATGAGGTCATGTTTAATCAAATCGCTCTACAGTATCGGTTAGGAGGCTTGGTTTATTCCCGTGGTGCTGCTTAGCGTACCTTCACAATGCGTTCGATCCTGTAGCTCAGTCTAGCTAGTACCTTTGAATAAATAAATTGGACAACTAGGTCAGAGATGGGGGTTCGGATGGTCTAGTGGCATCTTAGAATTGTTGTTGAGTTATAAATTGTCTTGGTGTATACGTCTAGTCTAGGTTAGTAGTTCCGTAACCCTTTTATTGTTTTTCTTGTATCGAGTAATCCTCCTAGTACTTGATATGGGAAGTCTCTCCTAAAGAAGTCAATGGAAATTCCAACTTAATGACTAAGTGAGTGACAGGTGGGGTAAGTATCCAGGGAAAGTTTGTCAGAAAAAGATATTTATAAAAAGAGTTTACTTGTTTAAAACGCTTTTAAATGAAGATTGTTATTAGAAATACTTTAAAAAGTAACTATTTCCTTCATGGCATAATCCTTCCTGAATTATACATAGGTGATCAGGCTATGTATAGTTGAGGACTAATGATGCGATGCTTGATTTAGTCAAAATAATATTATTTTTCTCAAAAGCTTTAGATGGTGTTCAACGCATTGTTATTAAAATGGTATACTAAATATTTCCTTTCAAAGTAATATAAAAATTGTTCCGCGTAATAATAGTAAATATTTGGCGTAATATCGGAAAAATCAGTTTATAGTACGGTAACAAAACGGCTTATTTTAGAAATTCGGTAAAAACAATTTCCCCATAAGGTAGTAAAATGGTTTGAAATAAAACTCGTTGAATGGTTTATTGGATACATGGGTAAATACTATGGAATGGTAATAATCTACTAATCCGTCAAATACGAAATCGGTCTATTCCCTAAATAAGACAATGGTATAATGTTGCGAAACGATTTAAAGATTGAACGATTGGGATAGAAAATGAAGTAAACGAAAGTTATGGTTATCACAGAAGGTAACAAAAGATAGTCATTACATTAGATAGGAAAGTGCTTAATACAACTAGGTTACACCAACGTACTTATGGAAAGTACCAAAAGAAAGTACAACCCTAGAGGGCTCAACTATGGTTTACATAATTAAAACATAAACTTCTTCTTCCAATTCTGGCTTCCCAACTCTGGGCATTCACTCTTGAAGTGTCCCATTACACCACAGCCAAAACATGTTATTGATGGTTTCTGATTATCACCCTCAGTTGAAAACCTGCAATCCCTGGTTTTGTGGGTAACCTTCTTACAGTTGCCACATGGTTCCGGGCAACGTCCTGGGTTATGATGATGTTGGCACTCTTCACACTTAGGTAAAATACCCAGGTAATCATTCCTTTCATTTAGACCTGCAGCATAAGGTTTAGCAATTCTTTGTCTCTTGTGTGGTCCTTGTGTGGCATTCTCACCTCGGTTGCTGTTCCACTTCCTTTTATTGTCACTTTTTCTTCCTAAGATCTTGGGGTGAGCTATGCGTTCCTTTGCTTCGATCGCCATCCTGATAGCTTTAGGCATGGTATCGGGTTCCAATGAGTTGACCAACATACGAATTTCAGGAGAAAGTCCTCCGATGTACCTTTCAAGTTTCTTGCTTTCTGGTTCATCCATTGCAGAGCCTAGTCGAGCGAAATCATAAAAAGAAGCAGTATACTTAACAACATCATCTCCTACCATGGTAAGGTTTAGTGTTTCCTGTTCGATTGCTTGTAATTCGCTTTTCACACAGAACTTCAAACTCATCATCCTTTTTAGTTTCTCCCAAGAGTGTGAGTAAGCAGCATCAACTCCTACTACCTGGACATACTTAGTCCACCATTTCTGGGCATGCTCCTGAAAAGTGCAAGTGGCGAACTTAACTTTGTCTTCCTTACGGCAGTCGCCACATTGAAAGATTGTTTCTAATTCTTCGAACCATTTGAGAAATTCCTTTGTGTCTATATTTCCGCTAAAGGAGGAGGGATTACAACCCATAAATTCCACGTGAGTAAGTTCCTTGGTGAGGGCGGTAGTTACGTTCCTGGTAATGAATTGTCCAACAGCAGCTTGCGTCATGCTTGGAGTGGTTTGCTTAAATCTATTTCCATCAAATCATAAGAGTCCATGAGAATCTATAGGTAATAAGGATCATCCTATTCATAACACATGAATATAATACATGAAGGTTTCGGTCTATATGGACCAATATCATAGATAGCACAACCATTCCCCTATAGTAGAGTCAATACTTGGTGATTCCGTTTGTACAACAATCAAAATACTACAAGTTTCTTTGAACTATGCCACACCTCCCGTGGCTAGGATAATAGTAAAAGCTAGTAAAGATATAAGTCTAGTTTAAAGATTTCCTGTAGTCCCTCTAAGTGCAATCAGGTTTATGGCATCATAAGGTCGAGATAGTCCTGAAGTGGTGTCTGAAATTGTGCATCGATCAAGTCCTAGATAGTGTAGATTCTAAGCAATTCTTGAGGAATATGCGAATGTTCCTGTTGAGTCCGTAATCTTGGTATTATCCACAAGGTGTTATCTAATTCGTGGCAAGTGGAAATGGAAAAAGAAATGGCAATAGTGGTATTCTAAAGGATGAGAATAACATTGATGACGATGAAATCCCAGTGATGAGTTAGGAGATAATGATGATAATAGTGAATGGAATACTACCCTCTTTCGCGCTATCTCGCGACATCCAAGAGGTAAAGCTGAAGTACGCACTATGGGACGACCAATAGTGTAATAAGTAACCAACGGTGGTGGTAGTACCTAAGTAGTAAGCGTCCTACTAGTGAAGGAAAGAAAACATGCTATCTCCCTTGTAATAAGCATCCTAATAAATCCATTAAAATTAAGTCTGAATACACTACCAAACGGCATTCTATGTATAGGCTGAATGAGAACCTTGTTCTTATGACAATTCAATAGTGCTAATGGTGGTGTAAGTACAGCTGGTGGTATAATGGTAGTGGAAGATGACAAGGCATCTTCAATGTCGGAATCCGACGAAAGGATAACAGCGTGGGTATCTGAAGACATGTCACTTGTGAACCAGGTCAATATAATCATATATATATGAGTATGGGTATGAATAACTCGTACAGTGTGTGCGTAAAGCAACATGTATAGTGAATATGCACCTATGATGAAATGATGAGATGCTATGATGATGTGGTTATAGTCTAGGGTCCATGATACATCCTAGTTCGCTATAACCTTAGCTCTGATGCCAATCTGTCACACCCCCAAAATACCTATTTTTAGCAGCGGAATGGAATACCTGGGGGTGACTGTCATAGCACCATAGTTACAGTTATATTGAACGACCTAAAGTGTCGTTTAGAAAATACAGCGTTTGATCATTAAAACATTCAGAGTTTACAAAGCTTAGGTCCCAAAAGAGTTTGCCAATATAGTTAAAATAAGTTCAACAAGATCAAATGTTTCATAAGTGCAGAAAATATGGTGAGACGCGTCGACTCCGCGACTCCATGATGGTCCAAATGTATGCAACATGGGCTACCTTAATAACCTGAGAAATACATTGCTAAAACGGTCAACATAAAGTTGGTGAATAATCATAGGTTTATAAGTTAAATCGTATGTACAATAACCACAAGTATAAAGTAAAGTACTAAAATGTCAAAAAGCTACATTGTCTCTTAAGCTCATGGCACCGAAGCTCGACGTACTAAAATTGGCCCCAAAGGAGTGTTTATCAGGCACTCAAATTATTCAGACATGAAATGCATTCGTTTTCCTTATGGAGCAACCCAAACACGAATGGAGGAGTCACCATCGATAGATCTATCCACTCACTCTCGCTTGGCAATATAATTAACGGTCCATGATAATAAAGGGGACTTGAAGTGATAGTACTAACAACTTAAGCAATGTATGGAATTTAATACTTGGGCATGTACAAAAATAATTGTGCAATGTATTCTCCCCCGTGGGATTTAAAATCAAATAAGTACTAAAAACGGGGCTATGAGAACTCACCTGGAGTGATAGTACAAAGATGGTACAACGATGGTAAGGTAATCGGGATAATGAGGCGCGAACACTAGCCGCAACCTAAATGAATAATCGTGATCTAATTTAGATCATGCCGTGATGTAATGAATGCACATGCACATGATACCTATACCACTCGTAATTTGGAAATACTAGTTATCGTCATAGTAAAATAGTTTCCATACTTAGGAAAAATAAGTCCAAATATAGAAGTATATAACTTGTCGTATTATCTCGTATGAAAATGTTAGCGTTATATTCCCCGTATCGAAAACCTTAAAATAACGTCGTTAAGTCGTATAAATATTCTCTTGGGTCGTACGTATTCATTTGTTAAGAATATAGTCCTTAGTAACGTTTCTAGAAAATATACCATTTAGTGCGTAAGTTATTATTTTTATTTGTGACCAAATATATATATATATATATATATATATATATATATATATATATATATATATATATATATATAGTTTTGGTGATCTTAAAACGCGTATAACTTGGTCGTTTTAGGTTCATTTTCCTCGTTCTTTATATTCACGGATTCGTTTTAGTATGTAGTAATATATTTTCGATAGCTCGGTTCCTCTAGATTACGTTTAATGCCTCTATTTACCCGTCGAAAACTGCCAAACAGCAAGCAGTTTTTAGAAAAATAGTTTTCGTCGTTAAATTTACAAAAATCATATCTCCTTCGTTATAAACTCGTTTTAATCCGTTCTTTCGCCTATAGTTTCGTTTTTGAAAGTGTTTTCTAAATCTTTGGTCAAAATTTAACCACCATCAACTGATTTTTCCACGAAATAAAAATAGGGACAGTAGGTCAATATGTAGTTTCAAAAACCATTTTCAAGTCTCCAAACTAGTTCTAACTTCAATCAAACCACTTTCAATCACCACAAAACTAGTCTAATCCTACCATACACCTTCTTAGGGTGTCATGGGTTCCTAAACATCATAACCAAGTAGATCTAACAAGGATCTAACCAAAAATCATTTCTAGGGCTTGTATGTTCCAAAAGTTTGTAAAAATATAGTGGTATAACTATTTTGTGCATGGATCAAAGCATGAAAGCTATAAGATATAAGTAAATACTTGATGAAAACATGAAAATTAACTTGGTAACTTACTTTGAAAGGTGGTGTAATTAGATGATAAAACCTTAGTATCCTTAAGTTTGTATTTCAAAACCTTACAAGAATAACCTAAATAAACTAGATAAACACTTGAACTTGGAAAACTTTCTTGGTCTTGCTCCTCTTCTTGTTGTGCCGTGCATATGAGTGAGAAAGGAAGAGAGAATAAATTTTTGTGCTAGTGAATTATGAGAGAAATGAGTGTAGTTTACTCTTTTGTATATTATTATTGTATTTGGAGTTAGTATAAGTATTAATATATATATATATGAAATATCTAGGGAACTAGATCCACATTTTAAGGAAAATAAGAAGGGGGGGGAGGCAATATAGGAAAAGAGAGAAGAAAAGTGAAGATAGTGTAAGAGTTAGTGTGTTTATTAGGTAGATATTATTAGTTTTAGGGGATACCGGGTACCGAGTTAACTAGAAATAAATTTTAACGGAGTTAACCGGGACATAATAAAGTCGTAAAAATTATAAAAATATGTTGGGTATAAGTATTGAGTATTTGGAAAATTATTGTTTAGTTTTTACGAAAACCGTTGTAAATAATTTAGGCGTACGATATAAATTGAATAAATTTCCAAAACACCGGGTAAATTAATATTATAATTTTTATATTATTAAAATGAATATAAAAATATATTGGGATCATAGTCGGGAGTGTCGGACGTGTTAGTCACATTATTGATCGCTTGTTAACGTTTATTTAAAAAAATAAATATAAGTAAAAAGTCAATTATACCAAAAGTATTAATTTAAATATCCTACGAGTGGAATAGTATGCAAGTGCCGAAATGATGATATGCGGACTATTTCTAGTCTGTATGAGATGTCCCAAATGATAAAGCATGAATTCGCTCTTGAACCAATACGGTTACGCGAATTTGAATACTCGTAAACTAAATTTACGATGACATGAGTAATGCACGTGAATAGTGGTTTTTCTCTCGGAAATGAATAGTGTCAAGTGAATAGTAAAATTTCTGAATGTTTCTCGGAATGTCAAATTGACCTCAAAAACGATGAATAGTGATCGATGAATAGTAAATGATGAATAGTAACTTGTAAATAGTAAATTGTCGAGGTTTGGAAAATGACCGGAAATTACGAGTTGTGACAATACTGGTTCAGGATGGGGGGTTTAGACCATCCGTACGTGATGAGGCGAAAAGTATACCGCTTTTAAGGTGTCATTTAAGCCCGAATTTGATATTATTTGATCATTTATTGCCCTAAATCGTACCTTTTGTCACTTTAGGTACTTTTGAGGAGAAATCTGGAAAAGGAAGCATTTTGGACGTTTTTGGAGCATAAAAGTGAAGGAAACGGCAAAGCCTCAAAATTCCTTGCTGGAACAGTACCTGACGACGTCAAGATACAACACGTGACGGCTTCAAGAGAAACAAAAGAGGTGGATGTGGAAATTATAACATGACGGCCCAGGGTGTTTTCTTTGATATTGGCCTGACGGCGTCACCTAGGCCGTCAGGGTCCAAATACATGTGACGGCCCAGAACTTATTCCTACATGACGGTGTCAGAAGTGGATCTAGGCAATACGAATTTCAACTTGGCGGCAAGTTGACGGCATCAGAGGTTAACACATGACGCCATCAGGATGCATAGTCTATATATATTTTTCCAATTTTTTATTGTAAGGTGTGGAACTTTTGTGGAACAAGTTTTGTAAAACCCTAGGTCGAATTTCCTACATCTAGAAGGGGTTTCAAACCCTTCTTTCTTCCATGTTTGAATAAAGATAAGTACTTCAATAATCATTCAATATGTCTATGTATTGTTTGATTCTATCTTATGTGTATCTTTCTTTTAACATGTTAGGCTAGGTTTTTATTGTGTTTGCTTAGATGTAGTGAAATCTAGATGTTGATTATTGGTTGATTGTTTGTTTATAATTGTTACAGATGATTGTATTTGATGTTAGGCTTAAGAAAATTGGCAGACTACCATTGGTAACTTGCTTGAACGTCTTAAGAAACATGATCGAAGGTGTATTACGATTTTTGGTTGTATTTTATGCATAAGTGAATTCTAATGATCCCATGTTAGGAGCTTTTAACGGCTCGACATAGGAGTGAAGTAGGATCTTATAGAGTTAGGGAATATTGTACACTACCCTACGACTGGTATTAAGGAATATAACCCATCATCCATGCAATTGTAACAAGCTAATCAACCGGTAAAAGATATCTAGGGAGTAATGAAATCTAAGTAAACACAACATTTCTCATTATTGTTTCCACCACATTAGTAAATTAGTTTAATTTTCATTTCTTTTATTTAATTTTGATTGCATTAGTAGTTAATTGGGTTAGTTGGCTAGCAACTAATTCCGCCCACTCCTTCAAAACCCAAGATTTTACTTGCTTTCCATAAAATATAAAAATACAAAAAGAATAATCCCTCGCCTCTAGACCTAGTTTAGTAGGCTTTCTAATCCTAGCGACACTATTTCTGAGTTAAACGATCAATCCCCCGGTACTTGTCACTATATTATACTACAACGATCAGGTACACTGCCTGCTGGGGGTTGTAAGCTTCTCAAGATCCCTTTAGAGGTAAAACCTGTTGCGAGGGCGCAATCCCGCGCATCAAGTTTTTGGCGCCGCAGCCCGGGGAATAGTTATTGTCTAGGTTAGAATTTCTTTTTATTAGGTCTACTTGCTAGATTCCTTTCTAGTAAGATTTTTATTTTTATTTTTAGGTCTTCTTTAGTCTATCTCATTTCTTTGTTCCTTTGTTCGTAACCATTACCATCCGACATCATGAAAGGTGGTAATATCTTTGATCCCATCAACCCACCACAACAAAACCACCCACAAAACCTACCACCAGCAAACCAACCTCCTAGACCCCGAACTTTAGGAGAGTATTCCCATCCTAGCCACCAAGGTTATCGAAACACCAATGAGCTCACTCAAGGAGCCAATGTGTCCCCCTTGCGATCCGACACCATCTGGTTGGTGCAAAGCGGATGCGCATTCCATGGACTTCGTTCCGAAGATCCTAATCAACATCTCAAGAATTTCCTCAAAATCGTAGATTCCATAGACCTTGATGTTGCAACTAGAGAGTCGACCCGATTACGTCTATTCTAGTTCTCTCTACGTGATCAAGCTAGTCAATGGCTTGAACGTTTACCCGCGGGATCCATCACCTCATGGGATGATCTCACTTCTCGTTTCCTTGCTCAATTTTTCCCACCGGGGAGAACTACCAAGCTTAGAAATGATATCTTGATGTTCCAACAACGTCAAGGTGAAACTCTATATGAAGCATGGACTCGTTTCAAGGACTTACTCCAAAAAGTCCCTCATCATGGCATAGATCTTTGGCTCCAAGTCCAAATCTTCTATGACCATATCGATCTCTCCACAAGGCGAACCATTGACCAATCGGCCGGTGGCAAGCTACGTGATCTGTAGAATACTAACTATGTTGGAAACATGTTTATCTTGTGATTTGTGTGGCGTTGGAAGTGAGGAGGAGGGGAAGAAAGAAAGAAAGGAACCTTGAGAGAAAAAGAGAAATATTAGATTGAGATTAAGTGAAGGTCCAACCCTCTCCACACATGGAGAGGGGTATTTATACTTACAATAAAACGCCCACTCCCGGGCTGTGAATCAGGCATACAGTGGGTGAAGACCCGTCCTTCTTCCACGATGTTACTTAAACTAATACTAATTAACAAATAAACAAACTAACTACGAGCTAACTTAATGCTATTACAATCATTAGGTGACCGAGACTTTTACAGGAATATTTGTATTCCTAACAATCTCCCCCTAAGCGAGGTCACCTTTGAAATTAAGATCATTGGTCTTTAAACATTCTTTAGTCTTTGTAGCTCGTAGGATCTGATTCTTCTCTTATCAACACACTTCTTACTTCAAGCAAGAGAACTTGTGATTTGAATTCTTTTGAGATATGTGATCTTTGAGCTTCATTGAGATCATCAGCCATAGTAAATCTCCAAGCTCATCCATAGTTATATTGCCTTCATGTGATGTAGTGACTTAAGGACCATCATGCTCACACCCTTCTATATCTGGAGACGTTGCATAGGAGTTTGTGAATCAGGAGACTTTTTCATCAGAGTTGCGGAAACGTTGTTAGAAGTCTCTCAACATTTTGTTGTAGCAAGTCTCTCATCTTCATTGATAGTGTGGAGGATATGTGAGCATGAGGTATGGATTGACCCGATTCAGCTGGAAACTGGAGCCATCAACGCCATCTTTATATGTGTCCCTGAAACAAAACAGTTAGCAATAAAGATAAAGAATGAACATAGCTTTGTCATTCGTTCTGCGAGGACAGACTACCCTCCAGTTTGTGAAAACCGACCTGTGATCAGGTAGAGTCTCTTTTTAAGAAGTCTCTCCTTGACAGGAATTTCCAGCTTGTAGTAGTGAATTTTCCAAAGAATCCACTTTGGAATCTTCATACTAAGCATGTTCTCATATCGGAACGTCTCAAAGCAGACAGCACGATAGAGTGAATCGATGAATAGATATTCACGGATTGATGAAAAATTGATTTATAGAAATCACTTGCGTGTCATGTGATAAACATTTTGAGACACGACGAGAGTTTTATACTTTGAGTCACATTTCCATCAAAAATACTTTTGTTTGAAAGATTATACACAATCAATGTGCTCGAAAATTAGTATGTGAGCACATTGAACGGTTTTAGCAAAAGTATCTGTCAATCCATATCCTGGAACAAGTTTGATTCAATGTTGAATCGCACCATTGTTGCTTTCCAGTTGTCACTTGATCATTGATCCAAGATGGATCTCACATGTCACCTACCAAGAGCTTGAGTGATGTTCGCTCTAGAAGGATTTCCATCATCATTGTGAATATTTACATATCACTCGGATGTTCTGGCAATACCACAAGGATAATGCGTAGGACTCTAAATATTTTATCTTATTTTCCACATTATGTGAAACAATAAGCATATTTAGAATGTGTCCTAATGAGATTTATGGATGATCTCATGGCTCTAGACTCAATAGTGCATTTTGATCCACTCCTGGAGACTGGGGAGGCGTCTCCTGTTTTAGGTATCAACATAGCTCGCAATGAGCGGTCGATACATTGCACAAGGTTCCCCGTGAGATTGAAACAAGCTCTTTTAAGAGAACTTGAGTGGTTGGGAAGTTTGGTGCAGTGCGTCACTGGGTCCATGACGTCTTGTCTTCAATACCAGTGTTACCTTAGTAACCGCCAGTAGATTATGAATTGAACCCGGTTTCTGCCCTAAGGTTGAATATTTGGAGGGCTATTTCTTTTCACCCTTTCTCTTTTCAATTCTTTTTAATTCTTCAACCCCTTCAGTGCTTACCGAGACTTCACCACTAGAACCTTGTTGGGTTTGTTCCAGTCCTAGCTCTATCTCAGTCCGCACTCTTCCCATTCTCACTTTTCTCCTTTTTTTTTCAATCATTCCTAAGGACTTCTAATCTATCTATGGATTGTCCCTGGGAAGATCCTTCCGGTTCTGGTGGATCATGGGAACTCATACCTAACCTTAATCGTCCTTATAACTCCATGCAAAAAGATAAATGGTCGGTCTTAGGTATTACTTCCACAAACGCCTTTTGCTCCCCCTCAATATGTGCATCGATATTTGAAAGTGTTTAGCACATATGCGGGAGCCTATTATTGAGTACAAAAGATCACTTTTGATTATCAGTTTTCATATTTAAATCACATTCTCTCCCCCGATCAAAAATTTCAAATCTTTCGAGATTTTTGATCTCAATTGATTTAAATAATTTAGAAAACTTTTGGGAGAGAAATGCGGTTAATTTTTAATGTTTTCTGATAAAAGGAACTTTTTCTTGCTCCCCCTCAAACTGTGAGGGAGATTGTTATGTGTCAGATTTGAAGAGTTTGCAAAAGATTCGAAGTTTTAACGAAAACTCTTTGAAAATTTACTCATTCTGACACATAACTATCACAAATCGTATTGTAGCTTTTGTTTTGTACAAAGTGTGGGGAGTTTTGTTGATACATAAAATTTTGAGAAATCACTCTCCCCCTCAATCAATGACGGATGTTAAAGCATAAATATTTTCATAAACTATTAACGTCATTGATTGAGTGAAAATTTTATCAAACTTTGGAGTTCAATTTGATTTTCATTCAAGATTTCATGGTACCACCAAGTTTTGCACAAACACTTTCCGGAAAAATCATAGAAGGGAAAGTATTTGGCGATAAAAAGAAGACTTCTCTTCTTTATCAAGAAATAATGTACTGAAACGTACATTAGATCGAGGGTGCATGAATATAAAGTAATTCACGCTCGGATGAATGGCACCCTTTGCTAGGAACAACCGTCTTTTTGGCGACGTGTTTTCCTTATTTTGAAAGACCGGGTTGCTATCTGAAGTAATAGCAAGCCATAATTTTGAAGACCGGGTTGTAGCCTAAAATGACTACAAGCCATAATTTTAGAATGTTTTGAGATACGACATGTTTTTGAAAAAAACCTTTATTTGAAACCGAAAAACTCTTGCTCAAGCATATGTATGATTCCGTGTCATTATTGAATGACATTTCTAGAAACGTACATAATATCGATTATACAAGAGACATGTCGTGAGAAGAATATTTTTGGATTTTTTGTGATTTTTCAGATTTTTATGGTTTTTATAGGTTTTATATTTTTCTATTTACTTTTTGATTTGATACTATACAAGGATATGTGAAGCAACCCCTTTACTCCTCTTGATCTTCCTGAAGACAAATGAGATCCTCAGGTGTGAGACTCTTCATACCAAGGCGTGGGAGAATGAAGTGAAAACGTTCCCTAGAAAGTGCTTTGGTGAAGATATCGGCAAGCTGGAACTCAGTCCTCACGAAGTAAAGTTCCACAATTCCTTTCTCAACTTGCTCCCTGATGAAGTGATGTCGAATGTCAATATGCTTAGTCCTTGAATGCTGGACATTGTTGCAACAGAGTGCAATTGCACTTTTGTTGTCACAGTACATGGGGATCTTATTGCATATGAAGCCATAGTCAGAAAGTTGAGATCGCATCTAGAGGATCTGAGCACAGCAAGATGACATAGCAATGTATTCAGCTTCAGTGGAGGAGATAGATGTACTCATTTGTTTCTTTGAAGACCAACTGACTAGCTTATTCCCTAAAAACTGTGCACCCCCAGATGTACTGCGACGAGTGTCTTGACATCCCGCATGATCAGCATCTGAATATGCTGTGAGAGCCATAGAAGTTTCCTTAGGGTACCAAAGGCCCATGTGGATAGTTCCTTTAAGGTATCGAAAGACTCTTTTGACAGCTTCCAGATGTTTCTTGGTGGGTTTGGATTGATACCGAGCACAAATGCAAACTGCAAATAGAAGGTCTGGTCTGCTTGCAGTGAGATACATTAAGGAGCCAATCATGCTTCGATACATGGTTTGTTCGACCGGAATTCCCACATCATCTTCGTCAAGTTTCGATCTTTCAATCATAGGAGTATCAACTGAATCACAGGAGTCGAATCCAAATTTCTTCAAAATTTCATTGGCATATTTGGATTGATTGATGAAGATGCCATTGGGGTTTTGAGAAATTTGCAGTCCTAGAAAGAATGACATTTGACCCATCATAGACATTTGGAATTCAGAACTCATTTCTTGGGAGAATCGATCACATTCTGTGGGATCAGATGAGGCAAAGATGATGTCATCAACATAGATTTGTACATGTAGAAGGTTTTTGCCTGTTTTTCTGGTAAAGAGTGTAGGATCAACAACGCCTTTGGAAAATTTGTTAGCCAGAAGAAATTTAGAAAAGGTGTCGTACCACGCCCTAGGTGCTTGTTTAAGCCCATAGAGAGCCTTCTTCAATCGATACACGTGATTAGGGCGTTCTGGATCCACAAAACCTTCGGGTTGAGATACGTACACCACCTCTTTCAGATCGCCATTTAAGAATGCAGTCTTGACATCCATTTGATATACCACCATGTTTTGACTTGCAGCATTTGCGAGAAATATCCTTATGGCTTCAATTCTAGCGACAGGTGCGAAGGATTCTTCAAAGTCTATACCTTTTTCTTGTCGGTATCCTTTAGCCACAAGCCTAGCTTTGTTTTTCAATACATCTCCATGCTCATCAAGTTTAACCTTGAATATCCATTTGAGAGCAATGATCATAGCACACTCGGGAGGTGGTACTAGTTCCCAGACATCCAGTCGGTCAAATTCATGAATTTCATCCACCATTGCAGTGAACCATGAGTGTTTGGACATTGCATCCTTGACGCTTTTTGGTTCAGCTTTAGAAAGGACAGAATTGAAGAAGCACCATAATGCATCGGTTGCAAGTTGCTTGCGGGTAGATACTGGACGCGAAGGGTTTCCAATGATGTTGTCTATAGGATGATCATTGGTCCATTTTCTAAGATATTCATGGGGTTGAGAATACGGAACTGAGGTAGCCGTGTTAGATTCGTCAGATGATGTAACATCATTTGACGATTCAGGGGCAAAGATGTTAACAAATGGCTCATTATCAGGTAGAGCAAAAGGATTAACTTCAGATGTATTATCTACAGTTGCTGCTCGCTGTACAGGTGAAGGTTGGACATTAGAAGTGCTAACCGATTGACTGATGGTGGGAGCCTCAGAATCCCATGACAATGAAATGGATGGACCTTTATTGTCATCTTGATCATTCACCACCCCATCAGGTGGTTGAACCATTGTAGCTTCAGGAGCATTCATCGGTTGAGGTTCAAAGTATTCATCAAACATTGGGTCAAACAGTTTCTTCCAATCTTCACTCGTAGGAGGTACAAAAGGAGCAGCAGGAATGGGATTCTGTACAAGCCTGGAGCTAATTGGTCCAGGATATAAAAGGTTAGGTACGGGTCCAGAACTTGATTGTCCAGGAACCGGTTGCTCAGTCAGCTCATCGAAAGTAACGTGGATTGTTTCCATTATGTCTCTGGTACGTTTGTTGTAGATTCGGTACCCCTTTCGCTCTGGAGCATAGCCAACGAAGAAACCAATGTCGGCCTTGGCCTTGAGTTTCCCAAGGTCTTCACTGTCATTAGTTGGATAGCAAAGTGCACCAAAAACTCGAAGAAACGAAAGATCGGGTTTTTTGCCATGAACCAGTTCATAGGGAGTCTTGCAGTGGAGAGGATGTATCAAGGATCGGTTCTGTGTGTAACATGCGGTGGCAATTGCCTCAGCCCAAAGAAACATAGGAGCTTTGGAGAAGATGAGCATAGTCCTTGCAGCTTCAACTAAGGTGCGATTGCGTCTTTCAACAACTCCATTTTGTTAAGGAGTTCGTGGAATGCTCTTTTGATGACTAATCCCGACACCTTCATAAAATAGAGTAAGTTGTCTGTTCACAAACTCTGTTCCATTATCAGTACGAATGACTCTATCTATTTTGTTAAGGCGGACTTGCAACATCTTGATGATTTTGATGATGGTTTCCGGAGCTTCATCTTTTGATCGTAGAAATTTTACCCATGTGAATCGAGAGTAATCATCAACAATAACCAGCACATATTTCTTTCCATTGATACTTTGAATCCTCATTGGTCCACAGAGATCCATGTGAAGAGTATGAAGAACTTCCATGATTGAATTGACAGTTTTGGGTTTATGGGTGTGCTTTTTGCTCTTGCCCATTTGACAGGCGGAGCACAAATGGTCCTTTTCATACTTAAGTCTGGGCAAGCCTCGAACAAGATCCTTACGTGTTAGTTCATTGATAGTACCGAAGTTCAAATGGTTTAAACGACGATGCCACAACCATGATTTGTTCTTGGAGGCTTTAGAGAGCAGACAAATTGGAGAGGACCGTAGCATATCTTCGATGGAGATGGTGTAAAGATTAGTGCCCCGACTCCCCTTGAGTAGATCAACACCATCTAATTCTCTGACAAAACAGGTGTGCTTTCTGAAAGCGACTTCGAGATCTGAGTCACAGAATTGACCAACAGAAAATAGATTGTGCCCAAGTCCTTCCACATAGTAAACTCTGGATATAACACTGTCTCCAAAGACGTAATCACCATAACCCATTATAGATCCAAAATGGTCATTCCCAAATCTAACCGTACCAATAAACTTTTCCACGAAATTCTTGAGCCGCGAGCGATCTCCAGTCATATGTTTTGAGCAGCCTGAGTCCAAATACCAAAGGACGATTTGTACGACCTGCATTTGAAACCAGACAATCGTGGATAACTGAAAAAGCTGGATCCCCACACACATTTGGGGTCCGTTTGGTTAGCACACACAAATATTGTATTATCATATGTTACAGATGTCTCACTGGAGTATTCACATTTTGATGCACTAGAACTAGGAGTGGTATTCATTGCTTCTATTGGGAACAGTCTACCGGTAGGTCTCCACTTACTAATAGACACAACTTTGGAATTAGTGATCCTAGTCATTGGGCACTTTTCCCTTAGAGTGAATTTCCTTCCAGTAGGTCTCCACTGATAACCAATATTAGTGAAAACTTTTCCTGTTTTATTCCATACTTGTTTTGCCCGTTTAACACTAGATACATTCATAGCTGGAGATTTCATAGTGGATTTAAGAAAGGACACAACACATGCATCATGATTACCATAAAATAAGCATTTGTTACAAGTCTTACAAATAGCATCAGAATTCGAATTAATTACATCATTGTTAACACAAATGTTTAAATCAACTCGATTCCTTTCACTAGGCATAACTTTATTGTTCCTAGATGATTCTTCTACTTCCTTCATAAGTGCACTCTTAGCCGGCAAAGTCCTATCATTCTTTGTATTGCACTTACGCTGTGACTTGCTAGCATTAGATACACCTTTTACTCCTGTAGAAGCAATGACGGGAACATTAGTCTGATTAGTTGCTACTTGTTTACCGGTGATCAAGATGGAGGATTGTGACGTGGTTTGGGGAAAAATCAGCTGTGGCATGCTTGTTGCTACTGTTAAGGTGCAATGCAAATGACCTATCCAACTTTTTATCATTCTTGGGGCATGATCCTATAGCATATTCTAATAATTCCTGGGCTCTATTAGTGAGGAAGCACGCACCAATAATAACATCATCAAGTGGTTTAGAAATCCTCTCATCTTCAATGGTTTCTCTAAGTATGGCCAGACAATCCTTAAGATTTCTAAGATAGTTGTTATGAACTAACTTATTGTTCCTAAAGGGGGGAGAGACATTCACAGCATCGCACGCATATTTCTTACAAGCATGTATATTGGTAATTGCATGATCACATGAAACGACGGGCATTTTACCCTTCACCATGGTCTTTAGATTCTCAATTTCATTTAACAAAGAAGTGACTCTTTCATTGTTTTGGTCACGTTTTGTCTTAATAGACTCAAACAATTCTTTATATCGTTGTTTCGCGTTAGACATTTCAGCACGAAGCCACTCATTTTCAAGTTGTAATTCATTGATAATGCCCTGTTTTTGAAAGTTTTGAGAATCTATCGACTTCTGGTAATTGGTATTGGTCACATCGCTTTTGTACGATTTTAATTGTGCAATTTGGACCTTCAACTTCCGAATCGTGTTTGAGTGAGCTTGAATTACTTCATCCTTTTTGGCTAATTCAAAACATGTATCAAACTCAGGAGCATCCGAAGATGTCTTGGCATTTGATATTTTTATGCTTTCTTCTAGATGTTGATATTTTAATTGTAGGTTCAGATTATCAACTTCTAGTTTTGAGAAATTCCTGACCATGTTATCATGGTCGTCGTTTTGAATTTTTTCAGTAAGTTTGTAATTCTCCCCCTCAAGCTCAATTACACGATTCTGGAAAACATTCAAAGTAAACGACATTTCATGGAATTGTCGAGCAGATAGTGCAGAGTCGGTAACAGTATAAAACACATCTTTTGCAATGCAGTTAGCAATCAAATTTTCATTCATGATGAGAATGTTTTTCCTGTCAATTTCACTGTATTTGAGATCAATAGCTAGTTGGTTACCCTCACTTTCCACTTCATCAAAAACCTTTTTCATTTGAGTCACATCATCATTAATGGTGTTTTTAAGGCCCTCAAAATGTTCATTGAGAAGTTTAAAAAATGGCATAACTTCAGTTAGGTAACGCTGTTTTGTTTGCTCAAAACCCCTTTCCCCTTATGTAATCCCTGTAGGTGTAATTCTTATTTTACAGGTTTTCTCAAAGTCATTGAACAATTGACCTAGCACATACAGCCCAATTAGAGTATTACATTGTGTGGGAAGAGTGAAAGGTACAAGGTGCCTAGGTGTGTTCAGGGGGTAAGCAGTTGGGTGAGCAATTCTAAACGTAGTGCGTGTGTTACCTACAACTCTTTCAGCTTGCATTTTCTCAATGTCAATATTCCAAAACACTTTTTCAGGAAGAATTCTCTTTTGAGGAACAAAAATTGCAGATTGATTGTCATTCGCATAATCATAGTGAAACACAATATTCTTAGCAATGCATTTAGGATCCTTTAAACGTTCAGCAAGTTTTACCCTAGTTCTATCCTCTGCCTCATTGATGTGGTCATAGGATCGTGTATCAGGAGGGGCATGATTAGGTTCAAGCATAGTGTTTGCATCATATAATGCAGGTTGTGCACCTAGACCTATTCTAAGGAATCTTGCTTTGGGTTTGGAGGTATCTTGTTCACTAAATTCATCACTTAGTTTCCTATGGTTTTCCATCATTTGAGCAGATTGAATGGTTTGGCCCTGTGTGTACAACTTATCTTCTAATTTATTTTTCAACATTTTTAGTTTTGAGAAATCATTTAGAAGTTTAGTTTCTTTATCTTTGAATTCTAGTTTGATTGAAGTCAAACCTTTTTGAACCTCTAGTTTTTGTTTGATGGTTTGATCCAATTGGTTCTTTAAAGAAACTAGTTACCTTTTTAATGATTCTTGTTTAGAATTATTTTCAGATATGTAAGTACGCAGTTGCCATTCCATTTTCTGCTCACGTTCATTCAGCTTAAACTTAGCACGCTGCTCATAAATATTCACTTGGTCCTTAAGGGTGTTAATTCTAGTGATCAGGGAGTCATCAGGGTTGTATATCGTGTGCTCATGTACCTCATGTTCACTAGAATCAATAGACGGCATGTCACTTGGTACAACTGGCGGTCCATTGTCATTCACATACATTTCATATGGGATATTATTGGCATTACCCATATCAGTGACGTTTGTGTTGACGATATTCTTGAGTTGTACAGAGTCACATGCCCCCTGTACAGGTGTAGGATTATTCAGATCATGATTAGGAGATGTTGGTACCTCAAAGATAGCAGATGTGATGGATAAATCAGGATGCTGTGAAGAGGATGCAGCTGCAGACAGATTAGCCATAAAAATGGTTTGAGCAGTAGGTTCATCATCCACGTCTGAGTCAAATGCATCACACTCTTCAACTTGAAAGATATTCGGGTCATTAAGAGCCATGTCCTGAACAGGCTGATCATCCACATCAGCATCAAAGGTGTTCCCATCATTACCAGCCAAAAAGAGCAAAGCCTCTTCATCCAACACTGTCCCATTTTCTTGTGCCTGCATCAGCAACATCTTGTCTTTGAAGTACTCAGAGTTTTGGGGACGTTTTGGGAGAGTGCAATTCCTAGCAATATGGCCCAACCCTCCGCAGTTATAGCATTTCGGCTGCTTAGCTTGTGCTTGAAGAGCATTCCCAACTCTGTACTGCCCATTCTCTCTACCAGCATTTCTTTGGTTGAAGTCTTCCCTGCACATTCTGTACCACCACCCGACCATCTTTAATGACTGCCTGATTTCGTGGATTAGATGAGAGTCTAAGTTGGTTGTTAGTAGATGGAAGTGCAGCCCTGAACTGTTGGACCAGTAGAGAAACTTGGTTGGAGAGATTATTAATCATCATGCCAGTGTAAGAATACCCAGAATCAAGTTGTGTATTCAAAGCAGATGGTGAGGGAGTTGATGATTGACTATTTGTTGGGGTAGACCTGGAGGATGATTGTGATGGTTGAGATTGATCATTAGAGGTTTGATTAGGTTGTTGAACATTGGAAACAAAAGCAAGAGATTCATTTGTTGCAGACAGATTGAGCTTTTCTCGCATTAGCCGATCACACGCAGCATGTTTCTCATGTTGTTGGAGATATGCATTAAGCTATTCATGATTGGTATGCCTGAGACCTTTGTTGAGCTTAACAGCTGTGACAAACCTATCCCATTCTGGTGCCATGTTATTCACGAATTTGGAATTAAGCTGTATGTTGGGCATTGTCATCTTGATGGCTCTCATATCATTGACCAGCTTGTGAAATCTGACGTAATAGTCAGTGATGCTTTCACCTGGATTCATTTTGAAATGCTCAAATTCATTGTATAGCTGAGACTCATGATCTTCTTTAGTTAACTCAGACCCAACAAGAAGCATTTTGACATTATCCCAGACCGCCTTTGCTTCAGTGTTGTAGTTGATAAGTTTGTAGACATCTTTGGGCAACCCTTGAATGACGATATTTGATGCTCTGATGTCTGAATCATAGCGTTTCTTTTCTTCATCAGACAGCTCATTGTAAGTGCGAGGTCTATCAGGACCAAATACGGCCGGTAGTAGATCAGTTGCTGCTGTAACCGTGTCTCTAGTAGTACCCATTTGAAAGGGTCCCTCATCGATGGATTTCAAGATGTTAACCCCATTATCTTTACCCAGACAGTACAGACGAATCCTTTGAGCCCATGATTCATAGTCAGTTCTATCCAACATCGGAGGTCGGGTATCAGACCCCGCAGCTTGAATGTCATCGGAAGATGTCGACATCATAAATTAGAAATTACCAAAACAAAAATGGGAGATACTCGCAATGTAAGGTACTAGTCGCTGGAAAGTTTAACCACAACTTGACCTAACCGCAGAACACTAACCTCAGAAAATACCAAACCGCAGAAAAACCCAGCCGCAGAATGATCTAAACGCAACCTAAGTAAACCGCAAACCAAAGATACTAACCGCAGAACACTAACCGCAGAAACTACCAAACCGCAGAAAAATCCCAACCGCAGACTGATCTAATCGCAAACCAAGGATAATAACCGCAGGACACAAACCGCAGAAAGTACTAAACCGCAGGAAACACCCAACCGCAGAATAGTTAACCGCAAATGACTAACCGCAGATAACTAATCGCAGTGATAACTAATCGCAGTGACAATGGTCCAAAACTGTCACTATCGTTGCGTTTTCTTTGTATTCCCAAAATAGTAATCGCAGCAAGCTAACCGCAGATATCAGAACTTAACCGCAACCAAGCAATGAAACAGTGGACTTAACCGCAACAAAGAAATCCGCCCAATATCAACTCCAAACTTCAAATAGATTAAGGAAATGGTAACACAAGCTAAACTACAATGTTCTACAAACACTAATGAACATAAAAGTACATCACTAACATGAATAACAACACTAGAAAGATTAAACCAAGATGTTTTCCAAGAAAGTGACTTCAAACTCACAAAACCACTCAAAACATCATCAAATTTGATTCTACAAGGCCCTAAGATGAAACCTTGGCTCTTGATACCAATTGTAGAATACTAACTATGTAGGAAACATGTTTATCTTGTGATTTGTGTGGCGTTGGAAGTGAGGAGGAGGGGAAGAAAGAAAGAAAGGAACCTTGAGAGAAAAAGAGAAATATTAGATTGAGATTAAGTGAAGGTCCAACCCTCTCCACATGTGGAGAGGGGTATTTATACTTACAATAAAACGCCCACTCCCGGGCTGTGGATCAGGCATACAGTGGGTGAAGACCCATCCTTCTTTCACGGTGTTACTTAAACTAATACTAATTAACTAATAAACAAACTAACTACGAGCTAACTTAATGCTATTACAATCATTAGGTGACCGAGACTTTTACAGGAATATTTGTATTCCTAACATGATCTAAGTTCGGAAGAATCACGGGAACTCATAGAACATCTTGCTCTCTATGACAACAAAAGTTGGAATGATCCCCGTGATTTGAACAAAACGGTCAAGGCAGTATCTTTGCCTTCGAACAATTCTAGCACTCCCGACCGTAGGATCATGGAACTTGAGGACCAAGTCAAGTTTCTCATGAAATCCTACGAAGCTCCTAAGCCTTCAAGCCAAGTGAACAAAATCACTTCTTCATGCGAATTATGTAGTAGTCCCCATGACACTCGTGATTGCGTGGAACTCCCCGGACAAGCTTTTGTGGATTATGCATCCTCGTGTACCGACGAAGCGGGAGACAAGTGGTACACTTTCAAACCCGAGCCAAACCCTTACGGTGATTCCTACAATCCTTTTTGGAAAAATCACCCGAACCTTAGGTGGAAACAAAGCCAAAACATGCCCCAAAACAATTCTTCCAATCCACCTAATCGTTACCAATCAAACGGTCCACCCTCTAACTGTACTTTCAACAACAATCCTTCCAATAAGTATGGTAGTACCAATAATCTTGAAGGATTGATTTCCAAATTTATGGCATCTCAAGAAGCTTGCATATCTAAGTTTGAAGCCGATTTCAAACAAAAGCAAAGTGAGATGACCAATAAAATTGACCCATTGTTGAAAGTTCTCAATGCCCGAGAAATGGGAGCACTCCCAAGCGACACGGTCAAGAACCCGAAACTAAACGTTAGCCATATCATCAGTTTTGTCACCTACTTCTTGTCCACAATACTATTCGGTCAAAGCAATGAGCACGTGTTTCAAGCAAACCCAAATTCATCAAAAGGACCAATTGAATAAAACATAAGACATTAAACCGGTCAATAACATAGCTGAAACACCTCCTACACAAGACCTTGACGATGAATTCAAGGAGCTCCACCTTGAACGCCCCGTCATTGATGTCTTAGCCCGTGCCCCCTACTATAGTGCCCTCCTAGAAAAATATGAGAAACTTAAATTGGGTAAAAATGGGACCGCCTTCGTTCAAAACAAGTTGCCTAAGAAGCTTGATGATCCGGGTATATTTGTTTTGCCTTGTAAGATAGGAAAATCCGAAGCTTTCGACACACTTGCCGACTTAGGATCAAGCCTCAACTTGATTCCCTTATCCCTTTTCACCACTCTTAAGCTAGGAAAGTTAGAGGAGACGGAAGTAATAATTGGTCTAGCGGATAGAAGTATTGCCCACCCAGTCGGAATGATCAACGATGTAGTAGTTCACGTAGGAAGATTGACTATCTTAGCGGATTTTCACTTTCTAGATATGGTTAGTGATACTACATGCCCATTGTTAGTAGGAAGAGGATTTTTAGCAACCGCTAGTGCCATGATAGATTGTAAGGAGTCTAAGATAGCGGTAGGAGATGGTGAGACTTGGTCGGTTTATTATGTTAAAAAGCATAGCTACGATTGTGAGGACGAACCGACACCACATTGGGTAGAGATGAATAGGAGACCGTCTAGATATGGACCTTGGATAGAAAGGAACTTTATAGGACCTCAACACCCATTCTATCTAGAAAAAGATTTCATTGATAAGACACATTCGGTGGAACAACTCATAGCTAGAGATGAGGAACTAAACCCTTTTGAGGATCCCCTAGTTTTAGGAAAATGATTGAGTTCTTAAGCGTAATGCCTATCAACCTATAGATGAACAAGTGGAAAAGGGAAGGGGATAAGTGTAAATGGAATTGGGACAAGCCACCTAAGGAAGGTGACGGATCATGGCATATGAAGATGATTTTATATGATCCGGATGGATAAAAGTTTGAGAAGTCATACCGTACCAAGAAAACTGATAGGAAATTGAAACCTAAGTTTGATCCCAAAGATGTCCTCGACGAGGAGCTCACGCATATAGGATAGCCCATGACCTTGAGTCTAGCTACAAGACTCGTAAATAAAGAAAAGCGCTTCTTGGGAGGCAACCCATGTTTTGTGTGTTTTTATCTGTTTGATGTTATTTGTTTCCGTATGCATGTTTTATTTTTATTGTTGGTAGATCCTGTTTCAAACTAAAATTGTGAAAATGCTTTATTTTGTTGTTTAACTTCGTCTTAACTTCATTAAAAGGTATTTTGCAAAAGCTAAGTGTAAGGGAAATCTAAATTTGTTTATAAGAATGAAAATGATCATGATTCGCCACAATATTAAATGAGCATGTATATTCGTAATTGTTAGAGTCAAATGTTTGTATCGAGTCATAATGATGTTTTGCAGGATTTTCCAGGAAATAAGGCATGAATTTTTTCCAGAAATTTTCCGGAAACTTAACATAAGATTTTTCCAGGAACATTCTGACGGCGTCATGTACCAAAATTCTAAAAAATTTTGCGAGTTTTTTTTTATACCGGAGTCTTAAAGTTTTTGTTGATTCTTTAGTTTTATAAACTCCAGGAAATCTGGAAACATTCATTCCACAAGCATTATATCTTAAATTGCTTTCAAGGAGTTGTTAGTATATATAGATTGCCGCCGATTTTACTCGAAGTTGTCTTGATTGTTTTCTCAGGTTTAACAGGTTATATATGACAAGAAGATGATTTATATTTCTGGAAGGGAAGCTTTCAACGTTCATTTTCTTGGAGGAAGATCTAACCTTGTTGACACACTATCTGCATCGAATGAATCAGGGGAGTATTTGTTTTCATTCTTTTACCTATTTTACTTTTACATCCTTTAATTGAACATTAGGGACAATGTTCATCCTAAGTGTAAGGGGAGGGTAAATGATGATACCTTATAGGATACAGTTGCACTTGAGTTTGTTTGTTTGATAGTAGGTGTGTAATAAAACTAAGAGAAATACTTGTTAGTGTAATTTTAGCGCCAAATTTAAATTTTTTTTTACAACATTCAGGAGTGAAACTTTAGCCTTAACAAGCATCTCATGGATAGGAGTTGTATGACTAGCACAAAACCGTACCATTCAAAAAAATTTTCCACCCATACATGTGAGGTTCGCCTTTAGATTTGATAGGAAAAGCATTTATTATTAGTGCTTATGAGTGTACCAGTAGCATTTAGATTCTAGAACTTGCGTTAGTGATGCATCCCGAGACCGCTAGTGAGACTACATTCGTGTAGTAGGATTTACTACATGATAAGAGGCATTAGGATCACCCTTGTGTTTAAACCCATATCATAATTACTTGACCATTTAAGTCACATTACTTAACTAGTAAAGTCAATTAATTTTTCCCACACCTTAGCATTGTACTCATTTTTAGTACACGATACCCCTAGTACACCCCTCCGAGCCTATCTTTTCGTTTCTAACTTTAAGCATCTTACTTAAAGGAAGAATTTGTTACAACCCACCCAAATGTGCAACCAAATCGCCTTAGCCTTCCGTGTATGCACTCATCTTTAGTGCATTATTGTTACATGTTTAAACCCTTAGTTAATTATCTAATTGATTACATGGTTGCTAAGTCGAGTCATATCTTGTACATATTGTTTTGGGACGATTTGGACTCATGGTTAAAGTACTTGTGTTATGGAGTAATGGGGAAGAACATCAAACATATGTGCATTAATCTTAAAAAGTAGTCCAAGTGTTTTGATTATCTTGATTGGAGTCATTAGAGTAGTTTATTGTAAAGTATGTAAAAATTCAAGTGTAAGGGGAATGTACATTCCCTATGATGTAATATTTTGGATGGTAGGGTAAGTCTATATACAAAAAAAAAAAAAAAAAAAAAAAAAAAAAAAAAAAAAAAAAAAAACTGACTGACTACCATCCCGTTTCATTCTATGTTTGTTTTATGTTTTTGTTATTTTTGATTTATTAGCTTAAGTCGAGTCGAGTCTTGGCTTAGCAATGCCATATTGTACATGTAATTAACCAAGATGATTAACTCGCCACCAGTAATACTGCCTTTATCCAACAAAACCGTGTTTTCCATATCCCTACACCTAACGTTATGACCCTTTAAAAGACCTCTTTGATAGTTTATCCTAGGTGCTTACGCTGAGTGGTGGAGGTTTGATCCTTTCCCAAGCCTATGGTAATCTATTTGCTATGACAGGTAGTGAGAGATGTTTTCCATTTCCTTATTGTGATATATACTTTATTACACCCGAGAGATGTGAGTATCTAAACACTATTTATGAGGTTCTAGTGTATGACCTCCGTGCTTGTTTTTGGTTGTTAGTGGAACGATTATTTGTTGTAATTAGTTTTATATTAGAGTTAAATGACCCCTAAATTGTATTTAGATTAGAATAAAAGCGCATTTGCTTGAGGACAAGCAAATCTCAAGTGTAAGGGTATTTGATGAGGCGAAAAGTGTACCGCTTTTAAGGGGTCATTTAAGCCCGAATTTGAGATTATTTGATCAATTATTGCCCTAAATCGTTCCTTTTGTCATTTTAGATACTTTTGAGGAGAAATATGGAAAAAGAAGCGTTTTGGACGTTTTTGGAGCATAAAAGTGAAGGAAACGGAAAAGTCTCAAAATTCCTTGCTGGAACAGTACCTGACGACGTCAAGATACAACACGTGACGGCGTCAAGAGTGACAAAAGAGGTGGATGTGGAAATTATAACGTGACGACCCAGAGTGTTTTCTTTGATATTGGCCTGACGGCGTCACCTAGGCCGTCAGGGCCCAAATACATGTGACGGCCCAGAGCTTATTCCTACATGATGGCGTCAGAAGTGGATCTAGGCAATACGAATTTCAACTTGGCGGCGAGTTGACGGTGTCAGAGGTTAACACATGACGCCGTCAGGATGCATAGTCTATATATTTTTTTTTCCAATTTTTCATTGTAAGGTGTGGAACTTTTGTGGTACAAGTTTTTTAAAAACCCTAGGTCGAATTTCCTGCATCTAGAAGGGGTTTCAAACCCTTCTTTCTTCCATGTTTGAATAAAGATAAGTACTTAAATAATCATTCAATATGTCTATATATTGTTTGATTCTATCTTATGTGTAACTTTCTTTTAACATGTTAGGCTAGGTTTTTATTGTGTTTGCTTAGATGTAGTGAAACCTAGATGTTGATTATTGGTTGATTGTTTGTTTATAATTGTTACGGATGGTTGTATTCGAGGTTAGGCTTAAAAAAACTGGCAGACTTCCATTGGTAACTTGCTTGAACGTCTTAAGAAACATGATCGGAGGTGTACTACAATTTTTGGTTGTATTTAATGCATAAGTGAATTCTAATGATCCCATGTTAGGAGCTTTTAACGGCTTGACATAGGAGTGAAGTAGGATCTTATAGAGTTAGGGAATATTGTACACGGCCCTACGACTGGTATTAAGGAATATAACCCGTCATCCATGCAATTGTAACAAGCTAATCAACAGGTAAAAGATATCTAGGGAGTAATGAAATCTAAGTAAACACAACTTTTCTCATTATTGTTTCCACCACATTAGTAAATTAGTTTAATTTTCATTTCTTTTATTTTATTTTGATTACATTAGTAGTTAATTGGGTTAGTTGGCTAGCAACTAATTCCGCCCACTCCTTCAAAACCCGGGGTTTTACTTGCTTTCCATAAAATATAAAAATACAAAAAGAATCATCCCTCACCTCTAGACCTAGTTTAGTAGGATTTCTAATCCTAGCGACACTATTCCTGAGTTGAACGATCAATCCCCCGGTACATGTCACTATACTATACTACAACGATCAGGTACACTGCCTAGTGGGGGTTGTAAGCTTCTCAAGATCCCTTGAGAGGTAGAACCTGTTGCTAGGGCGCAATTCCCACGTATCAGTACGTCCAGTTGCGAATCCGTGACACCGATACTATTCACTAGTATAATCCTTTCGGTGGACTACAAACCGTTACAATTCACTCCACCAATATTCACCAATACTGATGCTCACAAAGAAGGAGTTACTCCCACGGTATTCCGCCCTCAGAAACTACCCAAAGAAATCTCACGATTCAACTTCTCCTAAGGATCACAAAGATCACTACCAAGACTTCCCACCAGAAGTATCAAACCCCAACTAGATCCCCAATGATCTAGGCTAGGTCACCAAGACACAAGACTTCCCTTACAATCAAATGAATGAATAAGAGATTGTTTGTTCAATCAAGCCCTAACCTAACCTAGAGACTCGATTGTAGTAGAAAGGATAAAGATAAGAAGACCCTCGACACAATCACAAGAGTGGATCAAGTTCTTGTGATTCTTCCCTTGCAACGATATGTGTTCTTTTAAAGATGTTAGAGTGAGAATCAAGAACACAAGATTAGAGATAGAGAGATTTTGGAGTGTTTAAAGAAAAAGAATGTAGAGAG
The DNA here is from genome assembly GCA_030686995.1 of Artemisia argyi. Taxonomy (NCBI): domain Eukaryota; kingdom Viridiplantae; phylum Streptophyta; class Magnoliopsida; order Asterales; family Asteraceae; genus Artemisia; species Artemisia argyi. Next base: position 68,454,733 of record CM060704.1, on the reverse strand, counting down.
AATGAATAATGGCAAGGGGTGAGGAATACAAGAGGCAAGGCATGGTATTTATAGGCAAAAACCCAACTTGGGAAAATTTTACCGAGGCCGGCGCGCTGCCCACGCGTTGACGCGTGGGTGGCGCGCCAGACACCCAGAGAAAATTTTCCCAAAGCTTTGGGTGTTGGCTTTATAAATACCTTACCTTGCTAAACCCCCAATTGTACTTCACACTAAACCTTAACATTAATCAATCTAAGGTTTAACAACTCAAATAGCCAATTTGAAAAACATTTGTGAAGTGTTTAAAGAGAGAACAAATTACCAAGGGTATAAAGTGTAGATAGAGTAATTTGGAAGGGGTAGAAATGTTATTCCTCACATGGCATAGAAAAGAGAGAAAGAATATGCCATTGTATATTCCATCCTTGGGGGGGAAGAATGAGATGGATGGTTGAGATGGTTTTGGTTTGAAATGGATGGCTTGGATTATAGTTTTGTAAGAGATGTGATGTTGTAAGGGAATGAATCGTTGTGATGAGTTGGTTTGAATTGGATGGCTTGGATTAGACACATGTGATGGAATAGAGAGGAGGTTGGATGGATGGTTGAGATGTGTTGGTTTGAATTGGATGGCTAGGATCAAATGGAGCCTCTTTAGAAATTCAAATTAAATCCCATGTGATGAAATATAGGGTTGAGATGTGTTTATTTGAAATGGATGGCTAGGATCAAAGGAGCCTTATGTTTGGATTTCAAATAATTGGCATGTGGGGAATATGGAGGGTTGAGATGTGTTGAAAGGGAATGGATGGTTGAGATGGAGAGTGTGTAAGGAATATAAGAGATTGTGTAAGAGATGTGTAAGAGAATATATGATTTGGATATGATTGGATATGGTGAGTTGGCAAGTGTGTGTCTAGAAGATATGGTTGTGAGAGTAGTGTGTGTACACAAGGTGTATAAGTGTGTGTACAAAGATTGTATATGGAGAGGGAATATTTGGGAAGGATTGTGGGAGATTTGGTGGTATTTGTCTTTTGTAAAAATGAGATTAAGAGAAAGATTAAGACATAATCTAATTGTCATTTAAGAAGAGAAAGTTTAGACAATTAAGATTACGAGTTGAGAAAATCATAGGTTACTTATAAGTAACGTCGAGAATCCATAGTTTCATATCTCGTGACTTTCCATGACTCGACGTTCTCAACTAATACCTTGGTGCAAACAAGTTAAGTGCTTTTCCTTGATGTAAAGCATAACCCAAGTGGGAAAGGATGCGTTTACGCAAAGAGACCTTGGACTTAGTTTGACCAATAAGGGAGTAAACCCGTTACGTAATTAGAGAAGATGTAAGTACGGGATATGAGCATATGGATGCTTTCACATGATGTTACGTGAAATATATAAGCTCCCTAAGTTTAGAAAAGCCTTGGCTAGAGGCAAGTGTTAGAAAACATGAGTTGGCGTTTTCCCGTAAATGGGTGCTTTAAAAGTTGGATCTCTCAAATCCCAAAACTCGTTTCGAGTTTTCTCAAGTAAGCACATAACATATTCATACCTGTATTGAAAGATCCACATTTGTCGGGTAAGGGGAAAGCCGACTTTGAAAATTCGCCCGGAACAATACAAACTCTTGGCGCGTCATCAGCGCGTTGACGCGCAGACAGCGTGCCAGCAGCAGCTATTGCCTCCGGCGATTTTAAGCTAACGTTTTTTATTTTATGTGTTTTGATGGTTTATTTGTCATCATTAAAACATAAAGAGATCTTGATCATGTTGCCTCAGCAATCTCCCCCTTTTTGATGATGACAAATAAAAACCGAAAGCAAATAAAATTACAAAACTTAGCGAAGACAAAGCGCGCCTTTGGTGTAGCGTACGACTTGACCTTTGCCTTATAATTTGGTGAAGCCTTTAACATTTCTTGAACTGTCTTCACACTCTTGCTTTCTTTTTCCCCCTTTTTTCGAATCAAAAAGGAGGTACTACCAATCAAGCCAGGTTTCGAACTTGGGCCTGTAGGATAAATGAGCTAGGTTGTATGTGTACCCGAGCGTGCTCCCCCTTGAACATAGCTCCCCCTAGATTGTTGCTCCCCCTTGTTTCAAGGCGGGGATCCATGGGTCAAGAGCCTCACCTTTGCGATGTCCTAGCTACACATAGAAATCACAACATGCAACAAAGAAGAAATCCTCACATGTGAAAGTTCCAAAAATGGGTTAGGTTACCATTTGGATACTTGAAACATGGGTTAGTCCTCATAACAATACGTTTATATGTGTATATGTTTGTCCAATGTAATTAAATTTTATAAAGATTATTCCTTTATGACTTTTATAGACCGAATGATGAGCAAGAGCAATACTATATATGTATATATTTATATGAGTATTATTATAACATAACACAAGCATTTTATTTCATAGAAGAAACATGGGTCATACAACCAATTGAGTAACAACACTTAAAACATCCTAGAACTCCTAGGAAAGAAACTACAACATCTTATGAATAGATCTCAAAACTCAAGAGAGTCCATTGTGAAAGATTCCTCCATTGGGGTCACATCATCAACTTCAATAATTCTAGATTGATCATTTGGGTACTTGCTCTTAATGTAGTCAAAGATGTGTGACAAGAGTCTAGCATATGGAAGTGGCTCCTTATTGTAGTCCAAAGCTTCCATTCTTTTTGCTATAAAGTAAGAAAAATTGAATGGAGTCTCGGTCATAATACAATAAAGTATGTACCCAACAACGATGGGTAACTTCTCTTGAGGTTCCACCTCTATAAATGCATTCTTCAACAAGACCTCCGCCTAAGGCATCAATTTGATGTGAAGTTGATATTTGTTCCAATGTTCGAATGGAGCCTTCTCAAAATGGTAGTCGGGTTGTAGAATAGTATTTTGAATGATGACTGCATGAATTGGGGCCATTAGAACATAAGTGTTCGGATGATAGTGCCTTATATTCATGAAGTCCTCCGTCTTGGTGGACCTGGTATAGAACAAGTTCCCTTTAGAACACACATTCAAAACCTTTCCTAACTTTCTTAAGCTCCATGCATACCCATGCCCCTACATAATAAAATTGAGAGTAAGAGAAGGTTGATCTAGATAGAACCTAGCATAAAATTCTTGAAGATGCCTAGGATAAATTTCGATGGGTAGGTCACGAACTAAGGAGAAGGCTTTAGCTTGGATGAATGGTTTTCTTATACCGATGGCACACATGAAATTTTTGTCGCATTCACGACCTTCACGAAATTCACGGTACTCAAACGGTTCGTACACGTTAGTTTCGTTTGACTCGTCAACACGTTTCATGAAAAACTTAGTTGCCATTTTTGAAGAGAAGATAAGTGTATTTAAGGAAGATGAAGGTTGTGATGAGGATATATGATAGAAAATCACTCCTTTTATAGCCAATTAGTATGAATTAGGTATGGTTAAGGAAGATCTATAGTCCAAAGGATAATCATGCTTAGTACTAAGATTCCTAGTACAAGGTGAGTTGAAAGAAAGTGGTGTATAGGGAAGATAATTATTCTTGTATGACATGAGTGATTGAGTTAGTTGTGATTTTGGTTGGATTTGGATGCTCATGTTAGATCCTATGGTAGTTACATGCATTCTTTACAAAAGATATGTATGAATTTTATCATAGTTGATGAGTGAAACTCAAGAGACATCAAATCTTTGGAAAATGACTTTATCAAACACCATTTTGAGCCTACAACTACCCAATACATGAACCAAGTGCAAGTATTTCATACAGGATATTCAATGAGTGTAGTTATATGTGTATGATTATTAAGTGCATCTTCATTTTAGGTACACAAGCTAGATCCTATGAACCATCACATATTATATAGAAAGTCAATACACAATACATGATATATCCGGTTCATAGTTCGTTGTGTAGTGTGTCGACATAAATAATCCTTATGTGTTACTTGCATTAACACCATAAGTTCCTAAGATCTCGGATGAGGAACTTAACTTACTTAGTCTATTCATTGGGTATTTTAGTTTGTTATGTAATACCATACCGAATTCGATTCATAGGAATTCTCTTCAACTATGTAAATAGTTTGTATGCTTGCACAAAATCTTTTCATTTCTCTTCTTTCCTAAACACAAAGCATGCATATTACACATAAATTGAGCAAGTAGATTTAGATATAAAATCTTCAACACAAGTGTGAGTTGTGATCCAATAATTTTATCTAATCTTGGTATTTTAACATAATAAACTCTCAATCTTATTACGATGTAACAAGATCTTTTGTGTCAAGTTTTCTTGCTCCATCATATAGTATAGACATGTAGAATCAAGGATATTATCAATCATTGTTTGAATAGTGAATTGATGCACATCTTTCCGCTTGAAGAACATTAATTAGTGTTCCTTTCCATGCCTTCACATTAATCCTAACCATATAAGCACATAAGCTCTAAAAGCACCTAAAGGACGTGCAAACGACTTCTAGACAACTCATTATATCTTATGGATTGCTCTCTTAAGATGCATGTTTTAACATCAAAACCTATCCCAAAGCAATTTGGACTCTTGAAAAATGTCATGCCAAAAACCTAATCTTGTTTGTTTTGTGACCTAAGAGTCCTTTTATTCAAGTTACCAATGACTTGTTGTATAGGGTGACCCCTTGCTTCTCTCACTTCCTTAGGATTGCCTTCATCCGAAACATTAACTTGTAATGTCGGCGACCTTTCTTGATCTTGAACTATAGGTTCATTGATCACATCATCTTCTACCGAAGGAGATGATTTAGGCTCGGACATGCTCTCATCAAAGGTCACATTGAGAGATTCCTCAATCCTCATTGTTTCCTTGTTGAGCACTATGTATGCTTTACTAGTCTGAGAGTATCCTAGGAACACACCTTCATACAACTTTGGGTCGAATTTGGTGAGATATTCTTTAGTGTTAAGTATAAATACTTTGCAACCAAATACTCTCAAATACTCTAAGGAAGGCTTCCTATTTCTAAGTATTTCATATGGAGTTTTATTAATGACCTTTCTTATATGAACTCTATCAGAGATATAACATGCGGTATCTAGGGCATGACACCAAACCTTTTGTGGGATGGATTGCTCGTTAAGCATTGCACGACTCATCTTTCTTAACTTACGATGTGTTCTTTCAACAATCTCAAGCGATTGAGAAGTGAACGGGCCCGATAAGTTATATCATATTCCATGTTGTTCACAAAAGGTTCCAAATTGCATTTTATCAAATTCACTACTATGATTTGTTTTAATTGAGACAATTGAACAATCAAGTAGGTTTTCAAGTTTCATTCTTAAAATGTTGAATTTGTTCAAGACTCCATCCTTGTTTTCTAAAAACACTATCCAAGACAATTTGGATAACCATCTACAATTATTAAAGTGTATAAGTTTCCTCCTTAACTTTGAATTGGAGATGGATCATACAAACCTAAGTGTATCAATTCTAAAACCTTATTTGTTGACTCTTCATGCCTATTTCTATTGCTTGCTTGTTCTTGATTCCCTAGACATGTATCACAATAATGTCTTTCAAAACTCAACAATGGTAAATTGCTTACTAGCTTGTCGGCAAGACCTAACTTTCTAAGCCGAGGTATTGGGTTATTTACCATATGGTAAATTGCTTACTAGCTTGTCGGCAAGACCTAATTTCCTAAGCCGAAGCGTTGGGTTACTTACCATGTTTGTTACGCATATATTGTTACCAATAATGTATGATTAACAAGTGTACAAGTTGTTTCGCCTATGACCTTTAGCTAGTATGTTACCGTTCTTACTAATGATGCAATTTACATTAGTAAACATAATACTACAATCATCATCATTAAGATTACTTGTACTACAAAATTTAGAGTTTAGATTAATACCATGCTCATCATTGGTAAATTCTATAAAGTCATGAAGAGTATTATTATGGATATTTACACAAGGATTTTGAGGAAAGAAAGGTTTAGCAAAAGCATTTAGTGATGATCCTTTTTCACTCAGACTACTGGCGCGTTGATCACGTGTTGACGCGTCATGCAACGCGACAGAGTCGGTAACTTTTGGTTTGCAACCTTCTTTTATAAATACAATAGATTTGTCTTGACTTGTAGATGTATTTTTATCATTTTCAGAAAAACCAAGACCTCCCTTGTCATAAAAGGGTTTTTGCTCATGTCAAATTTAAGTAATATCAATTTATGTTCAAGTTTACTAATTTCTTTATTGAGCTTATGCGTATCCATTGCATCCTTTGTTGATATAAATAATGTTTAAAAACGCTATTAATATTTCTCAATAACTCTATGTTTTGATAATCACAAAATGTAAACTAAATTAAATCAAGATTATGACGTAAACAAGTATTTAGTAGCAAATACTTACTTCTACAACTTATATCACTTAAGGTATGCATGAACTAAGCAATTTATGCATTACATGATCAAAGAAAATTTTTCTAATCACTAGAACTCTTATAAAATGTATTAAACATTTTATATCTTTTACAAAATCATTTTTGGAATTAAAAGAATATGTTTAAATCATTATAAATATATGGATTCAAATTTTTAACCAAAAATGGCAAATATAATCCAGAAAAACCTTCCCCACAAAAGGACAAACAAGTCCAACGTTCTGGAGGGGGCGGCCCCTTTAATTCCTTAGGCAGCCCCCTTGATAATTAAGGGAACCGGCCCCTAATTAAGGTGACCGGCACGCTCCAGAACAGTATTTTCTGGCCCTTTAAATACTCGTTCATTCCACAAAATTTTCTCACCTTTTTGCACTCAAAACTTTCTGATCTAATCTCCATTTCTATCCCAAAAATTCTTTGATCGTATAATTCATAAGTCTTTGTTTCTAAGTGATCCAAAGCTTCATCCACTCAAGTGCAAAAAGAATAACACTCCTCTACATCCATTAAATTGTAGTAGTGTTGTGATTAGCTATTTTCATTTTGTAGTAGTGCTAGATACTTGTAAAGTGTTGTGTGAATTTGTTGATTGTAGATACTAGGTGTATTGTAAAGTAGTGTAGTTGTTGTGATTTAGTTATGCATAGAAGAAGGTGTGAAGTAGACAAGAAGAAAAGGTGTGAAGCTATCTTGAAGAAGTTGTGAAGGTGTGAAGACGGAGTGAAATCTTGAAGAAGTTGTGAGATTGGTTCTAGCTACGATTAGAACTCGACATTTAGCTTAGTGTCGTTAATAGGTGTAAGCCAAGGTGTGTAAGGTTTCTCCACCATAAGGAGTTTTTTGACATAGTGAAGAAAACTCTCGAGTGTGGTACTCGGGGAGTGGAGTAGGGCAAGGAAGGTGTCTTTGTAGCCGAACCACTATAAATTCGCGTGTTTTGGTTTGATCTTTCTAACTCTATCTTTTATTCATTCTATTTCAATACTTTCATTAATTGATTATTCTTGCTTGTAGTTGATACTTGAATTCACGTAAGATCGAATCGAAAGTTTTTATAAGTTACAAAAGTTTTTGAATATAAATTTAAAAGAACGTAAAACTATTCAACCCCCCCCCCTTCTCGTTTTCCACATCCCTTTCAATATTCCTTAATACGTGTTCATTAAGTTTGATTAGTTCTTCATTTTCTTTTTGCAATCTATGAATATCTAAATTATTATTAGACGGAGAAGGGTTAGATAATACCTCAAGGGCTTCAAGTGTCGTAAGACAAGTGACTTCTTTATGCGAGAGATTTCCATCTTTATTATCACTCCAAGTCCCTCCGACGAGTGCAATTTCTTGATCTTTGCAATCATCTTGTTCATCATAACGTCTAGGTTGCATTGTTGACGTAATGACTTCTTCATCTTCTATACCTTCGTCTTTAGGAACTAGTGAATCGCTCTCTTCTTCGATGATGACTTTAATATTTTCCAAAAATTCTTCATATTTATTAAGATCATCAATTGTCTTTTTAAAAGATAATTGCCCCAAACTTCTTGTTTCATTAACCTTCGTCTCTTCAAGTTTCCAATTCTTTGAAAGAGCATGGACAAATTTTTCAATATTATTTTTGCTTCTATAGCTTGGATCTAATGAGTTTAATCTTGTAGTAATAGCATTGAATCTCATTAGACCGCTATCAATAGTTTCATCATTTGTTATAGAGAATTCTTCATATTGTTAAATGAGAGAATCTATCTTGTTGACCTTGACTTGGGTGGTATCATGATGAAAAAAAAGGAGTAAGTCCCAAATCTCCTTTGTCGTCTTGCACATGCACACCCTCTCAAGCTCCTCTTGAGGTAGGGCATCATAGATCATCATTTTGGCTTGATCATTCTTGTCAGCCATCTTCTTTTCTTTTTTATCAAAATCACCATTTTGGAAGATATACCATAAGTCATAATCCTTAGACCTAACATATAGGTCTCAAATAGAATTTTCCAAAAACAGAATCCTTCGTATTCAAACAAAGGTGGTCTTTCCATAGAACGCCCCTCTCTATAGTTTTCTTGAGCCATTGATCTATACTCTACTTTACCAAAAATCTTAGTTAGGATTTTAGATTTTTTTGGAAAGAAGTTTTTGACTTAAAACGACTTCTCGGGAAGGCTTGAACGCTCAAAAACTTGAGTATTTGGCTCTGATACCAATTGTAGAACCATAGAGGGGGGTGAATACGGTTTCTTCGGCTTTTTAGATGTTTAAAAACTTTAAGCCAAAGAGAATACCAAGTGGTTGTACAATAATCCAACAACCACTAACACAACCAAAGTATATAAAGCAAGTAAGAACACAACGATATATACTGGTTTGGGATGGGGGTTTAGATCATTCGTACGTCTAGTTGCAAATCCGCGACTACAATACTATTCACTAGTATAATCCTTTCGGTGGACTACAAACCATTACAATTCACTCCACCAATATTCACCAATATTGATGCTCACAAAGAAGGAGTTACTCCCACGGTATTCCGCCCTCGGAAACCACCCAAAAGAATCTCACGATTCGACTTCTCCTAAGGATCACAAAGATCACTACCAAGACTTCCCACCGGAAGTATCAAACCCCAACTAGATCCCCAATGATCTAGGCTTGGTCACCAAGACACAAGACTTCCCTTACAATCAAATGAATGAATAAGAGATTGTTCGTTCAATCAAGCCCTAACCTAACCTAGAGACTCGATTGTAGTAGAAAGGATAAAGATAAGAAGACCCTCGACACAATCACAAGAGTGGATTAAGTTCTTGTGATTCTTCCCTTGCAAAGATATGTGTTCTTTCAAAGATGTTAGAGTGAGAATCAAGAACACAAGATTAGATATAGAGAGATTTTAGAGTGTTTAGAGAGAAAGAATGTAGAGAGAAAGAATAATGGCAAGGGGTGAGGAATACAAGAGGCAAGGCATGGTATTTATAGGCAAAAACCCAACTTGGGAAAATTTTACCGAGGTCGGCGCGCTGCCCACGCGTTGACGCGTGGGTGGCGCGCCAGACACCCAGAGAAAAATTTCCCAAAGCTTTGGGTGTTGGCTTTATAAATACCTTACCTTGCTAAACCCCCAATTGTACTTCACACTAAACCTTAACATTAATCAATCTAAGGTTCACCAACTCAAATAGCCAATTTGAAAAACATTTGTGAAGTGTTTAAAGAGAGAACAAATTACCAAGGGTATAAAGTGTAGATAGAGTAATTTGGAAGGGGTAGAAATGTTATTCCTCACATGGCATAGAAAAGAGAGAAAGAATATGCCAAGGTATATTCCATCCTTGGGGGGGGAGAATGAGATGGATGGTTGAGATGGTTTTGGTTTGAAATGGATGGCTTGGATTATAGTTGTGTAAGAGATGTGATGTTGTAAGGGAATGATTGGTTGTGATGAGTTGGTTTGAATTGGATGGCTTGGATTAAACACATGTGATGGAATAGAGAGGAGGTTGGATGGATGGTTGAGATGTGTTGGTTTGAATTGGATGGCTAGGATCAAATGGAGCCTTTTTTGAAATTCAAATTAAAACCCATGTGATGAAATATAGGGTTGAGATGTGTTTATTTGAAATGGATGGCTAGGATCAAAGGAGCCTTATGTTTGGATTTCAAATAATTGGCATGTGGGGAATATGGAGGGTTGAGATGTGTTGAAAGGGAATGGATGGTTAAGATGTAGAGTGTGTAAGGAATATAAGAGATTATGTAAGAGATGTATAAGAGAATATATGATTTGGATATGATTGGATATGGTGAGTTGGCAAGTGTGTGTAGAGAAGATATGGTTGTGAGAGTAGTGTGCGTATTTTGAAATCAAGTGTGTGTACACAAGGTGTATAAGTGTGTGTACAAAGATTGTATATGGAGAGGGAATATTTGGGAAGGATTGTCGGAGATTTGGTGGTATTTGTCTTTTGTAAAAATGAGATTAAGAGAAAGATTAAGACATAATCTAATTGTCATTTAAGAAGAGAAAGTTTAGACAATTAAGATTATGAGTTGAGAAAATCATAGGTTACTTATAAGTTCAAGTAACACAACGTCGAGAATCCATAGTTTCATATCTCGTGAATTTCCACGACTCGACGTTCTCAACTAATACCTTTGTGCAAACAAGTTAAGTGCTTTGCCTTGATGTAAAGCATAACCCAAGTGGGAAAGGATGCGTTTACACAAAGAGACCTTGGACTAAGTTTGACCAATAAGGGAGTAAACCCGTTACATAATTAGAGAAGACGTAAGCACGGGATATGAGCATATGGATGCTTTCACATGATGTTACGTGAAATATATAAGCTCCCCTAAGTTTAGAAAAGCCTTGGCTAGAGGCACGTGTTAGAAAACATGAGTTGGCGTTTTCCCGTAAATGGGTGCTTTAAAAGTTGGATCTCTCAAATCTCAAAACTCGTTTCGAGTGTTCTCAATTAAGCACATAACATATTCATACCTGTATTGAAAGATCCACATTTGTCGGGTAAGGGGAAATCCGACTTTGAAAATTCGCCCGGAGCAATACAGACTCATGGCTCCGGCGATTTTAAGCTAACGTTTTTTATTTTATGTGTTTCGATGGTTTATTTGTCATCATTAAAACATAAAGAAATCTTGATCATGTTGCCACAACAAAACAGATAATGTTTTGTAAAAATGTAATGTGTAAATACTAATGTAAATATGTAATTGTAAATATTAATGCAACTATTTTAAACGTAGGATTGACATAAATTGAAACAACGTACAATTATTTTACAACTACGATTGTGACATTAAACTAAGAAACGGAAAGTAAAAACCACTAAACTACCATACAAAAATAAAAACAACGAATCAAGAAAATGATTCAGTCTGTGACATACCCCTTATCAGTCGAGTTGGAGGCACTCGAATCGTCCTCACTGGATGGCACAGGGTTTAATCCCATTTTCCATCGCCATTCTGCTCGACGGTTTCTCCGATCCTGTTTACCTTTTAAGTACGCCTCACGTTCTCTTGTCTGACGTTCTTCCTTAGCTTGAAACTCTAAGAAGACTTGCATATCTTGCTCATACAGTTCTTCATCAGTCAACTCAAATGTATTGGGTTGGTTTTGTGGTGGATAGTTTGCCGGTTGATTGTTTTGGGGTGGATGGTTTGCTGGTGGATTTATTACGGGTGGAAACAGAACTTCCGGTGGTGTGTTTGCTGGTGGATTGTCATATGGGAAGACTGGGAAAATATCTTGTTGATATAAATAATGCGTAAAAACGTTATTAATATTTCTTGATATCCCTATGTTTTGACGATCACAAAATATAAAATCATTAAACGTAAAATCATTACGTAAATAAGTATTTAGTGACAAAATATTATTATATCCAACTAATTCACTTAAGGTATGAATAAACAAGTGCCTAATACATTTTATGATCAAAAGAAGGTTTATTTACTAATTACAAATTATATAAAATGGTATAAACATTTTATACATTTAATAAAAACACTTTTGGTAATTAAAGGAAAATGTTTATTTCACAATAAATAAATGAATTCAAATTTTTAACGAAATTCAGTTAAATTTTTACCAAATAAACTTTCCCCAGAAAAGACAAAGAAATCAGACTGCTACAGTGGGCGGCCCCCTTAATTATAAGGGCGGCCCACTTAATTTTAAGGGGGCCGGCACACAATTAAGGGGGCCGACATACGCTCCTCTGTCAGAACTCTTTGCCTATAAATACTGGTTCAAATCTGAAATTTTTCCTCACCTTTTGCACTAAAACTTTCTGTTCTAATTCTCTTAAAACACCTTTCTAAATCCTTTGATCATAAACATATTAGTTTTTGTTTCAAGTGATCTAATCCCTCATTATTCAAAGTGCAAGAGAAGAAGACTCCTTTCATCTCAAATCAAAAAGTATTAAAGATTAGTTGTGTAGCTTGTATTTATTGTAGAGTTGTGTATTGATTGTAATTGGTAGATCTAGGTGGGTTTGTTAATCTAGTCTTAAAGAAGTTGCGGTGTGAAGTAGAAGTAGTGTATAGTCGTGAAGTAGTAGTGGTGTGTATAAGTTGTGAAGAAGGTGTGTAGTGGTGTGAGATTGGTTCTAGCTACTATTAGGACTCGACATCTAGCTTAGTGTCGTTAATTGGTGTAAGCAAAAGTTGTGTAAGGTTTCTCCGCCAAAAAGGGAGTTTGTTGACATAGTGAAGAAAACTCTTGAGTAGGTGACTCGAGGAGTGGAGTAGGGCGAAGAGGTGCTTCATAGCCGAACCACTATAAATATCGTGTGTTGTTGTTTGATCTCTCTATCTCTATCTTTTCTTTACTTTCATATTTACATTATAACTATTTAGTTAGTTTGATTAAATTGTTTGTGTTGTGCAAGTGTTGAAATTCACATAAATAAGAATCGAAGTTTTTATAAAACAAAGTTTTTAAAATCCAAATTGACGTAAAACTATTCAACCCTCCCCCCCTTCTAGTTTTCCACAATTGGCATCAGAGCTACGTTAAACAAGATTTTTTAAAATAAACTGTATTTTAAAACTTGTAACGATCTATTGAATTTGAAAAATATTTAGAACGTCAATCTATGCAAAGACCACCACTATTTGAAAGTGATGATTTTCTTTATTGGAAAATCGATTCGAAACTTATGTGAAATCAAAAGATCTAGATCTTTGGCATGTTATTACTAATGGTGATTTTCCTCCTATACAAAATAATCCCGAAACCAAAAGGGATGAAGTTGTACCTTTTGAAAAACAAAACGATGATTTGAAAAAGTAACTTGCTAAAAACAATGAGGCTAAAATGGTTATTTATAATGCGTTACCACGCAAAGAATATAAAAGAATTTTTATGTATAAAACCGCAAAAGATATTTGGAACTCTTTACTAATCACTCACCAAGGTAATAGTCAAGTCAAAGATAATACAATAGATCTTCTTGTACAACAATATGAACAATTTACGATTCCGGAAGAGGAATCAATTGATAATGCTTTTGCTAGATTTAACACTATCATCACAAGTTTAAAAGCACTAGATGAGAATTTTTCTAGCAGGAATTTTGTAAGGAAATTTCTTAGGGCTCTCCATCTGAAGTGGCGTGCTAAAGTGACGGCTATTAAGGAGTCAAAGAATCTATCAACTCTACAACTTGACGAGCTAATTGGAAACTTGAAAGTGTATGAAGTGATAATAAGGAAAGACTCCGAAATGGTCAAAGGAAAAAGGGAGCAAACCAAGTCAATTGCATTAAAAGCAAAAAAGGACTCTAGTGACGAAGAATGCTCAACCTCCGAAGGTGAAGATGAAGAGTATTCCATGGCCGTAACAGACTTCAAGAAATTCTTGTAAAGACGAGGAATATATGTTAGACAACCGTTTGATCAAAGAAAAACATTCCAAAGAAACAAGGACGACAAAATTAGCAAGAATGAAAGAAAGTGCTTCAAGTGTAGAGATCCAAACCATTTTATTGGAGAATGTCCAAAATTGTCAAGAAGTCAAAACCACAAGGCCTTTGTAGGAGGAGCATGGAGTGATAGTAACAATGATGAAAAAGACACAACAAAAGATGAAAAGTGACTCATGGCAAGATCTTCCGATAAGGTACATTCCGAAACCGAATATTATAGTGATGATAACTTATCGTTAGATGAAAAAGATTTAGATAGCGAATATAGTAGATTATGCAAACTAGGACAAAAAGTCATAGCTAAAAATAAACTACTAATGAAACTAAAAAAACTAGAAAAAATAAAAGAAAGTATTATAGAATGTAAAGAATGTCTAGTTGTTAAAAATGAGAATAAACAAGTTAAGGAAGAAATTATTAGATTTGAGAAATTTGAAAATAGTAGTCAATCACTTAGTAAAATAATTGGCTCTCAAAGAATTGCCGAAGATAAAACCAGTTTAGGATACGACTCAACCGAGGCATCAACTAGCAAATCTAAAAATGTAAAGTTTGAAGGTGAAACTAGTGAACTAAAACCTCTAGAGTTAAAACCAAAGTATATACATTTGAAAGATAGATTAGTACCTATTGCAAGTGATGAAGAAATTAAAAGCTTTCGTAAATCATCTTTAAAACCCGAAGTAGAACCCCTTAAGCCAAAAATAAGATCTAAAACTCCACCACCTAAAAAACCAAATAGTCCTCATCCTAGGTCTAAAACTCCTCAACCTAGAGTAAACCAAAATAGACGAAACTTTCACAATAATCATCAAATGTGGAACTTCAATCCTTGGGGAATGATTCCACCATACATGCACCCAAGTCAAATGCATAACGTCTTTGGACCAAACAACTTTGGTCAAATGAGACAATGGGGACCAACAAGATGAATTCGTCATACCTTGGCAAGCTTGGTTTTCTATCCGCTTTCACATGTTCATGCAATCTCTTGAAGACTTTGAAGATTTGCTTGTTGAAGACAAAAAGGTACACGTCTCTTTTAAATTTTCATGTCAAGATTGCATGCTTAGTTTAGTATCTATTTTATAATTACTATAGCTTGTCTTGTAACTCCACATAACTATTGTTCTTATATATATATATATATATATATATATATATATATATATATATATATATATATATATATATATATATATATATATATATATATATATACATACAAATTATTATTATACATACTATATGCTCTTATAACCTAGAAAACTCATTAGTTGATTTTCTAGAACTAGAAATTGTTCGTTTACGAACATTTTCTTTTCCCCTCTTTTGGCCTTCTTGAACTTTAATATTCAAATATATTCATGTTGATGTAGAGAAATGAGTTGAAGAACCTATGGATGAAACAAACTCCCGTCATCATTTGCATCCGTCTCCCTCTCTTTTTCTCGTCCTATAAACCCATATTGTTTACATATATATATATATATATATATATATATATATATATATATATATATATATATATATATATATATATATACACCTCCCACATTTTCCATCGTCAACTTGACGGCTTGATTAATTTTATCAAAAATTATCAAGGAAATTTTAGTTGACGAGATGTCAAATAAAATGTCAACTAATTCTCTTCGTGCGAACTCTCTCCAACGTATTTTTGATTAATATATATATATATATATATATATATATATATATATATATATATATATATATATACTTATTTTTATCTTTCTGAATCTTAGCCGCGAAAAGTCAAAATTTAACTGGGCGCCCCCCTTAAAATTAAGGGGACCGGCAGTGTAAAAAGGGGCGGCCCCCTTAATGATTAAAGGGGCTGGCCATCTGACGAATTTCACCCGTTTTTCTTCCTTATTCTACTTACCAAACACTCCATTTTTCTTTCCCCACTCCTTCCTTACTGCTGCTATTCGAACCAAAAACCCAAAACCATCCAAAATCCATCCTCAAATCTTCAAATCAAGGTTAATTAACAAAGGGCAAATACTTATAACACGATTAGCAACAAGTATTGTAAGTTTTTCATTACACATTTCTTTTAATTTCATCTAATTTGGCCATAATCATGATTAAGCATTTTATTTCAATTTGTTCAATTCTTTCTTTAAAATTGAGTCTAGGATTTCCATAACTAAATGCCTCCCTTAGGATTAAAATGCATAATTAAAACTAGAAACTAATAATTACAAACCTTCTTGTCAAAAATTTTTGAAAAGTTCATACACTCATTTTCAAATTTTATTTTATATACATTGTTGAATAATGCTATAAAAACTTGTTATAACATATCATATTACATTTTCTTTAACTTATTAATCATAAAAACAAATTTTTTGACGATGTAAAAACATTTTATTACTTGATAAGAGGGTGTTTGGATCATGTCCAAATAGTGTCGAAAATTATCCAATATAACCTCTATAATGCATCATCATGAATATAAGTATAAAACTGGCATTTTAGAGTTGTCAAGATATATAATTCATATATATATTGACATTTTGGTAGTAAATTTTCTTGATAAGGAAGCGTTTGGTTTAACTAGAAAAATAGTATTTTTGAGTCAAATTACAAACCATTCTTTTCGAAACAAATCATTTGCATAAGAAACTTGTTAGAAATAGCTAGTTATACAATCTAATGTACATCTAGCAAATTTTCATGATATATTAAGATGTTTAAATGGGCGTTTGGATTATCCCATAACAACTTGATAAACATCGTAAAATATATCTAACACAAGTTAAAAAAAAAATAAAGAACATGGTAAACTACTTCTTAAGTTAAAGGTCTTTAGAGTTGAAGTACGTTTACGTTCCACATATGTCATAAAAATATAAACATCATATTTTAACGTCAACTTTATTTTAATTTTATTTTGTTGTTATTGTGTTTAGGTGAAAATGCCCAAAGTCATTACCGAAGATATTTCCTTAACCAAAAACTATATTCCCAAAGTCTCTCAACTTCCCACCACCTTTCCTTCCATTGTTCATTTCTATCATCAAATTGAAGATAGAAATATTCATGAAGGTCGTGTCGTACATCCCACATACTATCAATCCGATTTCATCGATCGTATGTTCACAAATATCTGTTTTGAATGTCTCTTCCAAATAAATGAACCCATTATTCCTCGCTTTATTCTCGACTTCTATAGCCAAGTCAAGGTCCAAACCGATGATTTTGGTTCCATTTTCATCTCGTTCATGATCCAACATGAATTCATTACTCTAACTCTTGCACAATTCAGTCAAATCCTCCAAATTCCTTTCACCGGTCAATCCGTTTTCACAAACGAATGGGATCTTGGTGCCCTTCAATATTCTCGTCCAACTTTTGGTCCTTATTTCTCCGAAATTCCTTATCCACTCGAAATTCGTCAAATGCTTGGGTTAACCCGTGAAACCACCACTCGAAAAATCAAATCCAAAAATGTCGATATTACCGAAAACCAAATTCTACTCAAAGAATTAAGCCCCGACATGAAGCGTTGGGAAGAACTCATTCGTGAGAATGCGTTTGGTACCGGAGGCCACCGTGACCATCTCCCGGCTAGCCTCGCTCATATGTTGTATTGTATTGTTGCTGAACAACATTACAATTTGGCTTATTTCTTTATCAAGCGCATTGAACGTGCAAGAGCTACTCCTAAAGCCAATCTTCTGTATGGAATGTTCCTCACTCGTCTCTATCGTCATGTTATCGAACACTATCCCGATCTTGATGGTAGTATCTATGAGTCCATCTATCCGACCTTACATCCACTCGTTCTTAAACAAACCCGTAAACCTCGTAGTGATAAGGGTAAATCTCGTCGTCATAGTTTCCATGGCTCATCATCTCGTCAAGAGGATGACGAAGAGGATGAATTTATTCATCGTGCTCCCTCTCCCGATACGTTTCTTGAATACTTGGAAGAACTTAAAGAAGATGATTACCTAGTGCCATCTCCTTCCTCTCAAACTAACCAAGTACTATTTGAGTGACAAACCGATTTGCTCAATCAAAACCGAAGGATACGTGAGGAGATGCGAGGAGGCTTCAAGTCCATTGCTAAGACGATTGGAGGATTATTCAAGAAGAAGAAGTGATGGGGGTCTTATTATTTGCTTTGGATGATCATGTTTGTTGAACTATTAGTGTGTTGCTTTTATTGAATAATTGTTTCTTGTGTGCTATATTTCCGATATATATTTGGAAATTAATATTTGTTGCTATGGTTTTAGATACAATTGAACTTTATTATTAGTTAACTTATTATTATTAGTTGATGTACATGTATGCATGTTTTTATACTTGCTTTTAATCTATGCTTGCATGATTTGTGTATGATTATATATATGCTTCTCTAATAGACCAAAACTAAAATAAAATGTTCCAATAGAGCTTGCTGCAAATACAAAACTAAAATAAACCATTTTTAGAAAAATTTTGAAAATTGGTCGTCTAAGATTTTACTAGATGGGTGGCCCCCTTAATAAACCATTATACACCTCTCATCCACACTCCATTATCATAACATTCATCAACCTCAACCAATTCATCATGTCATCACCAAAAACCACCACCTCCAACAAGCCAAGAAACAAAAGCTTGTTATCATACCACCAAAACAACTATTTATTGACCTCACTAATGAAGAAAATACCACTCCATCACCACCACCTCAATGTTCATCTCCAAGTGCTCCAAATGCACCATCCAAAACACCATCAACACATGGAACCTCCACCTCTTCCAAACCATCATCATCATCCATTAATGACTACATCAACACTCACCTATC
The DNA here is from genome assembly GCA_030686995.1 of Artemisia argyi. Taxonomy (NCBI): domain Eukaryota; kingdom Viridiplantae; phylum Streptophyta; class Magnoliopsida; order Asterales; family Asteraceae; genus Artemisia; species Artemisia argyi. Next base: position 68,436,032 of record CM060704.1, on the reverse strand, counting down.
ACCTCCACCAAGAATTCCACCACCACCACCTCATGAAAATGCAACCTTAGACATCACTCTTTTATTATCACCCATCACATCTCTTGATGCACAATTTTCACCATCACCACTCAATCCACCAAACTTCAATCCCATCCCATGGAGCTTGCTTGAAGCTCATGGTGATACTTTCCTTTGTTGCATCCATAACCGCACCATTATCTTTGGCTTAAGAGATGAAATCCACTACATGTTTTCATATCTTGAAAGCTTGTTCCCTCAACCTCAACCAACAACATCCACGCCTCCACCACCAACATTAGTCACACCTCCACCTCCATCTACATCAAACACACCTCCATCAACTCCATCATCTCCACCTACAACATTGGTTCCACCAAACTAAGCATGGCTCATGGTTGGAAAATAAAATTGTTAAAACCATTTTGATGGCAAACTCTAGGAAAAACATCTCTATTAGAGTTTTGGTTGCTAGTTATCTTGTATGTTTGTAAGCCCATAGGGCTTTAGTTTATTGGTTATCTTGTTTATGCATCTTGTATGCATGTTGCTTGTAACTTTTAATATTTAGTTGAAGTATTTCTCTTATGCTCATATTGCTTGTTACATATATATTTGTTGCATGCTCCATATATATTGTGTTATCTAAATATTTTTGCAAGCATTCCATATCTCGATTTGTCTTGTAACCTTAAAACGAGGGGGAGTACACATCAGGGGGGAGCTCATCCGACTTCGGGACAACCTTTTTGATGTTCACAAAAAGGGAGAGAAGTGATATAAACTCACTAAATACTTGCATATATATTAATTTTTGATTTAATGAGTTTAGATTTTGTAATAATAAAAAAGGGGGAGATTGTTGATATAAATAATGCGTAAAAACGTTATTAATATTTTTCGATATCCCTATGTTTTGACGATCACAAAATATAAAATCATTAAACATAAAATCATTACATAAATAAGTATTTAGTGACAAAATATCATTATATCCAATGGTATAAACAAGTGCCTAATACATTTTATGATCCAAGGAAGGTTTATTTACTAATTACAAAATATATAAAATGGTATAAACATTTTATATATTTAAGAAAAACACTTTTGGTAATTAAAGGAAAATGTTTATTTCACACTAAATAAATGAATTCAAATTTTTAACCAAATTCAGTTAAATTTTCACCAAATAAACTTTTCCCAGAAAAGACAAAGAAATCAGGTCGTTACAGTGGGCGGCCCCCTTAATTTTAAGGGGGTCGGCACACAATTAAGGGGGCCGGCATACGCTCCTCTGTCAGAATTCTTTGCCTATAAATACTGGTTCAAATTTGAAATTTTTCCTCACCTTTTGCACTAAAACTTTCTGTTCTAATTCACTCAAAACACCTTTCTAAATCCTTTGATCATAAACATATTAGTTTTTGTTTCAAGTGATCTAATCCCTCATTATTCAAAGTGCAAGAGAAGAATACTCCTTTCATCTCAAATCAAGAAGTATTGAAGATTAGTTGTGTAGCTTGTATTTATTGTAAAGTTGTGTACTGATTGTAATTGGTAGATCTAGGTGGGTTTGTTAATCTAGTCTTGAAGAAGTTGTGGTGTGAAGTAGAAGTAGTGTATAGTCGTGAAGTAGTAGTGGTGTGTATTAGTTGTGAAGAAGGCGTGTAGTGGTGTGAGATTGGTTCTAGCTACTATTAGGACTCGACATCTAGCTTAGTGTCGTTAATTGGTGTAAGCGAAAGTTGTGTAAGGTTTCTCCGCCAAAAAGGGAGTTTGTTGACATAGTGAAGAAAACTCTCGAGTAGGTGACTCGAGGAGTGGAGTAGGGCGAAGAGGTGCTTCGTAGCCGAACCACTATAATATCGTGTGTTGTGGTTTGATCTCTCTATCTCTATCTTTTCTTTACTTTCATATTTACGTTATAATTATTTAGTTAGTTAGATTAAATTGTTTGTGTTGTACAAGTGTTGAAATTCACATAAATAAGAATCGAAGTTTTTATAAAACAAAGTTTTTAAAATCCAAATTGACGTAAAACTATTCAAACCCCCCCCCCCTTCTAGTTTTCCACAGATCTTGTGGTGGATAGTTTTGTGGTTGATTATGTATGGGAAGACGGGGAAAAGATCTTCGGGTGGAGTGTTGTAAACTGACTCGTTATCTGGTAAATTGTTGTAATACATTGTTTTGAGGGAATTGTTTGTGAATTATGTATGAGTTGTGTGTGTAAGGTGAACATCTGAGAATAGATATTTATAGGACCGTTTTTCCGCTCTTTTTATGAAATTTGAATTTTAAACGTTTGAAATTTGAATTTTAAACATTTGAAATTTGAATTTTTAATATATACCGCTCATTTTTAAAATTTGAAATTTAAACGTTTTTCCGCTCTTTTTGAAGGTTTATGCACACATTTTTTAAAACTTGAAATTTAAAAGTTTAGCCGCTCATTATTTGAATTTCAAATTTTATCCCATATCCCACTCTGTTTTTAAAATTTGAATTTCTAAACACCCCTATATAAAGCATCACATAACATACTATTTTGCACACACTTCACTCTCTAAACACTTTTACTATGGCTAATCGGTGGTCTGTTGAAGAAGAATACTTGCTAGCCGACATGTGGCTAAACGTTCACGAATTCCATAGCGAAACTGTTTTTTGGAATACTGTTACAGAAAGGTTCAACAACCTATCTGACGGTCCTTTTCGTAGCAAAAGCCAGATAACGGGTAAGTGGGCAAGAATGAGCCGTCAATGTTAAAAATTCAATGATATTTACTTGAGCGTGCAGCTTAATGACGAGGCCAATGATCGTCTGCACACTATAAACACTATGTTCAGAGAACGCTATGGTGGGCAAGGCTTCAAATATCTTAACGTGTGGTTCATTTTGAGAAGGAGCCCCATATGGAACAGATATAGGGATTAATGCCTTATGTTGTTCTGTATCATTTTTATTTGTATTTCCGTATCGTTTGTGTTTGTATTTCCGTTTCGTTTGTGTTTGTATTTTCGTTTCGTTTGTGTTTGTATTTCTGTATCATATGTATTTGTATTTCCGTTTCGTATGAATTTGAATTTTAAATGCTATCCCGCCCTTGAATTTGATTTTTAAATATAAATACTATCCCGCCTTTCAGTTTGAATTTGAATTTTAAATAGTATCCCGCTCTCCAGTTTGAATTTGAATTTTAAATAGCCATATCATAGTAACCACCAATCATCCACTATAAATAAGACCCCATAGTCCAGCTTTGTTCACACACTTCAACCAATATGGCTAATTCATGGTGGAGAGATGAAGAAAAATTGTTGGCTGAAGTTTGGTGTGACGTTTCCCAAGAACAACACACCCACAAAAATCACACATTCTGGAATCGGGTTTTAGACATGTTCAACAATAAGAATCAGGGTGACAATCGTACCAAACGTATGCTTGTTGGTAAATGGTCAACACTTAACTCCGAATGTAAAGTATTCAACGCTATTTACAGAGGGGTGTTTATGAACAGGGCGGTAAATGACAATAATCGTCTCGCCACTGCAAAGACAATTTATGAGCAACGCCATGGTGGGAGAAGCTTCAGATATGTTCATGTGTGGGAGGTTTTGTAAGTCCAACCCATATGGCTAATTTATGGTTAACGGTCTTGTATGATTTAATATGATGTAATGTTACTTTCAGTTTGAATTTGAATAAAAGGCTTAACGGCTAGTTTCTCCAATAAAATTCTCTAACGGCTAGTTTCCCTATAAATATCATCTTTACTCAACTTCGTATCATCACACAATTATAACTAAATTTCATACAAACACTATGGCTAACCAACCAGCTAAGGTGCAAAGAACAATCCTTACCCGATTATGCAATGAACAAGAAAATGAACTTAAGTTGATTAACAACTTGTTAGGTGAGATAGCTCGTACTATTCGACAGATGCATACTCGGGCTCCAGAGGTCGAACGGTTACGTGAGCTGCCTCAAGACCATCCAATAATCAGGGTCGGTATACAAACTCTCTTAAGAAATGATGAAACAGATTTGCAACTTCAAGTCGCCTTGAAAATGGTCATGGAACAAGTGTTGCAAGTTTAGAAAGAAAAGTCAGCACTTATCGATAATTATAAGTCTTTATAAATTCTTGATGATGTTGCATATCGTATTTATCTGTTTCGTTATTTTCGTATCGTATGTTTTTTTTTTGTTTTTGTTTGTTTTTTTGTTTTTTTTTTTTCATATCGTATTTTTTTTTTTTCCGTATTGTAACTTTTTATTTGGATGAAATAAAATTAGTATGTTGTTTTATTTTGTATAATTAGTGAAATGAATTTAATTTATTTAATGAAATGAATAAAAAAATAAAGTTGTAAGTGGTGGGCTCAAATGAAGAAGTTGAAGTTAGTTGTTTGGTGAGGAGGGGTTAGTTGTGAAGAGGTGTTAGATAATGTGGCACACATAAAGCCCAAATGAAGAGATAAAACTCTTCAACTACACCCGATGCTCTAAGGACTATCATTTAATTTGAACCATGATAGTATGAAACACGTCTGCAAACAAATATAGTGCATGATACAGTAGTATTCAATTCACAGTTCACATTCAGTTTGCACACAGCTAGAAATCATGATACAAGTTTTAACATCCATTTTCCTCTTTCTTGCCGTTCCATACATTTTATGGACTCTTTACACCAAAAGTTCTCAAAGAAGTAAAATCAATCTTCCACCCGGAAGCTTCGGATGGCCGTTTCTTGGCGAATCTCTCTCGTTACTCCGTACATGTTGGGCCGGAGAACCAGAGAGATTCATCAATGACCGAATCAAGAAACATGGTAATTCTGTAGTGTTTAAGACATCATTGTTGGGTGACAATATGGCAGTCTTGTGTGGTCCTGCTGGTAACAAGTTTCTTTTTGGTAACGAGAATAAGTTGGTGGCAGCATGGTGGCCTTTGCCTGTTAGGAAGCTTTTTGGTAGGTGTTTGATTACGATTCGTGGTGATGAAGCTAAGTGGATGAGGAAGATGTTGTTGTCGTATCTTGGTCCCGATGCTTTTGCTACTCACTATGCTGTCACTATGGATGTTGTCACTCGTCGCCATATTGAAGTTCACTGGCGAGGTAACTAAGTATTACTCTCTATGCTCTAAATTAACCATTAACAAAGGGTAACAATTTTTTTTTTTAATTATGGTATGGCCTAAGCATGAAGCAATGATATACAGGGACAAAATTTTAAACTTTGACGAATTAGTGCTTAATTGGCGACAGAGCGGAGCCTACACTGGACCATTAATGGACAAATTTTTAAACGTTCACGAATCATAGAGTTTGTCAGTTTTTAGTGTGGCAATACCCAGGTCTTTTTATTAGTGGTCCACTCACATAGGCTGTCGCGCTCGCGCCATCCTCACCCAATTACACGCAGAGACCATTGGTCTAGATTCGAAAACGTTATGAAATCAAAGTGATCACTATACTGCAATAAGGCTTCATACTTGGCCACTTGGACATGCCACAATTCTCTAAGAGCAAGTACACTAAAGAAATAATTTGGTTTTAGTGGTTTTTTCAAGTTACCATTGATGAAAACATGTCAATTTGAGAAATTTACAAGTAAATAGGGCCTGGTTTGTGACTAAATGATACTGTAAAGTGAAGAATTATTTTACAGTAAACTAGAGTAATATTTTGCACTTTCGGTACACTCATTAAAGAGAAACAGTTATGTAGGGAGCAATGTGTGTGGTGTAGAAACCATATCCCTATCTTATTGAGTTACTTATTGGGAAATAATTATCTATGAGCATATGGCCACAGGATACCATTATTGAGATGTGCTTTCTGGATATAACGATCTGTCGAGTTATATCTGTATCGTTGTGGACAACAAGTCTCATTAAACATGCACATGTAAACGGGTCTTTCGAAATGATACGGAAACAAATAGAGTTTTCAAAATTTTCATATTTTATGACCACTTTAGTGAAAATTTCAGTTATTGAAATAAGGAATGTCACAAGTTACTTTTATTCAAGTACCTCATTCTCATTATCAACAGTACTAGCAATAGTCCAATCTGATATGTGTCTCGTTTCGTTTATATCGTTCCATGTCATATTTATTATGCTCTTGAAGTTATGAAAATACAACACTATATTTGATGATGAGTAAGCATGGTATATGTTAAAAGTTAAAAGTTTTACATTGTGAATAAGGTATGTGTGTTCCATCATCGTCCCACATGTTTTTTCCTAAAAAAAGATATAAATGGATTGAGATAACAACTTGTTTGACACATAAAATAGCCTCACATTTTAGGTAAAATTAATGAAAAAACTGAATTATTCTGATACATCTTTTGAAAATATAAGAAAATTGGATCAACATAAAGTTCATACTATCATTTTTTGAATACTTGTCGGACACTGATGTCCTCTTCAAGCTTAATTAAGCAGAGAGAATTATCATTATTTGAATTGTGAGATCTCGTACAATTGTTTCGTGCTTACCTTTTTAGCCTATCCGTTAAACAAAGAATCTCGGTTTTTCAGTAATTTGCTTCATTAGTAGAATTACAAGTTAAAATCAAACATACATACTCCATGTCTCCATGAGTAATCTTGTTTTTCAATTATGGAAGGCAAGGAAGAGGTGAACGTATATCAGACCGTTAAGTTATACGCCTTTGAGCTAGCTTGTCGTTTATTTATGAGTCTCGAGGAGCCAAACCACATTGCAAAACTCGCTTCCTTGTTCAATATCTTCTTGAAAGGGATTATCGAGCTACCAATAGACTTTCCTGGCAGTCGATTTTATAGTTCAAAAAAAGCAGCAGCAGCTATTAGGACCGAACTTAAGACACTTATCAATGCAAGAAGAGTGGCATTGGCAGAAGGAAAAGCAACTTCGTCACAAGACCTCTTGTCACATCTGCTTACATCTTCAGACGAAGATGGCAAATATTTAACCGAGATTGAAATTGCAAACAACATTTTACTACTACTATTTGCCGGTCATGATACATCCACTTGTTCTATTACTTTGATCATGAAGAGACTCGCTGAACACCCCGCTGTTTATGACAAGGTGTTAAAAGGTCAGTTGAATGCTTAATCCTTTCACCTTGATCTTTATATGTAAAGTTTTGCATAAATGTTTTGAATTAATTTTTAACAGAGCAATTGGATATCTGCAAGACAAAAGAAGCAGGAGAATTGTTGAAGTGGGAGGACATACAAAAGATGAAATACTCTTGGAATGTTGTATCTGAAGTCATGAGACTAACTCCACCCATTGTCGGAGCCTTTAGAGAAGCTCTTGTGGACTTCGAGTATGGGGGTTACACCATTCCCAAAGGATGGAAGGTAACAAACTTATACGCATATCTTAGTAGGTTATTATACGAATACGTAAACTAATACACATACCATTAAGAAGAATCTGTTCTTAGTATTGTGTTTGTGTTACATGTTTAGCTATATTGGAGTGCTGCAGCGGCACATAAAGACGAGGCTAACTTTGAAGATGTGGAACGGTTTGATCCATCGAGATTTGAAGGTGCAGGACCAACTCCATATACATATGTGCCGTTTGGAGGGGGTCCTAGGATGTGTTTAGGAAAAGAATTTTCACGATTGGAAGTACTTGTGTACCTTCACAACATTGTCACCAATTTCAAATGGGACTTGTTGATTCCTGATGAGAAAATTGAATATGATCCCATGGGTGTTCCAGAGAAAGGCCTCCCTATTCGCCTTCATCCTCATCAAGTATGATGTATTCATGTGTTAACTAATCGATATGATGAAGGTACAATATACAAATTGTTAGCTAAATAAAGGTTACAGTACCATACTAGTTTAGGCCCGTCTAGCTTTTAAGGTTATGTTTGTTAGTTTCCTATTTATCTCTTTACTCTTGTGTATTTTGTAATCAAATTAATGAAGTTACTATTTCTCTATGATTACTACAAAAAGAAGTTACTATGGAAAAACTTTAGTATATCTTGAAAAAATGAACAGTCAATTCAGACTTTAGCAAGTTACATAAGTTTTAGTTTGCACATGTGGTAACTAAGAATTACACGTATATGCATGTATGACGATTTTGGTTAAACCGGTATCATAACATGATCCAGCTTTTCAAAGTTGAGCAAATTTTAAAGCAATGTGTGTGTGTGTGTGTGTGTGTGCAAATGACTTGATATATAATTTGTTTGAATACCATTTACCGCAGTGTTTTGAGACTCACACTATGATATCACCAGAAAATCAACAGAGTGAGATCATCCTCTTGGTGATTAAATTTTGAGCTGTCTCATTTGTATAAAATAGACATGAAAAATATACGTATTCTACTCGTGCTATACATGAATACGCATATAAGGGATTCAAAGTGCTGCTGATTTATGGTTTGTTTTAGATTTAATTTTGCAGACTCGAGTTTTGTAGTCTGCCATTGTCATCATGTTGAGTTCTCACTCGATGAGAGAAAATATGATCACGGACGTAGAAGCTTCTACCAGCAAAGAGCTCTAGCTTTAACATTCTTGTGCTCTACATAGATTAGTGATTTTCTTAGAGTAGATACTGTTGGTGGTTATGAGCCCAGAACAGGGTTAAGATAATCAATAGCCTAACTACGTACCAATAAAGGTTACCGGATATCACTTGGAATCGTGTTATCACTTTCCAAAGTAAACTATTCGACCCTAATGCCTGGGTATCACGAATATCTACTTGGGATAAGACCAAATGTTGTTAGTGATTTAGGCATAAATCAATAACCCTTCGTGTATAAGTGTTGTATGTTTTCTGTATATCTTTCATGCATCATTTGATTTCCTATTTATAGGAAGATACTCATGGCTAGTCAAATGGAATTATGAAAATTAATCGGCCCATTAATCTCCACAAAATTATCCCCATTATAGCCTAAAATAGTGATTACATGACCAATTAAACGTCGTCATGAGTGCTGAGGTAACTGCCATTTGAATAGGTCAAATCAGTTACATACAGCACTCTATCAGCAGAAACTCTGCTTATCAGCAGAATCCTAACACTAGTAGCAGGAACCAGCACTTCAGCAGGAACCATCAGCAAGAACCTGCACTCAGCAGAATCCTGTACAACCACTATAGAGTCAGGGGAATCAGTGACTTGATGGGTGTACACTCCGTACCTCCAAACCCATTTCCAAGTATGATTAGATCCCTCAAGTGCACTAAATTTTCTAACAATCCTCCCCAAATTTAGTTCACTTCCTTTCCATGAAAATCAAACATTAAACAAAACATATGCATAAACGAAAATATCCTGAGGATTGAATTTCCATCTTAGTACATTACACGTTCAAATATTCGAGAATCAGGATGTTCTAAGAATTGAACCCTTCAACCCATTTGAATACCTGAAGATAAAATACACATATATTTTCAAACACTTAAACAATCCTGACACTATACAAGCCATGTGTCCATATCCGATTCATAAATGTTGTAAAAGCTAAAAGTCCATAGCTTCCTGAAGCGGCAAAACTTCAACATTTACATAGTTGGTTCCTCTTTATTCATGCTCTTGCTTAGCATTTTTTTCAAAGAAATTAACCATTGAGAAGTAAAGACTTCATCCTCCTTTTCAGCAAGTTCTGAGCACAACCTTGGGATGTAGTGTAATACATGTGCTCCAGTACACTGAATGTTCAGCTTTCCACATTGAACTCAGCTCCCAAGTTTCCTCAGGAGGGAGTTGGGTGTCCTAGCATTCAGTGACCAAGTTGGACTTCAAGCCCATCCCTTTAGCAGACTTTATAACCAAGTCTCTAGCAAGACCCTTCGTCAAGTGATCAGCTAAATTCTGTTGAGATCTAACAAACTCTATAGAAATCACCCCATTCATGATAAGTTCACGAATCATGCTATGCCTAACACCTAAGTTGTAGGACCTTAAATAACACAACTTTATCACACCAATATAGAAGCAAAGATGAAGTAGAGATGAAAGATGGTGACTTGTATGATATATATGTATTTCGTATGTATTGAGAGAGAGAGATGGAAATGAGAGCTTTTATTCAAGAGAAACACACACACAAGCACACACCTTAAATGAGCCTTTGAGGTGTTTATATAGTAAGTTACATCATGCCCTAAAAGGCTTTCCATGGGCTTTGTCTAATTGGCTTGGTTTACATTTTCTAATAAAGGCTTACATGATATACTTAATAAGTACCAAGTCCATAGCCCAATATTCTTAACTATTACTATACTTGTTGACTCAATAATGATCGTCACTTTTAATGCTAACATAAGTGACTAGACTTCCCATTGTACATCTGGCTATAAGCCTTTGCCAATGTAGCAGCACTATCACACCGGATAGAAATAGGTGCTATAGGTTTAGGCCACAATGGAATCTCAAGAAGCAAGTTTTTCAACCATTCAGCTTCTTTACCAGCAGCTGCTAAGACCACAAATTCTGATTCCATTGTTGAACTGGTGATGCAAGTTTGCTTCTTGGATGCCCAAGAAATTGCACCTCCACCAAATAGGAATACCCAGCCATTGGTAGACGAATTGTCTTCAGTATTACTCATCCAACTTGCATCAGTGTAACCTTCCAACACTAATGGATAACCAGTATATGAGAGACTATAATCCATAGTTCTCTTCAAATACTTCAGTACCCTCTAAATTGCTTGCCAGTGCTGAGCACTAGGATTACTAGTATACCTGCTCAGTTTACCCACTGCAAAAGCAATATCAGGCCTTGTACAAGTCATGGCATACATCAGGCAGCCAATCACCCTAGAATACTCAAGTTGAGATACAGCTTTGCCAGTATTTGGCATAAGCTTCTCAGTGGTATCCATAGGTGTACTCACTGGAGTACAATCAAAGTAATTAAGTTTCTTCAGTACCTTCTCAATATAATGAGACTGAGAAATTGATATACCATTACTTTCATGTTTGATCCTTATACCAAGGATAACATCAGCCTCCCCCATGTCCTTCATGGAGAACCTTGATGACAAAAATTCCTTTGTCAAGTCAACCTGATTTTGGTCAGTGCCAAAGATCAGCATGTCATCAACATATAGACAAATGATGACTCCTCTACCAGATTCATCAAATTTGCTATATACACATTTGTCAGCCTGGTTAAGAACATAACCATTAGACAAAACCACTTCATCAAATTTTTGATGCCATTGCTTAGGTGCCTGTTTCAGTCCATATAAAGACTTAATTAGTTTGCACACCTTGTTTTCATTGCCAGGCAAGATGAAGCCCTGAGGTTGGTTCATATAAACCTCCTAATCCAATTCACCATTCAAGAAAGCTGTCTTCACATCCATCTGATGAATAATCAGATTGTGAATTGATGCCAAAGCAATCAGCAGCCTGATGGTACTGATACGTGCCACAGGGGCATAAGTATCAAAGTAGTCTATCCCTGACTTTTGTTTAAAGCCCTGAATGACTAGTCTAGCCTTGAACTTTTCAATAGTTCCATCTACCTTCATTTTCCTTTTGAAAATCCATTTGCAACCAAGAGGTAGTGATGCATGGGAATTGCACCAGGCTTTACCTCTCGAGGGATCTCGAGAAGCTTACAACCCCCACCAGGCAGTGTACCTGATCGTTGTAGTATAGTATAGTGACAAGTACCTGGGGATTGATCGTTCAACTCAGGAATAGTGTCGCTTGGATTAGAAAGCCTAAGAACTAGGTCTAGAGGTGAGGGATGATTCTTTTTGTAATTTTATATTTTATGAAAAGCAAGTAAAATCTCGGTTTTCAGAGGAATGGGCGGAATTAGTTGCTAGTCAACTAACCCAATAACTAAAGATGCAATCAAAATAAAATAACAAAAATGAAAATAAAGCTAATTAAACTAATGGTGTGAACAATAAATGGGAGAATTGTGTTTACTTAGATTTCACTACTCCCTAGATATTTTTTACAGGTTAATTGTTTGTTACAGTTGCGTAGATGACGGGTTATATTCCTTAATACCAATCATGGGGTGGCGTACTTACTTCCCCAATTCTATAAGCTCCTACTTCACTCCTATGTCGAGCCTGCAAGAAGCTCCTAACATGGGATCACTAGAATTCGCTCATGCATTAAATACAACCATAAAAACCTAGTACACATCGGTTCATGTTTCTTAAGACGTTCAAGCAAGTTACACAATGGAGATCTGCCAGTTTTCTTAAGCCGAACATTGAAATCATTCATCCATTACAACTATAAACAAGCAATCAACCTATAATCAACATCTAGGTTTCATTACATCTAAGCAAACACACAAGAGATCTAGCCTAACATGTTAAAATCAAGACAAGCGTAAGATATATTCAAACAACACATAGACATATTGAATGAATTGAAAGGATACTTATCTTAATTGAACATGAAGGGTTTCAAGGGGTGAAAACCCTTGAAAATACTGTAAAAGTTGTGTTAGGGTTTATTAAGTTCGACCCTAAAATTCTCCTCCCTTTAGAATGAAAACTACAAAAACTATATATAGATTTACTAAGGTGACGGCGTCAAGAAGAAAGTTCTGACGCCGTCAACCCGCCGCTAAAAATATAATCGGATTGCCTAGATCCAGATCCGACGCCGTCATATGTAATCTTGTTCTGGGCCGTCACCACTTTTACTCTTGACGGCCATGTTTTGACGCCGTCACGTTTTCTTTGGGCCGTCATCATTTTTGCCCCTGACGCCGTCATAAAATTGCTCTTGACGCCGTCAGGTACTGTTCCCAGCAAGGAAAATTAAGACTTTGCCGTTTTCTTCACTTTTATGCTCCAAAATGCTTCCTTTTCCAAAATTCACTCCCAAAGTACCTAAAATCACAAAAGGAACGATTTAGGACAACATTTGATCAAATAAATTCCAATTCTGGCTTAAATGACCCCCTTTAAACGGATCATTTTTCGCCTCATCATATACCCTTACACTTGAGATTTGCTTGTCCTCAAGCAAATGCGCTTTTATTCTAATCAAAATACAAGTTAGGGGTCATTTAACACTAATATAAAAGTAATTACAACAAATAATCGTTCCACTAAAGACCAAAGATAAGCACGAAGGTCATACACTAGCACCTCACAAATAGTGTTTAGATACTCACATCTCTCGGGTGTAATAAAGTAAATATCACAATATGAAAATGGAAAACATCTCTCACTACCTGTCATAGCAAAATAGATTACCATAGGCTTGGGAAAGGATCAAACCTCCACCACATGGCGTAAGCACCTAGGATAAACTATCAAAGAGGTCTTTTAAAGGGTTATAACGTTAGGTGTAGGGATATGGAATACACGGTTTTTTTGGATATAGGCAATCTTTACTGGTGGTGAGTTAATCATCTTGGTTAATTACATGTACAATATGGCATTGCTAAGCCAAGACTAGACTTGACTTAAGCTAATAAATGAAAAATAACAAAAACATAAGATAAACATAGAATAAAACGGGATAGTAGTCCGTATGTTTTTTCTCTTTTTTTTATTTTATTTTATTTTATTTTTTTTGCATACACTCTTACCCTACCATCCAAAATAATACATCATAGGGAATGAACATTCCCCTTACACTTGAATTTTCACGTACTTTACAATAAACTAATCTAATGCCTCGAATTAAGATAATCAAAACACTTGAAGTACTTTTAAGATCAACGTACATATGGGGTAATAATAGATGTTCTTCCCCATTCCTAAATAAGATTAATACTTTACCCATGAGTCTCAATCGTCCCAAAACAATATGTACAAGGATATGACTCGACTTAGCAACCATGTAATCAATTAGATAATTAACTAAGGGTTTAACAAATAACAATAATGCACTAAAGATGAGTGCATACACGGAAGGCTAAGGCGATTTGGGTGTACATTTAAGTGGGGTGTAACAAATTCTTCCTTTAAGTAAGATGCTTAAAGTTAGAAACGAAAAGATAGGCTCGGAGGGGTGTACTAGGGGTTTCGTGTACTAAAAATGAGTACAACGCTAAGGGTGTGGGAAAAATTAATTGACTTAACTAGCCAAGTAATATGACTTAAATGGTCAAGTAATTATGATACGGGTTTAACACAAGGGTGATCCTAATGCCTCTTTTCATGTAGTAAATCCTACTACACGAATGTAGTCTCACTAGCGGTCTCGGGATGCATCACTAACGCAAGTTCTAGAATCTAAATGCTACCGGTACACTCATAAGCACTAATAGTAAATGCTTTTCCTATCAAATCTAAAGGCGAACCTCACATATTTGGGTGGAAAATTTTTCTGAATGGTACGGTTTTGTGCTAGTCATACGACTCCTATCCATGAGACGCTTGCTAAGGCTAAAGTTTCACTCCTAAATGTTGTAAAAAATTTTAAATTTGGCGCTAAAATTACACTAACAAGTATTTCTCATAGTTTTATTACACACCTACCATCAAACAAACAAACTCAAGCGAAAGTGTATCCTATGAGGTATCATCATTTACCCTCCCCTTACACTTAGGATGAACATTGTCCCCAATGTTCAATTAAAGAATGTAAAAGTAAAATAGGTAAAAGAATGAAATCAAATACTCCCCTGATTCGTTCGGTGTGGATAGTGTGGTAACAAGGTTAGATCTTCCTCCAAGAAAATGAGCAATCAAAGCTTCCCTTCCAGAATATAAATCATCTTCTTGTCATACATAACCTGTTAAACCTGAGAAAATAAACAAGGCAACCTCGCGTAAAATCGGCGGCAATCTATATATGATAACAAATCCTAGAAAACAATGTAAGATATAATGCCTGTGGAATGATGTTTGCAGATTTCCTAGAGTTTATAAAACTAAAGATTTAAACAAAACTTTAAGACTCCGTTAGAAAAACAAAACTAGCAAAATTTCCAGATTTTTACACGTGACGCCGTCAGGAATTTCTTCCTGACGCCGTCAGAAGTGACCTGCAGAAATCCTTACGTTAAGTTTCCGGAAAATTTCTGGAAAAACTTATGTCCTACTTCCTGGAAAATCCTGCAAAACATCATTATGACTCGATACAAGCATTTGACTCTAACAAATACGAATATACATGTTCATTTAATATTGTGGAGAATCATGATCGAGTTTTTTTTCTTAAAAATATATTTGGGGTTTCCCCTTACACTTATCTTTTGCGAAATACCTTTGTATGAAGTTAAGACTAAGCCAAACGACAAAATGAAGTATTTTCACCATTTTAGTTTGAAACATGATCTAGCAACAATAAAAATAAAGCATGCATACGGAAACAAATAACAATCAAACAAAATAAAAATCACACAAAGCATGGGTTGCCTCCCAAGAAGCGCTTTTCTTTATTTACGAGTCTTGTAGCTAGACTCAAGGTCATGGGTTACTACGTTTTCCTTTCCCACTTTTGTGCCGACTCAAAACATCTAACCCAATTCTCATCACGCTTGTACTCAGGGCCTAGATTCATGCAGCCTGAATAGTATGTTCGCCTCTTCTCATAATAAGCATCATCATCAATTCCATCTTCCTTAACCTCATAAGGTCGAATCTCATCAATTTGTAGATTCTTGATGCCTTTTAATTCTTCCTTCATGTGAGGCATCATAAAAGTAATCCTCTCTATCCCATCAGTAAACTGAACTATCCCCTTCTCATGATCACAATACATCTTAGTCTTCTCAACAAAAGGTCGTCCTAGAACCATCTCTCCTAGGTGTGGATCTATAATGCCTCTAACATCTTCTAGGATTACAAAGTCGCATTGATAAGTAAAATTTCCTATAAATATGTGTACCCCTTTAACTCTCCTGACGAAATTACATAGCCTATTAGAGTTGTAAGGGTCTTTTCTAGGGCTTAACCTTTCGTTCATTATCCAGTTGTAGTAGAGCCTAGACATAATATTCATAGGTGCTTTTAAGTCAATGTATGTATGCTCTCTAGACATGTACCCAATCATGCAAGGAATTTTTATGTTCCTAAAGTTATGCCTCCTAATCCATGGTACCATTCTGTATTTTGAGGGGCAGGGGTGTTGTAAAAGAAATCTATGGTAACTCAATTCATCAGGGGTTGGAGCGAAGTCTGTAAGCTCAATTTTCATTTGAAGGGGCTTAATAAATTGCTTAAATGTGTTGACTTCTCTCTTTCTTCTTTTATGCGCTATAAGCCTCTTGCTAACTTCTAAACGGCGATTCTCTAAATCCATAAAGACCAACCTAATATAAACAAAGACACAAAGAAATAAGATAGACTAAAGAAAACTAAAAATAAAAATAAAATCTTACTAGAAAGGAATCTAGCAAGTAGACCTAATAAAAAGAAATTCTAACCTAGACAATAACTATTCCCCGGCAACGGCGCCAAAAACTTGATGCGTGGGAATTGCACCAGGCTTTACCTCTCGAGGGATCTCGAGAAGCTTACAACCCCCACCAGGCAGTGTACCTGATCGTTGTAGTATAGTATAGTGACAAGTACCGGGGGAATGATCGTTCAACTCAAGAATAGTGTCGCTAGGATTAGAAAGCCTAAGAACTAGGTCTAGAGGTGAGGGATGATTCTTTTTGTATTTTTATATTTTATGAAAAGCAAGTAAAATCTCGATTTTTAGAGGAATGGGCGGAATTAGTTGCAAGTCAAATAACCCAATAACTAAAGATGCAATCAAAATAAAATAACAAAAATGAAAATAAAGCTAATTAAACTAATGGTGTGAACAATAAATGGGAGAATTGTGTTTACTTAGATTTCACTACTCCCTAGATATCTTTTATAGGTTAATTGTTTGTTACAGTTGCGTGGATGACGGGTTATATTCCTTAATACCAATCATGGGGTGGCGTACTTACTTCCCCAATTCTATAAGCTCCTACTTCACTCCTATGTCGAGCCTGCAAGAAGCTCCTAACATGGGATCACTAGAATTCGCTCATGCATTAAATACAACCATAAAAACCTAGTACACATCGGTTCATGTTTCTTAAGACGTTCAAGCAAGTTACACAATGGAGATCTGCTAGTTTTCTTAAGCCTGACATTGAAATCATTCATCCATTACAACTATAAACAAGCAATCAACCTATAATCAACATCTACGTTTCATTACATCTAAGCAAACACACAAGAGATCTAGCCTAACATGTTAAAATCAAGACAAGCGTAAGATATATTCAAACAACACATAGACATATTGAATGAATTGAAAGGATACTTATCTTAATTGAACATGAAGGGTTTCAAGGGGTGAAAACCCTTGAAAATACTGTAAAAGTCGTGTTAGGGTTTATTAAGTTCGACCCTAAAATTCTCCTCCCTTTAGAATGAAAATTACAAAAACTATATATAGATTTACTAAGGTGACGGCGTCAAGAAGAAAATTCTGACACCGTCAACCCGCCGCCAAAAATATAATCGGATTGCCTAGATCCAGATCTGACGCCGTCATGTGTAATCTTGTTCTTGGCCGTCACCACTTTTACTCTTGACGGCCATTTTTTGACGCCATCACGTTTTCTCTGGGCCGTCATCATTTTTGCCCCTGACGCCATCATAAAATTGCTCTTGACGCCGTCAGGTACTGTTCCCAGCAAGGAAAATTAAGACTTTGCCCTTCACTTTTATGCTCTAAAAACGTCCAAAATGCTTCCTTTTCCAAAATTCACTCCCAAAGTACCTAAAATCACAAAAGGAACGATTTAGGGCAATATTTGATCAAATAAATTCCAATTCTGGCTTAAATGACCCCCTAAAAACGGATCATTCTTCGCCTCATCAGGTAGATCAACCAACACCCAAGTGTTGTTGCCCATGATGGAGTCAATCTCATCATTTATTGCCTCTTTCCAGAAAGCAACATCCTGGGACTTCATTGCTTCTTCAAATGTTTTGGGATCATCCTAAACAATGAAGCAATAGGAATATTGGTCAGAGACCTCATTCCTTGTACCTTCAATTAAGTATAATTGAAACTCAGGTCCAAATGACTTTGGAGTCCTGACCCTTTTGCTCTTTTTGAACTTTGGTTCAGGTTGTTGAACCACAACCTCATCAGGGACCTGAGAAGATAATTCATCAGGGACCCCTGATACACCAATGTCATCAGTACCATTTGGAATCCTGTGACTTGGTTTAGGGACTGATGAGAATCTATTCTCATCAAAAAGTGCATCGCTTGATTCAATTATTGAGTTAATTGAAACATATTCATTAGGTTCAATGACATAGAACCTGTATGCCTTGGAATGCTCAGCATATCCAACAAAGATGCATTCAATGCCTCTTTCACCCAGAGTTTTTAACTTTGGATCAGGGAGTCTTACAACTGCCCTACAACCCCAAACCCTGAGATAATTCAGGTTGGGTTTCTTCTTAGTCCAGAGTTCATAAGGGGTAACCTTGTTCCTTTTATTTGGAAACCTATTTATAAATAGCAAGCTGTTAACATAGCTTCACCCTAGAACCCTTGACTCAGTCTTGAATAGGACAACATGGAATTAACCATATCCTTCAGTACCGTGTTTTTCCTTTCAGAGATACCATTTTGTCGAGGAGTATAGGGAGCAGTCGTTTCATGGATTATACCAACAGACTGAAAATACAAAGTATCCATGTACTCACCTCCCCTATCAGTCCTGAACCTTTTGATCAGTGACCCAAGTTGCAACTCAACTTCAGTTTTAAACACTTTGAATTTATCTAATGCTTCATCCTTGGTATGTAATAGAAAGACAGAAGAAAACCTAGAAGCATCATCAATAAATGTCACAAAGTACTTCTTGTTCCCCAAAGAGGGAGTGGCATGCAAATCACACAGGTCACTATGTATAAGCTCCAAGAGCTCAGTCTCACGTTTTACACCCTGAAAGGGTTTCTTAGTTATTTTGTTCAACATGCAAGTCTTACACTTTTCAGTGTCCATGTCAAAAGCTGGGATTAACCCATCCTTAGACATATCTTGCATCCTTTTATAGTGTACATGGCCAAGTCTAGCATGCCACAGGGTGGAGTCGTTCAGTTTAGAGGTTGACATAAAGGCTGAATTAACAATGTCAGTGACAACATTAAGCCTGAACATTTGATTACACAAATAGCCAAAACCAATAAACACACCATGTTTAGACAAAATAAATTTATCAGATTAAATAACTTGTTTATATCCATAATTATTCAAAACACTACTTGAAACCAAGTTCTTCCTTATATCAGGAACATGAATAACATTAAACAAAGTTACAATCTTTCCAGAAGTAAAATTAAGATCTACATAACCACGACCATGCACCAAAGCTGTTGACTCATTTCCCATGTGAAGAATAGAACCATCATTCAGTGACTCGTAAGTCTTGAACCATCTTCTATCTTTGCACACATGAACAGTTGCTCCAGAGTCAACCCACCACGCAACATCATCATCCTGCACATAGTTAGATTCAGATACATATGTAACATAATAAACTTGAAGAGATTCATTAAACATATTCTGACCTTTCAGTGAGTTGGAAGGACCTCCACTCCCTGAATTACTAGTGCCTGAACCATTGGATTTACCTCCAATCTTAACACCTTTGCAATCCCTTTTAATGTGACCAGATTTGCCACATTTCCAACAAGTAGGTGTTGCCTTCTTGTTAGGATCAGCCCTTGTGTTATCATGATGTTTACGTTTGCCTTTGTTGTCATTGTACCTGGTGGAATTGTTATGTTCCACTATATTGACAATAGATGCACCAGTAGTATTGCTACTCTTTGGCTTGTTATTATCCTGCACCCTGAGGGATTCCTCAATACGCAGGTGACTACCCAACTGAACCAGTGTCAGTTCTTCCTTCTTATGTTTCAAGGTACGCTTGAAATCTTTCCAAGAAGGAGGGAGTTTATCAATGATACAAGAGACTGAAATAGCCTCATCCATGTTCATTTTGTGTTGTGTAAACCTTCCAAGTATTCCAAGAAGTTCATTGTATTGTTCCATGACTGGTCTTGAATCAGTCATTTTGTAATTTGTGAAATTACTTACAAGAAACTTCTTACTTGAAGCATCCTCAGCCATATATTTGGCATCCAAGGAATCCCACAGTTCTTTAGAAGATTCAACATTCTGATAAATGTCAAAGAGAGAATCAGACATACCATTGAGAATTAAACCTCTGCATACATAGTCATCATTCTCCCATTTGCTTCTTTTCCTTATCTGTTCCACAGTAGCATCATCCCCATGATCTTCAGGAATAGCAGTGCTAAGAACATACATCACATTCATGCTTGACAGCAAGAAGTGCATCTTCTTTTGCCATCTTCTGAAATCAACACCTTCAAACTTTTCCAATTTGGAAAAGTTAGCAGCCATATGCCTCATAGCAGTAGCCATTGATTATCACAAATAGTTTACTTTGATTGTTGGTGGTTATGAGCTCAGAACAGGGTTAAGATAATCAATAGCCTAACTACGTACCAATAAAGGTTACCAGATATCACTTGGAATCGTGTTATCACTTTCCAAAGTAAACTATTCGACCCTAATGCCTGGGTATCACGAATATCTACTTGGGATAAGACCAAATGTTGTTAGTGATTTAGGCACAAATCAATAACCCTTCGTGTATAAGTGTTGTATGTTTTCTGTATATCTTTCATGCATCATTTGATTTCCTATTTATAGCAAGATACTCATGGCTAGTCAAATGGAATTATGAGAATTAATCGGTCCATTAATCTCCACATAATTATCCCCATTATAGCCTAAAATAGTGGTTACATGACCAATTAAACGAGGTCATGAGTGCAGAGGTAACTGCCATTTGAATAGGTCAAATCAGTTACATACAACACTCTATTAGCAGAAACTCTGCTTATCAGCACGATCCTAACACTAGTAGCAGGAACCAGCACTTCAGCAGGAACCTGCATTCAGCAGAATCCTGTACAACCACTATAGAGTCAGGGGAATCACTGACTTGATGCGTGTACACTCCGTACCTCCAAACCCATTTCCAAGTATGATTAGATCCCTCAAGTGCACTAAATTTTCTAACAGATACTAGATGATCAATTCAAAGTTTCATAATCAATTTGATTTTTATGTTTGCATCATCTCTTGCGGCGCTACATGATAATTATTAATTTTCTCAAAAGATGAGTTTGTTTCTTAGATCAAAATACCTCTTCAAGTGAGGGTAATTGCTAATTCAAACTAATCGAGTAAAGATAAACTCTAAAAAGAGCACCACAATAGATCAATCAAAATCATCAAAGATTAAACAGTTGTGGTACATGGAATTTGCAATTAGTTAAATAAAGAACCTGCATTGTATATTTTTGTTGAACCCTATCATGTCTTGTCACCACTTGAGGATTCAATTCATATATAAACCTCCCTACTGACTCTACATTCAAGGTTTTGAACGTGTAAAAGAGGTCTATTCAATCAAGAATCAAGCTTGTTGTAAAAGAGGTCTATTCAATAAAGAATTAAGCTTGTTGTAGTGCCTAGAATAGGCGTGACATTTGTGTTCGTGCAAGAAAAAGTATTGATGAAAACATAGACATGGGTGTAAACGAGTTGAGATTTTCTCGAGCAACTCGAGCTCGAACTCGAATATATATTGAGCTCGTTCGAGCCAAGCTTTATCGCGCCTCGAGCTATCGAGTCAAGCTCAAGCTTATATAAGCTCGACTCGAGTTATTATCAAGCTTTTCAAGCTTTTAAGTGACACACACACATACACACATACATACATATATATATATATATATATATATATATATATATATATATATATATATACAAGATTTGACGGGGTGACCTAGAGGAGGCGGCTCAACGTAGCCACCTATGATTGAGGATCAGATATATGTTATTAGATAGAAAACCTTGTAAGTATTATGTTTTATTGATCGACTATTTATAAGGTAGATAACCTAAAACCTAATGAGTCCTAAGCCCACAAACCGGACTTGGGCTTAGTAATATATCATCTAAGATACTTTTCAAAATGTCTCATTATAATATGTGTACTAAAAAACTAATCGTCAAATACTTTTTCACACCTTCAACCTCCTCCATCTTCAAAATCTCCATAACCAACCACCTGCTACTACCATAACAATCGTCGGCCAATAACCTACAACCATTCTCTTTGCCATTACCACCTCCCTGTAACCCATGACTCTACGACCTTTGTCTAAGATTATGCAAAACTTATTTAAAGAAGGTGGTGGCGGGGGTGTGGGCTAGGGGTTTGGGGGTGGTTGTGGGGAGCGTGTGGTGTAGCGATGAGTTGGTGGCGGTGATAGAGGTCAAAGATGAGGTGTTTGAGTCATCGGATAAAAGTAAAATAGGGTGTTTGGAAATAAGTTTTTGTGATGTGAGGAAAAAAAATGGTTTTAGCCGGTTCAAGCGGCAACCGGTAAAATCCAACAATAATGGAACAAAACAGAAAGTTCAAGCATTAAACGATTAATTTTGTTAGTACACGTATCATAACAGTACATTTTGAAAAGTATGCGTCAATTGTATGGAGGCTTTATGCGGCAAATCCGCGATTTGTCTTTTTTTTTTTTTTTTTTTTTTTTTTTTAATACACAAGTGTGAAGACCATCATGTGGGGTTGTTTTTGTCATAATGGCCACTTCTTAATTACGAAAACTAAATATTGAACAATAAAAGTCTTCCGGGCTTTGGCTTTAGAATGGTGGCAGTGGCCAACGGTATCACCATCGGCAAGGCCATGCCGCCGGTGAACACCGCCGCCACCTCGGCGGCATGGCCAGCGGCAAGGTTCCAACGGCAAAGTTTGCTTCCGCGGTTTGGCTTGAAAAGTAACCGTTGGGGACTATTTTGGAACGTTGAGTATTGAATTTTTTCTTCTTCTTTTTTTTCTTTTTTACAGACAATACCTGTTTATTGGTGGCGGCTTCAGTAGGGTTTTCAGCAAAGAAATAATATGGTTGTTTGTTGTGTCACTGTGTGTAAAGTATAGCTAGTTTTATGGATTTTTTGGTGTATTGGGCTTGCCAAACAAATTCCATTGGGCCGAGTAGTTTTTTAAATAATATTATCATATTGTTGTAATGACTTTTTACGGTTCACTTTGGGAGTGTGCATTGTTTGGGTAATAACCGAATAAATCGAAAATTGAAACCGAACTGAATCGAAAAAAAATTGAACCGAACTTATAACCGAATATATGTAGTTATTTCTTTTTTTTTTTTAAGAATAATGTAATTTTCTTTTAATTATGTTTTTTTTAAGTATTATGTAATTTTCTTTTAGTTATTTATGAAATATTATGTTTTTATTAAATTGTTTAATTGAATTTATGAAAATAAAAAATAAAATTAGTTGGGAGGTATGAAAAAGGCATTGTCGCCACTAAAAAAGGGTTGAGAGGTATGAAAAAAGTATGAATGAGGTGGAATGATATTATTGGTGGATTTGAGAGGTATGGATGATTTCGAAAGTATGACTGCTTTGTAAGTGAAAAAGTCCGTGATAAGAACATGACCAAGTCGAGGGCCAATATTAATATAAATTTCGAAGTACCATCCTTTATATATAACAGTTAAATAAAAATAAAGAATTCAGTCAATCAAACTTAAGGCATTAATATATAGACTTTGAATTTCTCATACATTCACTTCACACGTTGTTCCTCCTTATATTGTGCTTCCAAACGACATGTAAGCAACCACAACACCTCACGAAAAGCATATTATTAGTAAACAATATCGCATTTTGTATGTAAGCTGCTACTCGAGTTCCATCCATAGCAAGGTTGTGGAACTTCAGTTTTTATCGTTATCAAAAGAAAATAAAAATTATTAATTTTTTAGTACCGATTTTCATCCATGCAGTCGCTTCATACTATTTGTTGACTTTTGCATATCGATTAATAAAAGTCTTTTGGTTATTGGCTAATTGCTTTTAGTAACAGAAAAAGTCATTGATAAACACAAGACCAAGTCCGGGGACAAAAGTACCATCCATTATATCCAATAGTTAAGCAAAATAAAAAATTTAGTCTATCAAACTTTGAAGTACTGATATATACTTTAAATTTCATACATTCAGTCGTTTTTGCACCGAATTTTTTGTCCTTATATTGTGCTTCCAAAAAACATGTAAACAACCCACAACACCTCATGAAAAGCATCTTCAGAATAAATGATATTCCGTTTTCTGCATAAGCTAATACTTTAATTAAGTTCTATTGCGTCAATAGCAAGGTTGTGGAACTTCAGTTTTTATTGTTATCGAAAACAATAAAAAATGATTAATTATTTACTGCCGATTTTCATCCTTGCTATCGTTACATACTATTTGGTGCATCTTTTAGCATACTACTTACATCCACATGGTAACTAGGTTGTTATGATTCAAGTTTGAATATGGATTTTCCCCCTTGTAAGTAATAGTTTCATACGTTTTCTTGATTGCTTACATCAACCCGAAATCTGATCGTACAAGAAAGATCAGACATCTTTCACCACAAATCTTCAAACATCCATTTCTTGGAGAAACTTTCTTGTTGCTTCGTTTTGTGGGGTTCCGTTGGTAATAAATTAGATTCTTTAGTGGTAACAAAAACTAAGCTAGTTGGATCATGATCTTCTTATTTGGTAATGACACCTTTTGGCACGTTCTTACTTACGATTCATGGTGATGAAGCTACGTGGGCAATGAAGTTGTTGTTAGTGTGATTCGGTCCATCGTCATGTCAAAATTCATTGGCTAGGTAACTAAATATCACAGGGTTAATTATATTTCTCTTATTTGTCTTGATCATCTTATGTTTGATGAATCAATGAACGCGTACATTGTAATATATGTCCAAGATTTTTAACTAAGGTAATAAAGGAAACGTTGGTGTAAAAATCAAAATGATGAACTATCATGATCGATCAGTTAGGTTGTCAACATTTTGCATGTCATAGAATTAGAAATATACGTATGTATAAGCTTAATGATTTGACAACTCACGACGCATAACCAAAATCAAGAACACATATTTGCAATGTATAGTAAAATACAAGAAGAATCCAATTAAATTAAGATGATAGTTGAATCATGTGATTAGGCAATTTCCGGCCTAAATTTTCAATTAATACATCAACCATCCAAGCTAAATTTCGATTCTACAAACAGGTTGATAACCTTTACGATACCAAAGTGATTCACCGATAACATAGTTGCGGAGGGTGTCTGTAGCATATACAGAATTGCTAGCTTACATGATTTTGAGTGATATTTCATAAGCCCTTTCTTTTTTTTTTTTCTTTTTTTTTTTTTTTTTTTTTTTTTTTGCTTTTACTTCAGCTTGTTTTCCAGTATATGAACTAATTTTTCATCTTTAAATCCTATTAATCTCATAAAGCCACAATATAAGCTTAGAATATCCCTTATGAAATATAAGCCGATATCCTCAAAATCTTGTAAGCATATAAGTTTAAACAAACACCCCCTTAATATGGACAGTATTAAAAAAGTGTGTTTTCCAACTTTCCGTGTCCTTACCATTCAACCTTTTCTCAAAGTGATCCTAATCAGTAAAACCAAGCCGTATGGACAAACGGTGTATTAAGTATAGTATTCAAAACTAAAGTGCCACGTAAGAACATAAATTACCCCTCCAAATGCGATTTAGAATAAAACACAGTTGCTAAAATATAAACCAAAATGTAAGAGGACTCACATACAATAAAGGAATTAGGGCACAAATTTGAAGAATCCGCAACATTGTGTGACTTCTAGCAATTTGAATGATATGGTCTTATTGCATATTTTTCCCACTCGTACTAAACAGGTGGGGTTTTCAAGTTACTCTAAGAGCATTAGGTATCCTTGTGCCGTCCCATTCGTGTCGTGAGAAAAAGTACTGCCACATCAGCACATTTTCTCATAACACCAGAATTCATTATAACACCAACAACCCCTCCTTCCTATAACACCACTTTCTCGTGCCGTCATGCACTCTTGAACCCCATATATATATATATATATATATATATATATATATATATATATATATATATATATAACAAACACATTTAACTAAAGTTTAAATTTTCATCAAAAAAAAAAAAAAAATATTAAAAAATCACATTAAATAAAAGTTAGTACTTGACTTTCAATGCATAATACCCGTATTATTAAGTTAAAAGTTAGTACTCACATAAAAATAAATAAAAAATAAAATAAAATAAAATAAAATAAAAAAATAAAATAAAAACAAATGTTAAAAAAGAGTGCCTTGAAAACTGGAATTATATAGGTACTCCTAATAATGTGTGAACCAAAATATTGTGAAACCCCATGATCCTTTTTTCCTTTATTTTATTCTCTTTCTTATATGATCTTCTTCTTCATCACTTATTCATTGCCATAGCCAACTTCGGGATTATCAACAGGACATCACCACTCGACATTAGCTTCACGTCTTCATTTCAAGTTCACACAACTCCATAACGTTCAAAAGTGAAAAAAAGAAAAGAAAAGAAAAAGGGATAACGCCAATAAGAACGGGAAAACGCAAGGCTCGGTACCATGCTTGCGCCGTCCCGTCGCGTTTTCTGGGACCATTTGGGCTGGTCGTGACGGCTTAGGACGTGAAAACGCAAGGCTCGGTGTGGTTGTGGCGCCGTCGGGTGGTGTTTTCCGGGACCATTTGAGGCATGCCGTAGGGTACCCGAGGCTCTAAGGTTATAAGTTTCTTACGAAGATGTTCGCACCTTAACTCAAGTAGTTACGTGCCCATTCCAAACCCTTTTCACTGATCATCAAAAGACGTGTGTTAAGTGCTTTGAACTAGTATTTGCTCAAAATAAAAAATAATGTCAACTAGTATGACTAGTTGTTTCCTCAATCATCAGCTATGAAAAAAAATAAATAAATAAATAAAAAAAAAAAAAAAAAAAAAAAAAATAAGTAGTAGTACTTTTTTTTGAACACAGAATAAGTAGTACTTGATATACCATCACGAGCAAAATAGCCCACGCGTTGCTGCGGTGCGGCTTTTTTTGTGAAATTTTATTTGCTTGACGTTGTTGATGCCGGGTTGGGTGTACAGGAGCTAAATAATCATGTGTATAGGAAAAAATATAAATATTTTTAACACAAACATATGGAAACCTTCAATAGCTTCATACTACCAATTTATTGTAAATGATCAACCAAAATGTTCAAACAAAATGGAAACCTTCAATAGGTAAGTATATCATATATATATATTCTCTTGGGTCACTAAATGAACCGGACCAAATAGGTAAGTTCCAAATGACACAATTTGTACTACCAAACACCCTTTGGGGGCAGAAAATACGTAAACCAAACGCCCCTGATGGCTGAAAATATGCAGCACCAAACACCCCTTTTGTGCAGAAAAATAAGCAAACAAAACGCACCCTTTTGTGCATAAAAATCAGCAACCAAATGTACCCTTTTGTGCAGAAAAATCAGCAGCAAAGCGCGCCTTTTTGTGCAGAAAAAAAAAAAAAAAAAAAAAAAAGCAATAAAACACGCCCTTTTGTGAAGAAAAATCAGCAACAAAACGTGCCCTTTTGTGTAGAAAAATCAGCAACAGAACGCACCCTTTCGGGGCTGAAAATAAGCATATCCAAAGTCAATCTTTTGGGCTCAAAAAAGTCAGATCCAACGCATCTTTTTGGGCTCGAAATAAGCAGATCCAATGCACCCTTTTGGACTGAAAATGATCAATCTGATAAAAGTATTGTAGTTAATACCATTGGGAAAAAATGTTCATGTGATTTTTTGGGGGTCAAATGATCAATCTGATAAAAGTATTGTAGTGTAATTAGTTGTGTCACCAAAAGGTATTTTCCTCAGTGTTGTAAATATCGCTCGGCGGTACCTCGGCGGTCGACCACCGCCAAGCGCCAAGACCGATATGGCGGCGATATATCAGTGATATATCGGAGACCATAAATTATAAAAAAAATTATTTTAAAAAAATAAATATTAGTAATATCCTAACAAAATAAGTCAATAACCACACATTTAACTAAAACTAAATTTTTTATTAATAAAAAACACATTAATGCTAAACAAAACAGATCCAATAAAAGCCCAAACTATGTTAAAAATATAAAACAAAAGCCCAAACAACTACTTAACCTAACCCTAATAGTTATTTATATATTTTATATACAAATTTATAAACTTTTATTAATTTCATTATTATATATACCACTCCTTCTCTCTCCTTGGAGCCACTTTATAACCTAACCCTAATGTTAAAAATATATACAGATCCAGCAGCCAGCAGCCACTTCATTATTATATATACCACTCCTTCTCTCTCCTTCTTCCCTACCTTAACACAGATCCAGCAGCCAGCAGGAAAAATCCATTACCACGAAAATCATAGCACAAAAAACGGATTCAAAACAAAATCATAAAACAAGAAACGGAACGCGGAAATCCAATCCTCCCCGTCCCTACCAGAAATATCTTACTTGTGGTGAAGGCGCCGGAGGTAAAGTCGCCGGAGGTGGAGTCGACAAAGGTCCGATTTTGACCGAAAAAGGTCCGATTTTGACCGCCAAGGTCCGATTTTGACCGATTTTGACCGCCAAGGTCCGATTTTGACCGATTTTGACCAAACCGATTTTTTTGACCGATAAGTGAAATATCGTATCGGTCGACCACCGATAAGCGATATATCACTGATATATCGGCCGCCAAGACCGATATTTACAACACTGATTTTCCTCCTAGTATCAGTTACTCTTCTATTATGTTACCATGTAAGTTAATACCATTGGGAAAAAATGTTCATAGAGGTTGAAAAGCAAGTATGTCAGTTAACGGTTCTAAGCGGGTAATTTCAACCATCTAATATGTTATTTTCATGTGTGTACATATATATAATTAATGGGTCAGAAAAATGACTACGTCTGGATACTAAGAAATGAAACTAAAACATCTTAAAAAATTAATAGCAATCCTAAACTAAAAATGTGTAATCTGCACTATATGAAGGAAAAAAAAAAGTTGTTCAACTTAACATATTAATAAGTTGCATAATGCACACATTAGACCCACTAATGCAGTCAACTTCCATGGAGAATGCAGCATGCGTGGATTACGGAGTGTCACTGGTGCATTCAACTTTGTTTACAGTATGGAAAATTCTTAACGTAAAAAGTATTACCAGACCTGTAATTTTGAGAAAGTCAAGAAAAAATAGAATGGATTTTTTTTTTTTTTTTTTTTTTTTTTAAACCTTAGGTAATCAAGTTTTACTTGCAGCCAATATGAGACTTATAAGCGAAAGCAATACCAAACACCCTCTAATTAGAAAATGCTTATTAGCAAGGAAACTAAAAGAGAAGAAAAATAATATCAACTCACCGGTAGCTGTAGAAGCCATTGTTGTTGCACTTTCGGATGCAACTTCTTTTCCTGGATTGGAGTTATCCATTTGTATCAGAGGTCTTTTCTTACTCATGACTTCAGGTCTATGCCAACGTTTGTGGTCAGGTTATCGATCACCCATCTAAAAAGAAAAACATAACTAAAATCAAATTCTAAAACTATTACGCAAGCCCAAACAGACTCTTTGTACCATACAAAATATGTCATAATAGATTAGAGTGAGAGCTCTTAATGTCATATCAAACAACTTCACACAACTAATTGCAATGTAAATACATCAGTGGGCACATAAATCTTCACATGAGTCATGCTAAAACACAATACATATCGGAATCAAATGACCAATGACAAAACAAAGATTCCACCTTTCACATGACCAGCCCACTTATCTATTGTAATTACTAATTACCAAAATGATAGAATTCATGATGAATCTGCTCAGACTCTGAGTCGGATCTTTACCAATCCGAACTCCCAAAAAGTGCAACCACTAAAAATTATGATATTAGAAACTAAGTTCACATCCACACATCTCTTATGTTGAAGTAGTAACTACAATTTGTACAAAGTCAAACTAATTGCTTATCTTACTAAAGAAAAGTAGGATGTCGTTATCGTTTCTCTAACACTGAATTGAAATAGGTCACAGTACACAAAAATTTCTAACTATAAGCCATACCAAAATTAAAGTCTAGTAAATACATTCCATTTGGGACTCGCAAAAGGAACACATTATACACCGATACAAACATTTAACTTAATCTTTCAAGTTACGACCTGTGACCATCAATCCCAACACATTAAATTTGCTGCCTTTTGGGTGAAAAGAAGAAATTTTAAAAAAGCATGTGGATCCAAAATATGTATACACTTACTGTGGACATATGCAAGAAAAAATGACAATCGTTTTGTTAAGGTTAAAAGGTAACATATCTTCATTTGAGCTGTGATGCAATTAAAACAGTATTTAATCTGTTACTATAGTCACGGCTTTTATGAGTTATGACTTGTGACCATCAATCCCAAGACATTTAACTTTTATCCAAAAATAATAACTTAAGTATTAGAGTATGCAACTTACCAATTCAAGGAGCAGCATACCTCATACTCGATAAAATCACCAAGCATACCCAACACAATATCCTGCATATCAGTTGCAGTTAGCACTAATTAAAATCCTAACGGTTTCAATTTTTTTTCATTAATTCAAGAAGTAGTACACATACCGTGTTTGCACATACTCATAACTTAGGGAGTGTTTGGTAATTTATATTAAAATCTCATCTGGTGTGATTGCATATATGCTAGTATTCACGTCAGACATGACCGTTTTCGCGGACACGACTTTTTTTAGAGCACTTCATGGAGCAAATCCTATAGTTGTTTTTTTGGCTAAATAGTGCCTACTGTGTGACACTGTATGTGGGTCGTTCATGTGCGATTTACATTGAAAAAACATGGTAGTAGAAGAATCAAATGTTCTTTAATCCCCTACACGACAGTTTCGGTTTCTTTAGCATCATTGGCAATATTTTTTGTCACTAATTTTAGAATCTGCAAAATATGTAATTATAATGACTGTAGAAAATAAATCTTGCCAAATGAAAAACGTATCATTCAATATAACAGGCTACTTAGATCGAGAGTATCAGTTTTCTAATATAAGACCTGACCTTGTGTAGCTACTCCCATAAGTGCAGATACCATCATCTTCATTTACATCTGCACCATCCTCAGTTGACTGTAAAAACCGGATTGTTAAGTAAATTAGTAATTAGAAAAACTCTGAACCATATGCAACCATCAAGAATGCCATATGAGTAAAATGAAAGAAAAAGCTGGCTAAAAATTAGAAATATCAACTGGTTCAGACGGGATAGCCCGACTGATGATTATCAACCTAATTATTTGCTATTTGATGCATAAGCAACAACCCTAATTTATTATAACACTGCATTCCATATAGCATTCAACAATATCTACAACCCTAATGTTATAAAACCAAATCCAAGTAATCCTAAACTTAAAAAAACAGTTGAACACAATGCAATAGCAGAATAGCCAATTCATAAAAACACAAACAGGATAAAAATCCTAATCTTGATTTGCAATAAATTTTAAAATTTTAACCAATTTAGAAAACCAAACCCACATATTGTAAAATGTAAACACAATTCCTTTTTCCCATTGCATATTTTAGTTCCTCATCTTTCATATTTCCTGTTACAAAATAATTAACTCGTATCAAACAGAATTCCTATAAAAACGTAAAATATACATGATCAAAAAAAAAAAGTTGAATCTTTATAACAATAATAAAAAGAAATAAACCTTTAGAGTTTAGATAAGAAAAAATTACAGATTTATTAGGGTGTGTATCGTCTTTCTTGACCCGCCGGTATCACTGCTACACCGCCGCCTTAATGACCCCATCGGAATCCTTGCTACACCGGCGCCTTAAAAAAACCTAACCTTATTAAATTGTTAAGAAGAAAAAAAAAAAATACTAACTTTAAAGATTTGGTTAGTGGGTTTGATGATATCAGATCTTGAAGAGAAGCTTCATGAAGAAAATACAGACGATTTGAGTATTTTTTCTACTTCCAGGTGATAAATTTTCAAGGATGTATATATTATGTATTGTTATAGAAGAGAATGTACACACAATGATAATGTATCTTCAACCTTCCCAACAGTCAGTCTACTGCAAAACCTTACCCAAAAATACTGTAAACGCCACATGGTTAGCTTACAATAGGTTGTACAACTTATTAGGTTGCTGCAACTGTTGACTTTGAAAAACTTGGCATGTTTGGTGCATTAGCAAAAGGATTAGCATGAGCTAACCCATGAACAGTTTAGCTCCAAAAATTTGCCAGCCAATGGGCTTTTGCCAAGCCCACGAACAACTACTGTTGAGTCAATAAACTTGGACACTTAAGTGCTTAACACGTTAATGATTGGGTGCACCCAATAGGATGCAAGTTTAAAAGGTAAAAAAAAAAAATATTTGCAACACAATTTATGTCACATCAACTTTCATCTTTAGAATATAGTATAATTTCTTCATAAACTAAATTTTTTGCTTATTATATATGCCTGTAGTTCTCTTTTGAACCCCAAATAGGCAAATAAGCCTACACCGTGGTCCAAGTTAACCAAGAAACTCGTGTTTTTATAAGTCGGCTTATTATTAAGCCAGATGCACATCTGGTAAATACCAAATGAAGAGTAATGTAAATAAGCATTAATACCAAACAGAAA
Source organism: Artemisia argyi (assembly GCA_030686995.1). Lineage (NCBI taxonomy): Eukaryota > Viridiplantae > Streptophyta > Magnoliopsida > Asterales > Asteraceae > Artemisia > Artemisia argyi. The sequence continues at coordinate 68,403,341 of CM060704.1, read as the reverse complement.
ACAGAACGGTGATGCAACTTCTTTTTTTCATTTATGCTCGAAAAAGTCATAATACATGCCTTTGCCGCATCCTGCATAACTAATCTAATACAGGATATTACACCTCCCTTCCTACATGTAAATTTTCAAAATCCAATCTCTTTATTACCCGATCCAACACACATTCCTAGGCCGCCTTAGTATCCGTAGCCTGAACAAACAAACATAAATAATACCTCAGCAACTATAAGCATTACGCAAAACCAAAACCCCTCAAGATGTTAAAAGGTGTATAAAGTTTAAAATGGTTAAATACCAGAATTGTCCATGGGGTTTCCAGCAACCGCGGGTTCAGGTTCCTTAATCTCTACAACTACACAATCTGACATCAAGAATGTCTTTGCCACCGATGAAGCATGCTCCAGACAACATCTCACCACCTAAAATATAATCAAACACATGAACCACAATAGGAAAAACAGTTGCATATATAATCTTTTCGCAAATCAAAAATAAGGTTCCTAAACAGGCTCTTGTGTTGCAGTAACTCACCTTTGTTGGGTCAATGATTCCAGCTGACATTAAATCTTCGTATTTATCAGTTGCAGCATTATATCCAAATCTGGGGTTGTCATTCGCCAAAACCTATGACAGAGACAAAAGAAAGATAAAGAACAATCAATCATATGATCCAAGTATGACGTAATTACATCTTTTAGAAAAGTGAAATACAAATCATAGAGCAATAGAGCATACCCTCTCGCTAACAACGCTGCCATTGACACCTGCATTCTTTGCAATCAATTTAAGAGGATAACTCAAAGCCCTCTTAACAATATCGGCTCCAACCTGCAAATTTTATCAAGCGTCATGCCCACGTTGAGTGAGAAAACTTTATCAAGCATCATGCCCAAGTTGACTGAGAAGAATTATTCAAATGATTCAAGAATATCAAGATTTCCACAAAACTTATCAGATAAAGATACCTTTTCCTCATCATTAGCAAGGGTCTCCTTGATAGCATCAACTTTAGAGGCAAGCCTCAACAGAGTGCATCCACCACCCACAACAATACCTTCCTCAACAGCTGCCTGCAAATCAATAACGTCATGGTGTTATCCCACTTTTAGCTTGGTATGAACGGTTCCAGCAATACGAGGTCAGAAGAATCAATGACAACTCACCTTAGTTGCATTTAGAGCATCTTCTACTCTGAGTTTCTTCTCCTTTAGCTCCGTTTCGGTTTGGGCTCCAACCTATAGTATACCATTGAAGCCAGAATAAGTAAACATAAACTCATATCAGTTTACATACAAGAAGACCCTCAGCTAACTTTCACTACTAACCTGAATGACAGCAACACCACCGGACAATTTTGCAATTCTCTCGTTAAGTTTTTCCTTTTCATAATCCTGTTCGGCTACCTTTTTAACGAAACATACATAACCATTGTTAACCTTGTTTATCTATCCACACATATGCAAGTGAGAAACAACTCGCTGTCACAAGTCTTTACCTCAATAAGGTTTTTAATTTGTGCAACACGCTTTTCTACGGCATCTTGAGAGCTTCCATCACCAACTATTGTAGTAGAATCCTTGGATAGAACAACCTTAGCCGCATGCCCCAATACAGAACTGTCTGCCTTATCTAAGCTAAGGCCAACCTCCTCTCTAATAACCGTCCCTATATTTCCAATAATACAAATACATAAATTAGTATCGGTAACAAAGAGAAGAAAAAAAAAATACTATACATAGGATAGAAAATAACCTCCTGTCAAGATAGCAATGTCATCGAGATACTGGCTTTTTCTCTCTCCAAAACCAGGAGCTTTAAGTGCAGCTATCTTTAGTGCTCCTCTAAGTCGGTTCACAACAAGAGTTGCTAACGCTTCTTGTTCAATGTCCTCGGCTATTATAACAATAGGGTAACCATTCTTGATAGCATCTTCTAACACACCAACAAGGTCTCTTGCATTTGTTATTTTTTTGTCAACCAATAGTAACTGCACAAACATAACCATTTTAACTTTCGACCCACTATTCCCCAATTTTCACCAAAAAGAGAATAATATATTTCCATACCTTGCAGTTTTCATATTCAGCAACCATTTTCTCACTATCAGTTACAAAGTAAGGTGAGATGTAACCACGGTCAAATTGCATGCCTTCAACAACATAAAGATAGTTTTCAGCACTTTTACCCTCTTCAAGGGTGACAACACCCTTACGTCCCACTTTACTCATAGCTTCAGCTATCATGCTTCCTACTTCATTGTTGTTACCAGCACTAACTGCAGCAACATCAGCTAGTTCACTATCTTCCACCTAGAAATGGGAGCAGCCACTTTAGGGTATTATAAAACTTACAAATGACCAGTATAAAAAAGGGAAATTCCTCGGCATTGCCATATTACAAATGATCTTTAGCAAAATGCCACTAATTTTGAATTTATATCAAATTAGCCACCAGTTCCAAAAAAGATTTTGTGGACTACCTATTTACTTGCGGAACTTATTTCCCTTCTGAATACTTGAGAAAACAGCCAAAGTAAAAATTGGATATCAAGAAGAAGAAGAAAAGTCAACTCGACAATTTAGTCATAAAGGTGTCAAAGAAAGTTAAACTTTGCAAAGAGGGAAGTCATGAACGCTTAACCCACGATAACTATTTTGATTTTGTAAAACAGCAATGTGTAATATGGCAATTTTTATGAATTTCCCTAAAAGAGATATGGTCTAGCAAAATACCTCTTTTGAGATAGCTTTGAGCTCGGCAACCAAAGCTTTAGTTGTCTTCTCAATGCCTCTCGTAATAAGCACAGGGTTTGCGCCAGCAGCCACAACCTAATATGAACATCTTCATTATTTAGAAAGATAGAAACAATTTTAAATAGCTAAACCACTGAATTTGAATGTCTAAGAATTCACAAACAGACCTTGACACCTTCTGTAATGAGGCCTTGTGCAAGAACTACCGATGTTGTTGTTCCATCACCAGCCAAATCATTAGTTTTAGCAGCGGCTTGTCTAACTAGCTTTGCACCAATGTTCTCAACTGGATCTTCCAACTCAACCTATAAGCCAAGATAACGCAGCATGAGAACATCATAAATGTAAACGATCATTGAAGACATCACACACTGATGAACTTATACAAATTTGTACTAAGGATAGAAAGTTTGGTTATCAAGATCACCTCTTTTGCAACAGTAACACCATCGTTCACGATTTTGGGTGCACCATACTTGCTTTCTAGAACTACGTTTCTGCCCTTTGGGCCGAGAGTAACACCAACTAAATCTGCAAGTTTGTTTACTCCAACCTGTCACAGAAAAAGATTCAGTATTCAGATAAAGTACTCAGCTTAACTACAAACAATCACTAAGACGTATTATTAACTTACTTGGAGCTTCTTTATCGCTGACCCGTCCTTGTTAAAGTACAGTTCCTTTGACGCAGCTTTAATTTGGGAACCTCGTGGGGCTCTTTTTCGGAGAGAGAGACTTTGTCCCCTGCCTAACGAGCTAGAAGATATTGAAGCGAAAGACGATAACTTATTTGAAGAAGTTGGATTCGTACCAGATGAAGCTAATGATCCAACTGATATCACACCAGCAAAAGTTGAAGCCATCTGTTCCACACAAACAATCAGCAAGAATAAACTTAATTACAGGTGACTTAATCATAAAGCCCTATTGGTCTATCAAATATGCTTAGCAAAATACTAAAGGTCAATATCCCAGGCATGGCGTATCCATTTGACATGCTAGTTAATTGTTTGATCACACGAGCACAAAATCAGCCCCTTCAAATTGTTCATCATTCGGTAAATACTTGAGCATAAACTAAGCTCCAACAATATATTTAAAACATATATGACTGCGCAACTCTTCTTTCATAGAGACGAATCACTGGATATTAAAGATTAGCGGTATGTTTAGTTGGTGAAAAAGAGCCCATTTTACTTGGAAATTTTTCATAGGAAAATGGAAAAAATGAAAACCCGTTTAGTCACAATTTTTTTCCAACAATTTTCAAAAAATGTGAAATTCTCACTTTCCAAATTTTAACTAAACCTCAATCTACCATTCTCCATTTTTTATTTGTTCAAAAAAAGGGACGGGATTTCCCAATCTACCATTCAAGTATCTCATTCTAACCCTAATCACCATTGGTAACATCTTCACCTTCCATCCTCGCCGTCGCAATCCGAAGTAATCTTATTAAAAAGGAAAAACATAACTCCATCTAAACGGATTTTCAGAATTCTCAACTCTTCTCTAGAGAAGAAAAACCATTTCCTTCTCAAGGAATCTAGAGACGAAAAAACAAGAAAAAAAAAATCTACAACTAAACGCTACCTAAACTAGTCATTTTCTTAAAAGGTAAACGTAAACTATCACAGCATAAGAATGTAGTTTCTAGTCTGTTTCTCTAATTATACATTTCTCAATCTTCTCAGTAATATAAGTTTGGAACATTCCATTTTAGTACCTATATTGTTTTTTGTCCCTAACAAGTAATTAATGACATTCGCCCTTGTTAATTGGTGTTTGGGATTGCTTATTAAAACGCAATAAGCAGAGAGCATAACAAGCCACAAAACATATATACCCCTAAGCAATAAAACATTTATCTATAAGCAGATAAGCAGTTTCAATAAGCAAACTGAAATGAGCTAATGCTAAGATGCAAAGATAACTTAAAACAATGTTGCAAATCCAACAATAATATACAGCTTAATTCTATAAGCAAAACAATTTATTAAAAAAAGATAGTACTGGTTAGTTAGGCTTACCAGATAAGATAAAGTGAAGGGGTTTTGGAGAGTGCGTGCGAGATGTTAGGTTTTTATTAGTAACACAGTACTAGTAGTAGATAGGGGGAGAGAGTATTTATTTACTTATTTATATACTGCCCCCATTTTCATCTTGAATGTTCTAATTGTTTAGAGCCGTTGGATTGGTTGTCTATAGACAGATTGGATTTGTCTTTTCTACCGGAATTCTCTAGAAAACTATCGCACCATATCATATTCGGGGGACAAAATTTCACCGTTGGTCCTTAAACTTGTCACGATTCGCGTGAATCGTCCTTAAACTTTTTTTTTTCATTTTCGTCCATGAACTTGTCGATATTGGCACGGTTGGTCCTTTTGAGAAACGGACGTTGGGTTGCAGCGTTAGCTGACGTGTCTACCATAGCTAGTTTAGTCATTTCACACCTAAACACCTCCAACAGTAATTCTCGCCGTTGGTCCCTAAAAGATTGCTGCAAGAGTAGTTGCTACAGTGATTTGCGTATTTCGTCCCTAAAAGTTTGCTATAAAGAAGGTTCTATTAACTTTTTCCTGAAGCCTTCGTTTTCCAAGATACGCCTGCAAAAAACTTTCCCGCCCAATCACATCAACGTCAAAATCACAAAAGTATCGAAAATCGTCCCGAACAATGTCCGCACCAATGTGGAAGATGCGCAAAAGAGGAGTGACAGTCTCTGCAGATGAGTTGGAGGCGCAATGTGAGAATGACTACGGTAATGAGTTTAAGTCCAGTTGATTTGAGCTTATTTTGCTGTTAGCTTGTGTTTATATATGTTTAGGTACTAAGTAATTGACTTTATATTGCAGAATTTCATCGTAATTTATTCACCATACGAATACATCATGGTGGGGCATTTAGGCGTTTCCCTAACAGGGAATACGTTGGTGGTACTAAAGACATATTTGACATGGTGGATATTGATGTATTCTCAGTCTTTGATCTGGACCAAATGGTGCTTCAGTTGGGCTACACAGGTCAGAATGAGCCTCTATTTTACCACTATCTTAGTCCTATGAGTACTTTAGACCACGACCTATTTCCCCTGTCATCTGATGATGATGTCAGATGTTTGGGTTATCTAGTAGGTGGTTTCAAGTTGATAGAAGTGTACATAGAGCACGGTTGTTCTAGGGTCACTGGTAAAACAAGGGTAGTAATAGAGGAACTTGTGTCTAGTCCACCTAGAGCCTCTAAGGTAACTAAACCTCCTCAACTGTTGGCCCTGACATGGCCTGATAATACTGATACTGTTCCACTTCCAGCCAACTCAACTCAAGGTACCCATTTTACACAACTGACTTTAAGTGAATGTGGTGAAAATCAAAACAATGACCTTCCCCAGATTGATTCACAATTTGGAAGTTTAAATTTAAGTTTCACCCCAGTTGTACCTGCTAGTAAGGAGATTGTGGCAAAAAAAAAACTTGCTGATATAGTTAGGATGGTGGACTTTGATGAGAATGAGTTAGATATGCCTCTTTCATTTAGTTATTTGGATGCCATGAATGTCGACACCACTAGTGGATTAAGTCCTGATGAACATTTTGGTGTTGCTGACCTGGACTTAAATGTAGGGTTGCCTGTTTTTGGCCTAGATGATCCCCAAACATATACAGCTGAGGGTCAACAGGATAACAGGCAAGAGGCACTAGAGGGTGAGGTTCAGCAGGGTAATGGTGTCGGGCCACAAGAGGATGAGGAGGATGACATTCATAATGTCAATGATAGTGATTATGAAGGAGGGTCAAGTGACAATGCAGGTTCAGGTGATGAAGGAGAGGCTGCAGTTATGAATGATGAAGGACACACTGGAGTTGAGCCTCCTGTGCAAGTAAACGGTTTTCATCTAGCAAGGGATAATCCTTCTGTCAGTATTGGCAACAGCAGTGGTGATCAAGTAAATAAGTATAGACTAACAGGGAATAAAGCTTATGACTGCATTGGCAACAACAATTTAGTTTGAGAGGTTGTAGGTGGAGTAGAAGCTGTTAGTGTTGAAGGTTTCGATAGTCAATCAGATTCTGATGGTGAACCAGATTCTGCTGTTAAGAAACAGTTAAGGGAAATAAGAAGAGCAATTGGAGTTGACATGTCAGAGAATCCTATTATGAAGTATTATTTTTTCACTAGACAAGAGTTTGCAACCCCAGAAGAGGTGAAGGAAAGAGTATACATGCATGCAGTTGAGAGCAGGAGAAATTTGAAGTTCCAAGGACTATCTGCTCCTATTCCAACTCAATCCAGCCAAGTCAATGACAGTGAATGGGCTATCCTTTAGCCATGTTTTAAATTCAGGACAAATTTGAGTTTTAGTACTATGGTTGTTATGAAACGTCTGTAATTGAAAGTCCACATAAGTGGCAAACATCAAAGTCCACATCTGTGGCATTCATCTAAGTCCTTCTATAGGCAGACATTCAAGTCCACATATGTGGCAATTTTCTAAGTCTCTTTTAAAGGCAAACTTATATAAGTCAACTTGTGTGGCTACTTTAGATGGTTTGTGACCTGTTTGACTTATACATTTTGTCAACCAAAACTACTTATGTGCTTGATGGGTAACAAAATGGGTAAGATTCATCATTTTTTATAAAAACAGGGTTTCACTAAGTAAAGTCAAATGCAACAAACAAGTCAACATGTGGTTGTACTTGTTTGCTACCGTTTGAAAGTAAGAAATTTTTTATTTTTTTATAATGGCTTGCAAACTTACCAATTTGACTTCCTATAAATACCGCCATCAAACACAATTTGGCATCCACAAATTCAAACACACTGCAAACAACAATTCAAAACGTAAATGGCTTGCAAACTTCCCCACACAGTCGAAGAATTGCAAACATACATCAAGAAACAGACTGACAAAGGCAACACGGATCGCCAGAATGCTATCATCGAAGTGATCAAACAGTTTGACATTCCCAAAAAAGTTAAAAACCAACTTAGAGAACAATACACAGTGTGCCAAGATATCTCAGTAGAGAGGAAAGCCGTCATCGACCAGTTTCTGTATGATGAATATTGCAAGGATTGTGCCATTGCTGACTTGTTGTGGGGTTGTGTTTCTCAAATACAGTCGCAAATCTCTAACAAGATCCGTTGGAGTTATGTGTAAAATGTGGCAGCATGTGATGCTAGTGCATCTACTTCATCTGTTGCACCGAGAGTTGTTGAGCAACAACCTCATTTGGAGCACTTTAAGCTAAGCTTTGAAGAAAATGTGGTGGCAGCTGATGATGGGGGCTGGAACGAAGAAAAGGACCGGGAGTTTAGCAGGTTGGAAGCTCAGTTAGAAGCCGATAAGTTTGCGAGCATTGCTACTTACGACGACGGTTACATGTACAACAACTCTCAGACATGGGATCACCCGGATTACAACTGAAGTTTTATGTAATTTTTATGTTACACTTATGCAATGTTTTAAATTTATTATGTACTTTTTAAAATCCTAATTATATATGCAATTTTTTAATTGTAACGTTTTATATGTGTCATCATGGTCACCACTGGTAGTAGCCTTTGATTAATGGGTTGGTTTATTTGTGTCTCATTTATTAGTCATATTTAATAGTTACCTACCTCATTTGTTGCAAGTCAAAACTTGCAAAACACAGCTCCCTATTTCCTTAAGCATGAACAACTCTGAAAGTGATACTGATCAAAAGGTTCTTTGTAACTCGTATGTGCTAACTGAACTAATGCTTGGCCCTTACCACACAGAGATTCTTGAATACTTGCAGCAAGCACATGATTTGGAGAACAAGTCCAAAAAAATTTCTGAAAGGGTCGGACGTAGGGGAGCTGATTGTTGGACTTCGAAACTATCCACGTGCAAGAATTGCAAGGAGCAATACCAAGAAGCTTAGGAGACTATAGACAATTGATAAGCGTCGGGCGAATGCACTGTTGATGATGGCCAGGCAAGTCAAAGACAAGATGTTTAAGAAGATTGAATTTGTTGTCAGAAAGAAATATCCATGAGGCTCTTGGTTGTTGGACATTGGTGATGGTTTTCTTTTGTACACATCACCATGTTATGGTTAATGAATGTAATGGGTCTTATGATTCAGTTTTTCAATGAATAATGTGTTCATATATGTTTTAAGTTTTTAGTGTGTTTGATATGTATCAGAAACATAAACATGAGCATCGCATTAATCAATCCGTAATACACAGACGAAACATGAAAATGCAAATGTACACATTACATACAAGTGTGGCTTGGACATGCCCAAAACCATGACAGTGGTCTACTACAATATAGTTATTCAAAATTGTTGTTGTTTTGTAATCAAGTTTCTTAGGTTTCTTTTTTTCTTCTTTTTTTCCCCAGTTCTAATTCCCAGACCTATAACACCACCACTTACTTTGTTTGCCTCAGCACCAGCTGTAACACCCCCTAATTTGTAATGTGGCAGCGGAATAGTAATTAGGGTGTTACGGTGAGGATCGAAGTCATAATGATATAAAACGGCTCGAAAGAGACGTTTTAAAACATAATTTCATTTATAAAAATTCAAATACAAGAGGTCCTTATCAGAGTATTATAATAAAAGTCTTGATGTTTTGAACTAAATCAAACATCTTTTATTTTACACCATTATTGAAATAAAGTAGACAAGTTTTGAAGTTTTGCCGCCCGTTCCATGCTTGCTTCCCCTGCTAAATACCTGAGATACATGCTTAAAAGTCAACAAAAATGTTGAGTGATATCATAGAGTTTGAATTTAATAATCATTTTGATATACAAGTAAGATTGTATTGGAAAATACAATCAGTTTGAAAATATTGATATTGCAGTTTATATATTGCTCTAAGTCTCATGACACGCAAACGTTAACAAATACCGTAAAAACGGAGGTGTTTATCAAATCAATGATAATTTTGCCCTCGTGTAATAGGTGATTTGCCAATTCCTATTTTTACTCAAATATAATTATCACGACTAATACGACTAACCACATGCATAATGGCATTCCGTCAAGTATTAATGGGACAGGCTGTCAAACCTTAAATAGATCTATTCATTATATTCGCGTTCACATAACAGTGATTAATGGCTCATGATCAAGGGTCTTTTGGCAATAGCTAACTTAGGCATATATCAAGTCAGGAAGCACAATAAAATAAACAGCCACACTTGATCCGACTTGTGTGACCATTTCGGAATTCTATTGTTGCACATTTGTGTATTTATGTGACTAGAGGGTAACTGGTAAATATTTTTCGATCATTTAGTCACTTTTAATTTGGGACGTGTGACAGATACAAATCAGATTTAAACATTAGTCACACTACAGATATACATATGTGACAAATATATGTCACACAATTGAAGAGTGTGACCAAAATAGATATATGGTCACATGAAGTAATTGCGTATGTGGCTAAATTATATAGTCAAGTTTGTCACACATTATTTAAACGTGACTGCTATTCTTTGCTGAATATTTAGCCACATATGAATTTGAAATGTGTGACAACTGAAAAGTAAGTTTCAAGCGTTAGTACGATATGCATTTAAAAGTGACAAATATATGTCACACACTTGAACAGTGTGACCAAATGTCATATATGGTCACACTAAACCATAGACATACATGATTAAGTGTAACCAAAATTCGATACATATGGTCACGTAAGTTAATATGTGTGTCTAAAGTTTAGTGTGTGTTTGCTTGCCAAATCCTAATGTGTATAGTCACATTTAATTGAAGCACGATCATGTGACTATAGGATTTACAATAGTCACACCATATCACAAATGCGTATCTAAATTGTGTTTATTGCCACATTATAAGGGTATTATATGTGACCAATATTCAAAATAGTCACATTGTGAAATATTTATGTGACTATTATTTATAGCAAAATGTGAACTCAGTTATCATTAACCTTGATATTAGTCACATTGAGTGTTTGTGTGACTAAATTCAAGATGTTATATATGGTCACATGAAGTATTTATTTATGTGTCTAAATCATAGAGCCATATTTTGTCACACATTATTTAAGTGTAGTCACAATTCGATACATATGTTATGGCTTGTGTTTTCTTTGTTACTAGACTAACAAAGCTGTTTGGATTGGAATTTGGGTGAATGCTAGTAAGTCATAACTTAATGTTGCTTGGCATAACTTAATGCTGCTAGGCATAACTTAATGCTGCTTGGGAAACATTGTGACTGTTAAATACTTATTGTGAATCGGTGTAACTGTAAAAAAGTTATTATAAACCGTTGTGACACTTAAATACTTAATTGTAAACCGTTGTGACACTTAAACGTTGTGACATTGCGACTCTTGTGTGCCTATAAATACAATGGAATTACAGCCAACTTCTTTCATCTTTTCATTACATATTTAATTTTTGTTTGGAACGCAATGGCTTCATTATCTTCAAATCCTTCAAAGAAAACAAAACGTTCAAGGGATACTTCTCCTCCTCCTCCAATGCCAGAAAAATATAAAATCCACGGCCTAACCCAAGAGTGCTGGGACAAATGCCATTCTGCAGGCCAATATGGTACTGAATGACAGTTGGTTGAACTTTACAACAAACGAATCACGCGGTTGGAAGAACAGAACAAAAAAGACCAAGAGATCATACTGGCGCATCAGGAGATCATATTGGCTCATCAGAACAAAGTTGATCTTCGGAATAAAGAAATAGAAGAAATTCGTGGAAACATTGTTGATATTTACAAAGGCATTCAAAATAGTTTGTATAATTTTCATTTAATTTAACCTGATGTAAGATAATATTAATCATTATTATGTTATTTTAATGTTTTAATCATTCAGTATGAACCACTATGTTACCATTAATTTTTCTGTATAATTGTTATTTACATCAGTGCTTGGGTGAATGCTAGTAACTCAGAACTTAATACTGCTTGGCATAACATAATGCTGCTAGGGATAAAAATAAAATGCCACAAAAATTAAACGATTCATATTCAGTTCATTACTTGCATTAAATAAAAAAAAATATAAACATAACAATAGAAATAACAAAACAATCTAAAAGCTAAACTTATGATCCTTCTCTTGATCATAAGCAAGATAAGATTGTCATAGTCAATGTGATCCAAAGGATCATCATGGCTGACAGTTTCATCTTCTTCAAGTTTAGCTTTCTTCTTTCTTCTTATTGCAGCCTTGAACTTGTTTCCTTTGTACTTCTTCCTTTACTTATTTTCATTCTTCTCCCAAGCCTTTATCTTCTTCTTCCTCATTTGGTCCATTTTTGCAATATACCAAACTGCAGGATGTTGTGGTGTGGATGATGCTGCTGTAAAACATAAAGCAATAAAAAACGATTAGAAATGGATCAAAGAAAATGATGTTACATATATCTAAATACAGATGTTTGTAGAGATTTTATAAAACTGGTAAATATGTGTAAGAAACAAAAACCACAAATTTGCTTGATCCATTTGCAGATTAGAAAGTATGTGTTAATTGGAAATTGTTTGAGAATGATGAAATGCAGTAAAAAGGTAAAAGTTTTATAGGCCTAGTAATTCGACAGAAATTAATTGTGGAATTTGGAAGGTTAAAATTTGAACTTTGACCATTAACCATGTACACATTTATCCTTGTAACATAAATGACGTTGTTGTAATCTACTTTAATTAATTTAATCATTACCTAAATAGATTAAGTTAGATGAAAAAGGAATTTAGATAGGATTGTTTTATTTTTTTTTTAAATTTACAAAGATTTGGTCGTTGTTTTAATACAAATTGTAGTTTTAAATGTTTGTAACAATCATTAAAAACTATAATGTAAAAGTTATCAATTTGATTGTGGATTTAAACCCTTAAGTGTAAATGTTACCAATCCACCCCTTCACTCTCATATCTAGCAGTACAAACCCAGCTGCAGTAACGTTTTCTTAGCAGCAGAAATTTTTTATTAACATGATACAAAATATATCCCAAGTTCTTCTTAATGAACACAACAATCAAAATATTCTAACAATTAATGAGAAAATTGAGCAATGACAACATGTTTATTTATAAAGTCAAATAAAGTAGTACAAAAGGATTACACATGTTTATTCAAATTACTTCCTAACTCAACTAATACATTTTCTTTTTACCCTTCCCTTTTGAACAAACTTTGGGTATTTTTGGTTCCCATGGTTTTATACCCTTGTCTTTACAAGTCTTAGCATTGGGCAGGCCTAGCACCTGAACCCTCTCATCAAAAAGCTTTTTGGCAGTCTTTTTTGGAGTTTTAACCTTTCTAGCATCTTTCTTTTTTTTGCCTGATCCAGAATATCCCCTTGAAAAGTAGTATGCCCATGTATTTTGAAGACCTTCAGAACTGCTTGATATGTGAAATGAACTTGAGTCACTGCTGTCAATGTTAATGATTTCTGCATAAAAATAAAAAATATATTAAAATAAAAAAAAATATATAGTGTAAATAAAATAAAAAATAATGTTGCAATTCAGGGTGTGTTTGAAACAACCTTTGTTCTTGAAACTCATTGTTTCAGTAGGTAGAATGGGGTTGTGGGAGCTTGCTTGGTGTGTTTGGTTTTTATAGAGAAAAAGGTATGATTGGTTAGTGTTTCAAAACTGCAAAAAGTAGTCAATTGACAGTGAATAAAAAATAGTGTTTGTTACCTTTCTTGCAGTCATGACATTACTTTTTCATATGTGCAAACATGAGAAAAAAAGAGTATTTGCAGTACCAAGGCCAAAAATGCAGGTGTGCAAAGACCAAGGCCAAAACAGTCAACTAATGTGGACAAAAATAGTCAATGTTGCAATTATGTTTGAAACAACATTTGTTCTTGGAACTCCAATGGCAACATTACTTGGTGGATGGTTGGTTTTAGATCATAAAAAAGAATGGAATGCAATAAACCAATATACGTAACCTTTCTAAGTTCCCCCTACAGCTCCTTTTGTCGTTTCAACTCCCTTTGAGCAAAGGCCTGCACCAGGCGCATTGCTAGATTGTTGAAAAAACAAAAGGAACTGTATGGGAGCTTAGAAGGGAAAGGTATGTTGAAATTCCAGACTCATTTAGATCATAAAAAAGAATGGAATGCAAACAGAGTGATACAAACAATCTAGAAATGTTGAGTAAAGAATAGAGTCTAAGTAACATCACTCATCTTGAATGCGATAATGAAGGAGTGTGGCCTGTCATGAACAATACACACTATATCATCATCGCATTGAAGACGTCTCAATGATCAGGCCAGATCTATCTAAGGTTGCAGAATGGTTCCATTGCTCTGTTTTTTGGACACCGTCTACTACCGTTTGTGTGGTTGATCTTGATCACAAGCTTTGGCACTTTCAAGAATGTATCTTCATTGTCGGGACAAAAGTTTTAATCAAGGTACATTATTGAAAGAGCCAAAGCTTGTGATCAAGATCAACCACACATACGTAGTAGAAGTTTTCCAAATTAAGCAACGGAACCATCTACAATGCTAGATAGATCTGCCCTAATTATTGAGCTTTAAGTTATTAGAAAACAGATTCTTACTATCATTTATATTGCTCCCTTAGATGTGACGCACATACATATTAATTATGTAGATTCTATGACATTAGAGAGCTAATCGTGCATGAATGAAATCATATTAAATTTATATTAACAATGCAATGAACTACAATCCTTTCTACCCTAGCCAACAACAATATAACCTACCAACATGCTTGAATACGAAGACACTAAATTCAAGCATCGAACCTACAAATTATACTTGATAATTGTTTCTGTATTTTGACAAAGAGCAAAGATGAATCAAGAATGGATGAACAACACCAAAAAAAGTTTATGTTCATACTTGAAAGTGGTGTCTGTTCACCCATCATTGATACTTCTTCCATCTTTGATACTTGGGTGTTTTAGCCTAAATATTCGCACACACATCCGCCACTTTTCTTCCTTATTCTCTCAAAACAAATGCAACATAATTCTTATACCAGATAGTCAACCTAAGCCTAAGATAAAATAAGCTAATCCAAACAAAGCTTAATATCTCTTTTGCTCTAATTATTCGCAAAAACAACACAACATGTTCTTCCTTATTCTATCAATACAAATGCAACATACTTCTTATAACAGATAATCAATCTAAGCCTAAGAATAAATAGCTCTAAGGGGGTATTTGGATTATATTAATTTATGATCTTATCAGCTTTTTGAGATTTGGGGATGCCAATAAGCCTATGTTATTTTAAGTGGATAAGCTAATAAGCCAACAAACAGTGAGCTTATTAACTTTCCCAAAACTCAATAAGCCGATAACCACACAAAATAAGCTAATCCAAACATACCTTAATATCTCTTTTGCTCTAATTATTCGCAAAACACATAAATCTAATACATAAAGTAACAAGTCTCTAACAAATGTAAGACAAAACTGAGAATAAATTATCAAAACCCTAGATCCGTTTACTTGGTCAATTGTAATCGAGTGAGTTTTATAACTGTGAGAGAGAAAGAGAGGATTATGTGGAAGTGTGTGAAGCGTATTTGATAAGCTTTGTATACTGTATATTATAAGTTTAAAAGTGAAGTGTGTTTGATACTCTTTGTATATATTATAAGTTTAAAATATAAGTTAATTATTAAAAGTATAAAAACTAAAAAGTAAAAAGTAGTAAAAGTTTTAAAACTAATAAGTATTAAAGCTACATTTGTATTTTAGGGCATGCTTGGTAGGGGTGTTCACGGGGCGTGTTCGGTTCAGTTTTGGTTTCTTCGGTTTCGGGTTTTTTTGGGTTTCGGATTGAGCGGTTTGTCGGTTTCTCGGGTTTTTTGAACACCCCTAATGCTTGGTAGGGGGTTATAGGGGGTGAATTGAAGAATGGGAAAGGTAATGAAAAAATATGCTTGGTAAAGCATAATGCAATGACCCATTACCCAATTGTGGGGAATGGATCATTACCCAATAATTTGGGGGGATTGATTTTCTTTACCTTTCCCTTTCCCGACCATTATCTTACACTTTCCCTTTCCTTTTTCCAAGTTTGAACCAAGCGCACCCTTTAGTGTATTTTGTATTAAAAAAGTCGCCCATGTGAATTAGCCATTATCACCGGTCATGCATGGTTTCCATTACACTATAAGCGACAACAACCCAATGCACATGACCCATGATCCATGTTAATTACCCATTGTCGATCACCAATAATGTATTGGTCGATAACATGACACTATAAGCCACTATAACCCAATGCACATGACCCATTACCCATGTTAATTACCCATTGTCGATCACTAGGAATGTATTGGTCGATAACATGACACGTACTATAAGCCACTACAATCTAATGCACATGACCCATTACCCATGTTAATTACCAATTGTCAACAATCATGGATGTATCGTAACATGACACTCTAAGCAACTATAACCCAATGCATATGACCCATATGATGTCAAATACCCATATTAATGAATGTGACCAATGATAACCTAATGCACATGACCCATGACCCATGTGAATTAGCCATTATCACTGGTCATGCATGGGTTGCACCGGCTTGATAGGTGTATACCGTTTGTCACAGACATTAAGAAGCAAGCCACCATCACCCTCTCGATCATGTTATCCGGGATCGAGAAAGTTTGAACTCGGCTTGAGCTTGACTCGAAAAGGTCTATTTATCTGTAAAGACTGTTGAGGCAACATGATCAAGATCTCTTTATGTTTTAATGATGACAAATAAACCATCAAAACACATAAAATAACAAACGTTAGCCAAAATTCCCCGAATCACAAGTCTGCTGCTGGCGCGCCACCCACGCGTCAACGCGTGGGTAACGCGCCAGGCGTCTGTGAATATCGGGATAAATTTTGAAAGTCGGCTTTCCCCTTACCCGACAAATGTGGATCTTTCCATACAGGTATGAATATGCTATGTGCTTAATTGAGAACACTCAAAACGAGTTTTGGAATTAGAGAGATCCAACTTTTAAAGCACCCATTTACAGGAAAACGCCAACTCATGTTTTCTAACTATCACCTCTAGCCAAGGCTTTTCTAAAATTAGGGAGATTATATACTTCACGTAACATCATGTGAAAGCATCCATATGCTCATATCCCGTGCTTACGTCTTCTCTAATTACGTAACGGGTTTACTCCCTTATTGGTTAAACTAAGTCAAAGGTCACTTTGCGTAAACGCATCCTTTCCCACTTGGGTTATGCTTTACATCAAGGCAAAGCACATAACTTGTTTGAACCAAGGTATTAGTTGAGAATGTCGAGTCATGGAAAGTCATGAGATATGAAACTATGGATTCTCGACATTGTGTTACTTGAACTTATAAGTAACCTATAATTTTCTCAACTCATAATCTTAATTGTCTAAACTTTCTCTTCTTAATGACAATTATATTATTTCTTAATCTTTTTCTTAATCTCATTTTACAAAAGACAACAAAACCAAATCTCCCACAATCCTTCCCAAAATTATTCCCAACATTCTCTTACAATATTCTCTTACACCCATCTTACAATGTGTACCTTGTGTCTCCCCATACTCACACACAACCTTCACATACTCCCACACAATATTCCCTCAATCTACCAACTTTCCATACAATCCTATACACACACTTATACACCTTTTGTATACACACTTGATTTCAAACTATACACATTACTCTCACAACCATCTCTTCTCTACACACACTAGCCAACTCACCATATCCCTTCCATATCCTAATCTCTTACACAATCCCTTACAACATCACATCCCTTACACAATCCAACTCATCTCTTATATTCCTTACATACTCTACATCTCAACCATCCATTCCCTTACAACACATCTCAACCCTCTATTTCATCACATGGGAATAAATTTGAAATCCAAACATAGGTTCCCTTTGATTCTAGCCATCCATTTCAAATAAACACATCTCAACCCTCCATATTTCCCACATGCCAAATAGTTTGAAATTCAAAAGAGGCTCCCTTTGATCCTAGCCATCCATTTCAAACCATCTCATCTCAACCATCAATCCTATACTTTCCCCCCAAGGATGGAATATACCTTAGCATATTCTTTCTCTCTTTTCTATGCCACTTGAGGAATACCCAATCTACCCCTACCAAATTACCCTTTCTACATTTCTACCCTTAGTATTTGGTTTTCTAATAAACACTTCACAAAATGATTTTCTAATTGGCTATTTGAGTTGGTAAAACTTTAGATTGATTAATGTTAAGGTTTAGTGTGAAGTACAATTGGGGGTTTAGCAAGATTAGGTATTTATAAGATCCAACACCCAACACTTGGGATTTTTTCAAACGCCTGGCGCGCTGCCCACACGTCGACGCGTGGGTGACGCGCCGGCCTCGGTAAAATATTCCCAAGTTTGGGTCTTGGCCTATAAATACCTCCCTTGCCTCTTGTATTCCTCACCTCTTGCCATTATTCTTTCTCTCTACATTCTTTCTCTATAGTCTCTCTATCTCTCTTGTGTTCTTAGTTAAACACACTAACATTCTTTGAAAGAACACTTCTCCTTGCAAGGGAAGAATCACAAGAACCTAATCCACTCTTGTGATTGTGTTGAGGGTCTTCTTATCTATACCCTTTCTACTAGAATTGAGTCACTAGGTTAGGTTATGGCTTGATTGAACAAACAATCTCTTATTCATTCTATTATTTGTAAGGGAAGTCTTGTGTCTTTGTGACCAAGCCTAGATCATTGGGGATCTAATTGGGGTTTGATACTTCTAGGTGGAAGTTTTGGTTGTGGTCTAGGTGACCAAGTGTAAGTCAAATCACGAGATTCTTTAGGGTGGTTTCCGAGGGCGGAATACCGTGGGAGTAACTCCTTCTTTGTGAGAATCGATATTGGCGAATATCGGTGGAGTCAATTGTAACGGTTTGTAGTCCACCGAAAGGATTATACTAGTGAATATTATCGTGTCTTGGATTCGCAACTGGACGTACGGATGGTATAAACCTGATGAGTGTGTAAATACTCATCATTTTTACCTTTTCTGAGCTGCCAAAACATCTAAAAAACACTCAATATTGAATCAAAATAGTGAAAATATCCCAGGAAAGTGTTTTACATGTTTCAAATGCAAAAATATCAAAAACAGATGAAAAACGCACAAAGTTTGCATAATTGGCAGTTTCAGTCCCTCAACTTTCAAAAATTGTCAAAAATGGTCCCTGGGATATTAAAACTTTGAGAAAAACAAATTTTGTCCTTATACTAATCTTTTATGACAGGTTTGGTCCTTGGGTGAAAATTTTGGAGAATTTACATGTTTGGTCCCTGAGTTTCACAAGTTGGCAAAATAGGTCCCTGAATTTCAAAAATAAGAAATTATCAAAAGAGGTCCTTATATTATTACACTATGGCAACTTTGGTCCCTTGTGAGTACTTTGGGAATAACACAAAACAGGTCCCTAAACTTCAGATTATTTACACTTTGGTCCTTGTGAATTCCACTAATAATACCAAACGGATATTTAATACAAAACCACCAAATCCATATCCAAACCTACCCACCCTTTTGATCTGGTCCAACAAACACCCCCAAGCCCATTTAACCCCAAAGCCTACCCCGTTTATTATAAACACCCAGGTCAAAACTTTGACCCCGGTCAAATACCGGTCAAACATCACCTTCTTCCCTCCCACCACAAAACCAGAATACCAGGGTGGTATCCCCCCCCCCCTTGCACCACTTGCATCTTACCCCTCCACCTTATCCCTGCTGCATCACGCCTTCCAACACCAATCACATCACTCCACCACCCCCCAATTGCAACCTCAGTCCCAATTTGCTTAAAAAAGACTTCCCGCCAAAATTAGAGAATGAGCAAAAGTGATCCAAATTGCTTTTTTATTGCTGGGATTTGGCTAGTGGGACCCACAAGACCAAGAGGGTGTATAAAAGAGAAGGAAGAAGCAGAGGAGAAGATTAATTAGAGTAGTATGTAGTTTTAGTTTAATTTAGTCAATTTCAGGTTTATTGTAACTTTTAATTCTCAGTTGAAAGTCCAATATGTAACTTGTTACATTGATTAATCTAAGTTTCAGTTAAATAAATTCAAGTTTCTGCTTAATTCTCAATTTCATAACAAAAAAATATATAATAATAATAATAATAATAATAATAATAATAATAATAATAATAATAATAATAATAATAATAATAATAATAATAATAATAATAATAATAATAATAATAATAATAATAATAATAATAATAATAATAATAATAATAATAATAAAAAGGAAGCAGAAAAGAAGAAAGAGCAAAGCATTAAAAAGGTTGAATGGAAATGGTTTAGAAGCTCAGTGGTGAGCTATTAGGGTGGTTACTTGGACTTGTTTATCAGTTTGGTGCATTGGAAGCCTTGTAAGCTCATTTCTAAATTTTTAGCTTTTACTTTATCTTTGTTCATCATTAGTTATCTTTGTGTTTTCTTTGTGTTCATTTTGTGATCATTGGTGACTGAATTGCTTAGTATAGCTTGTTTAGCCTTTAGGTTTATTAGATGCTCATATTTATAGTTTAACTGTCATTGTAGCTTAGTATAAAGTTCTAGGTACTTGTAGCTTAAAGCTGGTGTTTCTGTGTTTATACAGGCTCATATCATCCTTGTAAAACCCTGTGAATTCAAAACTTGGTCTAAGTGTTTTGAATCCTGTGAAAATCACTAAACAGTGTTTAATAGGAGTGTTTGGTTCAGCCCTTTAATCTGTGTTTAAGACTGTTTTGTTTGATGTTTGTGGTTCAGTCATATCCTATTAGGTTGTATTAAGTCATTTCAAGGCATAAAATCAGTACTCTTATAACAGAAAGTCAAAATTCTATCTCAAGTTCCCTCACAGTTAACTGTGAGGGATTTGGACTGCATAAACCTTCACTTTAGATTATTAATGGTAGGTTTAGCTTAAATTAGGTTCAACAAAGCTTATTAAAACTTAATTAGTCAGTTAGGATTAGTGGAAACTCAAATTAGTCAACTTTAATTTATTTCATCAAAAAGTCAATTTGCATGGTCACAGATTTTTCTCAAAGTTGTGGGAATATTTGTGAATTTTGTGGTGATAATTAGAGTTTGAGCTTTTGAGATATTGCAGCCCCCCACCTCTTATCCATGTTCCCACCTTTTTCATATTTTTAGGATTTTACTAGTGGGCCCCACAACCCTCCAAAGAGGGCTGCAGGGCAACCCCCTACCCTGTTCAGCAGATACCCAAGACACACCACCACCTTTGGTGGTGGTTTGTAGCCACCACAGTGGTCCCTACACCTAGGTTTTAGTTTCCCCCAACCCCCCTCCTAGTAGGCTTTCACCATTGACCATTAGTTTGACCTTGAACACAGTGGACCCCACTTGGAATTACACCTCAAGTCTGTCCCCATTCTGTGTGAATTTTCATTTTGCTCAAGTGCTTATTTGGACCTTCACAACTTATTTACGATCAAGCCTTGTTGATTTTAGCTTATTTGAGTTTGTTAAGCTTGTTGGTACCCATTTCCATCCTTGTGGACCCCACATTCACTCATTTGACCTTATTTGACCACATAGTCAACCAAAGTCAAACTGTTAAAGTAAAGGGGGTGTTCTCAGCTTATTTTAAAGTTATAAAAACTTTGTTTTCACAAAAAGTAGTTGTTTTTAGGTATAAATTAAGTTTGTAAAAGAAAATTCCAAAAAATCAAGTTTTAAATTAAGTGATAGTTTCTATTTAATTCAAGTTAATTTTAATTTTCATTTTTAGATTTTAATTAAGTACTTAGTATTTTTATATTTTTATTAATTACCTTATATAGTAAAGTATTTTTAGTAAAATTTTCAGATTTTTATATTACCATTTAGTATTTATTAGATTTAATTTTAGTTTTCTTTATTATTAATTAATATTAAGTATTAAATATCATATTTAGTTTTTATAAAGTAAAACTTAGTTTTTATATTTTTCCTAGCTCTAATCTAATATAATAGACTTTTAGAAAATATAATTAGAGTTTATACTGTTCATTTTCCAATTTTCTTGCTTTAATTGTTTAAATTAGATTTAAGATAATTAAAAGCTAAATAATTAGTGGATTAATCTTAAAACATAATTTTTAGAGTTTTTATAATTTTGTAGGATTCCTGTGATGGTTAAGTAATTTTATAAATTTTCTCATAATTTTCTAAGTTAATTTAGTATCAATAGTAATTTAAATTAGTTTAATTAAGTTAAATAGTTTTTAATTAATAAAAAACCCAAAAAAAGACAAAAATATTTATTTTTATTTTTTATACTTTCTTCAAGTTCTAATTTAAGTTTAGAAATTATTTTTGCAAATTTTTAGTTTAATTTGTAATAGTTATAATTATTAGTTAATTTAAATTAGATTTTAATTTAGTTTTTAAATAGTTTTATTAATTAAATAATATTTAAATAGTATTTTAATCATTTTCATAATTTCATTTTTCATTTTTAATTTTAAGTTTTAAAAAGTGTCAAAAGCACCCCCTGTAGTTTGATAAATACCAAAATCCCACTTTTTCAGTCCGATTGCGTAAATCTGAATTGTGAATACGTGCATATAATTGTATATCTGATTTTTGTGAATATTATATCTGTGTACAAATACCAAAATAACAATAGAAAAATAAATCCCACATCATCTGGGCTACTGTCCTCAGTGCCACTTTCTCATAAACGATTCCCAAAGCACCATTTCAATCTCGCTGGGACTTTAACGACCCGGGGAAACACTATACTATCCACGGAGTATTGATTCTAAGCTGTTTTTTACTTGTTGACCTTGGTCAATAATATCTGACGATTTAGACCCAATCAAAACCCCCCATCCCGAACTAGTATATATCGTGGTGTTCTTTACTAGCTTTATATACTTGTGATTGTGTTTGTGGTTGTTCCTACTTAGACCACTTGGTTGTCTTCGTGGCTTAAAGTTTTTAAATGTTCTAAAAGGCCGAAGAAACCGTATTCACCCCCCTCTACGGTTCTTCAATTGGTATCAGAGCAGAATACTCAAGTTTTTGAGCGTTAAAACCTTCCCGAGAAGTCGTTTTAAGTCAAAAACTTCTTTTCCAAAAAATCTAAAATCCTAACGAAGATTTTTGGTAAAAGTTGAGTATAGATCCATGGATCTAGAGAACTATGTTGAGGGGTGTTCTATGCAAAGACCACCTTTGCTAGAAACCGATGGTTTTTGTTTTTGGAAAACCCGGTTTGAGACCTATGTTAGGTCCAAGGACCTTAACTTGTGGGAGGTTATTCAAAATGGAGACTTTGTTTTCATGATTCTTGATCCGGAAACCAAGTTAATGGTTGAGAAACCATATTCGGAACTCAAAGAAGATGAGAAGAAGAAGATTGTCGAAAATCAAGAGGCTAAGATGATGATCTACAGTGCTCTGCCTCGAAGGGAGTTCAAGAGAGTTCATGTGTGCAAAACTGCCAAGGAGATTTGGCATTCTCTCATCATCACTCATCAAGGCAATTCACAAGTTAAGGATTGCAAGATTGACTTACTTATTCAACAATATGAGAAGTTTGTAATTTTGGATGAAGAAACCATTGACAATGGTTATACACGGTTCAATGCTATTATCACAAGCCTCACGGCATTGGATCCTAGCTTTTACAACAAGAATCATGTTAGAAAATTCCTTCGTGCTCTTCCGGTGAAGTGGAGGCCAAAGGTGACGGCCATAGAAGAAGCCAAGAATTTGGCGGAACTACCTCTTGACGAGCTCATTGGTAATCTCAAAGTCTATGAGATGATTCTTGAGAACGACAAGGCAAGTACCAAAGAAAGAAGGAGAAGGTTAAGTCTTTGGCTCTTAAGGCTAAAGTCACTAGTACTCAAGCTAGTGATGATAGTGATAGTCAAGATGATAGCAATGAAGATGAGGACATGAACGATGAAGAATACAATCTCATGGCTAATAACTTTCGGAGATTCTTTAGGAAAGGTGGTAACTTAAAGCTAAAGTCAAGAAGGAGAAGGTTAAGTCTTTGGCACTTAAAGCTAAAGTCACTAAAGGTCATACAAGTAAAGTTGGTGTTAGCTTTGAAGAAAGTGATGAAGAAGAGATGAACAATGAAGAATTCAACCTCATGGCTAAGAACTTTAGAAAGTTCTTTAGAAGAAGTGGAAAGTCTCAACGAAGGAATCGGCTTGTTAACCGTACTAATGATCATGGAAAAAAGGATGGTCAAGGCTCAAAGCGTGATGATGGATGCTTCAATTGTGGTGAAAAGGATCACTTCATTAGTGATTGTCCAAATCCTCTACATTACAAAGCATTTGTTGGTGATGTATGGAGTGACGATGAAGATGGCAATCAAGCAAACAAGGAAGCAACATGTCTTATGGCGATTGAGTCTCATGAGGTATGCTTTGAGGAGAAGCCACTATCAAGATCTCAACCTAATAATGATGTTTACTGTAAGCAAATGATACTTGAAATCATCTCTAAGGAGAAGGATACAAAACTAGGTAATGTGTCTTGCAACCTCAATATAAATCTTGCATCCATTATAGATAATTCCAATCTTTGGCATAGGAGATTAGGTCATGCTAACATGCGATTAATTGTTAGGAATACAAATATTCCTATAAAAGTCTCGGTCACCTAATCATTGTAATAGCATTAAGTTAGCTCGTAGTTAGTTTAGTTATTAGTTAGAATTAGATTAAGTAACATCGTGGAAGAAGGACGGGTCTTTACCCACTGTATGCCTGATCCACAGCCCGGGTGTGGGCGTTTTATCTTTTGTTTGTTAGGAACTATAAATACCCCTCTCCACATGTGGAGAGGGTTGGACCTTCTCATACATTTAATCTAACATATCACTTTCTCTCTCAAGGTTCCAAGTTCTCTCTTTTCTTCCTATTTCTCTTAAACCATACGCCACCTAAATCTAAAGTAACACCATGTTTGTGACTTGATTAGTATCCTACAATTGGTATCAAGAGCCAAGGTTTCATCTTAGGGCCTTGGTGAATCTTATTTGGTGTGGTTTGTGTGGTTTTGTGAGTTAGTAGTGTTTTTCTTGAAAACATCTTTGTTTGATTTATCTAGTGTTAGTTGACATGTTATAGGTGTACTTTTATGATCATTTGTGTTAGGGTTACATTATTTCTCAGTTGGTTTTGTCATATCATACGTATTTTTGAAGATTGGATTGGGTTTAGGTCGAGTTTCTTGACTGCGATTAGCTCCACTGTTCCATTGCTTGTCTGCGGTTTGCTCTAGATTTCTGTGGTTAGCTGTCTACGATTACTATTTTGAGTTAACGGACAAAACGCAAGGATAGTGACAGATTTGGACTATTGTAGACTGCGACTAGCTCCTGCGGTTAGGTGGTCTGCATTTTAGTATTTGTGGTTTTCTACTGTGGTTTGCTTTTCCTGCGGTTACCACACTTGCGGTTTTGATCATCCTGCGGTTTGCTTCTTGCTGTGGTTAGTGCCTTGCGTGTCACTCACCTTGTGGTTTGCTTACTCTGCGGTTAGTTACTTCCTGCGGTTATCTCACCTTGTGGTTACCTCTCCTTGTGGTTAACTCAGCTTGTGCTTACTCACAAGTGGTGGTATTTGTATAGTGATTGAGGTGAGATAACACTAATCTCGAAAGACGCTGCAGAAACGCGCACACCTCCCCGGCAGCGGCGCCAAAATTTGATTGATGCTAAACCGTCAACTTATATTGACCAAGGAATGGTCAACAAAGTCAAATAGTCTAGAGTCAATCTCCGGGTAATATAAGGTATCACCAGGTCGTTAAATCCCGACAAGGTGTGAATTGTGACTGAGCGTGCTTTGTGATCGGGTGATTATTCACAGAAAAGGTTTGTTATGAGAGTTATTTGAAAGTGATTAAACAAAATAGCTTAGGAAAGCTATGTGAATGATTATGGGAATAAAGGTTGAGAAGAAATTACTTAAAACTAAAAACCGTACGTTTGCTGAAAACGCGAATAAACGTACGAAAAAGTGAATGAGGTGATCTGGAAAGGCTACTGGTATGAAAATGGTATTTTTACAAACCTAATAATTAAAGAAAATTTTTGGAAATTTAAAATTAATTTTTACACTAATTTTATAATTACTATTACTTAATTACTAATTTTCTAATTACTTTTAATTAACTAAATTACCCTAAATTACAAATAAATATGAAATTAACTTGGAAAAATAAAAATTAAACTTAGAAAAATCTAAAAGACTATAAAACTAATTTTAGAAATGAAAATATATTTTTAAGACTATTTAATTAATTATTACTAATTATTAACTAATTATTAATTACTTTTTAATTATTTAAATTTTCCTAAATTCTAATTAATTATTAAATTACACTAGAAAATTGAAAATAAAATTTGGAAAAATTAAAAATAACTAAAAACTAATTTTAAAATTTAATTTATATTTTTCTGATTTTTCAATTAATTATTATTAATTATTAACTATTTAATAATTACTAAAAACTATTTTAAATTAAGAAAAATACTAAATGATGCAAGAAAAATCTGAAAAAATTACAGAAATTATTTTTATATACCAGAAGCCTAGCAAAATTATAAAAATGGGGATTGCTTATTAATAAGCTGAAGAATAAGCCAATTGGCTTAAATAGAAGCTATCACTTCTATTAAGTTGGGCTTATTTGGGATTTTCTTTTTCAAAACTGCTTATTACAAGATTTTAAGCAACTTTTGTGAAGTGGGTTTGACTGAGACCAAGAAAATAAGCACTTCAAGTGCTTAAACCCTTGACAGTTGACTTTATTTGACCAAGAGTGAAAATAAGCTCAAATGAACTTATATGAGGTCCACCTTGGTAATTTCTGATTCAAATAAGTTAAATGAACAAATCTAAACAAGTTTCACACAATTAAGCTAATTGAATAAGCTAAAAATCCATATTAAGCACTTTCTTGCTTTGTTTCTGAGACAGAAAAGGGACAAACTTTTGGGTCAATTTCAGGTGGGGTCCACAGGTCAATTGGTCAAACAAATGGTCAAAACACCAACCCTGGTAGGAGGGGGGTTGTATTAAACCAATTTGGGTCAATGGGACCCACTGGAATGGTCACAATGAACCACCTAAGTTGGTGGTGTGACTGAGTCAGCTGGTGCACAGGGCACACTCTTGCCCTGCAAGTGTCTTCCAAGGGCAAAATAGTCCAACAGAAAAAATTATAAAAATGCAACAAGTGTATGATTCCAAAGTTCTACTGGTAGACTATGAGCACAACAAGTTTCAGAGCCTAAAACCACCCACAAAAATCAAGAAAATTCATCCCATATTGGGAAAAATCTGACACTTGCACTTTTGACTTTTTGGAAAAATTTGAGTTTTGACTTATGTGAACTTCAAACACTGATTTAATGACTTAGAATGTTATGTTAGGCTATATTATGACCAATTTTAGTGAAAATACAAACTTATGAATAGGTATGATTGGTTTAGAGTCCAAAGATCACCACAGTTAACTGTGGTGATGAGCTTTTTATGATTTTGACTTTTGGAAGTATTTGTGAACAAGAAATTGGTTCCCCTGACCTTATATCCACCCAAAAAACTAAATGAAACACAGAGTTGCACAATGAAACAGGCAGAACACCACAAACAAGCTACAACCAAACACCCCTTTATAAACAGCTTATGATGAAAATTTGATTTAAACAAGTACACAACACAACCTACTGATTACAACTATTTTAATGACTAATAATTAATTAAGATAAGCAGAAATAAACTACTAATACTACTTGTTACTAAGAAAATGAAATTTTTTGCTTACAAAAGCCTTCCAAGCTAGGCTGCCAAGTACCAAGGAACCTCAAACACCAATCCTAAATGGTTTCCACAAACCTCTAACCCACAGCCATCCCATATTAACTGTGCTCCTTGCTTTCTTCATTCCTTTTACAAATTTTTTTATTTTATTTTTATTTTTTTATTATTTTTGCTATTTTTCTTAAGCATAAGTAAATACCACTCCACAACTTGAAAAGTTACTTAAAACAGATTAGTGAAGGTTTATATGAGCTTATGGATAGCTTATACACACACTAGAACCTTAAAGTAACACTTGAAAATTTTAAATGGAACTTGAAAATTGAAATTGAAAATAAACTTAGAACCTTTGAATTACATTAACTGAGATGAAAGTACAAGTGATAAAAGAAAAGTTACAAGACTAAAATTGCATACTACACTAATACAATGGCTCATATGAGCTTCAACATATATAACGAGCTAAAATTAGGTCCTAAGTCTTCCCACATGGCTCCTTTTTGAATTCTGAGAGTCCCAATAGCTTTGTGTTGACCCCTTGACCAAATCCCATCCATCAATTTAAGCTTTGATCAATCTTGACCCTTGATTACAAATTTGGTGCCAAAACATACACGGGTTAATCTGAGTGGGATTGGTGAGGGGAATTTAATGTGGTGGTGGTGGTTGGTGTTGGTTGGTGACCACATTAATTGTGGGGGGCTAATGGAGGAGGGGGGAGCATGTGGAGGGGACAACTCCTCCCTGGTATGCGTTGGGTGTTGGGGGGAAGAAGGTGGTCAAGGGGGAGGTTTGACTGGGGGTGTTTTTATATTAAAAAGGGAATGGGCCGGGTTGTGTGGTGGGCTTAGGGTTAGGACTGGGCTGGGAATTGGATTTGGAGTTTGGTTTTGGGTTTAGTTATAATAAGGGTCCGGTTGGTTGTGAATTAACAAGGACCAATTTTGTAATTTCCCAAACCTTAAGGACTGAAGTTGTAATTTTTCCAATTTGCTTCCAAGGACCAAATATGTTATAATTCCAAAGTCCAAGAACCAATTTTCCATTTTTCCAATTTTCAAAATTTCCCAGGGACCTATTTTGCCATTTTTGAATTCTCAGGGACCAAACTTGTAATTTTTGGAAAACTTATTACCCAAGTGTAATATTTTGTGAAATTTGACTTTCAAAACCTTTGGTTGACTTTTCCTTTCAAAATAAATGCATAGGGACTAAGTTTGACAAGTTTTGAAACTTAGGGGACTGAAACTGCCAATATTGCAAACTTTGTACATTTTTCTTTGTTTTTGCACATTTTGCATTTAAAACACACAAAACACAATCCCTGAGATAATTTAAGTATTTTGATATCTTTTTGATTGTTTTTGTATGTTTTGGCAGTTTAAATACGTCAAAAATGATGAGTGTTTGAGCACTCATCAATCCCCCACACTAAACTATTGCTAGTCCCTAGCAATCTTTTTAGAAAACTTGATGGATTTTAAACTCTTTACCAAAAGCCATCACTTCTGGAGTAGCCAGGTGTAAGAACTGTGGCACACCCGATAACCGTGTGATTTTGAGCAAACCACCAGCTGTCAACGGATTTGATTAGTCTTTACCAGAAGCCGTTTGCTTCTGGACTAGCCAACTCTTGATGGACATCGTCAACATCTTGGTGTGCTGATTACCAATTATGGATTTTCCACGGCCTTTACCACAAGCCATAATCTTGCGGGCTAGCCAACTCATTCGCTTTATGGGATATGGGGAGTTGAGGAACCATACAATTTTGGGCAAATTGCAAGCCGTAAACGGATTTGAGTTATCTTTACCAAGAGCCGTTTGCTCCTGGATTAGCCAATCCCTTTGTCGGTTAGACCTGGCGGACTGATTACCACAAAAATTTTGAAATAAAGTGAAAATTTTTTGAAAATTTTGGCAAAAAACGGGGGTACTTGAAGATATATTTTGATAAAAATTCGCTAGAATTCCCCCCCACACTTAGAAATGAATATTGTCCTCAATATTCAAAGTCCCGGCCATTATGCCGACTCTTTGAACGGAAAAAGCCAAGATTCGAATCTAACT
Source organism: Artemisia argyi (assembly GCA_030686995.1). Lineage (NCBI taxonomy): Eukaryota > Viridiplantae > Streptophyta > Magnoliopsida > Asterales > Asteraceae > Artemisia > Artemisia argyi. The sequence continues at coordinate 68,373,661 of CM060704.1, read as the reverse complement.
GCGGAAACACCAAATTTCACTTTATTTCTATATATACACATCACCTTTTTTTTTTTTTTTTTTTTTTTTTTTTTTTGAACTTATATACATATATACATTTTTCAAACAGCGGGGGGGGGGGGGGGGGGGGGGGGTTGGCCATTCCCCCACACTAGGTGGTAGAAAATAGAAAGAATCAGAGGTACGGGTGAAAACCCGTATTGTGCTATTGTTTTTGTTCATCGAGTCGCTAGCTTGACTCGATCCCCGAATTCAATTGTCCTTGGGGCAAGTTTGGAGATCCGGGACAACCATGGATGGTATGTCTTCTCCAAAGTAGTGCTTTAAACGATGTCCATTCACTTTGAAATTAGGACCGTCATTTTGAGATAATTCGACGGTACCATAAGGATAAACTTTTGTGATAGTGAATGGACCAGTCCATCGGGTTTTGAGCTTTCCCGAGAAGATCTTGAGTCTAGAGTTGAAAAGAAGGACTCGATCACCAACGTTGAAAACGCGATTTTTGATTTTTGAGTCATGAATCTTCTTTGTCTTTTCTTTATAGATCAAAGAGTTCTCGTAAGCTTGATTACGAAGTTCGTTTAATTCATTTAGTTGAACTTTTCTATGATCACCCGCCGTTTTGAGGTCAAAATTGGCATGCTTGAGAGCCCAATAGGCTTTATGCTCAAGTTCGATCGGAAGATGGCATGCTTTCCCGTACACAAGTTTGTAAGGCGTACACCCAATGGGTGTTTTGTAAGCCGTACGGAAAGCCCAAAGTGCATCATCTAGTTTATCCGACCACGATGCACGATTTTCACCTACGGTTCTTTCTAAAATTCTTTTAATGCCCCGATTGGAAACCTCGACTTGTCCACTTGTTTGAGGATGGTACGCAGTGGAAAGACGGTGAGTTACACCATACTTTTGCATGACTTTGTCGAATTTGTCATTACAGAAGTGCGTACCACGATCACTAATAATAGCACGTCGAGTTCCGAATCGGGCAAAAAGAGCTTTTAGGAATTTCACAACTACTCGGGCATCATTTGTGGTAAAGCTTTCGCTTCAACCCATTTTGACAAGTAGTCAACTGCCACGAGTATGTATTTGTTGCCATGAGAAGATGGGAATGGCCCCATAAAGTCGATGCCCCAGATGTCAAAAATTTCACAAACTTGAATTGCATTATGAGGCATTTCATTCTTTTGTGAAATATTCCCATGACGTTGACAAGCGTCACAGGACTTGACCAGTTCTTGGGCATCCTTGTAAATCGTGGGCCAATAAAAGCTGGAATCAAACACCTTTTTGGCGGTGTAGTTGGGATTGTGGTGGCCCCCCATGGGACCCGCATGGCAAGCCTTTAAAATTTCAGCGGCTTCCTGACCATACACACCGCCGGATGACTTGATCCGCGCATATTTTGAACAAGTAGGGGTCGTCCCAGAAGTAATGTTTTACATCTTTGAAAAATTTATTTTTTTGTTGGGACGACATCCTTTTCACAATGAAGTTACCCGCAAGATAGTTTGCAAAGTCGGCAAACCATGGGGTAATCGAGTCTCCACGAAATGAAACCGCATTGAGGGTTTCGAGAGGAAATGTTTCATTTATTTCCTTTTTCTCGAAAGCATCTTGGTGAGGGTTTTCAAGACGGGACTCACGGGAGAGATGATCAGCAGCTAGGTTCTCAGCTCCTTTTTTATCACGAATAATGATATCAAATTCCTGAAGGAGGAGAACCCAACGGAGGAGTCTCGGCTTTGCATCTTGTTTTGCAAAGAGGTACTTCAAAGCCGAGTGATCCGTATACACTATGCTCTTGGTCAGAATCAAGTATGGCCGGAATTTTTCAAAAGCATACACCACAACTAATAATTCTTTTTCAGTGGTGGTGTAATGACTTTGAGCCTCGGTCATAGTTTTGCTGGCATAGTGTATAGGCTGAAAATATTTTGTTTTGCGTTGCCCCAAGATTGCCCCTATCGCATAATCACTAGCATTCCACATGAGCTCGAAGGGCAAGTCCCAATCGGGGGCAACAAGAATCGGTGCCTCGGTAAGCCTTTTCTTTAATGTTTCAAAGGCTTCGATGCACTCGGGGGAGAAGATAAAAGGAGCATCCTTTTCGAGGAGATGGGTCATAGGCCGGGCGATTTTAGAAAAATCTTGAATAAACCTACGATAGAAACCGGCATGACCCAAAAAGCTCCTAACACCTTTTATTGTTGTGGGATGAGGTAATTTTGCAATGATGTCCACTTTGGCTCTGTCAACCTCAATCCCGTTTTTTGAAATTTTATGGCCGAGGACAATGCCCTCTTTGACCATAAAGTGACTCTTCTCCCAATTTAGACATAACTTTGTGTCTTCACAACGTTTTAGCATGCCGTCTAAATGGGAGAGACATGATTGGAACGAATCCCCAATGACCGAAAAATCGTCCATAAAGACCTCCATAGTTTTCCCGATCATGTCGGAAAATATGGCCATCATACATCTTTGAAACGTGCCCGGAGCATTACATAGGCCAAATGGCATACGTTTATATGCAAAAGTTCCATAGGGGCACGTGAAAGTGGTCTTTTCTTGGTCTTGCGGGTCAATGGGAATCTGAAAGTAACCCGAGAAACCATCGAGGAAGCAATAGTACTCATTCCCCGCTAATCTCTCGAGCATCTGATCCATAAAGGGCAGAGGAAAATGATCTTTACGGGTGGCGTCATTTAACTTACGATAGTCAATGCAGACACGCCACCCCGTAACCAAACGAGTTGGAATCAACTCATTCTCCTCATTTGTGACAACAGTAATGCCACCCTTTTTTGGAACACAATGAATTGGGCTGATCCAAGGACTGTCCGAGATAGGGTAAATCAATCCGGCATCAAGAAGTTTTAAAACCTCTTGTTTGATAACCTCGTGAATTTTTGGATTCACCCTTCTTTGTTGTTGGACTGCAGGTTTGAAGTCGTCCTCCATTAAAATCTTGTGAGTACAAAACTTAGGGTCAATGCCCTTGATGTCGGAGAGTCGCCAAGCAATTGCTTGTTTAAGAGACTTCAAAACCTTTATAAGAGCAGCCTTTTCCTCAACACTTAAGTCTTTAGCAATTATGACGGGCAATTTATCATCACCCTCCAGAAATGCATATTCAAGATGAGGCGGCAAGTCCTTAAGTTCAACCTCGGGGAAGTCATCAGTTTTCTCAACATTTTTGACTTCCTCCTTATGAAGTTGTTGTGGTAGAACAGGAAGAGGAGAGTGATCTTCGTTTAATAACTTCTCAACCAGTAGAATATCCTTCTCAGGGTCAATCTCTTGGTTATCGATTCCATCGGGAATCGAATCACTTTTGAGAAAGGCCTCAATTTCTTCTAAGATGAAGTCACTTCCCTCAAACGGAGTGAGGGAAGGAGAAGAATTGGATATGATGGGATGAGAAGATTGGGTGAGGTTTTCACTCGAAGAATCATCAATGAAACCTAAAATCTCTTGAGCATACTCCTCAGCAGCAACATCGATGACATCAATTTGATTCACCGATTCACAGTCATAATTGGAGGAGTATCTCGAAGTTTGATTTAGGTTGAAGGTAATAGCTTCCGTTCCAACACGTAGTGTGATCTCATGCTCAAATACATCGATAAGAGCGCGCCCAGTTCTAAGGAATCCCCTTCCAAGAATGAGAGGGACCCTAGAATCGGCATCAAAGTCAACAATCACAAAATCTGCCGGAAAATGGAACTTTCCGACTTTAACGAATACGTCCTCGGCAATGCCAAAAGGACGGGAAATCGAACGATCGGCAAGCTCTAAAGTCATGCACGTGGGAGTGAGTTCGGGAAGAGAGAGTTTCTTCCACACAGAATATGGCATCAGGTTAATGCTAGCACCTAAATCAGCTAAGGCGAAGCATTCAACCATACCCGGGAAAGTACAAGGAATGAGAAATTTCCCGGGGTCTCCAAGCTTTTCAGGAAGCCTTTTCAAGAGAACTGCTGAGCAGTGCTCATTCAGAGGAGTTCTTGCCATCTCAAAGAGTTTTTCTTTATTACTCAACAGATTTTTGATTGTCGATGCAAACTTGGGCATCAAGAGAATAGCATCCGCGAAGCTGATGTCAAAGTGCAAATCTTGAAAGATTTGGAAAAATTTATCCATTTGGTGATTAGCTTTTTCGTGGAGCTTTTGTTCATTGAGACGTGATGGATAAGGAATAGAAGTTTTGGATTTTGGGTTGTCCCCTGGAGTTTCTGGTGGTTCAAAGACAACTCCAGGCTTACATCTGGTTTCAGGATTAACCTGAGGTTGGACGTGTGCTGTACTTCGTGGGCTAGGAGTTTGCACCTTGTCCTTTGTCACCTCAGGCTCACGATCCACTACCTTTGGAGGAGAGGAAGAAGGGGTAGTAGGAATCGCGGGCTCATCATATGAAGCACCACTTCGTGTTGTGATCGCCTTAGCATCGCCCCTCGGGTTAGCGATCGTATTGCTCGGTAAAGTAGTACCTGAGCCCGAGGGTCGATCATTTAAAGACTTCTTGATATCAGAAATCTGGCTGACCAGCAACTTGTTCAACTCTTCTTGGGATTTCATGAATTGCTTTAACAACTCATCAGATGAAGGCCCGGTTGGAACAACGGCTTGATTCGGATTAGGAAGATTTTGAGCTCGATTGTTCGGATTGGGGCCTTGATTGAAATTTCCTTGGTTTTGATGATGGAAATTCCCTTGATTCTGGTGATTGTTTCCATGAAAGTTCCCGGGATAGAAATTACCCTGACCTTGGTTCCGGTTAAAGTTTCTTTGATTTTGGTGTTAGAAACCTTGATTTTGGAAACCTTGGTTTTGATTTTGGAAAACGTGACCCTGATTGAAGTTACCTTGGTTTTGATAACCTTGGTTCACTCTATTTTGGTTCTGGCCATGGTTTTGGACATTTTGGTTTTGATTAAAACCGGGAGGTCCAGGATAATGGTGAGGACGATAGTTCGGGTCCATAGGAGGGTGATATTGATTGCCTCCTTGATTGTGGGACCCGACAATAGCATTAGCTTCATATGGAGTACCATTAGTAGCTGTGCAATTGTAGTAGGCATGCGGCCCACCACAAGTCACACAGACTTCCACTTTTTTAACCTCAGTAGGGGGAGGATGTTTTGGAAATGAAACTTTCTTTGTTTGGGCGAGAACCAAAGCCTGGATCGCTTCAGTGAGCTTGTCAAGCTTAGCATCCGTGCTAGATTGACCCACAGAAGATGAAGAAGAAGGACCCGCATTGATTTGAGAAACAATCGGTTTGCTTCGTGTAGAGCGGACCTTAGACTTGTTTTCTATGATCTGTAAAGCTTCTTTTGTGGTTCTACTCAAGAAATTACCTCCCGCTGAGGCATTGAGAGAATCCTGATCAGCTTGGCTCACGCCATTGTAGAAAGTATCGAGTTGCATCAACTCGGAGAAACCATGATGTGGACACTTGTGAAGTAATTCTTTGAAACGATCCCACGCTTCACCAAAAGATTCATCGTATTTTTGAGTGAACTTGGTGATTTCGTTCTTAAGACTCGTGGTCTAGGAAGGTGGGAAGAATTTATTCACAAATTTTTTCACAAGATCTTCCCATGTCTCAATAGATCGTGGAGGTTGTTTTTCAAGCCAAATCCGGGCTTGTCCCTCCAGGGAGAATGGGAAGAGAAGAAGTTTTATTGCTTCACAAGGGACATTTTTGTACTTGATGGTCAAAGTGATTTTATTGAACCATCGAATGTGAGCATGAGGATCGTCCCTCTCAAAACCGTAGAATTGACTTGAGGTTACAAGATTGAGTAACCCGGTTTTGAGCTCAAAATTATCAGCTACTATGGCTGGAACAACAATGGCATTTCCGTAACCCTCGATGGGTGCTTGGAGAAGCTCACACATGGGGCGGTCTTCCGCCATGGTGACAGTGGGTGTGACAACAGTACGGATCTCAGATCCGACTGTTGGTGCAGAACGTCTACGTGGTCTTCGAGGTTTCCGGACAAGCTCACGTAATGGGCTAGTGGACCTTGAAGAACGAATGCGCATGCACTAGGGATAAAAACTTTTTGGACAATATTTTTGGAATCGTCCCGTAATCTAAAATCATTTTTCTTTAAGAATCACCTTAAAAGAAAACCGAATCAGAAAACGTTATGATATGTTTTGTTGTTTTTTTTTTTTTAATTTTTTTTGGTGTTTTAACACTTTAGGAAAAGTGTTAATGACTTTTTTGTGTTTTGATTTTGAAAATATACACAAGTGGTGGTATTTGTACAGTGATTGAGGTGAGATAACACTAATCTCGAAAGACGCTGCAGAAACGCGCACACCTCTCCGGCAGCGGCGCCAAAATTTGATTGATGCTAAACCGTCAACTTATATTGACCAAGGAATGGTCAACAAAGTCAAATGGTCTAGAGTCAATCTCCGGGTAATATAAGGTATCACCAGGTCGTTAAATCCCGACAAGGTGTGAATTGTGACTGAGCGTGCTTTGTGATCGGGTGATTATTCACAGAAAAGGTTTGTTATGAGAGTTATTTGAAAGTGATTCAACAAAATAGCTTAGGAAAGCTATGTGAATGATTATGGGAATAAAGGTTGAGAAGAAATTACTTAAAACTAAAAACCGTACGTTTGCTGAAAACGCGAACAAACGTACGAAAAAGTGAATGAGGTTATCTGGAAAGGCTACTGGTATGAAAATGGTATTTTTACAAACCTAATAATTAAAGAAAATTTTTGGAAATTTAAAATTAATTTTTACACTAATTTTATAATTACTATTAATTAATTACTAATTTTCTAATTACTTTTAATGAACTAAATTACCCTAAATTACAAATAAATATGAAATTAACTTGGAAAAATAAAAATTAAACTTAGAAAAATCTAAAATACTATAAAACTAATTTTAGAAATGAAAATATATTTTTAAGACTATTTAATTAATTATTACTAATTATTAACTAATTATTAATTACTTTTTAATTATTTAAATTATCCTAAATTCTAATTAATTATTAAATTACACTAGAAAATTGAAAATAAAATTTGGAAAAATTAAAAATAACTAAAAACTAATTTTAAAATTTAATTTATATTTTTCTGATTTTTTAATTAATTATTATTAATTATTAACTATTTAATAATTACTAAAAACTATTTTAAATTAAGAAAAATACTAAATGATGCAAGAAAAATCTGAAAAAATTACAGAAATTATTTTTATATACCAGAAGCCTAGGAAAATTATAAAAATGGGGATTGCTTATTAATAAGCCGAAGAATAAGCCAATTGGCTTAAATAGAAGCTATCACTTCTATTAAGTTGGGCTTATTTGGGATTTTCTTTTTCAAAACTGCTTATTATAAGATTTTAAGCAACTTTTGTGAAGTGGGTTTGACTGAGACCAAGAAAATAAGCACTTCAAGTGCTTAAACCCTTGACAGTTGACTTTCTTTGACCAAGAGTGAAAATATGCTCAAATGATCTTATATGGGGTCCACCTTGGTAATTTCTGATTCAAATAAGTTAAATGAACAAATCTAAATAAGTTTCACACAATTAAGCTAATTGAATAAGCTAAAAATCCATATTAAGCACTTTCTTGCTTTGTTTTTGAGACAGAAAAGGGACAAACTTTTAGGTCAATTCCAGGTGGGGTCCACAGGTCAATTGGTCAAACAAATGGTCAAAACACCAACCCTGGTAGGAGGGGTTGTATTAAACCAATTTGGGTCAATGGGACCCACTGGAATGGTCACAATGAACCACCTAAGTTGGTGGTGTGACTGAGTCAGCTGGTGCACAGGGCACACTCTTGCCCTGCAAGTGTCTTCCAAGGGCAAAATAGTCCAACAGAAAAAATTATAAAAATGCAACAAGTGTATGATTCCAAAGTTCTACTGGTAGACTATGAGCACAACAAGTTTCAGAGCCTAAAACCACCCACAAAAATCAAGAAAATTTATCCCATATTGGGAAAAATCTGACACTTGCACTTTTGACTTTTTGGAAAAAATTGAGTTTTGACTTATGTGAAATTCAAACACTGATTTAATGACTTAGAATGTTATGTTAGGCTATATTATGACCAATTTTAGTGAAAATACAAACTTATGAATAGGTATGATTGGTTTTGAGTCCAAAGATCACCACAGTTAACTGTGGTGATGAGCTTTTTATGATTTTGACTTTTGGAAGTATTTGTGAACAAGAAATTGGTTCCCCTGACCTTATATCCACCCAAACAACTAAATGAAACACAGAGTTGCACAATGAAACAGGCAGAACACCACAAACAAGCTACAACCAAACACCCCTTTATAAACAGCTTATGATGAAAATTTGATTTAAACAAGTACACAACACAACCTACTGATTACAACTATTTTAATGACTAATAATTAATTAAGATAAGCAGAAATAAACTACTAATACTACTTGTTACTAAGAAAATGAAATTTTTTGCTTACAAAAGCCTTCCAAGCTAGGCTGCCAAGTACCAAGGAACCTCAAACACCAATCCTAAATGGTTTCCACAAACCTCTAACCCACAGCCATCCCATATTAACTGTGCTCCTTGCTTTTTTCATTCCTTTTACAAATTTTTTTATTTTATTTTTATTTTTTTATTATTTTTGCTGTTTTTCTTAAGCTTAAGTAAATACCACTCCACAACTTGAAAACTTACTTAAAACAGATTAGTGAAGGTTTATATGAGCTTATGGATAGCTTATACACACACTAGAACCTTAAAGTAACACTTGAAAATTTTAAATGGAACTTGAAAATTGAAATTGAAAATAAACTTAGAACCTTTGAATTACATTAACTGAGATGAAAGTACAAGTGATAAAAGAAAAGTTACAAGACTAAAATTGCATACTACACTAATACAATGGCTCATATGAGCTTCAACATATATAACGAGCTAAAATTAGGTCCTAAGTCTTCCCACATGGCTCCTTTTTGAATTTTGAGAGTCCTAATAGCTTTGTGTTGACCCCTTGACCAAATCGCATCCATCAATTTAAGCTTTGATCAATCTTGACCCTTGATTGCAAATTTGGCGCCAAAACATACACGGGTTAATCTGAGTGGGATTGGTGAGGGGAATTTAATGTGGTGGTGGAGGTTGGTGTGGGTTGGTGACCACATTAATTGTGGGGGACTAATGGAGGAGGGGGGAGCATGTGGAGGGGACAACTCCTCCCTGGTTTTGCGTTGGGTGTTGGGGGGAAAAAGGTGGTCAAGGGGGAGGTTTGACCGGGGGTGTTTTTATATTAAAAAGGGAATGGGCCGGGTTGTGTGGTGGGTTTAGGGTTAGGACTGGGCTGGGAATTGGATTTGGAGTTTGGTTTTGGGTTTAGTTATAATAAGGGTCCGGTTGGTTGTGAATTAACAAGGACCAATTTTGTAATTTCCCAAACCTTAAGGACTGAAGTTGTAATTTTTCCAATTTGCTTCCAAGGACCAAATATGTTATAATTCCAAAGTCCAAGAACCAATTTTTTATTTTTACAATTTTCAAAATTTCCCAGGGACCTATTTTGCCATTTTTGAATTCTTAGGGACCAAACTTGTAATTTTGGAAAACTTATTACCCAAGTGTAATATTTTGTGAAATTTGACTTTCAAAACCTTGGGTTGACTTTTCCTTTCAAAATAAATGCATAGGGACTAATTTTGACAAGTTTTGAAACTTGGGGGACTGAAACTGCCAATATTGCAAACTTTGTACGTTTTTTCTTTGTTTTTGCACATTTTGCATTTAAAACACATAAAACACAATCCCTGGGATAATTTAAGTATTTTGATATCTTTTTGATTGTTTTTATATGTTTTGGCAGTTTAAATACGTAAAAAATGATGAGTGTTTGAGCACTCATCAGTTTATCATTTTGCAATTCGTGAATTGTTGTAACTTTAGTCGTTTCAATTAATCTAATTGTAATCTGACATTGTGAGTTAATCCTTACGACTTGACTAATCTCAATTGGATATATTGCAACTTGACTTGTCACAACTTAACACTTGATGCAAACTGTGACTCATCTGGTATCTCTCTATTAGTTTAATTTGCTGAATATATCTTCCGGTTTCTTTTGTTGACTTTAGTAAAATCCCTAGAAAGAATCATTTCTCGGTTTAAGTCACAAAAGCTGTAAAATCCCGTTTGAAGACTTTGAGAAGTCGACAGTCTCAGATGACATTCAAGCTGCTGGGTCTGACACCCGACCTCCGATGCTAGACAGGACAGATTATGAATCATGGGCACAAAGAATCAGATTGTATTGCTTGGGTAAGGAAAATGGTGAGAACATTCTGCAATCTATCGATGAAGGTCCTATGCAGATGGGTACAACCAGAGATGCTATCTCCACGGCTTAGGATGGTTTTGTCATCCAGGGAATTGATAGACCACGCACTTACAATGATCTCAATGATGTTGAAAAGAAGCGCTATGATGCTGACATTCGAGCCTCCAACATCGTGATACAAGGGTTACCCAAAAATGTGTACAAGCTAATCAACTTCAACACTGAAGCCAAAGCTGTGTGGGACAATGTCAAAATGCTTCTGTCTGGATCAGAGCTGACCAAAGAAGACCGTGAATCTCAATTGTATGATGAGTTTGAGCATTTCAAAATGAATCCTGGTGAAAACATTACCGACTACTATGTCAGATTTCACAAGCTGGTTAATGACATGAGAATGATCAGAATGATAATGCCCAACATTCAACTCAACTCTAAGTTTGTGAACAACATGTCACCTGAGTGGGATCGTTTTGTCACAGCTGTCAAGCTCAACAAAGGATTGAGAAATACAAACTATGAACAATTGTTTGCTTATCTACAACAACATGAGAAGCATGCTGCATATGATCGTCAATTAAGAGAGAAGCTCAATCCAACTGTCACCAATGTCTCACTTGCTTCATTACTAGTATGGTGCCAACCACTCAACCTGTGTCATCAATGGATCACTCATCGCTACAGTCATTGGCTGCCATGAATACTCATCTCGACTCAGGATACTCCTATACTGACAAGATGATTGACAATCTTTCCAATCAAGTGTCTCTACTGGTTCAACATTTCAGGGCTGCACTTCCATCTTCCAACAATCAACTCAGAATTTCCTCCAATCCACGTAATCAGGCTATTGTGGAAGATGGAAAAGTATTGGTGCAAAACGTTCAGGGAAGACAGAATGTGAATCAAAGGAATGCTGTGCGGGGTAACTTTCAGAACAGAGTTGGAAATGTGAATCAGGGACAAGGAAGGCAACCAAAATGTTACAACTGTGGGGGCTAGGTTACATCGCCAGAAACTGCACTCAGCCAAAACGTCCTCAAAACTCAGATTACTTCAAGGACAAAATGTTGCTCATGCAAGCCCAAGAGAATGGAGCTGTGCTAAATGAGGAAGAGTTGGCGTTTATTGCTGGGGATGATGGAAAGACATTTGATGATGATGTGGATGAACAACCAGTTCAGGACTTAGCTCTTAATGATCCAAACATCTTCCAGGCAGAGGATTGTGACGCTTTCGACTCAGATGTTGATGATGAACCCACTACTCAGACAATCTTCATGGCTAATCTATCATCTGTTGTCTCACCCACATAACAACCTGGTCCATCCATCATATCTAAGGTACTAAAATTATATGATAAATGTGCTGACAATGATGAACAAAAGACCTTCAATGATATACGACGAAATAATGTTAGTGAATCAAATGAGGCTGAGTTGGAAACCATTAATGTGTTTCCAACTGAGCAACATTCGGATCACGACAGTAATTCTGACGTATCTTGTGGAAAGTCTTCTGTTGCGTGTGATAATAATGTGATGCATGAACAAACGATGTATAACGAAGTACAACAAACAAACGTTGCTGAATTAGATATTGCAAACTTGGGAAATAGCAATATTGTCCCATATGAACAATATGTAAAGCACAACGTCGAGTCTGTTGTATCAAGTAATATATCCTCTGTTGATGAAGATATATGTGAATTGGATAAGTACACTGCTGTTGCACCTGATGACACTCTAATCACTAGAATTAATACTCTTAAAGATCAAGTTAGGTGTTATGAACAACGTGCAAAATTTGAGCTAACAGAACGTGAACAAAAAATGGAATGGCAAATGCATGCTTACATAACTGAACAAAACTTAAAGGAAATGGCCTTTAAATAAGAGATTAAATCGTTTCAAAATCAACTTGATCGTGTTTTTAAGGAAAAACAGGAAATTCAGGATAGTTTAAATCTCCTAAAAGGTGAATTTCAAGAAAAGGAAAACAAACTATTAAACGAATTTTCCAACCTTAAGCAGTTGAAAAACAAACTTGAAAACAAGTTGTATGTTCAAGGTTAAACCTGTCAAACAGCTCAAATGATGGAAAAGCACATTAAACTGCGGGATAAGCATAGTGATAAGGGTTTAGGGCTGCCTAAAACAAACTTCCTTAAGAGCGTTAGAGCCTCTCAACCTGCCCTCTATGATGCTAAGGTTATGCTTACACCCGATCATGAACCCCCAAATAGTTGGTCTGATAAAGAATTGGATGAACTTGATTCTGCCGATAGAGAGAGATTTGATAAAAAAATGAAGGATCCAAAGTGCACTAAACACCGAGTCATTGTTAAGCCCCATGATTATTATGAACAAAACCGAGTGACTGTGTTTGCACCTCAAACTAAGTTAACACCAGAACAGGTATTTTGGCCTTTAGATGTTGAGAAAATGAAAGCGGAGGCAATTAAGGCCAAGACATCCCAAAAGTTAGCTGCCCCAACGGTGTATCCCCCCAATACACCGATGCACTTAGTTCAGTTGTCACTTCCCTCGCAATGCAAAACTCTTATTAGCATATATGTCCTTTGTCAAATGTTCAGTGATTTTTGATAAAACATGCAAAAAGAGAATCACACCAACGGGAATCACTGAGGGTGAACGGGGATTTGAGCTAACCAAAGAGTGTTACTTAACTGAAGTCATCCCATTTTTCAAACTAATCAAAGAACACTTTGAGGGTTTACGACAATCCATTGATATTGAGCTAAAGGAAATGAAAGAAGTGTTTAAAAATGTGGAAAACAAGTGTAAACAAAAAGCGATAGATCTTCAGCATAGTGAAATTGCTAGGAAAAATATTCTCATCATGAATGACAACTTGATTGCTAAATGTATTACACAAGATGTGTTCTATACTGTTACAGATTCTTCACTTAATGCTTGTCAGTTTCATGAAATGTCTATTGCTTTAAATAACCTTCACAATTGTGTTGTTGAGCTTGAGGGGGAGAATTTGAAATTGCATGAAAAAAATTCAAAATGATGATCATGACAACATGGTCAAGCATCTTTCTAAAATAGAAGTTGATAATCTTAACTTACAATTAAAATATCAACATTTAGAAGAAAAAATGAAAATATCAAAGCCCAAGACATCTTCTGATGCTCCGGAATTTGATGCATATTTTGAATTAGCAAAAAGGGAGGAAAAAATTCAAGCTCACACGAACACGATCAGGTTATTGAGGGCTCAAATTGCCCAATTGAAGTCTCCCATGAATGCTGTGATCGACACCCATAAACCAATGTCTGCAGATTCTCATAACTTTCAACTTCAAAACACAATCAACTTACTTAAACATGAAAATGATTGTTTTCAAGCTGAAAATTCTAAAGTTAAACAACATTACAAAGAGTTATATGATTCTATCAAGATCACTCGTGATAAAACCAATGAAAAGATAACCTCTTTGCTTAATGAAATTGAGAATCTAAAGACAAAGGTGAAAGGGAAAATGCCGATTAATGAAAGTGTCAATATCAATTCTGTGGTTTGTAAATGTAAAAAATATGCATGTGAGGCTGTTTTTATTCCTCTCCCCTTTAAGAACAATGAGCTAGTCCATAGTGATTACCTTAGACATCTTAAGAACTGCCTGGACATGACCCGTGTAACCATTGAAGAAGATAGAATGGTGAGACCATCTGATAACTCCCAATCAGATGTTTGCTTTCTCACCAAGCGATCACAAGAGTTGTTAGAATATGCCATAGGTACATGTCCCAAGATTCCCAACATGCGTGATAGAAATGGCACATCCTCATCTAGGAATTTGAAGAAGCATGTTACTTTTGATATACCTTTGGCTAGTTCTGATCATAGCACATCACCACCTAGAAACCAAACAACCGTGCAACAATCTAATGTTCCCATCGTCAATTCTACAGGAGTAATCAATGTCACTAAAGCTAGCGGGTCAAAGCCTAAAGGCAATACAAGGAATGATAGGACTTCGCCTGCTAAGAGTGATCAAGGGAGGAAAGTAGAAGACCACCTTAGGAACAATAAGATTGATTTGAATGAAAAGAATCGTGTTGATTCTAGTATTTGCGTTGAGCGTACTGTAATTAATTCGAATTCTAATGCTACTTGTAAGACTTGTAATGGTTGTTTAATTTCTGGTAATCATGACGAATGTGTTGTGTCATTTTTGAAATCTTCTTATAAATCCCCAGTTAAATTTGCTAAGACACACAAACTGGAAAACAATACTTGGAAAGCAACAGAAAAAGTTTTTAACAAAGTAGGATATCAGTGGAAACCTACTGGAAGAAAATTCACTCTAGGAAACCAGTGCCCATTGACTTACATGCCCGACCCTAAGTCTTTAGAGGTTAAGAGATGGAAGGCAACTGGTAGAAAATTCCCTTTAGTGACTCAATGCCTTGATAGTAAGTCAGCCGCTTCCACTGGTATCGGTTCGTCTGTGAGAACCAATGAAAATACTGATCCTGTATCTCTTAAGTATGCATGTGCTCATGTTTTTCAGTTATCCATATCTGTCTGGTTTCAAATGCAGGTCGTACAAATCGTCCTGTGGTATTTGGACTCAGGCTGCTCAAAACATATGACTGGGGATCGCTCTCGGCTCAGAAATTTCGTGAAAAAGTTTATCGGGACAGTTAGATTCGGAAACGACCACTTTGGAGCCATTATAAGGTATGGTGATTATGTGTTTGGTGATAGTGTGATTTCTAGAGTTTACTATGTGGAAGGACTTGGGCACAACTTATTCTCTGTTGGACAATTTTGTGATTCTGATCTCGAAGTGGCCTTCAGAAAACACACATGTTTCGTTAGAGAATTGGATGGAGTTGATCTTCTTAAGGGAAGTCGTGGTACAAATTTGTATACAATCTCTATTGAAGACATGATGCGGTCCTCTCCCATTTGCTTGCTCTCTAAGGCCTCAAAGAGCAAATCGTGGTTATGGCACCGTCGTTTGAATCACTTGAACTTCAGCACCATTAATGAACTTTCTCGTAAAGATCTTGTTCGAGGCATGCCTAGATTGAAGTATGATAAAGATCATCTATGCTCATCATGTAAATTGGGTAAAAGCAAGAAACAAACTAATAAACCCAAACCCACCAACTCCAACACTGAAGTACTCCATACCCTTCACATGGATCTGTGCGGACCCATGAGAGTGCAAAGCTTCAATGGGAAAAGATATATTCTTGTTATTGTAGATGATTATTCAGGATTCACTTGGGTAAAATTTTTAAGATCCAAGGATGAAACTCCCGATATCATTATCAAAATCATCAAGCAGTTGCAAGTAAGACTCAACAAAACTGTTAGAATCATTCGCACTGACAATGGAACTGAGTTTGTTAATCAAAAACTCACACAATTCTATGAAAGTATCGGCATCAGTCATCAGAAGAGTATTCCTCGAATTCCTCAACAAAATAGAGTTGTTGAAAGACGGAATCGCACACTAGTTGAAGCTGCCCGCACTATGCTGATGTTCTCAAAGACACCAATGTTTCTATGGGATGAAGCTATTGCTACTGCATGTTATACTCAAAATCGATCTTTGATTCATCCTCTTCACAACAAGACACCCTATGAGCTAGTGCATCTCAAAAAACCTGATCTCTCTTTTCTTAGAGTCTTTGGTGCCTTGTGCTACCCAACTAACGATAGTGAAGACTTAGGGAAGCTTAAATCAAAGACTGACATTGGGGTATTTGTCGGCTATGCGCCAGATCGAAAGGGTACCGAATCTACAACAAAAGAACACGACAAATCATGGAGACAATCCATGTCACGTTTGATGAGCTGACAGAGCATACGGCTTTAGGACACACCAGTTCTGAACCCTCGCATAATCTTTTATCTCCTGGACCAATAAGTTCGGGACTTGTACAGAACTCCAACCATGTCACTCCTTATGTTCCTCCCACGAGTGAAGAATTGAAAACGTTATTTGATCCTATGTTTGATGAGTACTTCGAGTCACAACCACCTCATGAACTGGTAAAGCCGGCTGCTGAACCTAATATTATGGCTGAGAATGCACCTCATGATACAAATGGTCCATCTACCTCCATCTCTCTTGATTTGGATGCACCAGAATGTTGCAATACTCAAAATGAATCAAATATTCAATCGTCTTCTGAACATCAAGAAGTGGCATCTGAAAACTCATGGGAAGTCAATCCTTTTGCACTACCTGAGGAAGAACCATTTGAAAATGTTTTTGCACCTGAATCCTCCAATGAAGCATCTTCTTCAGAAGAGTCAAACAATACTATGTCAGTTCACTATCCTCAACCTCATGAACATCTCAGAAAATGGACAAATGATCACCCCATGGACAACATCATAGGAAATCCTTAACGACCTGTGTCCACCAGAAAACAACTTGCCACTGATGCCTTGTGGTGCTTCTTCAACTCAGTTTTATCCAAAATCGAATCCAAAGACTTCAAGGATGCCCTTACAAAAGTATCTTGGTTCACCGCTATGCAAGAAGAAATCTATGAGTTTGATCGTCTTGATGTATGGGAATTAGTACCACCTCCTGAATGCGCGATGATCATTGCTCTCAAATGGATTTTCAAAGTTAAGCTTGATGAGCATGGTGATGTGTTGAAAAACAAGGCTCGATTAGTTGTGAAAGGATATAGTCAACAAGAGGGTATTGACTTTGAAGAATCGTTTGCACCTGTCGCTCGTATCGAGGCCATTAGAATATTTCTTGCCAATGCTGCCAGTAGTAACATGATTGTTTATCAAATGGATGTTAAGACTGCCTTCCTAAATGGGAACTTAAAGGAGGTGGTTTATGTTACTCAACCTGAAGGTTTCGTGGACCCAGAAAGACCAAATCATGTATATCGCTTGAAGAAGGCACTCTATGGTCTCAAACAGGCTCCGAGAGGTTGGTACGACACAGTTTCCAAGTTTCTCCTTGCAAATCGATTTTCCAAGGGCGTAGTTGATCCTACCTTGTTCACTAGGAAGACTGGAAACAACCTACTTCACGTTCAAATCTATGCTGATGAGATCATCTTTGCATCGTCTGATTCCAAGGAATGTGATTGCTTTGCTACAGAAATGAGTTCCAAGTTTCAAATGTCTATGATGGGACAAATGTCTTTCTTCTTGGGGTTACAAATCTCACAAAACCCGAGCGGCATCTTTATCAATCAAGCCAAGTATGCTAGTGACATCCTCAAGAAGTTTGGCTTTGATTCAAGTGACACAGTTGATACACCCATGGTTGAAAGATCCAAACTCGATGATGACTCAGCTGGAGTAACCATTGATCAGACCAAATACAGAAGCATGATTGGATCTCTCATGTACCTCACAGCAAGTAGGCCAGACATTCTTTTCGTCGTATGCATGTGCGCCAGATATCAATCCAAGCCCACCAAAAAGCACTTGGAAGCAGTCAAGAGAATCTTCAGATATCTCCAAGGGACAATCCACATGGGTCTTTGGTACCCTAAAGACAATGCAATGGCTCTCACGGCCTACTCAGATGCTGATCATGCGGGGTGTCAAGACACTCGTATAAGTACTTCCGGAGGTGCTCAATTCTTGGGTGAGAAACTTGTCAGCTGGTCATCTAAAAACCAGATGTGCACTTCAATATCATCCGTAGAAGCTGAATATATAGCCATGTCCTCGTGCTGTGCTCAAATTTTGTGGATGAGATCACAACTATCAGATTATGGGTATGACTTCAACAAAATCCCAATGTATTGTCATAACAAAAGTGCCATTGCCCTATGTTGCAACAATGTCCAGCACTCTAGAGCCAAGCATATAGACATTCGTCATCACTTCATCAAAGAACAAGTGGAGAAAGGGATAGTGGAACTCTACTTTGTGAGAACGGAGTTTCAGCTGGCTGATATATTCACAAAGGCTCTTTCTCGGGAAAGATTTCAGTTCATTCTCCCGCGACTTGGGATGAAGAGCCTCACTCCAGAAACTCTTAAGTCTCTCCAGGAAGAGAATGATGATTGAAGGATTGGCTTCACATATCCTTTGTACATAAGATTTATCAAAAAGAAAATAGAAAAATATAAAACCTATAAAAACCATAAAAAATTCTGAAAAAATCATAAAAAAAAAATACAAAAATATTCTTCTCACGACATGTCTCTTGTGTAATCAATATTATGTACGTTTCTAGAAATGTCATTCAATAATGACATGGAATCATACATATGCTTGAGCAAGAGTTTTTCGGTTTCAAATAAAGTTTTTTCTAAAACATGTCGTATCTTAAAATATTCTTCAAAAATATGGCTTGCTATTACTTCAGATAGCAACCCGCTCTTCAAAATGGGGAAAACACGTCGCCAAAAATACAGTTGTTCCTTTTACCGGGTGAAGTTCATCCGGGCATGGATTACTTTACATCCGTGCACCCTCGATCTAATGTACGCCTCAGTGCATTATTTCTTGATAAAGAAGAGAAATCTTCTTTTTATCGCCAAATATTTTCCGTTCTATGATTTTTCCGGAAAGTATTTGTGCAAAACTTGGTGGTACCATGAGATTTTGATTAAAAATCAAATTGAACTCAAAAGTTTGATAAAATTTTTCACTCAATCAATGACTTTAATATTTTATGAAAGGATTTCAGCTTTAACAATCTGTCATTGATTGAGGGGGAGAGTGATTTCTCAAAATTTTATGTATCATCAAAAACTCCCCACACTTTGTACAAAAATCTTGCAACAAAATGATTTGTGTTATGTGTCAGAATGAGAACATTTTCAAAGAGTTTTCGTTAAAACTTAAAATCTTTGGTAAACTCATTAAATCTAACACATAACAAACTCCCTCACAGATTGAGGGGGAGCAAGAAAAAGGTTCCTTTTATCAGAAAATATTAAAACTGGCCGCATTTCTCTCCCAAAAGCTTTCTAACTTATTTAAAACAATTGAGATCCAAAATCTTGAAAGATTTGAAATTTTTGATCGGGGGAGAGAATGTGATTTAAATATGAAATCTGATAATCAAACGTGATCTTTTGGGCTCAATAATAGGCTCCCACATATGTGCTAAACTCTTTCGAATTTCGATGCACATATTGAGGGGGAGCAAAAGGCGTTTGTGAAAGTAATACCAAAGACCGACCATTTATCTTTATGCATAGAGTTATAAGGATGGTTAAGGTTAGGTATGAGGTCCCATGATCCACCAGAACCATAAGGATCTTCCCAGGGACAATCCATGGATAGATTAGAAGTCCTTAGGAATGATTGAAAAAAGGATAAAAGTGAGAAAGGGAAGAGTGCGGACTGAGATAGAGCTAGGACTGGAACAAACCCAACAAGGTTCTAGTGGTGAAGTCTCGGTAAGCATTGAAGGGGTTGAAGAATGAAAAAGAAATGAAATGAGAAAGGGTGAAAAGAAATAGCCCTCCACATATTCAACCTTAGGGCAGAAACCGGGTTCAATTCATAATCTACTGGCGGTTACTAAGGTAACACCGGTATTGAAAACAAGACGTCATGGACCCAGTGACGCACTGCACTAAACTTCCCAACCACTCAAGTTCTCTTAAAAGAGCTTGTTTCATTCTCACGGGGAACCCTGTGCAAATGTATCGACCGCTCATTGCGAGCCATGTTGATACCTAAAACAGGAGACGCCTCCCCAGTCTCCAGGAGCGGATCAAAACGCACTATTGAGTCTAGAGCCAAGAGATCATCCATAACTCTCGATAGGACACATTCCAAATATGCTTATTGTTTCACACAATGTGGAAAATAAGATAAAATATTTAGAGTCCTACGCATTATCCTTGTGGTATTACCAGAACATCCGAGTGATATGAAAATATTCACAAATGAAGATGGAAATCCTTCTAGAGTGAACATCTTTCAAGCTCTTGGTAGGTGACATGTGAGATCCATCTTGGATCAATGATCAAGTGACAACTGGAAAGCAACAATGGTGCGATTCAACATTGAATCAAACTTGTTCCAGGATATGGATTGACAGATACTTTTGCTAAAACCTTTCACAAACTAATTTTTCGAGCACATTGATTGTGTATAATCTTTACAAAAGTATTTTTGATGGAAATGTGATTCAAAGTATAAAAATCTCGTCGTGTCTCAAAAATGTTTATCATATGACACGCGAGTGATTTCTATAAATCAATTTCTCATCAATCCGTGAATATCAATTCACCGATTCACTCTATCGTGTTGTCTGCTTTGAGACATTCCGGTATGAGAACATGCTTAGTATGAAGATTCCGAAGTGGATTCTTTGGAAAATTCATCACTACAAGCTGGAAATTCCTGTCAAGGATAGTCTTTTTTAAAAGAGACTCTACCTGATCACAGGTCGGTTATCACAAAACCGGAGGGTAGTCTGTCCTCGCAGAACGAATGACAAAGCCATATTCGTTCTCTATCTTTATTGCTAAATGTTTTATTTCAGGGACACATATAAAGATGGCGTTGATGGCTCCTTTTTCTAGTTGAATCGGGTCAATCCATACCTCATGCTCACACATCCTCCTCACTATCAATGATGATGAGAGACTTACTACAACAAATGTTGAGAGACTACCAACAACGTTTCCGCAACTCTGATGAAAAATTCTCCTAATCCACAACTCTAATGTAATGTCTTCAGATCCAGAAGGGTGTGAGCATGATGGTCCTTAAGTCACTACATCACATGAAGGCGATACTACTATGGATGAGCTTGGAGATTTACTGTGGCTGATGATCTCAAAGAAGCTCAAGGATCACACATCACAAAGGAACTCCAAATCACAATTTCGTTGCTTAAGTACAAAGTGTGCTGAAAAGTGAAGAATCAGAACCTACGAGCTACATGATCTTAAGAATGCGTGAAGAATAAAGAGCTTAATTTCCAAGGTGACCTCGCTTAGGGGAAGATTGTTAGGAATACAAATATTCCTATAAAAGTCTCGGTCACCTAATCATTGTAATAGCATTAAGTTAGCTCGTAGCTAGTTTAGTTATTAGTTAGAATTATATTAAGTAACATCGTGGAAGAAGGACGGGTCTTTACCCACTGTATGCCTGATCCACAGCCCGGGTGTGGGGGTTTTATCTTTTGTTTGTTAGGAACTATAAATACCCTGTGGAGAGGGTTGGACCTTCTCATACATTTAATCTAACATATCACGTTCTCTCTCAAGGTTCCAAGTTCTCTCTTTTCTTCCTATTTCTCTTAAACCATACACCACCTAAATCTAAAGTAACACCATGTTTGTGACTTGATTAGTATCCTACATTAATTCACAATATTGAATCTAAGGAATTAGTTCGGAAATTACCCAAAGAAAAATTTGATAATCATTTTTGTGATGCATGTAAAGTAGGTAAGCAAGTCCATGCAAGCCATAAGCTTATAAACATGATTTCTACATCAAGAGTTTTAGAACTATTACATATGGACTTGTTGGACCATCCGCTATTCAAAGCTATGGAGGAAACTTCTACACTTTGGTAATAGTGGATGACTACTCAAGATTCACTTGGACATTATTTCTAAAAACTAAAAATGAAGCATTTAATAAGTTCAAAGTCTTAGGGAAAAATTTGCAAAACCTACTCGGATGTTCAATTGTCTCAATTCGAACGGATCATAGTAGAGAATTTGATAATGAAATTCAATTTGGAGTCTTTTGTGATAAACATGGAATATCTCATAACTTTTCGGCTCCTCGCACTCCTCAATCTAATGGGGTAGTTGAAAGGAAGAACCGGACATTACAAGAAATGAGTCGCACTATGTTAAATGAACAATCCATACCTCTAAAGTTTTGGTGTCATGCTGTAGAAACCGCATCTTACATACTTACTAGGGTCTTGATTAGAAAAATCATTAATAAAACACCTTATGAGATTCTTAGAGGTAAAAGGCCATCCCTAGAATACTTTAGAGTTTTTGGTTGTAAATGTTTAATCTCCAACTCATTAGAAAACTCTAACAATACTAGTAATTACATTGGGATCTTTCTAGGATACTCACTAACATCAAAGGCTTACATTGTGCTTAACAAGGAAACTTTAAAAGTTGAAGAATCGTATAATGTAATCTTTGACGAAACTCCTCCAAAATCTAGAACATTGCCTTTACTTGATGATGACATCATAGAAGAAGATGCATGTCAAAATAAGATAGAATTGTCTAATAATGATCTAGAGGAAATACTACCTAGAGTGGAAAACATTAAGGAAGTTAGAGATCACCCCATAGATCAAGTCATAGGAGAATTAGATGAAAGAACTCTTAGGTCACATGCCCAAGACAAAAGCAATGACTTTGCATTTGTATCAACCATAGAACCTAAAGATATTAAGGAGGCCATAAAAGATGAAAATTGGGTCATGGCAATGCAAGAAGAACTAGATCAATTTTTAAGAAACGATGTATGGATTTTAGTTCCATATCCTAGTGGTTACACTATTATAGGAACGAAGTGGGTTTTTAAAAATAAACATGATGAAAATTGTGTAGTATGTAGGAACAAGGCTAGGCTAGTAGCACAAGGTTATAACCAACAAGAAGGTATTGATTATGATGAAACCTACGCACCCGTTGCACGATTAGAATCTATAAGAATTTTGCTTGCATATGCTTGTAGTCATAATTTTAAACTTTTTCAAATGGATGTAAAAAGTGCATTTTTAAATGGAGTCATCGAAGAGGAAGTGTATGTTGCACAACCTCCCGGTTTTATTGATTTTCAAAAACCTAATCACGTTTATAAGCTCAAAAAGGCCTTGTATGGACTTAAACAAGCTCCTAAAGCTTGGTATGCTAGGTTGCAATCTTTTCTCTTGTTTAATGAGTATAAAATGGGTATGGTAGATAATAATTTGTTCACTAAAACAAAAGGAAAACATCTTATTATTATTCAAATCTATGTAGATGATATCATTTTTGGGTCGACATGCCAATCGCTTTGCGAGGAATTTGCTAAAATAATGCATAATGAATTCGAAATGAGCATGATGGGTGAACTTAGTTTCTTTCTTGGATTACAAATCAAACAATTGAGTGATGGGATATTTTTCAATCAATCTAAGTATATTGGTGAAATGCTTAAGAAGTTTGGCTTGGAAAATTCTAAGGCTACAAAAACCCCTATATCTAGAAAAAGAGTTCTCACCCTAGACAAAGACAACAAATCCGTTGATAGTACTAAGTATAGGGGCATGATAGGAAGTTTGCTCTACCTAACGGCAAGCAGACCAGATATTATGTTCAGTGTTTGCCTTTGTGCTAGGTTTCAAGAAAATCCTAAAATTTCCCACTTAGAGGCCGTTAAAAGAATATTTAGGTATATTAAGGGAACTCAATATCTAGGTCTTTGGTATTTAAAGGATTCGGGGGTAAAAGTATTGGTTTATGCCAATTTGGATCATGCGAGAGATATAGTTGATATGAAAAGCACTAGTGGAATATGTACATTTGTAGGTGCTTGTTTAACATTATGGTTCTCTAAGAAACAAACTTCCTTTGCCAACTCCATAACGGAATCCGATTACGTTGCGGCCGGAAGGGCTTGCCAACAAGCGTTATGGATGAAGCAAGCGTTTGTTGATTATGACGTCATGTTAAATGAAGTACCTATACTATGAGACAATACATGCTCTATCAATCTAAATTCAAGCCCAATTTATTACCCTCGCACGAAACACATTGAAATTAGACATCACTTTCTAAAAGACAACATCACTAAGAATCATATCACCATAGAGAAAATTCCTTGTTGTGAGAACACCTCTAAGATCCTGGAAAAAACTTAGATAAAGATCAATTCAATTATTTAAGAATATGATATTACTAGAAGATGATGAGGATGTAAATGGTAAATTGGAAATAGTGGAAAAATCTTAAGTACAAATCTTCATTAATGATCCACCAACTCATACTTGTCACAAATAACCATACAACCTTTTATATTAACCTTACAACCTTCCCTTCACATCTTTATCCTCTTTAAAATCTCCAAAGATCTTTCATAAAACACATAACATTCTCCACCATACCTTAGAAAATAACTCTCACAATAGGAATCATGTCTCTTTCGGAAGGGTCCGTTAACAACAATCAAGGAAATCAAAACCCGAAGAGCTCTAAGAGATTGAAAAGGTCATTCATGAATATGATGAAAAAGGAAGGTGATGATAGGATTAAGTTTGAGTATGAGTTAAGGACTTTTGCGGAAAGTGAAGTGTGGGACTTAATTAAGGAACCATTAAGTCCAAGGTTGTGTGAAGATGAGTATTCCATTTGTTGTGAAAATACCGCACACATGGTCAATGCTCTCAAATAATCAAGGATTGAGTTTAGGGTGATGCTCTTATCCATCCATGAAGGAATCATGGAATTGCTAACCACTATGTCCAAGATGAATAGGAGTTGGAAGATGATAAGGTGAAAGGGAAAGGGAATGGGAAGATGGTGAAAGAAGAGTTCAACCTAGGCATAAACCTAGGAATCTAGACATCAAACTTTTATGTTGCCATCAAGTACTAGTATAGTGCTTTTAGATAAAGTACTAGGATAGTTCTTGTATAATAAAATGTGTAGCATATTTTGTTCATGTATGCTTGGAATGAAATGCAATCTTGTGGAACTTATATAATTTGTCATATTATTGTGGATTAACCCATGTTGCAAGTATCCAAATGGTAACCTAACCCATTTTTGGAACTTTCACATGTGAGGATTTCTCGTTTGTTGCATGTTGTGATTTCTATGTGTAGCTAGGCCACCACAAAGGTGAGGCTCTTGACCCATGGATCCCCGCCTTGAAACAAGGGGGAGCAACGATCTAGGGGGAGCTATGTCCAAGGGGGAGCACGTTCGGTTGCTATTGGAACAAGCTACTTTCTCATTCAATGGAAGTCCCACCTTTTTGATTCGACAAAAGGGGAAGAAAGAAAGCAAGAGCGTGAAGACCATTCAAGAAATGTTAAAGGCTTCACCAAATTACAAGGCAAAGGTCAAGACGCAAGCTACACCAAAGGCATGCTTTGTCTTCGCTAAGTTTGGTAATTTTATTTGCTTTCGGTTTTTATTTGTCATCATCAAAAAGGGGGAGATTGTTGAAGCAACATGATCAAGATCTCTTTATGTTTTAATGATGACAAATAAACCATCGAAACACATAAAATAACAAACGTTAGCCAAAATTCCCCGAATCACAAGTCTGCTACTGGCGCGCCACCCATGCGTCAACGTGTGGGTAACGCGCCAGGCGTCTTTGAATATCGGGATAAATTTTGAAAGTCGGCTTTCCCCTAACCCGACAAATGTGGATCTTTCAATACATGTATGAATATGCTACGTGCTTAATTAAGAACACTCGAAACGAGTTTGGGATTAGAGAGATACAACTTTTAAAGCACACATTTACGGGAAAACGCCAACTCATGTTTTCTAACTATCGTCTCTAGCCAAGGCTTTTCTAAACTTAGGGAGCTTATATACTTCATGTAACATCATGTGAAAGCATCCATATGCTCATATCCCGTGCTTACGTCTTCTCTAATTACGTAACGGGTTTACTCCCTTATTGGTCAAACTAAGTCAAAGGTCACTTTGCGTAAACGCATCCTTTCCCACTTGGGTTATGCTTTACATCAAGGCAAAGCACTTAACTTGTTTGAACCAAGGTATTAGTTGAGAACGTCGAGTCGTAGAAAGTCACGAGATATGAAACTATGGATTCTCGACGTTGTGTTACTTGAACTTATAAGTAACCTATGATTTTCTCAACTCATAATTGTCTAAACTTTCTCTTCTTAATGACAATTAGATTATTTCTTAATCTCATTTTACAAAAGACAACAAAACCAAATATACCACAATCCTTCCCAAAATCATTCCCAACATTCTCTTACAATATTCTCTTACACCCATATTACAATGTGTACCTTGTGTCTCCCCATACTCACACACAACCTTCACATACTCCCACACAATATTCCCTTAATCTACCAACTTCCCATACAATCCTATATACACACTTATACACCTTTTGTACACACACTTGATTTCAAAATACACACATTACTCTCACAACCATCTCTTCTCTACACACACTAGCCAACTCACCATATCCCTTCCATATCCTAATCTCTTACACAATCCCTTACAACATCACATCCCCTACACAATCCAACTTATCTCTTATATTCCTTACACACTCTACATCTCAACCATCCATTCCCTTACAACACATCTCAACCATCTATTTCATCACATGGGAATAAATTTGAAATCCAAACATAGGCTCCCTTTGATCCTAGCCATCCATTTCAAATAAACACATCTCAACCCTCCATATTTCCCACATGCCAAATAGTTTGAAATTCAAAAGAGGTTCCCTTTGATCCTAGCCATCTAATTCAAACCATCTCATCTCAACCATCCATCCTACACTTTCCCCCCAAGGATGGAATATACCTTGGGATATTCTTTCTCTCTTTTCTATGCCACTTGAGGAATACCCAATCTACCCCTACCAAATTACCCTTTCTACATTTCTACCCTTGGTATTTGGTTTTCTAATAAACACTTCACAAAATGATTTTCTAATTGGCTATTTGAGTTGGTAAAACTTTTGATTGATTAATGTTAAGGTTTAGTGTGAAGTACAATTGGGGGTTTAGCAAGGTTAGGTATTTATAAGATCCAACACCCAACACTTGGGATTTTTTTCAGACGCCTGGTGCGCTGCCCACGCGTCGACGTGTGGGTGATGCACCGGCCTCGGTAAAATATTCCCAAGTTTGGGTCTTGGCCTATAAATACCTCCCTTGCCTCTTGTATTCCTCACCTCTTGCCATTATTCTTTCTCTCTACATTCTTTCTCTATAGTCTCTCTATCTCTCTTGTGTTCTTAGTTAAACACACTAACATTCTTTGAAAGAACACTTCTCCTTGCAAGGGAAGAATCACAAGAACCTAATCCACTCTTGTGATTGTGTTGAGGGTCTTCTTATCTATACCATTTCTACTAGAATCGAGTCACTAGGTTAGGTTAGGGCTTGATTGAACAAACAATCTCTTATTCATTCTATTGTTTGTAAGGGAAGTCTTGTGTCTTTGTGACCAAGCCTAGATCATTGGGGATCTAGTTGGGGTTTGATACTTCCGGGTGGAAGTTTTGGTTGTGGTCTAGGTGACCAAGTGTATGTCGAATCACGAGATTCTTTAGGGTGGTTTCCGCGGGCAGAATACCGTGGGAGTAACTCCTTCTTTTTGAGCATCGATATTGGCGAATATCGGTGGAGTGAATTGTAACGGTTTGTAGTTCACTGAAAGGATTATACTAATGAATAGTATCGTGTCATGGATTCGCAACTGGACGTACGGATGGTGTAAACCCCCATCCCAAACCAGTATATATCGTGGTGTTCTTTACTAGCTTTATATACTTGTGATTATGTTTGTGGTTGTTCCTACTTAGACCACTTGGTTGTCTTCGTGGCTTAAAGTTTTTAAATGTTCTAAAAGGCCGAAGAAACCGTATTCACCCCCCTCTACGGTTCTTCAAAGATGTGTTTTCTTACACAAATTAAAATTGAAATATAACCTAAGAATTGAATTCGGTTCGACTTCAGCTCGAAAAGCTTGATGCATTCACAAATAACTATTTACACTTAGTACACTTACATATTTAAAAAAAATAAAAATAATCAAAAAAAACATATTTTATATCACTTACGAGCTCGAGAACTCAACAATAACTCGAATCCAACATACATAAGGTTGAGCTCAACTTATTAAACATTTGGAGCTCACCTTTTTCTCCAAAATTTCAATTTGTGGCTCAAGATATATCCCGCCCCTTTTTTCCCCAAAATTTCAATCTCTGGCCCAAGATCCCGCCCCTTTTTCACCCAAAATCAAAACACTAATTAAAACTAGTCACATATATCTTCTCTCTATTATTCATCTCTTCTCCTTCTCTCTAGAACCGACTCACACACCACCGCCACACTTCACCGCTGTATCTCGTCGTTGTTCCACCAACCATCGCTCTTCCACGCCATCACCGTCATCAAGACAAGGGAGGAAATGGGTGTGAGTTTGTTTGCTTCGGTTATTTGGTTCGAGATAACTACCACATCTACTACCATCATAGTCAAGCCTCCATCACCCTCTTGATCATGTTATCCGGGATCGAGAAAGTTTGAACTCGGCTTGAGCTTGACTCGAAAAGCTCGATTTATCTGTAAAGATGTGTTTTCTTACACAAACTAAATTTGAAATATAACCTAAGAATTGAATTCGGTTCGACTTCAGCTCGAAAAGCTTGATGCATTCATAAATAACTATTTACACTTAGTACACTTACATATTAAAAAAATCATATTTTATATCACTTACAAGCTCGAGAACTCAACAATAACTCGAATCCAACTTACATAAGGTTGAGCTCAACTCATTAAATATTTGGAGCTCACCTTTTTCCCCAAAAATTCAATCTGTTGCTCAAGATACATCCCGCCCCTTTTTTCCCCAAAATTTCAATATCTGGCCCAAGATCCCACCCCTTTTTCACCCAAAATCAAAACACTAATTAACACTAGTCATCAGATATATCTTCTCTCTATTATTCATCTCTTCTCCTTCTCTCTAGAACCGACTCACACACCATGATGCGTAGGGATTGCACCAGGCTTTACCTCTCAAGGGATCTCGAGAAGCTTACAACCCCCACCAGGTAGTGTACCTGATCGATGTAGTATAGTATAATGACAAGTACCGGGGGATTGATCGTTCAGCTAGGAATAGTGTCGCTAGGATTAGAAAACCTAAAGACTAGGTCTAGAGATGAGGGATGATTCTTTTTGTATTTTTATATTTTTATGAAAGCAATTAAAAATCTCGGGTTTAAAGGAGTTGGGCGGAATTAGTTGCTAGTCAACTAACCCAATAACTAAATATGCAATCAAAATAAATACTAAAAATGAAAATAAAACTAATTATACTAGAGTTGTGAGCAATATATGGGAGAATTGTGTTTACTTAGGTTTCACTACTCCCTAGATATCTTTTACAGGTTAATTACTTGTTACAGTTGCGTGGATGACGGATTGTATTCCTTAATACCATTCATGGGGTGGCGTACTTACTTCCCCAATCCTATAAGCGCCTACTTCACTCCTATGTCGAGCCGGCTAAGAAGCTCCTAACATGGGATCACTAGAATTTGCTCATGCATTAAATACAACCAATAAAACCTAGTACACATCGGTTCATGTTTCTTAAGACGTTCAAGCATGTTACACAATAAAGATCTGCCAGTTTTCTTAAGCCTAACATTGAAATCATTCATCCAATACAACTATGAACAAGTAATCAACATATAATTAACATCTAGGTTTCATTACATCTAAGCAAACACAAGATAGATCTAGCCTAGCATGTTGAAATCAAGACAAGCATAAGATATATTCAAACAACACATAGACATATTGAATGAATTAAGAGAAGACTTATCTCAATTGAACATGAAACGATTCAAGGGGTGAAAACCCTTGAAAATACTGTAAAACACGACCTAGGGTTTACAATGTTCGGCCCTAGTATTCTCCACACAAGTTCCTCTTTTATGAATGAAAAATAGAAAAGTATATATAGATTCTGATAGGTGACGGTGTCAAGAACAAATTTCTGACGCCGTCATCTCGCCGCCAAATAATTTCTCGGACTGCCTAGATCTGGATCTGACGCCGTCATGTGTATTCCAATTGCAGGCCGTCACAACATTAACTCTTGACGCCCTTCTTGTGATGCCTTCAGGTTTTCACTGGGTCGTCACGGATTTTACTCCTGACGCCGTCACGTTTTTCTTCTTGACGCCGTCAGGTACTGTTCTCAGCATGGAAAATTAAGTCTTTGCCGTTTTCTTCACTTTTATGCTCCAAAAACGTCCAAAATGCTTCCTTTTTCAGAACTCACTCCCAAAGTACCTAAAATCACAAAAGGAACGATTTAGGGCAATATTTGATCAAATAAATTCAATTCCGGGCTTAAATGACCCCCTAATTTTTCGCCTCATCACACCACTGCCACACTTCACCACCTTATCTCGCCGTCGTTCCACCAACCATCGCTCCTCCGTGCCATCACCGTCATCAAGACAAGGGTACTGTATGGGAGAGTTTGTTTGCTTTGGTTGTTTGGTTCGAGATAACCACCACATCCACCACCATCACTGTCGAGCCACCATCACCCTCATCTCACCTATCCTACTCTGTTTAAGGGTATGCTCAAACACATATTTAATTTATATTTTCTTGAATGTGTAATCGAATATAAAACGATTTATATTGATTTTCGTGGATTAAAATTAGCCTAAAACATGTTTTTGATTATAAATTCATGTGGTGATAATCGTTGCAGGTAGACTTATTAAGACGACATAGTTTTCCTGTTTATTGGAATGGAGACAATCGATGTGTTCTAAGAGGCCACTATTTGCTCGTAAAGGGAGTCTTACTTGATTTCCACTCCGGGAGGATGTTGCTGAACAGTTGGAGTTTGCTTATCGCAGTTGCGTAAGTTATCTATCAAAAGATTAACATAACATCTGTTATATAGGAAATTAACTCAAATATGGTTGCTTTTTGTGAAACTGTTTCATTTGTACCAAACGTTAGTGATTTGCTTGCTTGGTAATGTGTTTGACATTTATTCGTTCCAGGTTTGGCACTGCAGAACATTTCAACCAATTGTATATTATTTGTTGCCCGAGTTGATATGCAACCCGTATGTTTGTTTTTGATGCTAAACTTGTATTTGGGACATCTAATGTTGTCGTCTTTTATATTAGCATTAATCACGTTACTTGTTTCTTGCAAGGGCTACATGCTATTTTCACGGATGAGAATGATACATGGGATGCCTGGCTAAAAATTCCCTCAGCTGGATTTTCTGGCACACTTCATTTTCGAGGCGTGGGTATGCTCCATCTCAGTCACCAAAGCCAATCCATGTATATTTTTACTGTTTCATGGTTGGTAGATCTTATATTATGCAACGTTATTAGTGCCTTGGTTTCTTACATTTCCCATATTTTTTTTGCAGAAAGAAACTGCCATTAGACTCAGATGTAAGCCATTTTTTATATTGTTAACAATTTCATTTTCTAATGCTAATACCATTGTATTTCTTAATTTATATTGCAGGTGACCACTCCAATGGCCATTGAAACTTTGGAAAACGTACCAGTAATGAAAACAGTGGTAAGTAATAAAACATCCACCTTTGATTTTTTTAGTTTTACATACATGCCTAATGTACCGTGTTTTATATATACATATAGGAACCTGTTAAAACTATCGGACATACGAAAACGCTTAACCCACGACAAACCGGTTCTACAGGTTACACCACCAACTACAATACCAAATTTTAGTGAACAAAATACTGGACTAAAATTAGCACCAACGAAGCGAAAACAATTGGTCTCTAGTGAAACCTTGCAAAAGCAAGCTAAGGGGGCAAAGAGTCAACAGGTTTTAACTTATAATAGTTGAGAATTTGATTATATACGACATTACAATTTATATATATTTGCTTCATTTATATACATTCGATTTTTATTGAATTTGAAATACAATTGTATATATATTTGCTTCATTTATATACATTCTGTTTTATATATATACTAGCAGTAGTAACTCTGCTCCAGCAGTACTAACGTGGTACTAGTAGTAACTCTCCTATCATGTTTGTGCAGATAGTTGAACCAGTGGCTCATCTAGTTCTGTTATGTTGTGAGCTTTGACATGTTCTAGTCCTGCTCTCATCCTGATGTGTTGATATGCAGCAGCCTACATTTTCAAGGCTTTTATACCCAGATGATGAGATTAGGTCAATGGGAGAAAAACTTGTAAGTTTAACTGCAAATTTTATTAGTATGTTCATTGTTTTGGATTAAAAGTCTTCTTGATGTTGTTTGAATTACTGCTGATCATGTTTGTGTTAATATTGCTTAGATGGATTTAGTGCAGCTCATGAACTTCAAAGAAAATGTGGCCAAGTATTTACTACTGCTAGTACAAAAGTTACTACTGCTAGTTAAAGTTGGTACTGCTCAGAGATTAAGACCGCTCGAAGTTGCTACTTGCTTATGGAAAAGATTATAGATACTTATAAAGAAACTATTGTAAAACGACTAGGACTCCTTGGTGTATAAAAGGATGTCCAATTTTATATTTTGTTCAGTTATATACATTCCAATTTTATTGTATTTGAATTTGTTTTGATATATATTTGAATTGTTTTGATATATATTGATTTTTTAAATGTGACTAAAAGATGCATATAGTCACACTTATTAACACTTTTGGTCACTGTTTGCTTTAGTCGTTGTGTGACTAAATATTACCGAAGGCCACACAAACATAAAATTCACGTGGCCATTGGATGATCTATAGTCACACAAAATACACATTTCTTCACTTTAAACAGCATATGGTCACACTTATTTACACTTTTGGCCACTGTTTGATTAATGGTATGTGACTAAATACCCAAAACAAACATGCTTTGTGTGACTAAATATTACAAAAGGCCACACAAACATAAAATTCACGTGGCCATTGGATGATCAATTGTCACACAAAATATACATTTCTTCACTTTAAACAACATATGGTCACACTTATTAACATTTTTGGCCACTTGATGCTTAATTGTATGTGACTAAATACCCAAAACAAAGATGCTTTGTGTGAATAAATATTACAAAAGGCCACACAAACATAAAATTCAAGTGGCCATTAGATGAACAACAGTCACACAAAATACACATTTCTTCACTTTAAACAGCATATGGTCACACTTATTCACACTTTTGGCCATTTTTTTTTTAAATTGTATTTGACTAACTCAAAAAAATAATACCTGTTGTGTGACTAAATCCTCACAAACGTCACATTTATTATATATTCATGTGGCCACAGGACGGGAAATAGTCACACATAATTCATATTTACTTGAATAAATCATCTCAAATGTCACATATATTATATATTTATGTGGCCAAAGGACGAACAATAGTTACTATCAAAAAACATTCGTGTGACTATAAAGTGTTTACGGTCACTCATACTGACTAATCCAACAAAACTTGTGCCTAATTTGTCACACATATTCGGGGTTTTGGTCACTCTTTTTCGATGAAAAAGGCTACGCACTCAACAATGTGACCATATACTACCTACGGTGGCGGGACCTTTGGTGACACACAATGAAAAAAACATGTGTGACTATATGCATATCGTCACACATTTCTGGCGTGACCAATATAACTTTTTGTACCAGTGTCAATGTGGTCATCGTTTGACTGTGAAAACGGCATGGACACAATAGAATCCAGGAAAGAGGTTTATTGCTTGCCCCGATTATGTAAGCCCTAATTTTTTAATTGAGTTTATTTTTTTTTTGTTATCTTTATAATTGTATAATTTATGGGGTTTTTGTTGTTTAATTATATGATAAGAGAAGCAAGTGTAGTGTGTATCAGTTTTTTGATGATGATTTACCAAGTGATTACTATAGGGAACTGCTATTTGATTTGCATTCTAGGGTCAGGAAAGGTAGTCAAACCACAAATATGCAAGAACACATTGGTATGCTATCAATGGAGAAATCAAGGCTTATCCAAGAGTTGACTGTTACAAGGTCAAAGTTGCAATTGTATGATATATTTTTTGCCATATTGGTAGGGATATTGTTGGTTCTGTGTGTTGTATTAGGTATTAGGATTGGGTAGGATAGTGTAGGCTTGTGTAATAATGTGTAGGATTGTATGAATATAATGTGGTAGGATAGTGTTTGATGTAATGGAATTTGACTCCATAAAAAGTCAAAATAATTTTTAGCAATGAAAAAATTTGCAGTTTTGGTGTATTTTCATTATCATTTTGATGTATATTTGAGTTTGCACACAAGTTTCTCAACACAAGTTTGCACACAGTTTGATGAATAAGAAAGCTTAAAATTGACTTTAAAAAGTCAAATTACATAGTTCATATCATAGGGGATACAAGATTGTTATTCCAGGGCATATAAGCCATACAAAAATTTGACTTTAGCAAGTCAAATACAACTAACCCAACTTTTTTTTGCCCTTACCCTTTGAACCATCAGTTGCATCTTTGGGTATTTTTGCAACAAATGGTTTGATACCAATCTCTTCACATCTATGTTTGTTGGGAAGCCCAAGCACTTTAGTCCTCTCATCAAAAGCCTTCTTTGCAAACCGTTTTGGAGTTGGAATGTTACTAGCAGGTTCAACATTTGAGCTTGAACCAAATTTGGGTTGATTAAATGGAATTTCATCACCTGAACTAGAAGGTTCAACCTTTGGAAAGTAATCTGACCATGGCATCTTATATTCAGCAGGTTCAGAACTAGTTTCACTGCTTGAAATGTAAATGATCTCTGCACACCAAAAAAAAATTCAATGTTGTAATTCTGGACTGTTTGCAGATATCAGTATGAACATGAACAAACCAAACCTTTTTTCTTGTTGGAAGCCATTGTTTCAATTTGTATTTTTTATGTTAAAATGTTTGAATGGGTTGGTTGTTGTACATGGGGTTTTATAGTGTTGTAATTCATGGACTGTTTCATTTTGGGGCATTGAATGCTGCAAAAGTAGCCAAAGTGCAGTTAAAAGTAGTCAAAGTTTGGTGTAATTCAGAATCATCACCATTACCCTTCAATTTTCTCAACAAATCACCTATGAATTCATCATGCTCAAGCAACACTTTATTTTTGTTTGAAGCATTGGGCCTACTAGTACTTGCTGAACCACCCATGTCTAGAATTGGAATTGGTCTTGTCTTACTTCTGTTTGCCTTTCTTGTTCTAAGCTGTATGACCTCTTCTTCACCAGGACTTAGATGATCAATGGATTTTTGAGAGTGCTCACTGTCATCACTATCACTACCATCTAGCATACCATCATCCCCACTCTCACTTTCACTTTCAACAACCATTGTAGCTTTTCCTTTACCAGCATCTACAATGAAATTCTCCCTAGACTGTTGGTCATGTATAACTATGCCTTTACCCTTATTAACCACAGGCTCTTCTTCAAGCTCCTTCTCAGCCCAGCTCTCCATTTCTTCATGTGTAAACACATTGCAATACCTCTTCTCAGGTGTTGCTCTTTTCCTAGAGGTCCCATCACTTAATGTACTAGGGTCAGACTCAGCTAAAAACTCTGACAAGTCAATATTACAGTGGTCCAAGAATACTTCTATTCCACCATACTTCTTTGATAGATCATACATGTGAATCATATAAGAGTCATTACACAATTTCACTAAACCCTTCTCTAGATCAAGGTGTGGCATCCTATAGCAAGCAGCAAATAGATTGGCATAGTTGGTTCTCTTAACTACCATCCTCATAAACTCTAGATACTTAAGTCTAGCAATAAACATGTTCAACATTACACCATCTTCATACCTTATTGGTTCGATCATGAAAATTCCATCATTCCAAACATCCACCTCAATACCATCGGGACCAGATATAGTCATTCTGAAAAATAAACAATATAAATTTAGGATTAGATTAAATCAGTAACCAGGCTAAATTTTCCCTATTGAAAATTGGAATTAAAATCACCACATACCTTAAGTTGCATAAACGAGGCGAATTATTTTTTCAGTTGTAATTAATTATTAGGGTTTGAGAGAAAAGTTATCAAAAGTTGTGTGTGTGCGCATTTGGGGAAAAAATTAAGGTTTATGTTTGATAAATGGTTTTTTGGGCGGGGAAATAACACCCACGTGGGTCACAAAAAGGCAAAAAGTAAAAAAAAATACAGGTCAACGTAATTGTAACGGAGTCAACCATGCCACGTAAACAAAAAAAGGGGAAATCTCAAACTTTGCACAAAATAGGCTGATTAGTCAATTATTTGTGTTATTTAGTAAAATTAAAATCAACATACACAACATTGTAAAACGTGGCAAGTTCATTACATTTTCAAACAATTATCCCCATGAATAAAGCATAGTTATAACAGTTTTATAACAACTATAATGACATTGCATTTCATGAGAATTTTATTATGAGTTAAACGCATCATACGAAGAGTGGAGGCACTTTATTTTGTATACTTTAATTTTGGTGCATATTAAGGGACAAATCCTCACCATTCATCTAGTTATATCTAATGATGGGGATTAACCTAAGATTAAATGGGAAAACATAAGTCCATGTTTTTTTTTTTCTTTTTCTCTTTTTCTTTTTGTCTTTCTTATTACTTTTTTTTTTTTTTTTTTTTTTTTTTTTTTTCTCAATTCACGTAGCTTTTTTCTTTCTTTCCTTTTTTTATTCTTTTTCTTTTTTTTTTATTTCTTTTTTGTTGTACTTTCACGTAGCTATTTTTTTTTAATTCACTTTTCTTTTAGTTCACATTTTTTCGCTTTCATACGTTTTTTTTACTGTTTTCATACGTTTTCGTCCGTTTGCATCCGTTTTTGTCTGTTTTCATACGTTTTCGTTCGTTTTCTTACATTTTCACCCGTTTTCGTCTGTTTTCTTATGTTTTCATACGTTTTCGTTCATTTTAATACATTTTAATATGTTTTCATCCATCTTCTTTCGTTTTCGTCCATTTTTCTTACGTTTTCGTCCGTTTTCAGACGTGCTTTTACGCTTTCATACGTTTTTGTCCGTTTTCATACATATTCGTCCATTTCATGCATTATCATCCGTTTTCTTATGCTTTTGTCCGTTTTCATACGTTTTCGTCCGTTTTTTTTTGTTTTCATACGTTTACGTCCGTTTTTATCTGTTTTCTTTCATTTTCATCCATTTTTTATACATTTTCGTCCTTTTTCATATGCTTTTCTACGCTTTCATACGTTTTCATTCATTTTCGTCTGTTTTTAAACGTTTTTGCCGTTTTCACACTTTCATACGTTTCTGAATATCATAAGAGATATTCTGTGATATTCTTAATATCACAAGTGATATTCCGTGATATTTTGAATATCACAAGTGATTTTTTGAATATCACATGTGATATTCTTTTCGGGATATCACAAGTGATTTTCTGAATATCACAAGTGATATTTTTCATACGTTTCCATCCGTTTTTAGACGTGTATTTACGCTTTCATACGCTTTTGTCCGTTTCATACATATTCATCCGTTTTCTTGCGTTTTCATCCGTTTTCTAGCGCTTCTGTTCGTTTTCATTCATTTTCGTCCATTTTCATCCGTTTTCTTTCGTTTTCGTCCTATTTTTCATACATCTTCTTCCTTTTCATACGTTTTTTACGCTTTCATACGTTTTCATCCGTTTTCATACATATTCTTCTGTTTTCTTACATTTTCATCGTTTTCATTCGTTTTCGTTCGTTTTTTAATGTTTTTGGCCATTCTCAGACGTTTTCATATGTTTCGGAATATCACAAGTGATATTCTACAAGGGATATTCTGAATATCACAAAGGATATTCTGAATATCACAAGTGATTTTCTAAATATCACATGTGATATTTTGTGCTTTTCTGAATATCACAAGTGATATTCTGAGTAGCACAAATGATATTCTGTGATATTCAAAAAATCACAAGTGATAGATATTCAAAAAATCACAAGTGATATTCAAAATATTACTAGTGATATTCCGAAAATCACAAGTGATATTTTGAATATCAATTGTCATATTTAAAAACGCATGAAAACGAAAGAAAATGGACGAAAATGAAAGAAAACAGACGAAAACGTATTAAAATGAATGAAAACATAAGTAAACAGACAAAAATGTATGAAAACGGACGTAGACGGGCGAAAACGTAAGAAAACATAAAAAATCATATGAAAACGGATGAAAACGTATAAAAACGGACAAAAACGTATGAAAATAGACGAAAACGTCTAAAATTAGACGAAATTGCAGAAAACTGCCCAGCCAAAAATTGCAATTGTGGTTGAAGAAAGCACAACATATCCATAAAATAAACTAAAGAAGCTCAAACACTTGTGATATCACCGATGATATCCATTGTGATATCACATGTGATATCAACTGTGATATCACCGGTGATAGCACATGTCATATAACAGGTTCCTCCATCACCAACACTGATTCAACAAACAGAAGGAAGCCGACACACTTGTGATATTACAAAATGTAAAGTAGTACGAACTTGCAAGTTATCAAAATGAATATCAACAGAGATATCTTTTTATTTTCATGTGGTAGGTTATAAGTTGTTGAAAATAGCAAAAAAAATGATATTCAAAACTCGTTTGATGTGTTTTGTTTATCTGATTGCTTCATATTAAAGTTGTATTAGTTGTAATTTTTTAAGTTGATGATAATTTAAACTGCTTCTTAGTTAAACTATATTATATGACATGCACTTTTCTAGTTACTTCCATAATCCTTGTATTTCTTCGTTCTTTCACAAAATGCTTCATCTCTTCCTCGTTCGGATGTTCGGTTGTAGAAAACGCCCCAGTCAAAAATTGCAATTGTGGTTGAAGAAAGCACAACATATCCATAAAATAAAGCGAAGAAACTCAAACACCTGTGATATCACCTTTCTTATCACAGGTTCCTCCATCACCACCAATAGATGAAAGCCGACACACTTGTGATATTGCCAAAACGTAAGAAAACGGACAAAAAAATATGAAAGCGTAAAAAACACGTCTGAAAATGGACGAAAATGTATTAATAATAGATGGAAACGTATGAAAACAAACGAAAACGTATGAAAATGGACGACAATGGGCAAAAAACAGACGAAAATGTATGAAAGCGTAAAAACACGTCTGAAAACGGACGAAAACGTATGAAAAATGGACGAAAACGAAAGAAAAAAAGATGAAAACGGACGAAAACGAACTAAAACGTAAGAAAACATACGAAAACGTATGAAAACGGATATAAACGGGCGAAAACGTAAGTAAATAGACGAAAACGTATGAAAATAGACGAATACATATGAAAACAGAAGAAAACGTTTTAAAACAGACGAGAATGTTTAAAATGGACGAAAACGTAAAAAAAGGGACAAAAACGTATGAAAACGAACGAAAACGTATATAAACGTATGAAAACGGACGATAATGTTTGAAAACGTATAAAAATTGACAAAAACAGACGAAAACGTTTGAAAATAGACGAAAACATAAAAAACGGACGAAAACGTATGAAAACGAAAAAAATGTGAATTAAAAAGAAAAAAATGAATTAGAAAAAAAGACGAAAAAAATAATT
This sequence comes from Artemisia argyi, assembly GCA_030686995.1. Lineage (NCBI taxonomy): Eukaryota > Viridiplantae > Streptophyta > Magnoliopsida > Asterales > Asteraceae > Artemisia > Artemisia argyi. Next base: position 68,334,000 of record CM060704.1, on the reverse strand, counting down.
GCAAAAAAAACAAAAAGAACGTGAATTGGTAAAAAAAAAAGCCAAACAAAAAGGAAAAGAAAGAATACAAAAAGAATAATAAGAAATAGAAAAAAAAAAAAAAAAAAAAAAAAAAAAAAAAAAAAACCATGGAATTAGGTTTTTAGTGTTTAATCTTATGTTAATACTAACTATTAGATCAAATTAGATGGATGATGGAGATTTGTCCCTTGGTATGCACCAAAATAAGGGTATGCATTTAAATTTTTCCCACGAAGAGTGATATATATTGAAATTTTAAAAGATATATGTACGTATATTATATTTCACGTAGTAAACGGGTGACCTATGAATGATAAAATGTTATTTATATAAGATCCACACATAATTTCACACATCCATATTCATATCTATTAATTACTCATTTTAGTAATCCATATCCATTATAAATAGATAAACAAAAAACCCCTTGATTTAGGGTGAAGGTGGAATCATGAAAATGCCCTTAATAAAAGACATGTATAAATCAGACAAAACCTAATAAAAACACCAAAATACATAAGAATCCATTTAAAAATAGAGTCAAGTCGAGAGTGTCCACAAATCAGTTTCATTTTTCCCTTTTTGCCGAAGACCTTTATAACAGAAATCCAGCATTCTAAGGCTATGTTTGGCGACACGTAGCAGTAAGCAGTAGCAATAAGCAGTAAGCTGTAGCAGTAAGCATTAGTTGTTTGCTAAAAAACGTGTTTGGTAACGTAGCTGTAGTTGTAATTATAAAATGTAAAATTACGAAAAAAAGCATATACTTATTAATGAATGTTATTTTTTAAGGGTAAATTGGTAATATTAAAAGTAAAACGCTAGCGGTATATTGGAAAGCTTCTTTAGGAAGCATTAAGATTGCAAGCTGTTGAGGTGTTGCTAAACGCTAGCAGCAGTGTTGCCAAACAAGCATTAAAACTGGAACGCTTGTCGCTTACCACTCTTAAACGCTTCTAAAAAGGTGTTGCCAAACATGACCTAAGGCTAGTGACAGTAAGGGATTCAATCCCCCTACTTTTCTCTGCCACGTCAGCTTTCTCTCTGCAGCGATCTGCAGGCGATTCAGTGCCACAGTAAGGGCGACCAAGTTTAATTTTTTTTTTTTTTTTTTTTTTTTTTTTTTTTTTTTTTACATTTAACACAAACTCAAATTTCATTAATAATTAAAACGTTACATATTAATTCAAATAAAATAAAATACATTACAACACTTATTCAAATTACATTAAAACGACCAAACTAGTTTGGATTATGATAATGCTAAATGTCTTTCACCAAATCGGCTTTGAGGTTAAGATGAGTTGTTTTGTTGCATATCTCCATGGTAATTTTCAGCGATTCCTCATGCGTTCTTAAGGGGTCATAAGAACGGTGCTGCTCCACTTTGTGAATTGGAGTGTGTTTTTTGTTGTGTATTTATAAGGTATTTAAAAGTTTTTTGTTTTTTATTTATTTATTTATTTTATTTATTTATTTTTTTTTGAGGAGGTGATTTGTACACCATATTTATTTGTCATCCACCACTAAATTATACATAGCGGTGTTGTACTGTATGCATTACAGATGTGATTTAGTGGTGTATAGAGAAAAAAATGGTGCACAAATCATCTCCCTTTTTTGTGCCAAAGTTACATTTTAAACGGTACAATTCTGCAAAAAAAAAAAAAAAAAAAAAAAAAAAAAAGTTTGTAAACTCGATCCTCAAGCCGATCAGTTTGTGTTTTTGTCTTGGGTCGACTGAGTAGCCACAGTAGTGGCGATCGATTGGAATCGATCGAGTGAGTCGATCTTCACACCTTACTGTCGCTAGCCTAAGACCCACTTCGCGGATGACTTCATCAACCTGGTAGAACCTGAAACTGATTTGTGCTTTCTCGACATCCTCACCACCATGTAAAGGAAAAGTACTCTCCTCGCCATCCTTGACTCCATGTAGAGAAAGTGACCCTCCTCGACATCCTCTTCTTGGTTGTTAGCTGCAAAACAGTTCCCATATTATGGTTAAGATAATCAATGAAAGTACCGGATAATCACTTGAAATCGTGGTATCACTTTCCAATAGAAACTATTCGACCCTATGCCTGGGTTACACGAATATCTCTATGGGATAAGACCAAGTGATGTTCTTGCTTTAGGCACAAACCAAGAACCAGATGCGTATTGAAGTGTTTAGGGTTTTGTATTTATCGTATTGTGAAAACGTATATCCATGCAGAATGATGTGACCTCTATTTATAATAGAGAATACTCAAAACCCTAGCCCATGATATTATGTATAATTAACGGCCCATTAATTATATCATAATAATTTCCATAATAATAGGGATCAGTGGTTATCAGTGGAAACATTATCACTAGCAGTGGTAATGTTAACACATCAGTGGAAACGCTAGCAGCAGAATCACACTATCAGCAGAATGCTATCAGCAGCAGAATCAACTAGCAGCAGAATCAGCTGTCAGCAGAATCCTAGCAGCAGATTCACAACACTAGCAGCAGAGTCTACTAGCAGTACCTTGATCAAGCAGTACCTTGATCAATACATAACCACTATTGAGTCAGGGGATTCAGTGACCAAATGGGTGTATACTCTATAACTCCAAACCCATTACCAGGTGTGAATTGATCCCTCAAGTGCACTAAATTTACTAACAATCCTCCCCATATTTAGTTCACTTCCTTTGCATGAAAATTCAAACATAAAACCAAAACAAGTGCATAAATGAAAATATCTTGAGGATTGAATTTCCACATTAGTACATATACTTTCAAATATTCGAGAATCAGGGTGTTCTAAGAATTGAACCCTTCAACCCATTTGAATACCTGATGATAAATACACACAAATTTTCAAACACTAAAATACTCCTGACACTATATAAGCCATGTGTCCATATCCAATTCATAAATGTTGTAAAAGCTAAAAGTCCAAAGCTTCCTGAAGCGGCAAAACTTCAGCATTTACATAGGTGGTTCATCTTTAATTCATGCTCCTGCTTAGCACTTTTTCAAAGAAAATTAACCATTAAGAAGTGAAGACTTCATCCTCCTTTCAGCAGGTAACAAGCACAACCTTGGGATGTTAGTAATACATGTGTTTCAGTCCACTAAATGATCAGCTTTCCACATTGAACTCAGCTTCCAAGTTTCCTTAGAAGGGAGTTGGGTATCCTTGCATTCAGTGACTAAGTTGGACTTAAACCCATCCCTTTAGCAGACTTCAAAACCAAGTCTCTAGCCAAACCCTTCGTCAAGTGATCAGCTAAGTTTTGTTGAGATTTAACAAACACTATAGATACCACCCCATTCATGATAAGCTCACGAATCATGCTATGCCTAACACCTAAGTGTCTAGACTTCCCATTGTACATCTGACTATAAGCCTTTGCCAATGTAGCAGCACTATCACAACGGATAGAAATAGGTGCTATAGGTTTAGACCACAATGGAATCTCAAGAAGCAAGTTTTTCAACCATTCAGCTTCTTTGCCAGCAGCAGCTAAAGCCACAAATTCAGATTCCATGGTTGAACTGGTAATGCAAGTTTGTTTCTTGGATGCCCAAGAAATTGCACCTCCACCAAGTAGGAATACCCAGCCACTAGTAGATGAATTGTCTTCAGTGTTACTGATCCAACTTGCATCAGTGTATCCTTCTAATACTGAAGGATAACCAGTATATGAGAGACTATAATCCATAGTTCTCTTCAGATACTTAAAGACCCTTTGAATTGCTTGCCAATGATGAGCACTAGGATTACTAGTATACCTGCTCAGTTTACCCACAGCAAAAGCAATATCAGGCCTTGTACAAGTCATGGCATACATCAAGCAGTCAATAACCTTAGAATACTCAAGTTGAGATACAGCTTTGCCAGTATTAGGCATTAACTTCTCACTTGTATCCATAGGAGTACTCACTGGAGTACAATCAAAGTAATTAAATTTCTTTAACACCTTCTCAATGTAATGAGACTGAGATATATAAATTTTGTTACTTTCATGTTTAATCCTTATGCCAAGGATAACATCTACCTCCCCCATATCCTTCATGGAGAACTTTGATGACAAAAATTCTTTTGTAAGATCAACTTGATTTTGGTCAGTGCCAAAGATCAACATGTCATCAACATATAGACAAATGATGACTCCTTTACCAGATTCATCAAATTTGCTATATACACATTTGTCAGCTTGATTAAGTAAATAACCACTAGACCAAACCACTTCATCAAACTTTTGATGCCATTGCTTAGGTGCCTGTTTTAGTCCATAAAGAGACTTAATCAGTTTACACACCTTGTTTTCATTGCCAGGCATGATGAAGCCCTGAGGTTGGTTCATGTAAACCTCCTCATCTAAATCACCATTCAAGAAAGCTGTCTTCACATCCATCTAATGAATAATCAAATTGTGAATTGATGCCAAAGCAATTAGCAATCTTATGGTACTGATACGTGCCACTGGAGCATAAGTATCAAAGTAGTCTATTCCTGACTTTTGTTTAAAGCCTTGAATAACTAATCTTGCCTTGAACTTTTCAACAGTTCCATCTACCTTCATTTTCTTTTTGAAAATCCATTTGCTACCTAGAGGTTTGCAACCAGGTGGTAGATTAGTCAACACATAAGTGTTATTGCCCATGATAGAGTCCATCTCATCATTAATTGCTTCTTTCCAGAAAGCAACATCCTGGGACTTCATTGCTTCTTCAAATGTTTTGGGATCATCCTCCACAATGAAGCAATAGGAGTATTGGTCAGAGACCTCACTCCTTGTACCTTCAATTAAGTATAATTGAAACTCAGGTCCAAATGACTTTGGAGTCCTCACCCTATTGCTCCTTCTGAGCTCAGGTTCAGGTTGTTGTTCCACAACCTCAGCAGGAACCTCATCAGCAAGAACCTCTGAAACACCATTGTCATTGGTTCCATTTGGAATCCTTTGACTTGGTCTAGGGATAGATGAGAATCTGTTCTCATCAAAGATTGCATCCCTTGATTCAATTATTGAGTTAATTGAAACAGACTCATTAGGTTCTATAACATAAAACCTATATGCCTTGGAATGCTCAGCATATCCAACAAAGATGCATTCAATGCCTCTTTCACCCAAAGTTTTCTGCTTTGGATCAGGGAGTCTTACAACAGCCCTACAACCCCATATCCTAAGATAATTAAGGTTAGGTTTCTTTTTAGTCCAAAGTTCATAAGGGGTAACTTTGTTCCTTTTGTTGGGAACCCTATTTAATAAATAGCAAGCTGTTAACATAGCTTCACCCCAGAACCCTTGACTCAGCCCTGAATAGGACAACATGGAATTAACCATCTCCTTCAGCACCCTGTTTTTCCTTTCAGAAATACCATTTTGCTGAGGAGTATAAGGGGCAGTTGTTTCATGGATTATACCAACAGACTGAAAATACAGAGTATCCATGTACTCACCTCCCCTATCAGTCCTTAATCTTTTGATCAGGGAACTTTGTTGCAATTCAACTTCAGTTTTAAATACTTTAAATTTATCTAATGCTTCATCTTTAGAATGTAATAAATAAACATGACAAAACCTAGAAGCATCATCAATAAAAGTCACAAAGTATTTCTTATTCCCCAAAAAGGGAGTAGCATGTAAATCACAAAGGTCACTGTGAATTAACTCCAAAACATTAGTTTCACGTTTTACTCCTTGAAAAGATTTCTTAGTTATCTTGTTCAACATACAAGTTTTACACTTTTCAGTGTTCACATCAAAGGCTGGAATTAACCCATCCTTAGACATATCTTGCATCCTTTTAAAATGTACATGGCCAAGTCTTGCATGCCATAGGTTTGAATCATAAAGTTTAGATGTAGATATAAAAGCAGAATCAATATTATCATGAATAATATTAAGTCTGAACATTTGATTACATAAATAACCAAAACCAATAAACACACCATTTTTAGATAAAACAAACTTATCAGATTCAATAACCTGTTTATAACCACAATTATTTAAAACACTACTAGAAACCAAATTCTTTCTAATATCAGGAACATGTAAAACATTAAATAAAGAAACAATCTTTCCAGAACTAAACTTCAACTCAACACATCCTTTTCCATGCACCAGGGCAGTTGACTCGTTTCCCATGTGAAGAATAGAACCATCATTCATTGACTTGTAGGTCTTGAACCAGCTTCTATCTTTACACACATGAATTGTTGCTCCAGAGTCAACCCACCACGCAACATCATCATCCTACACAAAGTAAATGTCAGATATATATGTAACATAATAAATATTAAAAGACTTATTAAACACATTCTGACCTTTCAGAGAATTGGTGTTACCATTCCCTCCACTTGTGCCTGATCCATTGGATTTGTTTCCAACTTTACCACCCTTGCAATCTTTCCTGAAGTGTCCAGGTTTCCCACACTTCCAACAAGTCACTTTAGGTTTCTTGTTAGGATCAGATTTGGTGTTATCTTGATGCTTACGTTTGCCCTTGTTGTCATTGTTCCTGGAGGAGTTGTTATGCTCCACCATATTGACAACTGATGGACCAGTAGCAGTGCTACTCTTTGGCTTGTCAATGTCTTGAGCCTTGAGTGAATCCTCAATGCGCAAGTGACTGCCCAACTCAACAAGAGTTAACTCCTCCTTCTTATGCTTAAGCATATGTTTGAACTCTTTCCAAGAGGGAGGTAGTTTATCGATGATACAAGAGACTGAAATAGCCTCATCCATGTTCATCTTGTGTTGTGTGAATCGACCAAGTATACTAAGAAGTTCATTGTATTGTTCCATGACAGGTCTAGAATCAACCATTTTGTAATTGTTAAAATTACTTACAAGGAACTTCTTACTTGATGCATCCTCAGCCATATACTTGGCTTCCAAGGAATCCCATAGTTCTTGAGAAGTTTCAACATTCTGATAAATATCAAAAAGAGAATCAGACATACCATTGAGAATTAAACCTCTGCATATGTAGTCATCATTCTCCCACTTGCTTCTTGCCCTCATCTGATCCATAGTAGCATCATCTCCATGATCTTCTGGAATCTCAGTAGTGAGAACATACACCACATTCATACTTGACAACAAGAAGTGCATCTTCTTTTGCCATCTTCTGAAATCAACACCTTCAAACTTTTCCAACTTGGAAAAGTTAGCAGCCATTTGTCTCATAGCAGCAGCCATTGATTATCACTAATAGTTTCTATTGATTGTTGGTTGTTAGCTGCAAAACAGTTCCCAGATTAGGGTTAAGATAATCAATGAAGGTACCGGATAATCACTTGAAATCGTGGTATCACTTTCCAATAGAAACTATTCGACCCTATGCCTGGGCTACACGAATATCTCTATGGGATAAGACCAAGTGATGTTCTTGCTTTAGGCACAAACCAAGAACCAGATGCGTATTGAAGTGTTTAGGGTTTTGTGTTTATCGTATTGTGAAAACGTATATCCATGCAGAATGATGTGACCTCTATTTATAATAGAGAATACTCAAAACCCTAGCCCATGGTATTATGTATAATTAACGGCCCATTAATTATATCATAATAATTTCCATAATAATAGGGATCAGTGGTTATCAGTGGAAACATTATCACTAGCAGTGGTAATGTTAACACATCAGTGGAAACGCTAGCAGCAGAATCACACTATCAGCAGAATGCTATCAGTAGCAGAATCAACTAGCAGCAGAATCAGCTAGCAGCAGAATCAGCTGTCAGCAGAATCAGCTGTCAGCAGAATCCTAGCAGCAGATTCACAACACTAGCAGCAGAGTCTACTAGCAGTACCTTGATCAAGCAGTACCTTGATCAATACATAACCACTATTGAGTCAGGGGATTCAGTGACCAAATGGGTGTATACTCCATACCTCCAAACCCATTACCAGGTGTGAATTGATCCCTCAAGTGCACTAAATTTACTAACACCTCTTGACGCCTTGTAGAGTTGTAGAGGAAAAGCGGGCCATCCTTGACATCTTCAACTCCATGTCGAGAATTTCTTGGGTACTTTGGTGATTTTATATAGATTTTGTACACTTTTGCAATACATCTCTATTTTGGGCACGTACTGAACTTTTGGATTCGTAACATTAGACGAGCACTGCCAATGTCCATTTCAAACACGTACATGTTTATTTTCCAAATACTATGAATCTATGGGCATGGTGCAAAACTGCCCATGAAGGATGGAGGGTAAGTTTGAAATTTACTATTCAATGGCGATATATATTCGTTTTAATCAATCATAGCCACTTAATCAGTTATAGCAACCAAAAGGCAGATTACATTGCTATTATTGGTGTAAAAATGATATTATGTTGTTATTATTAACAAAATGCATATACAATACTAAAGTTCGTAACAAGATGCAAATACTTTACTGTTATTTAGAATTTTCATAGTACATTACTACCTTCAGTAAACACAAAAAGTATCTTGCTATTTTCTGAAAAACGGTTCGCAACTTTGCATGTAGTAGCTCTAGAAGTTCACTTATCAGAAATCAAAGTCAAGGTAGTTCTCTCAGGCAAAACCTCGGGTTCCATCTGTAGTGGCTCCAAAGAATCTACTATATCGCGCATAAGTGGTCTGGCTTTAGGATTACGGTTCAAGCAATGGTAAGCTAACATAGCCGCCTTGTGGAACCCTTTTACCGGATAATCTCCTAGCCGAGGATCTGCAATGGCTAGCAACTTCTTCTTTTCTTTAAGCAAAGGAAGAGCCCAATCAGCAAGGTTTTGTTCTCGGGCTGGTCTTGATTTGTCCAATGATTTTCTTCCGGTTAGAAGTTCAAGAAGAACAATACCGTAGCTATAAACATCACTTCGTGGTGTAAGATGGCCTAAAAATGATTGAGATTTGTATTAGCTAAGATGGCATCAACTCCAGACCAATGACTTAGTATTATTGCAGTATAGGTGGTAAGATGGGCAGGATGGTAAAGGGTCAAAACAGGCTGCGGTTAAAATAGATTAATTTCAAGTATGGGTCGAAACACTCTGAATTAGATTAACATGCAAACACTCTTTTGTCCACTTTTAATGGGTCAAAACAGGCTGCAGTTAAAATAAACCAGGATGTTTCATGTATTAAAATTAAACTTTGGGAGTCTTTCAACCTGTTTGACCAATTCCATTTTAGCTAGAAGAATTCATTTGACCAATTTGATGTTACAAAACACAACCTAACTCAACCCATTCATAAGTAAATTGGGCAAAACTGAGGTCTCTATGTTGTAGTAATACAGAAAAAAAATATATATAAAGTGGGGAATGAACAAACCTGTCATAATATACTCAGGTGCTGCATACCCATATGTTCCCATTATGCGAGTAGAAACATGAGATTTATCACCCACGGGGCCATCTTTAGCTAGTCCAAAGTCGGAAAGTTTTGCATTGTAGTCCTGTCCATGAAACAGCAAGTCAAGACAGCTAAAATGGCATAAGAACCAACCTTCGTTGAACAAATATTAACAACATTTGTCATCGACATTGTTTTCTTTTGATAGCAATTTGGACCCAATTACTTAGGAATGGTCCACTTTGTATTATTACTATAATCTTAAACAGGTCAAATAAGTCGAAATAAAAAGGCTAGATAAAAGGGGAATGGGTCAAGTAGACAGGATTTAAAGTTTCCTAAAAAGTCTATTTAATGAATCTCCTAAATTGTCATATTCAGTGTTAGATCATTTTATTAGCAGAATTTTATAAATTATTTATAAAACTGGAGAAAATTATTGCAGGTAAAGTGGTCAACCAAACCTGACCTGGTCTATTTCAATGACATGTTTTAACCCAGTCCTGTTTTGACCCTTTACCCAGCCTGCCCGTGGCCTCAACTTTTTTCCTTTGGCCATTTCACTTGATATATATGGACCGACACACCTTTCCATCGTCTCATAACATATATATATATATAGGATGCGCAAAATGAACATGGTGAATGATCTAATGACCAACTTCTACCAATAGAGCTCAAAGTATTAAGCTTCTCAAATAATAAAGAAAAGACAGTAAAATGACGTAACATGTGTTTAAGTTTGTGGACTAACCGGGTCTAGTAATATATTTGAAGTTTTGAAATCACGATATATAACAGGCTTTTCTGCATCATGGAGGAAGGCAAGCCCTTTTGCAGCACCAAAAGCAATCCTCATTCTCGTTGACCATGGAAGAGGAAGTAACACCCCTGAAGTAAAATTATTGCTATAAGGTTCAACATAGTTCTCAAATATATCCTGAAAACTAATAGATTATATGTTGATGCTTCCCCTAAGTAGCAATTTGTGCCTTTCCGAAAGCAGGGGAATATTGGATGAATAAACTATGTAATGCCTACATTTTGCAAGCGAGGTTGCAGGATTACTTACTTGAAAATAAGTTATTCTCCACGCTTCCACGTGCCATATACTCATATATGAGAACTCTGTGCTCATCTTCGCAGCAGTATCCAATAAGTTTCACTAAATTTGGATGAGAGAGCTGCCCCAAAAATATAACCTCGGCCTACAACAAAAGAGCTTTCACATGACTGAAAACAATATTCAAAAGGGTAAATTGCAGCGTATAGCAGCCAACTAGCACATTTTAGCTATTTTGTGTAACAAACTGTTGTTTTATTTATATTTTTTGCTAAGTAGGTTTTGAAACTACCATTGTTTTTATATGTATATGTCACTGAACTATCATTTAGTTGCCATACTAATTCCCACGATGACCAACATAGAAAAGATTATCATTCATTGACCTACATACTGAAAAATGATCGTTTTATGACCAAAATAGCGAAAAGTGATAGTTCATAGACCTATTAATAACTAGTATGTTACCCAAATTAGCTTCAAAGTGATAATTGGTTTATATCATGCATTAACCCTATACTGAAATATTACACGCATACTTATATGTATGTTTGTATATATAGAGATTGGAGTTTTAGTTACCAGCCATTCTCTATGGCCTTGATAACTATTATCACCATCATGAACTTTTACGGCAACTGGAACAGGCGGAACCTTCTCTTTTAGCTCATCATCATAAAGAAAGCCTTTGTATACACTACCAAAACCACCTCCACCTAGCATGTGATCCTGTCTAAAATTACCAGTTATCTTTCGTAGCTCATCAAATGTGAAGACAATTAATGGATTAGTAGCTGAACTGCGACGAAAGTCTTCTACTTCTTCAGGATTTGATGGCAGCTTACTTTCTTCCTTCTTTCTTTTATCCATTGAATCTTCATCTTTTGGTAACTCTGTAAATGAAATCACGCCCCACCAATGAAGCAAGAGTTAATACATACTTCATATGCTTGTAACTTTTCGCTAAATTGTTATATACAAAGATCTAGGGTTAACCGCAACAAATGGCAATCTACTTTCATTCCTATCTATATTACACCAAAATATTTTTATCCTTCCTTAAACTAAAACTGCATTCCACTTTATCAAACAACCCGGTATGATGTGGCCCACCAACGAGTAGGTTGTGGCCAAGTTCAATTTAGGGACAAGTGTATATATGTGTGTGTGCGTGTGTGTCGTTCTGATATCAGTTCACTAAATTACCGATAACGGTTCCTAAAAAACAAAAGGGAAATTGGAATAAAGCTTTAAGGATGGAAGGGTGATATTGGCTTATTTCTGTTAAATGAATGTTCTATTCTTAGTACAAACAAACAAAACTGATTAAGGTAACATGAAACTTTAGAATATACTACTTGCCAAGAATTCAACAATAGGGGGTAAAAAGCAAAACCAGTATTTTTTTTGGATTAAGGCATATTCAGAAACACCACCTTTTCTCTTTCTTTTCATCAAAATAAAAGAAGACAAATTCGGAACATGCCTAAAAAGATGCATCTCCAACCAACAAAGTAAAAGAAAAACAGACAATGATGATCCCTATGTGCTATTTTAATCAGTCTCTTCCTTAAAACTACAACTTTCTAAAAAAGGAAAGAAGCCCATTTGAAGAAAATGAATAAAATCCATATACAAGTACTAAAATCAAGAAAGTTATAAGAAAAAACAACCAACCTGATTTTGTGTTGGATGAAACTCTGTATATAGATGGTTTCCACTTACACCAGCAGCTACCCATCATACACCAAAAATAGAAACTATCTTTCACTCAATAGCACAAGGAAAAAATAAAAACCAAGAAAACAAAAAGTGGAAAAGATCAAGAGCACTCTTGGAAGACTGAATCTTTTATTGCTAAGAAAGAAATATGCGAGAACCAACCATCTTTGTTGAGGCTAATTATGAAGTGGAGTGTGAAAGTGGTGGGGGCTGTTTTCATAGGCATGATGATATGCTTTGGTTTGAAAACTAAAATTTTGTGCTTGTATGTGCTGTTTCTTTTTATTGTTTGGACTTAAATGTGGTAGTGCGCCCCCTGGTGCATTTTAGTAGCTACCGGTCCTTGTCTATCTTATTCAAAACATTCCATTTATTCAGCCCAGGCCTATATATGCTTGCTTAGACCCTTTTTTCCAATATGTTCACACTTCATTCAGGTTTCTTCAGCATCAATGGACTTCAACTTTTTGGCCATAACAATAACTAGCATATTAAAGATTGCGACTTGTATATCCAAATGGCGTGATACTAAACCATTGTTTAAAAAGATGTATTATACGGCATTACGATTGTACTTGCATTGAAGAACCTCAAAATCACTTTTGCAACAATATTCTATACTGTTCACTTGTTCGATTTGTTTCGTGGCATCAAATAATGGGTCAATTGGCTGAGTCCATAACAGTTTTACTTAGAGGCCGTTTTTCGACCCATTGACTTATGAATTGGTTTATTTGTGTTGTGTTTTATCTTAAAAGGGTCAAATAATTAAGTGTTGTTGCTAATAGAGGAATCTAGCGGGTTGACAGCCACGAGAAGTCAATAAATACACACAGCCTTTTAGATTCTTTACCCAAAGATTTTAGATTATTAATAAGTATTAGCGGGTCAACCCAAGCCGGCCTGTTTTGGCATGTTTCCCAACATACCCATCTTGCTGTCTCAACCAATAAAGCATATACCTACAGATACAATGAGGCACCTTAGAGACAAAAAGAAAACTAAAGCTGAAAAACAAAAGCTAATTAATTTATGCCTAATATTGTTAGGATTACTGTACCTATAGAATAACTTAAACTATGGACTTTTAATGCTAGATACTACAGTAATATTCATCAGGACTGGTATTAGTGTTTTATCTAGTATGAGCAAATGGACCAGTTACCTTACTACCACTATGAATAAGATAATATTCAAGTAGGTGGCTTTTCAAAATCATAATGTTGATATATGTAAAGCTCAGTTATTTTCTTTACTTATTCCGAAAACCCAAGTTATTCCGATACCAGTGCTTAGTATTTTTGAAGTTTTTAACAATTAGTTTTGTATCATATGTATGCTATGGATCATTTATCATAATGCCACTATGAAGAAATAACAATATTCAAGTTAGTGATGATAATCTGTCATAATGTTGCGTGTTGTGATGCAAGTCTCATAGCTTTTTTTCCGAATAATTATTTCAAGAGTTCAGTTATATTGTGTGTCACAAGTTAGCTTTTAAAATGAAAAAAAATAAAATAAAATAAAAAAAAAATAAAAAAATAAAAAATCATTCTCTTTAGAGTCATGATATTCATTCAAAAGGGCCAGCATCACCAAGATAACAATGATAATCTACTTGGAAAGCCACATGCTATCATCAAATTTGTTCATATTGAAGTGGACCTCAAGGCATCTGTGACTTTATAGAACCCGTGCAGGTATGAGAATTGATTGAAGGCAATGTGAACATGATGAAAGTGCTTCAACCACTGAGTAGTCCTGTTACACAAAAAAATCATGAAATATCATGGTAATGCAAATTTGTACATGTTTATCTAATGTGTAATTGACATCGATAAGCCTTTCAAAAAAAAATTTGTGTGGTACCATGAAAATGACTATGTAAATAGTGATGATAGTTTGATGAGAATAAAACTACTTATGACACGTTTTCATGGAAATAGCATTCAATGAATCAATTATACAATACACAAGGCATGATTATCCAGGGACAACATAATCTTCTCCTAAGTGGTTTATGTTGAAAATATAAAGTACCAGACAAGATTTAGTGCCCATCATCTAACAAATGCATAAATTGTAGATTTAAATAGTACTTGTACATATTTTTGTCTCTCTTTCTTATGATAAAGGACAGATAATCACAAGTATTACATAGTGGGTTATCTTAATGATAAGAAAGACAGTAACCATAGTGGATCAGGCTTAATGACCCGCTTTTAGTTGATACTTGGTATAATATTTTTAGTCTATTTCCTTAACGGGCCGTAGAAGGAGCATTTCTGAAACAGGTTAAAGTTTCTTACAACTAAATTATCTGTCCAGACCATGGGCCTAACCCCTTATATCTTTCACTAATTTTTAATTGGACTAACATTATCATCTGATCATTTCTTGCACCACATAAAGAAAAACAATGTGTCTCACTATAGTTCCCGCCCTCCATAGTAGGCTGCCACATTGTTAGCAATACTTCATTTTGCTGATTACTGAACAACAGATCAACATATGATTAATCTTGTGAGGGTGAATAAATACTTTCCCATGCTAATCATACTAATGAGTTACTTCTGATTCTCATTTAATATCTCTTTTAGTATACCAACGCTTCCTTCAGAACGTGTTAATTAAGCTACCGGGGGGGGGGGGGGGGGGGGGGGGGGGGGTTAATCATCCAAGTCCCAAATCTGTCATTCGCATTTCCAATGCAACCTCCTTGTTTCATTTCCACTAAAGTAATGGGAAATTTTATATCATCAACATTCAATAAAACTTTCTAGCTGTAAATTTCTACCATATGAATACTAGTAGTAACCCAAGGACCAAGTGTAGACTGTCTATAACAACTTTTTTCCGTATAAGTTTATGTTTCTGCTTTAGTTCAATGCATATAATGATGCATATGGGGGTATTATTCTTGCTATGAGTCTATGATAGATATCAGACAACCAAGCATGTGTACAGTGCTTCATCATTCAATCTTTTATTGGATACCAATTTTGTGTCCTCCGTAAGCTGCAAGTCCTTGTTAATGATCCTGCAATTTCACGCAAGATAATTGACCGTACGTTACGCAACTGTTGTTGTGCAGGACTCCTGCCTAAGCAATGATTCTGTTCATAACATAATCATTATATTATTAGCTCAACCATCTCTGTACCTTAGAATGGTCCTCCAAATCTACTACAAAGCTATTGAGCACTAGGTCTTTAGAAAGCATAGTTCACACTTAGCCTTCGAAATATAACAATTCCTTAAAAACAGATTTAAGTTTCTGCTATTTAAGTCACTTAGACTTCATTGTCGGAGTAGAAAGGTAGAATTATGTTATTTATGTTATAATGTAGTCTACTGGCCACCAACTACCGCAAAAGCGCGCAGTTGACCAAGTCAAAGCTTAAATGCGGGGGTTCGAATCCGGACTCCAACTTGGTCAGTCCGAACTCCAACTTGGTCAGCCAGTGTTGCCTAGGTAATTTACCGGGATATGCCTTCCTTGTTGGGTGGGGGACTCGGTACCAAAAAGGTACACGGACTTGAGATGGTTCCGCCAAATACCATTTTTTTTTCTCTAATAACTAATATCATGTATTAATTATATATTACAGAGTATTAACTAAAACTTCATGATAACATCTTATGATCTAATACAATGTAGACCTTTAGTGCATGCTCACATGCTTAAGAGCTGTATATCCTTGAAGTATAGGGTCTAACAGGGAATAAAGCAAACCTAATGTGACTTTTTAATCCTGGGCTTGTATTACTGAAATGCAGCTATTTAGTGTATTCATCAAAACCATGAACCTGAAGAAAGATAAAATATGACTTTCTACTTTATTAACTCAAGAATGATGATGAGCACTTGCACTACTATTTGGTAGCATTTATAGTGTCAATGATAGAGCTATAATCTTCGGCTGCAAGCACTTCCTCAACCATCGACTCTCTTAGCACCCACCTTAATTTAAAAAATAACAGTTCATCATTTACTTCGGTATTTAAGCTTGACTCGCACTATAGGTTTTTATTTCATATCAGTAACGATGACCAGTGCTTACCACTCCTTTATGGTCCTGGCCTTTATATCACTTTATTTTATTCACTCAGCATCCACCTCTGATGTAACTTTACCACCATAAGTGCTTATAACTTTTTTGTGTTTTGGTCCCTTCTTTGATGTAACTCTGACATCTGTCATATTCCTTTGTTGTTATATTTTTAAACAGGTTTACATTGTCTATTTAGGACGTAATGATAATCAAGATCCTATTCTCACTTCCAGTTATCATCTTCACCTCCTATCGAGTGTATTTTTAAGGTGACTTTTGAAAAACCATTAGTTCCCGTTATGTTTATATATCTTGAAACTATATTTATTATTATTTTTTATTCATAGCCATGAAGATGCAAGGCAGTCAATGCTTTATAGCTACAAACATAGTTTTTCGGGATTTTCTGCAAAAATTAATTCGACACAAGCAGCCACCTTAGCCGGTATGTGAAAGACTACTAATTTACGATATGTTAGTTTTGAGTTTTTATAATTAATAAATGTATGGCAAATTATATAGGGATGGAACAAGTGATATCAGTTTTCAAGAGCCAGATACTACGGTTGCACACAACTAGAACTTGGGATTTTATGGGTCTCAACTTAGACCCCACTGCTGGTCAAGCAACTCCACTGCAACTAACTTATGGAGACGATACGATTGTCGGCTTATTTGATACTGGTACGGCAGATAAGTATATGTAGCATAGGAAATGCTAAATATTACTACTTATTTTGTAATTTTACAAGTATTATATTTAATGAATCAGGCATCTGGCCAGAATCTAAAAGTTTCCATGAAGAGCCTAACATGTGTCAAATTCCGAAAACTTGGAGAGGCAAGTGTGTTGGCGGACAAAATTTTGACCCATGCACAGCTTGTAACCTTAAGCTCATAGGGGCCCGTTATTACCTCAAAGGATACGAACAAGAACACGGAACACTGAATACAAGTGGAGCCTCAGAATACCGATCACCACGTGATGCTAACGGGCATGGGACTCACACGGCTTCCACTGCAGTGGGGTCTACAGTCAAAATGGCAAGCTTTTTTGGGTTTGGACAGGGGACTGCTAGAGGAGGAGCACCTAGAGGAAGGCTGGCAGTGTACAAAGTGTGTTGGGAAGATGGGAAGTGTAGTGATGCTGATGTTTTAGCAGCTTTTGATGATGCAATTCATGATGGGGTTAATGTGATATCAGCCTCTTTCGGTACACCACCACCACTGGTTCCTCTATTCGACTCGAGTTCTGATATCGGGTCTTTCCATGCTATGCAGAAAGGTATTAGCGTTGTTTTCTCAGCAGGAAATAATGGACCAGATCCATCGCTTGTCCTAAATGTTGCACCTTGGAGTACATGTGTTGGCGCATCATCTATTGATCGGAATTTTCCAACTAAGATATTATTGGATAATAGTCTGTATTTCACGGTAACTAACTTGTTGCTTTCTTTTATCAGTTTTTTTCTCAATAAAGCGCAGACTCACAAAGTTTCTACTGTGCAAATTAATAACAAAATTAAAAGAATACGAAACATGATGCTAATAATATTAAGATTATTATTAACTTGTTATGTGCAGGGAGAAAGCTTCAACACTAAACACATACAAGCAAATGTGGTTGGAGCTCGCACTTATTTCCGTGGAGGGTGCCTACTCTCTCCCTATACCTCTCTTAAAAAACACATATATGCACATACATATATGCAAATGTGTATATACATCCATATTGTGCTGTTTTAAAAGGTCAAATTAGCATATATGTCAAAGCTGACGGCTAATAATTAATATAGATAATGAAATTTATTGAATGTATGATGATGAGACAATATGGCTACGATCACATGAGTATCTAATGCTATGAAATAGTCTTATATCAAAGTGAACGAACTTACAGGATATGCCGACCGAGTAGGTGGAGAAACATTAGTGCAGTCGGGGCAGTGATCTTGTGCTTTGCAACCCAAGGAACAGTACAAATTGAAGAGGCAGAAGTAGCAGCTTGGATAGCAAAAGCCGCGGGATTGATCTTTGTAAACTCACCTACTCGTCAGTATGTGGATGTGGATATAATTCCAACAATCCGTGTAGACGTGATTCAAGGCACTAAAATCTACCATTATCTGTCTCAAAGCATGTAAGAATGTACTTATTTATCAGGAGAAAGATTAGATAGTTGTATTTAATGGAACTGTTTTGTTGCGATATGAAGGATGAACGTCACTAAAGTGCATATATTTCCAAGTAAGACGGTAATCAAACAGTCACCAGCACCTGTTGTTGCAGAATTTTCATCAAGAGGCCCAAACTCCATTTCACCAGATATACTCAAGGTATACTTTAAATCCACATTCAGTATTTATTAATACTTAAATTCAAAACAAAATGAGACTTAACAAGGAAATTTTTAATTCACCAGCCAGATATAAGTGCTCCCGGAATCAGCATATTAGCAGCATGGCCTCCCGGAATATCACCAACTTCAACTCCTATTGATCAACGATCCACAGAATGGAATTTCCAATCAGGAACATCAATGTCATGCCCACATGTATCTGGTGCCGTTGTTCTCATCAAATCAGTCCATCCTGATTGGTCTCCAGCAGCCATTAGATCTGCTCTAATGACAACAGGTAATTAGTAAGATTTTTTGATAATTAATTAGGGACAAACTATTGAAACTGCTTTATGCGCCACCAAAAGATGTGACTGGTTCTTTTTAGCCAAATTAGCAAAAACATGATGACAGACATAACTTTAAAAAGACTAAAAACATTAATACGTTTGATTACTTTTACTATTTTGTTAAGAAAAAAGCTATAAAAAATGTCAAAAAAACCGAACAAACCTTCCGTCCTTAAACATGTTTTTAATAAGATTTGGTATAAACGAAACTAGATACATACTTCGGTAGCCTAAAAAGTAGTTTCAATTGCTGGGTGACGCTAATGAAAAAAGTTGAACAGCACTCGAGGCACGAAACAGTTAAATTAACAAAACGAACAACAGCACTATTTCAACAAATATGTTATAAACATTATCAAACGTATGTTGACAGCCTACAACAAGGACAAAAATCATGATACCATATTATCCGGAGGAACAAACGAAGAATCCACTCCATTCGACATAGGATCTGGCCACTTAAACCCTGTAAAAGCCATGGACCCTGGCCTCATCTACGACATGAAACCCAACGATTACATTCTCTTCCTATGCAACAACGGCTACACAAAAGACCAAATCGAAAGAATCATCACACCTACTCCCGGAACAACCATAAACTGCCCAAAAGAACACACGACTAACACTAACCTAAACTATCCATCCATCACAGTCTCGAGTCTCCAAACAACCATCACTATCAAAAGAACAGTTCGAAACGTGGGTCCAACGAAAACCGCTATATACATTGCTAGCATTGTTAGTCCTCATGGGGTTGAAGTTACAATTTGGCCTAGAATCTTATTTTTCTCATATTATAGTGACGTAAACAACTACTATGTGACGCTCAAACCGCAAAAAGTGTCACAAGGGAGATATGATTATGGCGAAATCGTTTGGTCTGATGGGTTTCATACAGTTAGGAGTCCATTAGTTGTGTGTGTTGATACTGCAACTATTGGTATCACCATTGATGATTCATTTCAAGCTAGTTTACACTCTACTAGTTAAATTTACGACCAAAAATGGTTACATTGTTAGTTTTTCATTGTAGTGTTCTGGATGTTTGATGTGACTTGCTTTATTATTGTAATCTTTTGAGTTTTTATGTGTAACAAAAGTGTTCGATGAAATGCTTGACTGAAATTCGCAGCGGTTACCCAATGATCATACAAATGCATAAGTATTGCTGAAAAAATATGGTCAAACCTAATGCAATAATATCTATAGTTCGAGTTATTTGAATAGGAAAAATGATTCAGAGACTTAAAACCTAAAAACCCTTTTGCTGCAACCAACATGATGATATTATGCATGTTTAGGCATGTATTTAAGCACATCTTTAAAAACTACTCATTTATATATTAATACGAGTAATTCAGACCCGTGCGTTGCACACGAGCTCTATCTAATTGGTAATAGTGTAATGTCAGGTGATTTTTTTCGTTATTAGACTTTTGTAAGTATGGCCTTAGTTGATCGGTAAATTTTATACTTAAACTTTTTATGACATATTAGTAGTTATTTATAAAGTTTATATTTTGTATTTATTCTCAAGATTGTAACATTATATTTAAACCTTTTATGAAATATTAGTAGTTATTTATAAAGTTTAGATTTTGTATTTATTCTTAAAATTGTAACATCCCTATATTTTGATATAAAACTAATATGTAATCTTCGGCACATATTTTCGTCATTATATATCTAAGTTGTGATTGTATCACACTTTTTCTAAGCATGACACACATTTAAAATAGTTTATTGACATGTAAGTTTCGACACTTATTTTCATCATTATATATCTAAATTGTGATGGTATCACACCTTTACTAAGCATGACACACATTTAAAATAGTTTATTGACAATAAGTTCCTAAATTTTGATGTTACCACAACTTTTGTTGGTCAATAAGTTCCTAAGTTGTGATGTTACCACAACTTTTGTTAGCATGGCATGAAAAATGTTGGTGCCTTTATTTCTGTCAGTTTTAATTGAGGTCGAGTCAAAAACTATGTTTGCTACTAATTTTCGTCATAAATAACTTGGTTTGCCTCAGGACCCGTGCAAAAATGATTGTGTAAATTGTCAGGTTGTTAGTATGATTGTGAGGCTCAATTATACAACAATAGTTTATTTACATTAAAAAATTATATGTGAAGAGACTTTTTTGAAGATGTTACATTAAAAAAAGTCTTTTCACATGTAATTTTTTAATATGTATAAGTTACATAAATTATTTTAAATATGAAGCGATGACATTAATGTTGGAGACCTTTTATATTCATCCCCGTGCGATGCACATAGGTTTGGAATGCCTCAGGACCCATGCAATGCACACATGTTGGATCTAATTGTTTTTTTCGTAATGTTCGGGACTAATTTTCGGTTCATGTTTGAAACTCTCATTTTTTGTGAAAGACGGATTTCGTTCAAATAAATGACATTATTAAAAGCGAACTATAAAACAAATTTTCTTTTTAACAAAACTATAAAAACATAAAACATTAAAGTAATTAGTATATTCAAGAGTATAAATTATAACTCGTATAATAAAAAATCAGATCCAATGACCCAAGTCCGAATCATAAACCCGCTCCAATCAATCAATAGACCCGACATTTAACTAAATACAATTTTCTTCTCATTTATATACTTCTTGTTAGTTTTAACGGATAATAAATTAATATATCATGACCGGACTCGAACTCGAGACTTCGGGATTGCACACTTCGTATGAGTTTCAATTAATTAATAATTATTGTTTTAGTGACGAATAATTATTAAATACACGAAATATAAACTTAACGGTAACTAACGACCGTTGGACGAAACATGAAGGACTTGATTTGGAAAAGAGTGAAAGTTCCGTTCGGGTTGGGCTTTGTGTACCCATGGCCGGCCACCCTTCCTCTCTTAGGGTTTGGGATGGCTTTTGCTCCAAGCTTCTTGATTAGTATATAATGAGACCTCCTCTCATTCATTCTTCTCATCCATTGGTTCCATAGCAACCAAATCACTTCCTTCTCTTTCTTTGTGTCTAATCGATCTATTGATTGATAGGACCAATAGTTTAATCTTTTCGTGTAAAGCGAATCTAGCATTTCCGTTGAAACGCTATTAGTACGTGTGTGTGAGAACGAAGTGTTAGCATACTTTTGCTAACGGTGATCTTGCCTTGTGACTTGCCCTAGTCGATCCATATAAGCCCTCTTCTAGGGTTTATAAGTTCTTGTTCTTGCTTGCAATCAAGAGGTACGTTTCCATTTATATTCGGTTAATTTATTATTTGTATTTGATCTATTCCGCTGCGTACTCTTTGATGTTTATATGTTTATAGTTTATTATTATTCATATATTCCAACAGTGGCATCAAGAGCCGTTAATACATTATAATGAATTACCGAAACACATAAAAATTGAATCGTTTGATTAATCACATGCTTGGTGTTCTTATGTTTTTATATTTTTCATAAACCCTAGATTTTATTTTTTTTATTTTATTTTTCGAAATTTATTTATTAATTTTAATAAATGTCGAATTTTTTAAAAAGAAATTAGGGTTTGATGAATTATGTGATAAAAACTTGTAGAAACCCTAGGTTGCATGTAATTTATGTGTATATAAATGGATATTTGTGATATGCCGTTTGGTTGCGTTCCTTGATTGACATGATTATTTGTTATAATATGTGCAATATGGGCATCCATGACAAACCATGCATGTGTTGTTATGGATTTATGATTGTTTGATTTCATGCTTATTTATACGATTTGATTATAATTGATGTGATGATTTAGTAAATATTATGATTAAAGATTACTAAAATTTAATTAATTATAAAATTAGGGAAGACCCTATTAATCGTATATTAAATCAATTGTGTGTTATAAATTGATTTTAATTTGCATGTCCATTATTGTTGTTGTTTGTTTATTTTATTTATTACTTTTGTTTTATATGTTTTGTGACATGATAGTAACAAAGGGTAATTTCATAAAATAAAATATTAAACGGACTTAATAATGCTGAAATCTTGTTTTGAGCTTATATATAAATCTTGAACTTTTGGTTGATTGATCGCGACTGTATTAAGTGGTTGTAAGGTGAAACTATTTTGACAAACTAAAAAGTGGGTATAAGGATGGCTTAGCATTAAATTGCGGCCTTAGTGAGCCTCCATTCTGGCTTGCCGCTCGCCTGTGAGTCAAATTTAGTTTTACCTAACATCCATGATAACTACGAAGCACTTAAGGCAAAGTTGTAAGTTTCTCAACGCCTCAATCAAAACTTTGGAGGTTTAAGCTCGTAAAGAAACTAATGAGTAAAAGTTTTTTACATGAAACATATGCTACAAGATGAATGCATGACATCTTTGTACATATATTTTGATTACACACATCAAATATACTACCCTTAAATTTAAGTTATATGCCATCCAATGAAACGGAAACACCTAAAATTGGATCTACGTCAGGGCGTAACCTGGCTAGATTGCAATGGAGGGGCAAATTACATGATTTCATCACTAGCAGATCAACTGGTGTGGTGTAATTATGTAAGTTTGCTGTTTCTTAAGTTGGTTAACTTAATTGAGTTGATAGCGGGTTCTGATCACTCAAGGCATAAGATGGGGATAAAACATTATTACATTATTGCCACTGCGGTTGGCAAGTATGTAAATCCCATCCTTTCTAGGAATTGCAATTAAATATTGGCAATTGGGACACGTCTCGTACCTTGTTGAATACCGTCATCACTAGCAGATCAACTGATGTGATGAACCTATGTCAATTTGGATCCTAGTTTTTCATTGTAAAATTAAATGGTTATATGATTATGAACCAAGGGTATTTAATTTTCTTGAAATTTTATTATTGAAAGTACTAACTTTTGAATTTTTTCTGTAGAAATGGCTACACCCGACAACACTAATATGAGCAACATGAGTTCTGCGTTCAAGCAAATGATTGATCGAGACAAGTTGACTGGTGAAAATTTCAATGATTGGTATCGATCCTTAAGAATCACCTTAAGGATGGCCAAAAGATATGATTATCTTGGTGAACCTCTTCCTACTGAACCTGCTGCGGATGCAACCCAAGCACAAAAGGATGCATACAACATTGAATATGAGAAGCACAATGATGTGGCTTGTCTCATGTTAGCTGGGATGGACACTCAATTGCAAAAGCGATTTGAGCCTTTTGGTCCCATGGACATGATCAATGAACTCAGACGAATGTTTGAAAAACCGCCAGCTGCAGAATTATATGACTTAATTGAATCTCTGCACAATTGTAAGCAGGAAGCAGGAAAATCCGTGAGTGCCCATTTTTTGTCCATGAAGCATTATATGGACCAATTGGAGTGACTTGGTTGCGGATATCAGGAAAGCATATGTATTGGTCTCATCTTGCGATCCCTTAATCAAGATTTGTATAGTGAGTTTGTACGCAACTATAATATGCATTGCAAGGGGAAGACAGTTAGTGAAGTCCATGCAATGCTTATTGATTATGAGAAAGGCCTGAATTAGAAGGCAGCTACACCAGCTGTAATGGCGATACAGGGTGGTAGGATCACCAAGAAGAAACCCAACAAACCGCAAAATGCGAACTTCAAGGGTAAAGGCAATGGTAATGGTAAAGGAAAACAAGTTGCGACTCACCAACAGAAGCCTAAGAAGCAAAATCCTCCTCCTGCTAAGAAGAAGGAAAATTTCAATAAGGATTTGGCTACTTGTCACTACTGCAACACTCCTGGTCATTTGAAGCGGAACTGTCCATTGTTACTAGAGGAGTTGCACCTCAACAAAGGAAAAATGCCTGGTAACGTCGCAAGCACTTCAGGTATGTTTATGATTGAGTTATTTTCTTTTCCTCGTAAGAATAATTCCTGGATCTATGATACAGGATGTGGTAATCACATCTGTAATACGTCGCAGGGACTTAGAGGAGCAAGGAAGCTGGCCTATGGAGAAAGATACTTGTACGTAGGAAATGGTGTACGTGCAGCAGTTGAAGCCATAGGGACTTTCGATTTAGTTTTACCTTCGGGAATGATACTAGTATTGAATAATTGTCATTTTGCACCCTCTATTGTTAGGGGTGTCATTTCAGTTTCCTTGTTATTGGATAATGGTTTTGTTCACACATTTATTAATAATGGAATTTCTGTTTCTTTAAATAATGTTTTTTACTTTAATGCAATTCCAATAAATGGTGTGTTTGAAATTGATATGGAAGATTCTATGTCCAAGAGAAATAATTCTGTGTATAGCATTAGCAATAAGAGAATCAAGTCTAACTTGGATTCGTCTTATCTTTGGCACTGTCATCTTGCTCATATAGGCAAGGATCGCATGGAAAAGCTGCAACATGATGGGCTTTTGCATAAGATCAATGATGATTCATTTGATAAATGCGAATCCTGCATATCTGGGAAGATGACAAGGAAATCTTTTTCACCTCAAGTGGAAAGGGCTACAGATCTACTTGGATTAATACACACTGATGTGTGTGGTCCACTTAGACATGTGTCAAGACGTGGTGCTACCTACTTCATAACCTTCACGGATGATTATAGTCGTTATGGTTATGTTTATTTACTTAAACATAAACATGAAGTCTTTAATACCTTCAAGGCTTTTAAAAGTGAAGTAGAATTACAACTCGGTAAGAAGATTAAGGCACTTCGATCCGATAGAGGCGATGAATATTTAAGCCAAGAGTTTAAAGATTATCTAACTGAGTGTGGCATAGTCCAGCATCTCACGGCTCCTTATACTCCACAACAAAATGGTGTATCTGAAAGGAGAAATCGTACTTTGCTAGACATGGTACGATCAATGTTTAATCTTACATCTCTACCCTTATCCTTTTGGGATTATGCCCTTGAAACTGCTATTCGCATATTGAATATGGTTCCAACAAAGAAGGTTGATAAGACTCCATATGAATTATGGACAGGAAAAGCTCCCAACTTTTCTTACTTAAAGGTCTGGGGTTGTGAAGCGTTTGTTAAACGTGATTCACCAGATAAACTCCAACAAAGATCTGTGAAGTGTATCTTCGTAGGATACCCAAAGGAAACGATGGGTTACTACTTTTACTTTCCACCAGAGAATAAAGTCATTGTGGCTAGGTATGGAGATTTCTTTGAAAAGAATCTCATATCTCAAGAATTCAGTGGGAGAGTTTATGATCTAGAAGATGAAGATACATCACCTTCTGAAAAAACTAGCGCACTTCCTGTGGAACCTGAAAGTTTAGGTCCTCCACCTGAAGTGGAAGTGGTACCCATTCGCAGATCTTCAAGAACTGTGGCAGCACCCAAACGTATATGTCTTAACGTAGAATATGAGGAAACTATACTAGGGGATCTTAATGAACCTACTAGTTATAAGGCTGCCATAAATGGTCCTGAAAAGGAGAAATGGCAGAGTGCTATGAATGGGGAAATGCAGTCCATGAAAGACAATGAAGTCTGGGAAGAAGTAGACTTACCTCCAAATGCTAAGGTAGTTGGAAGTAAATGGCTCTACAAAATGAAAACGGACATGGATGGCATTGTATACACCTATAAGGCTCGTTTGGTAGCTAAAGGCTATACTCAAACATTTGGTGTTGACTACGAGGAGACCTTTTCTCCTGTAGCTGACATTAGAGCTATTAGGATTCTCTTAGCCATAGCTGCCTACTATGACTATGAGATATGGCAAATGGATGTCAAAACCGCCTTCTTGAATGGTCGCCTAGATGAAGACATCTATATGGCGCAACCTGAGGGGTTTGTAAATCCAGAATTTCCAAACCGTGTATGCAAACTTAAAAGATCCATTTATGGATTAAAGCAAGCATCACGTCAATGGAATAAGAGATTTGACGCAGAAATCAAAAGTTTTGGATTTAGTCAGAATCTTGATGAGCCATGTGTATACCAGAAAGCTAGTGGGAGTAATGTTACTTTCCTTATCCTATATGTCGATGACATATTAATATTAGGAAATCATATACGAAATTTAAACGAAGTTAAAGCTTATCTTGGTAGATGTTTTTCTATGAAGGATTTAGGAGAAGCAGCATTCATCCTTGGAATCAAGATCTACAGAAATAGATCAAAGCGGTTGATTGGATTAAGTCAAAGTGCTTACATTGATAAAGTATTGAAGATATTTAATATGCAAAATTCCAAGAAAGGATATTTGCCAATGCAAGTAGAACATGGCTTAAGTAGCAAACTGTGTGCTTCAACACCTGAAGAGGTTGCAGTCATGAAGAAAGTTCCATATGCTTCAGCAGTAGGATCTATCATGTATGCAGTTAGATGCACACGACCTGATGTGGCATTTGCACAAAATATGACCAGTCGTTATCAACAGAATCCAGGTGGAAAGCACTGGCACGCTGTTAAAAGCATTCTTAAGTATTTAAGGAATACTAAAGATATGTTTCTAATGTATACAGGTTACTGTGATGCGTCCTTTGAAACTGATAAAGATGATACGAAGTCTCAGAGGGGTTATGTCTTTGTTATTAATGGAGGAGCAGTTGACTGGAAGAGCAAAAAGCAGACAACTATTGCGATGTCTGTTACAGAAGCTGAGTATATTGCTGCATCGAAAGCTGCAATGGAAGCTGTTTGGATTAGGAAATTCATTTCGGGGCTTGGTATTATGCCGTCAATTGAATTACCTATTAATATGTATTGTGACAACTCTGCCGCAGTTTCATTCGCCAATGAACCTAGAGTTATGAAGGGCGCCAAACATTTTCCTAGAAGATATCACTATGTTCGAGAACAAGTCGATATAGGTGAAATCAATTTACTCAAAATTCACACAGATAACAATCTAGCTGATCCATTTACGAAGGCTTTATCTAAGGAAAAGCTTACTCATCATGCTAATGGCATTGGACTTCGTTTAGCTAGTAGTTTCATGTAAATCTGTGGTTAGTATTTGGATAAAGGATATTGTAAGCAATAATTATTCGAATGAAATGAAGTATTGTGTTATGTTTATTTCTATTCATAAATATTGTATCCTATATTTGCATGTTTAATCCATGAATAACTTTAATGTTATTCTAAATAGTCCGTTGTCAATTAATGATATGGGAGTATCATTGAACTAAGACAAATTTGGGTTTTGGTATAATATATTTAAATATATTAATGCGTAGACATGCCAATTTCACATGATATTCAATAATGGATAAATTGGATATAGGACAAAATCCCAATTACATGATTGTACTTATGGATGTTGTCATTAGAGTAAATCATGAATATTTATCCTCAGACTTGAGATACCAGGTAACTACTGTGGATGTAGCTCATTTTCTATGAGATAATCTAACGCTATCCGTAACTGGTAGTTATAAGGATTATTTTCAGAGGTGATGCGAAGTTCATAGCTTACGCTTGTAGTCAATACGGGATTTGATTCCTTCAAATTTGTTTTGAAGTTTAATACTGTTTGGCCGCTCGTAGGATTAACAAGATGTTTGCATGGCCATGCCCAAGGTCTATCTGGAATACGTTTAGATGAATTGGTAATCTTGCTTAATCATAAATAACGAGAAACATTAGTTAATTATGGAATGACTTCGATCCATATCCATATTAACATAGTATTAGAATCAAAGGGATAAGTATGATGATGAATCATCAAATGTGGTTTTTCCAGGAAAACCATACTCGAGATCGTTCTGGGGATATTGGCGTGTTATGCTAGACTAACCATTGTCATTGTTACATTAATCTATATCCGAGTGGGAGCTGTTAGTTTTAACGGATAATAAATTAATATATCATGACCGGACTCGAACTCGAGACTTCGGGATTGCACACTTTACGTATGAGTTTCAATTAATTAATAATTATTGTTTTAGTGACGAATAATTATTAAATACACGAAATATAAACTTAACGGTAACTAACGACCGTTGGACGAAACATGAAGGACTTGATTTGGAAAAGAGTGAAAGTTCCGTTCGGGTTGGGCTTTGTGTACCCATGGCCGGCCACCCTCCCTCTCTTAGGGTTTGGGATGGCTTTTACTCCAAGCTTCTTGATTAGTATATAATGAGACCTCCTCTCATTCATTCTTCTCATCCCTTGGTTCCATAGCAACCAAATCACTTCCTTCTCTTTCTTTGTGTCTAATCGATCTATTGATTGATAGGACCAATTGTTTAATCTTTTCGTGTAAAGCGAATCTAGCATTTCCGTTGAAACGCTATTAGTACGTGTGTGTGAGAACGAAGTGTTAGCATACTTTTGCTAACGGTGATCTTGCCTTGTGACTTGCCCTAGTCGATCCATATAAGCCCTCTTCTAGGGTTTATAAGTTCTTGTTCTTGCTTGCAATCAGGAGGTACGTTTCCATTTGTATTCGGTTAATTTATTATTTGTATTTGATCTATTCTGCTGCGTACTCTTTGATGTTTATATGTTTATAGTTTATTATTATTCATATATTCCAACACTTCTTCGATTCAGAAGATTCTCATTGTTAAGATGATAGTGTGAAGATATTTTTATTATATATTACCCCATTTTCAATATATAACATTGACATAATTTACACAGTCATATCAAATATCAAAGTCTATTCCAAGACGTTTAATTAAAAAAGTGACATTAACACACCGCAAGACAAAAAACTACATTAAGAGCAAAAATATTAAAATGCACCAACAAAGTGTAGTAATAATTATTGACTAAAAATTGAATGCTCGACACATTATTTTCAATAAACTTACTTGCTAACGAATCAATAGTATTAGCCCGTTTATCGGTATTACATGAAGTAAAATATTACATGTTTAATTTGTAACGTACTATTAATATGAATGCTAAGTATTCATTCCACTGGTGGCCGTGGCTTTGTTCTTCTTCTTGTTGTTGTTCTTGTTGTTGTTGTTGTTGTCTTTGTCGTTGTTGTTCATTGGCCTTTTGCATGTTTTGTTATTTTTTATTTTTTATTTTTGAAAGGCGGGTTAGTTGTTAGTTGTTGGCTCGAGTTAGTGTCGCATCCTCGGGCAGAGATACCAACCACGAGCCTCTCCTTAGGGGATAACCCCACTCCTATTCCCGATTCGCCTGATATCATTAGAGCTTGCATGTTTTGTTCTTGATACAATTTTTGTGACTTCTCGATCTCTTTCTTTAATGCTTCTTGAATGCTAAGTATTCATTCCACTGTTGTTGTTGTTGTTGTTGTTGTTGTTGTTGTTGTTGTTGTTGTTGTTGTTGTTGTCTTTGTCGTTGTTGTTCATTGGCCTTTTGCATTTTTTTTGAACGGCGGGTTAGTTGTTAGTTGTTGGCTCGAGTTAGTGTCGCATCCTCGGGCAGAGATACCAACCGCGAGCCTCTACTTAGGGGATAACCCCACTCCTAATCCCGATTTGCCTGATATCATTAGAGCTTGCATGTTTTGTTCTTGATACAATTTTTGTGACTTCTCGATCTCTTTCTTTAATGCTTCTTGACGCGCTGCAAAAAACAATTAGATATAGTTGATCGTAAGTAACTTAAATACAATTAATCAATATATTGCATTTCCGATCAAATTGAAAATGTTCGTGCATGTTCCACTTAATTGATAAGACAACGCTATGTAGGATCTCTTAAACCATTAGAGAAGATGATGTTACTACCATACCTCCTAAGCACCATCTTTATGTCCTGCATTGTTACACACACAAAACACACGTGAAATTTACATAAAACAATATAAATCAATATGCTAAATAAGTAAGACGATATGATGTTTACTTTACCACCATAATAAGTTGTAGCCCAATGTGCACGCGGTGTGGAGGAAGTTGTGGTTTGTTGTGTGTGATTTTTGACACATTATATAGTTGATAAAATATTTGTAACTCATGGACGGGAAGGTAAAAAGACTAACTACTATTAATTGAGACGTTTGAGTTGCTTGAAATCAATATACACATACTAATTGAGATGTTTGAGTTGCTTGGAATCAATGTTGAATGCTTCATATGATAGAATCAATTCTTGGGACATTTATTATGACCCCTTTACATTTATAATGCTACTTAAGCTTTATATAATATAAGATTCCCTCCTCCGTTATCTTATTAAAACAAACTTAACAAATGAATATTAGATTTTAGACTAAATTACTCTGCTAGTCCCTAAACTCTATCTGATTCACACATTTGGTCCTTCTTTCTCAAAAATCGCACTTTTAGTCCCAAAATTTTCCACAAATTACGTGACTGGTCCCTTTTTGCTAACGATCGTTAGCATTTCTCGTTAGCTGGAAGGGCCATCTCGTTAACCTGACACAACTATAAACAACTTCCCCCATCTTCAATTTCACAAACACAAAGTCAAAAAAACATTCCAAAACATCAAACGCCCAAACACCAAAACAACAACACATATGAGAAACAAACATTATATTTGCATCAACCTTCACAAAAAACTTAAACAACTAAACCCTAGAACCCGAAAACCATTTCCCCTGTCACAAACTTACAACCCATGAACAAAGACTACCAAAAACCAACAACTATATCCTCAAACACGAACATATATCAGAAAAAACCCAAAAACATCAAACGTAAACCCTAATTGCATGAGTATAGCACATCTAATGCACTAATGAACTAAAAACCTGCAACACTAACAAACCAAAAATATGCAACACCAAACAGCGTAAGTAAATTACAGAGTTACACCCATCCAAATCACTCACTCAGTTTCACCTCCTAACCAGTAATTACAGACAAAAGATCACAAAGCAAGTACTTTTATACCACACGGTTCTCAACAGGCCAAAACTAAGAGTGGCTACAAAGCGCATTTCCAATTCACGCCATCAAATTATTAGTACAATCCACACAAAAAGCTTAAACAAAAACAAATACATATCCAGAAATCTTCTAAAAAATTATGGAAAGATAAATGACAACCTAATAAAACACAAACTAATAGTTAATGCTTTAATGCATTATCAGCAGCATTAAAATGAAACAAAAGCAATAAATGGCATACCTCAACAAAACTTTATATCGATTTCTTCCATCCTGCTCACTCAACACATATCTTGTATGTTCGGAATACAAAAGAGAACAATTTATTAATAATCGCAACAACATTATTTATGGCTTGGCTCAGATATCGTATTGGGTGCAAAGCACGACTGCATTGTAAAATCAACACTCATTATCACAACCAAATAAAACACACCTTTTAACAAAGTATATAAAATCAACACTCATTATCACATATCAGACTTGCCACAAAGATTAAACAAAGACAAACACATATACAGAAAATCCATAAACTAAAAAAGGAACCTAAAATACCTTATATTAACGAATCAGACGACAATGAAACGTCGCTAGATATTCTTGAAACACCAAAACCCTAAACACTCACCACTCTCCCAAATGTAACCCAACAACAACCACCATGTGTGCTTAGAAAGAGAAATTACGGAAACAAATAAACCAACAATGACATTTGTAAGTGCTTTTAGCATCGATATAATGAAAAATAGGTGTATAACATGCAGCCAGCCCTAAGATCTAAGTGGTAAACTAAACGGCGGTGGAAACAGGTGTACAACATGCAATAAACCCTATTAACTAAGTGTCACCTAGGAAAACCCACTAATCTAACCCACTAAGTACCCACTAACATTATTTTAATCCCTCTAAGCCGATGGTTTGACTCGGCGTGTGAACAGTACTGGCTCGACCCGTGGCTCCATAATGCACCCAATCCGTCCTACTCCCTCAAGCTGACCTCCCACTTGGTGGCTTCAGAACAGTGTCGGCTCACTTTTCCACTTAAATGAATGTTATATAGTATAATAAACACATATTTTAGTGAAAAGGCAATGTTAACTTTAAATCTAATAAACCCAAACTTACAATTATCTGAACCAACTAACCTATCATCTAACACTAACATGTAGTCACCCTTAAGTTTGCATTCATTTGCACTATAATGGCAAAAGTATTAATAGTATTAGTTTCTTCGTTACCGGTTACCATTATCTATACTACTTATAATGGAGGAAGGACTCTCTCTCCAAAATATTTAGATGTACAAAAAATGATGAATGATTTACAACACTTTAAAGCAAGCAATTTTCATAATTACAACAACCAAAACATTGTGTACAACAAAAACTAGCATGAATCGAAATTCAGACCACTTTCCTTAGAATTCTACATTAATAGCATTAAAAACATCCCTACACCCAATATTAGGGCATCCACTATGAAGAACCTTTTAAAAGGTTTATAAAATTGACACCTCATAAAATGTCATTAATTTACAAACCTTTTCATACTATAAACCTATTCCCACTATAGATAAAGCTTTTAATAGGTTAATAAATTTGTCAACTCATACAATGCATTAATTTATAAACCTCTTCAAATTTCAAGACCTTTTCATGCCAACTACACTTGAAATGGTTCCACACTATGGTACAAAATTTTTTAAACCTCTTCATAATTTCTTGAACCTATTCTTAAACCACCATAGTGGATGCTCTTATATTCATTTAAACACAATGTACAACTCTCGTTCTACATTAATAGCATTAAAAATAACCCTACACCCAATATTACAATCATTTAAACATAATGTAAAACCATCCATCTTCACCTATACACGAACCTGTGACCAAGACTCGACTCAATAAAACTTGATTCGATACACAAGGCTGTGAGCTCAAGCTCACGACATCCCTTGTTTTCGCGGCTCAATAACAACGACAACAACAAAAAGAAAGAAAATGATACCAAACAATTATTTAGCTTCATATTTATTAGTTTTAATCTTTATTTAATCAATAACTCTTGAAAATTCATGTACTTATCCCCACCCTCGCTAGAACGACAAAAAGGGTTGTAGGTTTTCCTATCTTCGACCGCCGGTATCAACAAAACGAGAGAGAGATGATTTTGGTGATGAACTCGAGCTGTGGTGGTGTTAATCGTGGTGTGGGGAGGTGTTTCTTGGCGCGTGATGACGTAAAAATGACGGGGAGGTTGTAAGGAGTGTGGTGGTGGTGGCAGTGAGTTTAAGTGGCCGGCGGTGGTGTTTGTTTGGCCGGAAAAGCGACTGGAGAAGAAGAAGAAATAGAGTGCGGCTGGTTTGAGAGAGAAAGAGTGTCAAACCCTAAGTGAGGGTATAATGAGGTTTATATAAGAAAGTGTTTTGGATCTTGCGTGAACTCTATTGCACCCTTACGGACTAAGATTGTAAACATATGCTAGGGTGGGAAGTGTGTTTACCAAATCTTTTAGTATTTCGTTCTCGAGGCAAATTTAAGTGTCGGAATGACTTCCCGTGATATTTTTATTAATTCCATCGAAAATTTTTATTTCATGGTACCCACCGCTGCAACGCGCGGGTACCCTGCTAGTGTCTATTTTATGTAATAAGAAACATTTGGTAGTTGTGACAAGGTAGTCAACATCTCATGTGAAAAGAAAAATTAGCTTGCCAAGCCTTCGTATGAATAAAAAATATATAATTCACCTACAAAAATTTGTTTGTCTAAAGTCACTATATATTGTTTGACTACGTCTATAGTTTCAAAGATATGTAAACGTCGGTAATGTAATAAACAAAGTCTTATTTGACAAGATTTTGTATTAAAGAAAGACTGAAAGAGCAAGATAAAAAAATTAAATTTGACATACCAATTTATGACCGTTGCTTATAAGTTTTTAAAATTATTATTTTTACAAAGCAAACATTTAAACCAGAGTTTTGCAAACTTTTTAACATGAACATGTTTTTGACAAAACAAATTTTAACTTTTTATTAGATCAACCATACCAACCCCCACGTTTGACAAAATGCAATTTTAAAGATCTAGTTGTGTACGTTGAAGAACACCACTAACTACGAGTTAGGTGAAATGCATATTACTATGTCCATGACCACTTTTCAAATTCGGATCGTATCTTTTTCTGATTTTGTAAACTACAAAAGATCCCTTTAACTTGGCAGTTGGCACTGTTAACACAAGAAAAAATTAGGGTAAATTGCAAAAATAGTCACTAACGTATTATGAAATTGTAAAAATGGGACCGAGTCATAAAGACATGCAAATTTGCCACTAATGTTTTGCAAAAATGCAAAATAGCCACCGAGAGCCATATTCCGTTAGTTTGCTCGTTAAGTTCCACGTCATCGAGGGTAGTTTCGTCTTTTCATGGTGCATTTTCTCTCCCACCAATTATAATTGAAGGACTATATTTGCAAACAACGTAAACTCTTGAGTTAAAGCTACTAGATTACTAGAGTGCCTTTTTCAGAGTACATTAAATCCCCAAAAACAACCCAGTTACATATCCGTTGTGAAGATAATCAACCGTCAAACCCTAACCTTTATAAAAGAAAAAAAAATCGTAAATCGGAACAAAGGACCCAAGTTATGGCGAATAATGATAAGGGAAAATCTTTGTTGATTAGGGGGGATGAATCATCCGAAAAGTCGTGGTCCAAGGTTTTATTAAATGATGAGGTATTTGAAGAAGTTATGGAAAGATTTGGTGATGAAGTAATTACCAAGTATGGTTCGTATGCAAAGATAGGGAAGGAGATGATAGAAGTTATTCTTCAATGGTTGTGCAACAAAACCTTCAACGAACCAAATGTGGAAGGTAGTGGTGCGATATCTGTTCCTACCATTGCAAGTGTTAGCGGTTGCTCCAATGAGGTTGTTGCAGAGACAAAAAGAGGGAGGGGAAAGCCAAAAAAAAGTAACTTTTTCAGTACCAAACGATAAACCGAGTACAATGTCTGTAACACCCCAACCCGATAAGGGTAGAAGTATTACGTTATGGTGACATATCAAAGCAAACACAAGCATAAGACTTAAATAATACAAATGAATCTCAAAGGTTACAAAGAAAAAGTCTGAAGTACAAGGTTACAAATGAGAAAGACAATAAAATACTAAGTCTGAAATGTAATCACTTCTAGTCATCTCTAATCCAGAATAGCTATCAAGGTATAGTCTTCTAAGTCCAAAGTACTCTCCACTCTTAACCCAGTTTCCTACTAAAACTTGCCGCAGGAAAAGAAATGTGGCTCAGCTTAAAAAGCCCAGTGAACAGATATAAACAAACAAAAGCTAATAACAAAAGGGAAACGAAAGTGAATCCGAAATGAATCCAAGCAAACCTGTTGAGACGAATATCAAAGAATATGGAACATATGATAGAATCAACAGAACACGATCAAATGAAATACGTATAAGGAATATCAAATGAATCAAAGGAAAATGAAACGAATCATAAGTGTAAGCAAATGAACTAAGGAAAGCTTAAGTTAATAACAATAACGAAGTTAGAACAACAAGGATCATATATATAGTAGAAGTAATAGAAATGCCCAACAATCATATATCAAATTGTACATAGAGTAGCTAGCTCGATGTACCAAATGTGAAATGGAGTGTATTCCACACACATAACCATTCACCAAATTCAAAACAAAACAAAGTACCTAGGATGCATCCATACGCTCCCTGCAAAAACAAATATACATATACCAAGCTCTAGGCTAAGCATACATACAATAATAATAATGGCCATGGTGCTATAGCATAATAGGGAACGCTGTTGACAAAAACCCACCTCCACGGATAGTGTCAATACCACTGGTGCGTCAGTGGCAAGGCCATGGACTCCCCATGACTGGCTACAATTTAATCAAATAATGGGCAGCATATAAGGGCATAGGAATGCTATAAGAAATGGAATATAGCATACACAAAATATCACAGCAAATCATAACAGAAATGGATCGATCAAAAATGGATCATACAAAGGGATCATAGAAATGGTTCAAGTCAAAGGTCCAAATCAAAGATTCATATCATGAGGTTCAGATCAAAGGTTCATAGCAAAGGTTCAAAATTTGAAGTTAAATAATCAAAAGATGTTAAAGAAAGTCATGAGAAATCTTAGAGAATAAAACAGATTAAGGACTTTAGAAAATTATATAAAACCTTTTTATCGTAAAAGTATTCCTTTAAAAGCACATTTCATAAAAGTCATAAAACATTCATATAAAACAGGCATCGTAACGTAATCACAAAAATCATTTCAAAAATAGTTTTTTTTCAAAAGTCATCAGGTTATATTTTTAAAAGTGTCTTCATACGATTTATACTATCAAATGAACCAAGGATATCAGGCGTATAAAGATCAAAAATCATAATAGTGGCAATGGAACGGATCATGAGTCATAAGAAACCTTACTGAAAGGTTAGAATATCTGTACCTTAGCCAAAAGAAATGAAAGTGAACTAGAACATGAACACAAGGAAACAATGTCACGCCTTCTTCAACGAATCTACTCGAGTTAGGGTTAAATGTTACTTATTAGCTTATTTAACGACACAACGGATTCTTAATTACTTATCATTATTCATTAATGTGATTTGGGTTTTGTTATTGGAATTATGTTAATATGTAACTAATAATATCATAATTACTGTTTAGGTGCATTTTAAGGGTTTATACTTATTGATAAATCTTAAATACATATACGTTTTTCAAATGACTGGTTTTATAACAAAATTAGGTTCTCTTAACGAATTTTGAAAGTGTATCAGAAGTCAAAACTAAAATTCACCAAAATTCTCATAGAAGCTATTATATCTTAGGAATCTACTTGAATTTTCCCATAATGTATTACCAAGTGTAAATACCCCTTCAAAAATCGTTTATCAAAACAAGTCCAGAAAGTGAACTGCAGAAACACCCTGAAAGTTTGCATTTAAGAGACATATCAAGACCCTTCAGAAAAATCCCATAAATTTTTAGGAAGTCGCACATAACTCAACTATTACTCCTGTAAAAGTAGGGATCCTAACTACTTATGGTTTCAAAATTAAAAATCAAAAACACCATCTGATTTTCAGACCCGATTACTCAGCTTTGACACTTAATCTTATAAAATTCAAAAAGCTTATCTCCCGACCTCCAATGACCATGAAACTTATATTTCCAGAAAGTAGACAAGTAGTACTTATGTTTAGACTCAAAAATCAAGCAAGGACACATTGGTATCATCGAGATTCACCCTAACAATCTGACCCAAATTCCTGGATAGCATCAGTTGAGACAGAAACAACCCTAACCTAAACCCTTTTTAACCCATTTTAATGTGCATGATATTAGATGTTTTCAAATATATTAGACCCAGGTTCACATATGTCTTAAGTAATTAGTGTAATTTTCCCAGAATTTATTTCAATGTGCAACAATAGTATACAAATTCATTTATTTAACTAGTTCAGATTTCTGATCAGATTGTACACACGAAAAGTAAGCAATTTATATACCTGTTTAGACTACTCCAAAAATTCTACAAAAATTCAAGAATATCACCCATAACCTATATTTTAAGCCTGTCCTATATGGGTTATTAACTCCTTACCGATTTCCAATTAAAAATCATATAACAAGAATGAAATTCGGATTACAAATTCACAGTTTTGAGACTCAAACATGTAAAAATCAAATGGATGCCTTCCCGACCTCTAAAAATTACGAAACTTGATATGTAAGTAGATAACACCCTGAGTTAAGTTTTAGAATCAAGAATTTCACAAAAACACCTTTTTGTCACAACGTTATAGCTTGTAGAAATCGGATTACCAAAACAGTTTTTACTCAATTCAATCAAAACCCTAATTTAATTATTCCGAAAATATTCTTAAAACCCTAATCCGAATTTAAACCGTAATTAAGCTCTAGGTTTTAGATGATGATTAATTTACTAGTTCATACATATTGAATGTTATATGTTCGAATTATAGAGATAAAACAAGGATTGATTAAAGATTACCTTTGATGATTAATGGATACGGATACACAAATAAGAAAAACCGTACGGAACAACCACCAATACTTCTTCTTCTCTTCTTGAATTCGAATGGAGGATCACCAATGTTTTGCAGCCTCTTGTGTGTGTGTTTTGTCGAATGAATAGGGAAGAAAAAATAATGAACCGTATTTCTTATTTAGGATAAAACGTGTTTTGATTTTAGGAATGTATTAAGACCGAATATTTGATAATTTTGGAGGATATAAATTTGGTACCTATCCCTTGTATATAAAATCGGTGTAGGCTAGGGGAGGGGATTAATACAGAATTTTGTGTAGTTATTTAGGTATTAGTAAAGTATTTTAGTAGCCTTTTATTTAATTACCATCTATACATATATCATATGGTATTTATTTACTTGTATTTTTCAAATGTTGGCTAGTTAATTAAATGTATTATTTTAAATGCTTATCATATAGTTTTAGGTGTTTACATATTTGGCACAATGGTTTATAAAATTTCAATTTAGCTGTAAAAATATAGAACGTGAATTTAGGGTTTTACAACTCTTCCCCTCGAAATAGTAAATTTTTGCCCTCGAAAATTGAAGGCAAAAACGAAACGGGAACACAACTGACTGTGAACGGAAATGTGGATGACTTGTTTCTTATGAATCATGACTCTATCTTGTTGGCCACTAATAGCTTTGGTTTCCTCAAAAAAGACATATCATACTAAATCCAAATCAAAAGAATAATATACCAAACGTAACAGGTGATCATCGTATCCCCTCAGAAGGGATACTAGGAAAGCATAGGATTTGACGGATATTCGTCCGCAGAATTTGAAACAGACAAATCAGATGAGAACGTATCGAATTGCATCAAACATGAGAGTGATGTATATGTTTAACTCTTCAGATTCTCAAATAGTCTCGTCTTCAATATAACATTTCAAAGGTATACACATAAACAAATAGATCTTGTTCCTCAAAATCCAAAATCTCATATCTTAACTCATAGCAGATCATAATGAAACAGATTCAACGGATGTGAAGCGTGCATATAGCATAACATAGGTGTACTCCTTCATAGTAACAGATCGAATCCATACTAACAGAAACAGATTGTTTGATAACATCAAACGGCAGGAAGCTCTACAACAGAACTTAAGATTCTTATCAGAAGCACAGATGTCAACAAACGCATGTCGAGTAGCCAAACATATCAAGTCGTATATCGATGAAGGCAGATTAAACGTATAGATAGAATGAACCTAAAATATCACTAAACGCAGATAATCTTAATCAGATGCCAGAAATTATAAAGCTTCTAAGGTACTCCTCAAGATATCCTATGATCACAATAAGTGCACGTTATATGATGTAAGTATTATCACGTTGGCCAGGCGTCATAATATTGGCATCATATAAGTATGCCCTCATGATGGCCATACTCTATGTCAAGTTATGAACTAAGCAACTTATCTTAACCACCTAACAGTCCTTCTACCTCCTAGGGTTGGTCCGAATCAATCATCATTACAAATTCGAAAATAAAGAAACAGATCATATAGATAACATAACGGAACTTAGTGAGCATCAAATGAAGCATGTCATCAAAAGCATCAGTTCTTCCACAATTCATCAAAGTTCTCATATCAAAACCGTAATCCAACATACGCAGAGTGAATATAGAACGGAATTACTAACAGAGAGCCTATATCATTCAAAGGATCTTATCATCAGGTAAGGGAAGCTTAAGTGGGTTCAGCAGAAATGATCTTCGTCATCAATAACTTCATCTTTCAAAGAATCAACTCATCCAAACATAAATGTTTGCTTCAAA
Source organism: Artemisia argyi (assembly GCA_030686995.1). Taxonomy (NCBI): domain Eukaryota; kingdom Viridiplantae; phylum Streptophyta; class Magnoliopsida; order Asterales; family Asteraceae; genus Artemisia; species Artemisia argyi. The sequence continues at coordinate 68,293,448 of CM060704.1, read as the reverse complement.
ACTCGTCCATTCTAACACAAGATCTCAATCTCTTCCAAGTCCGTGTAGTCTGTCGTTGTTTGTCCATCAACTTGAGAGTGAAAAGGATCCTAAGTGTCTCTCCACTTCCCATATAATTCGTTAATGGTCACGCCAGTCGTGAACATCTTTCGCTGCTCTTCTCAAAGGTTCCTAACTTCGGTAACTGTCGTCGATCTTGATCCTTTTAGTAAGAACTCTGTCTTTGCAGGGCACATGGCAGTGCTGTCTACTACAATCTCTTAACGCCAATCAAATCTACTCTTCCAAAACAAAGGGTCACTCTAACTTAATACAAAAATGATCAACATGTTCCTCTTTCGTCTCTGAACACAAACACAATGTCATACTATGACAATTTGTATAAATACTCGTGAAATACATGATTTCATCAGATGCGTTAAAATATTTGATATATTAGCCAATACAATTGGCGTCATTAAAGCTCATAATGATTATAACGAGTTCAAAGGCAGCTTCAGGAATCATCTTAGGGAAACTTCACACCACTTTACATCCTCTACCTTCTTCTTCACGAATAAAGGTGAAATGCTTCACGAAGGTTACTCTCAGTTAGTTAACCCCCTTCTTAGAAGTTCTTGTGGTCGCTTCTTTAGTCCTTCAAATCTAAATGAGGCCATCTGATACAAAGTTTCAAAGGTAGACCAAATCAATCATTGATACGCTAAAATGGATATAGATTACAGATAATGATACGGTTAAGTTCACGATAATCGATACGCCGCCGCATACTTCCCTCTTTCTTCTTCATAAACCAACGATTGCAACTCAAAAGAAAAATTGGGGTAAACAAATTCATATTCCATCAGCTCCTTCTATCTCTCGTTTTCTATGGCGCCATGGTTCGTTCAACTGAGATCAGTTTAATGCAAACTATACTTCCCAAGCAGGAGGGAAATACCAAGAGGTTTATTAGAGAACACCAGAAAATTTTTTTGTACAACAAAATGCTTCCAATGCCAGAGCTTTCAAAGAGTGGATACTAATAGGTGTCAGTAGAAACTTGTCAATCAAATGAGATCGGAGTCTGAGCTTCCATAGCAGCATTAATCTTAACAGATTTACGTGGTTGAGAGCCATCATAACAAAAACAGGATGAAGTATATTGTTAAAAGTCACTTATCGGATACGGTAGTCTATGGTAGTTTTATGAAGAGCCATCCAAATCAATAACCAAAAGGCCTCAAAATTAGATATATCCAAAGTAAACAGATTCGTAGAACGAATACGTTCATCAAACTAGATGGATAGTTCATATATTAAGGTCAAGTACATGGTTCATCCAAAGTGTTGAGATAGATAAGCGAACAGTTCAAAGTGTTGGAATTCTTCTTTGGCTTCTTATCGTATGGTTGTTAAAAGTGAGATGTATGGGATATCAGTTGTGAGCATCATTATGCTCAGTTAACAAATCTATACAGGTAATATTAACATCAAATCCTTCCAAAAGAACTGATTGGTAGACAAAGCTTATCATTCAAAGGGAGGGAACAAATTTCCTATATCCGTGGTTAATAATTACCAGAGTTCTCATAGGAGTAGAAATGGATTATGTAGAGTCAAGTAGTATCAGATGATACATTTTATATTCAACATAAGTAATGAATTCACAGAATGTGTCAAACACATTATGGTTGAACGACCTTCCGAATGCTCGAAAAGGTATCAAATTATTTATCAAACAAATCGGAAATGGAGATCAAAATCAGAGAGTGAAACTTAAATGGTGCAAGGTATCCATGTAGTTTCCGAGGTATTCCAAACTTACCTGGTTACTAAGCTTAGGTAGCAAAACTTTTTAATCTTCGATTCAAAAGTTCTTATAAGGCTTAACTAAGGGCAGAGGCACGAATCAGAGTGATGCAGAAGCAATGCTATTTACATAGATGTCCTAGCCTACCCATTCCTCACTGGTAATAACTAAAGTTCCTATGGGGAGATCCTAAAGCAAATTCTCAAAGGTTGTCTTATGAGCACCTACAGTGGAAACTTAAGGGTCTAAACTTCACACGTCAAGGTTTAATGTATTACAAGTCGCAGCCTGGGCTATGATACCATAATTGTAACACCCCAACCCGATAAGGGTAGAAGTATTACGTTATGGTGACATATCAAAGCAAACACAAGCATAAGACTTAAATAATACAAATGAATCTCAAAGGTTACAAAGGAAAAGTCTGAAGTACAAGGTTACAAATGAGAAAGACAATAAAATACTAAGTCTGAAATGTAATCACTTCTAGTCATCTCTAATCCAGAATAGCTATCAAGGTATAGTCTTTAAAGTCCAAAGTACTCTCCACTCTTAACCCAGCTTCCTACTAAAACATGCCGCAGGAAAAGAAATGCGGCTGAGCTTAAAAAGCCCAGTGAACAGATATAAACAAACAAAAGCTAATAACAAAAGGGAAACGAAACTGAATCCGAAATGAATCCAAGCAAACCTGTTGAGACGAATATCAAAGAATATGGAACATATGATAGAATCAACAGAACACGATCAAAGGGAATACGTATAAGGAATATCAAATGAATCAAACGAAAATGAAACGAATCATAAGTGTAAGCAGATGAACTAAGGAAAGCTTAAGTCAATAACAATAAAGAAGTTAGAACAATAAGGATCATATATATAGTAGAAGTAACAGAAATGCCCAACAATCATATATCAAATTGTACATAGAGTAGCTAGCTCGATGTACCAAATGTGAAATGGAGTGTATTGCACACACATACCCATTCACCAAATTTAAAACAAAACAAAGTACCTAGGATGCATCCATACGCTCCCTGCAAAAACAAATATACATATACCAAGCTCTAGGCTAAGCATACATACAATAATAATAATGGCCATGGTGCTATAGCATAATAGGGAACATTGTGGACAAAAACCCACCTCCACGGATAGTGTCAATACCACTGGTGCGTCAGTGGCAAGGCCATGGACTCCCCATGACTGGCTACAATTTAATCAAATAATGAGTAGCATATAAGGGCATAGGAATGCTATAAGAAATGGAATATAGCATACACCAAATATAAAAGCAAATCATAACAGAAATGGATCGATAAAAAATGGATCATACAAAGGGATCATAGCAATGGTTCAAGTCAAAGATTCATATCATGAGGTTCAAATCAATGGTTCAAAATAGCAAAAGGTTCATAGCAAAGGTTCAAAATTTGAAGTTGAAAAATCAAAAGATGTTAAAGAAAGTCATGAGAAATCTTAGAGAATAAAACAGATTAAGGACTTTAGAAAATTATTTAAAACCTTTTTATCGTAAAAGTATTCCTTTAAAAACACATTTCATAAAAGTCATAAAACCTTCATATAAAACTCGCATCGTAACGTAATCACATAAATCATTTCAAAAATAGTTTTTCTCAAAAGTCATCAGGTGATATTTTTAAAAGGGTCTTCATACGATTTATACTATCAAGGGAACCAAGGATATCAGGCGTATAAAGATCAGAAATCATAATAGTGGCAATGGAACGGATCATGAGTCATAAGAAACCTTACTGAAAGGTTAGAATATCTGTACCTTAGCCAAAAGAAATGAAAGTGAACTAGAACATGAACACAAGGAAATAACGTCACGCCTTCTTCAATGAATCGACACGAGTTAGGGTTAAATGTTACTTATTAGCTCATTTAACGACACAACGGATTCTTAATTACTTATCGTTATTCATTAATGTGATTTCGGTTTTGTTATTGGAATTATGTTAATATGTGACCAATAATATCATAATTACTGTTTAGGTGCATTTTAGGGGTTTATGCTTATTGATAAATCTTAAATACATACACGTTCTTCAAATGACTGGTTTTATAACAAAATTAGGTTCTCTTAACGAATTTTGAAAGTTTATCACAATTCAAAACTAAAATTCACCAAACTTCTCACAGAAGCTATTATGTCTTAGGAACTGTAGAAACACCCTGAAAGTTTGCATTTAAGAGACATATCAAGACCCTTCAGAAAAATCCCCAAAAAATCCAGGAAGTCACACATAACCCAGATATTAATCCTGTAAAAGGAGGGCTCCTAACTCCTTTTGGTTGCAAAATTAAAAATAAAAAACACCATCTGATTTTCAGACCCGATTACTCAGCTTTGACACTTAATCTTATAAAATTCAAAAAGCTTACCTCCCGATCTCCAATCACCATGAAACTTATATTTCCAGAAAGTAGACAAGTATTACTCATGTTTGGACTCAAAAATCAAGCAAAGACACGTTGGTATCATCGAGATTCAACCTAACAATCCGACCCAAATTCTTGGACAGCAACAGTTGAGACAGAAACAACCCTAGCCTAAACCCTTTTTAACCCATTTTAATGTGCATGATATTAGATGTTTTCAAATATATTAGACCCAGGTTCACATATGTCTTAAGTAATTAGTGTAATTTTCTCAGAATTCATTTCAATGTGCAACAATAGTATACAAATTCACTTATTTAACTAGTTCATATTTCTGATCAGATTGTACACACGAAAAGTAAGCAATTTATATACCTGTTTAGACTACTCCAAAAATTCTACAAAAATTCATGAATATCACCCATAACCTATATTTAAAGCCTGTCCAATGTGGGTTATTAACTCCATAACGATTTCCAATTAAAAATCATATACCAAGAGTGAAATTCGGATTACAAATTCACAGTTTTGACACTCAAACATGTAAAAATCAAATGGATGCCTTCCCGACCTCTAAAAATTACGAAACTTGATATGTAAGTAGATAACACCCTGAGTTAAGTTTTAGAATCAAGAATTTCACAAAAACACTTTTTTGTCACAACGTTATAGCTTGTACAAATCGGATTACCAAAACAGTTTTTACTCAATTAAATCGAAACCCTAATTTAATTATTCCGAAAATATTCTTAAAACCCTATTCCGAATTTAAACCCTAATTAAGCTCTAGGTTTTAGATGATGATTAGATTACTAGTTCATACATATTGTATGTTATATGTTCGAATTATAGAGGAAAAACAAGGATTGATTAAAGGTTACCTTTGATGATTAATGGATGCGGATACACAAATAAGATAAACCCTACGGAACAACCACCAATACTTCTTCTTCTCTTCTTGAATTCGAATGGAGGATCCCCAATGTTTTGCAGCCTCTTGTGTGTGTGTGTTTTGTTGAATGAATAAGGAAGAAAAAATAATGAACCGTATTTCTTATTTAGGAGAAAACGTGTTTTGATTTTAGGAATGTATTAATACCGAATATTTGGTAATTAGGGAGGATATAAATTTGGTACTTATCCCTTGTATATAAAATCGGTGTAGGCTAGGGGGAGGTGATTGATACATAATTTTGTGTAGTTATTTAGGTATTAGTAAAGTATTTTAGTAGCCTTTTATTTAATTACCATGTATACATATATCATATGGTATTTATTTACTGGTATTTTTCAAATGTTGCTTAATAAATTAAATGTATCATTTTAAATACTTATCACATAGCTTTTAGGTGTTTACATATTTGGCACAATGGTTTATAAAATTTCAATTTAGCCATAAAAATATTGAACGTGAATTTAGGGTTTTACAGTGACACCAAAAAGGAAGAGGGGAATGCCCGTAGGGAGTGGGAAGAAGAAGGAGGGGAGTCATCCGACTACAAGTACACAAAAAAGAAAGAGGGGAAGGTGATACGCGGGATTGCGCCCTCGCAACAGGTTTTACCTCTCAAGGGATCTTGAGAAGCTTGCAATCCCCGCCAGGCAGTGTACCTGATCGTTGTAGTATAGTATAGTAACAAGTACCGGGGGATTGATCGTTCAACTTAAGAATAGTGTCGCTAGGATTAGAAAGCCTACTAAACTAGGTCTAGAAGTGAAGGATGATTCTTTTTGTTTTTTTTTTAATATTTTATGAAAGCAAGTAAAATCTCGGGTTTTGAAGGAGTGGGCGGAATTAGTTTCTAGTCAACTAACCTAATTAACTACAAATGCAATCAAAATAAAATAAAAAGAAATGAAAATAAACTAATATAATTATGTGGTAGAAACAATAATGAGAAAAGATGTGTTTACTTAGACTTCATTACTCCCTAGATATCTTTTACCGGTTGATTAGCTTGTTACACTTGCATGGATGACGGGTTATATTCTTTAATACTAGTCGTAGGGCCGTGTACAATATTCCCTAACTCTATAAGCTCCTACTTCACTCCTATGTCGAGCCGTTAGAAGCTCCTAACATGGGATCATTAGAATTCACTTATGCATTAAATACAACCAAAAATCGTAGTACACCTCCGATCATGTTTCTTAAGACGTTCAAGCAAGTTACCAATGGAAGTCTGTCAGTTTTCTTAAGCCTAACATTGAATACAATCATCCACAACAATTATAAACAAACAATCAACCAATAATCAACATCTAGGTTTTACTACATCTAAGCAAACACAATAAAAACCTAGCCTAACATGTTAAAAGAAAGACAAGCATAAAATAGAATCAAACAACACATAAACATATTGAATGATTATTGGAAGACTTATCTTTATACAAACATGGATGAAAGAAGGGTTTGAAACCCCTACAATATGATGAAAATTTGACCTAGGGTTTGTGGTAAAGTTCCTCCTAATGTTCCACTCTTTTTACAATGAAAAATTGGAAAAATATATATAGAGAATACATCCTGACGGCGTCACGTTGTAAGGTCTGACGCCGTCAACTCGCCGCCAATATAAAATTCGTATTGCCTAGATCCAGTTTTGACGTCTTCATGTGTAAATATACTCTGGGCCGTCACATGTGATTTGACCCTGACAGCCTTGGTGACGCCGTCAGGTCAATAACTGTCACACCCCACCAAGGCGGAAACGCGAGTGTGTAACTTCATGGATATCATCACAACACATGGTGTCTATATAGAGAATAACTACATGCATAAAATAGAGCAAGTACAGACACAAAATGTCGTAACAATACCCCAAAACAACATAACCAAAACATAATCCAAAACAATACATAAGATCCAAACAAAGATGATAAACCACTTCCAATGCAACTAGGGTCTCGTCTAATCACATCCTTCTATCTTATCCTTAGAAAGCTCACCTGAAAATGATGCTTAAAACGTCAACATAATGTTGGTGAGATTCATAGGTTTAAGACACACATACACTCTCAAGGCAACCAGTTCACCGTGATCATAAAATATAGCTGGACAAATAATTGAAGTTATCATATAGGCTACATGCATTCACACAAGATAAAGGCAACCAACACACATAAGGCAACCAATGAGACGGAACGTGTCCCCCGCTCCAATATAGACATCAATTAGGTCGCATGGGCGAGCAACAGGATAAGCATCCTCCCAATTAAGTCTCTGATATGCATGTCTGATATTGACATCAATTAGGTCGCATGCGCGAGCAACAGGATAAGCATCCTCCCAATTATGTCACTGATAATACATGCCTGATAATTCCCGATAATCACAACATATAATCATCACACCATAATAATCATCACATATAGCATACACACGATAACATTATAAGTCCAAGCTCTTTTAAATCACACATAATCATAGTAACTCAAAACATTTAAGACAAGCATCATTCCCATCCCAAGTTTAAAACAAAGTAAAAATATGGGAATATGAACTCACCTCAAACCTTGCAGCTTCCACAAAACAAATCACAATCTATAACACACAAAAATAAATCCACATTACACATGGTTAAGCTAAAAGCTACAACCCATGTAATACACATATGATGGATTTCTAAAACTCATATGACCCGCCATGAATCTCCTAGACACCATACTAACCATTACCATAACCTAACACTAACTAAATCCCTCGCACTTTTAAAATCAGAAAACGCAGAATTTTTGGGTACATTCGCCCACATGAAATCATGACAAATAAAGCTTAACAACTCACACCAAAAATTTACCATGGTCTCTCATAAGCATACAAGCTAATCCTAGAAGGCCATGGACCAATAACACACACAAGTACTCAAAAGAAAATCAAACTTGTCAACTATCCAAATTCGGATCTGAACGGACACCAGAAAGTTTTAATTAGAATAAAATACTTCTACAAGTTTTTATCGCGAATCCTTTTCGTGGTAGTCTAAGATAACCTAAGACTTAACTATTCCAGAAAGGCTAGTCTAAATACCACTTTTACAACCACCATTCACTATCAAACTTTTACCCAAATTCTGTCCCGGTTTAACAGCTTTGACACCTTAACAAAGAAAAATCAAAAGACTAACTTTCCAACCTTGAAATCAATCGTGGCTGGACTTTTTGGAAAGATCTTTCATTAAACTTCAATTTAGACTAAAAATTCGTGATCTAACTATTCACCGTCTGTTAAATACACTCGTATCGTTACAGCCTTAAAAATCTATCAAAACCCTAACACAATAACTAGCATGTTTTACGCTCAATTCTCTTAACCAATCACCATACTATTATCATTAATTGATCCCAACATGTTTAATAACATTAATTTACAAAATTTAACAAAAACCCTAATCCATCATATAATTATTCCATGAATTATATTAATTAATCAATTAACTGAACATAAGGTTTAAAGATTTTACCTTGATTCTTGATTTTAGCTTCAAAACTATAACCCTAATTTTTCTCCCCTTCTCTTGCCCTTGTGATCGACTCAAATTTACAGAAAATAGGGGTATGGGTCGTTGGTATTGCTTATATGGGTTGGAGGTTGGGCTTGTTTGGCCTGGATTAAGATTCGTTTTAATTATGTGTTATAATTGGATTCAAATTCTGTTTCCTTTTTCCCTTTTTAAACCCTTTGGCCGATTTTATGCATATATATATATATATATATATATATATATATATATATATATATATATATATATATATATATATATATATATATATATATATATATAATTTTTTTATTAAATTTACCTATTACACTAAAACCTCATACTTTTCAAATTTTATAAATTCCCAACACAAAACCTAACGTCTTTCGCGATAAACCTTAACTTTTACGACAACCGGAAAAATTATCATTTTCAAAACAAAGTTTCCAAAAATAGAATTTCACACTCTTTTTGAAATATAACTCATAAAAACAAAACACACATAACTTGCTTACGCTCATTAACTTGAACGAAGACTCGTTACGCAAAACCTCCAAAACATCAAAGCTACACAAGTCATTTCTACACCACAAATGTGATCAAAATAAACTTTCCCAAATTTTAAAATTTCCAAATCACAATAAAATCATTTACGCAAAGGGATTTAGTGCTAAAACTCACCTATATCACACATATATCACTTCAAACACCTAAGACACACCAAACAAACTTCAACTGAGTCAAGACTATCAGTCAAACTGACCTGCCAAAGCCACGGTTGTTACATCATCCCCCACTTAGGGAAATCACGTCCCGAGATTTCAACTACTATAGTCACCACTTACAACAGCAAAAGAAAATTTATGGATTTTTAAGCGGAAAAATACCACACCATAAAATCACAGAGAAAGAATCGCAAAAAATTGAACCGACTAAATACTCGAATTCATACGATAGAAAACATTCCGTCATTCCAATGATACACGCAAATAGATACACTCCCCGATCAATAACACTAATGATCAAAACGACTTCTCACAGGTAGGTACGATACCCCCGAACCAAATGAAAAATTCAAATGGTAACCGCAAGAAGTACACACATGTAACAGATACCCATAAAACAAAACATTTATGAACACCCCGCATCTAACATCCACGATCTAAATCCAACTACAAACGACCTGCTCACCAACCACATCCGCAAACAAATTTGTGTACTTAAATTTCATCTGATCCTCACGTTCCCAAGTAAACTTAGGACCACGCTCAGAATCCCAGCATACCTTTACCAACACTATCTCACCACACTTCAGGCCCTTAACATCTCGATCCATAATCTCCATAGGTTTCTCAACAAAACGAAGAGTTTTGTCAACCTTACTTTCATCTATTGGCACATGCAGACTAGCATCCACCAAACACTTCTTTTAATTAGATACGTGAAATGTATCATGTACACCACTTAATTCCTCAGCTAACTTCAACCGGTATGCCAAAAATCAAATCCTTTCCGTAAATCTCAAATGGTCCTACGTATCTCGGTGCTAGCTTGCCTTTCTTACCGAAACGCACAACACCCTTCCATGGAGATACTTTTAACCTCACAATATCACCAACACCAAACTCTAAGGGCTTACGGCAATAATCCGCATAACTCTTTTGGCGATCTCTCGCTGCCTTAAGTCTTTCCTTACTCCGAAAACCTTATTTGTAGTCTCTCGTTCTAGTTCAGGACCAATTAGTTAACTTGTTCCAACCTTTGCCCACAGAACAGGTGACCTACATTACCTTCCATACAACTTTTCACACGACACATACTCAATACTAGAATGATAATTGTTGATATAGGAGAACTCAGCTAAGGGTAAATGTATACCCCGGCTTCCTCCAAAATCAAACACACCTATGCTCTCAGCTCACCATCCAACGCCTGATTTGTACGCTCACTTAGTTCACTCATTAGAGAATGATAAGTCGTACTCATCTACATACGCGTTCTCAAGACTCTATAACATGTTTACCACTATCGCGAAGTAAGTATTTCATAATGTTTCTTGATGATCAACGCGACACCCCATGGTTCTTTACCAACTCACCGAGCGAAAAGTCTCGCCAACTCCTCCATACATCTCTTGATAAGGTAATAATACGTCTTATCCATTCTCGGATGTATCAAATACCTTGCATGATTGATGTCCATACGCTTCCTCTCAATGAAACCAATAGCTGGTCCGCAAAGTACATTCCTCAATCTTCGTTCCTTTCCATTTACTAGTCTAAACCGAGTAATCATTCTTCTTACACGTTCTTATTCGTGAACCTCTCTCTCTAGGATGTCAATATCATCCTCTTAACTCTGAACTGAATTATCATAATCATTGCTCACAAACATCCAAGTTTCACTCGTTTACTCCCGCTCAGCGCTCTTACCACGATGTCCGCCCTTCCTTGACGATGCCGAATCAGACAATCGTAGTCACTGAGAAATTCCACACCCAACTTCTCTTCTACATATATTAGCCTCTCGTCAAATATATGCTAAAGATTCTTATGATCTGTGTAGATAACACTTTCTGCTCCATACAATATCATCTCCAAGTTCTACCCCCAACTTTAAATCATATATCACACAGTTCCTCTTATGGATCTTCCACCTCCGCGATGCCTACACAATCTATAGGAAGATAGAAATGAATCATCAATAGTACCTGCCAATCCTAAGGACAATCGTCTCTCAGATGGCATCTTAGGTACTTTCCACTCTTCACCACTTTTATCTTACTAATGTCCACCAACACTCGCTATCGTTGACCACCTTCCTGAAGAACGTACATCTTAAAGCTACACCTCTCACTTGAACAACTTGGCAAACACCCTCTTCTTCAACGAACAAATTGATAATCAAAACGACAATCTATCATAAGCAAACGACGCGAACCATGAAACCGGTCAAACTAAAATGTATATCAACGAACTCAAAAGGCGTACGAATTACCGACTAGCGAAGTAACGAACATCAAAATCAAAGCTAGAAAAAAAAACACAATGAGAAATTTTCCCCCAATAAAAGTAAACACGGATAAAATGTTCATGAAAACCCATACAAAGAAAATATAAGATACACATACCCATAAAACATCCACAAGCGTACCTCAACGAAAGAAACACTCGATGAACCAAATACATAACAAGTTTGGTAAATGAGAACCATAGACAGTTCTTATTCCCGTACTCGACCTTCCCAAAGACAAATGAACACCGTTTTTTGTCACAAGACATATCTTAAACTTATACATTTTTTTTAAATATATATAAACCATTTTATGTAAGACATCAACATAACCATTTCTTTTCCACACTTCATTGACAAGATAAAAATAATAGTTTCCAACAAATGACCTTGAAATACCCAAAACGAATTTTTAAAATACCATAAGGACTTTAACACAACCCCTTTATTGGATGCGAAAAAAACACAGAAAAATCACATAATCAAAATAATCATCAAACTAATCTCATACCAGTGAACACTCACGCAAATACATTGCAAACCAAACGATGAACTTACAGACTCCTTCGTACAATGATCAAACCAAAATCATAGAAAAACACTGATACTAACAAGTCACAAAACATGTCACGAAATTCAATTGGTGTGTGTAAATGAGGGAGCAAATATCCACACCAACTCGTCATGAACCAACAATACTCGAAGAACAATATAATATTCATTCGCGGAATGAATGCAAGGAATAACCAAAGAAACGAACCAGTATCCAACAAAAACGAATTCGATTACCCAACACCTATCACGACGTCAAAGAGAAAGAATATGGCATCTGTACCATCATGGTACGAATAGGAATTCCAACCCAAGAATTAGGTATACAAACGAAATGTCTAGCAAACGAATCAACTTAAATATCACATCATAAGTACCCACTTATAATTGAGGTATCAACATATGATAGGTAGGATGGGATCTCACCACCTACACACCCCAACATATAACGACTGCCCTAACGGTTAAGAGAATACTTCTCTAACCCTACAGCCATCACCAATCATGATATCACATACCATCTACCACAACATATAACAACTAACATCAATCAATGTAATAATGGTCACAAGTCCACGTGTGTGATACTCTTATAATTATGTTCGCGACCATAGTTATAAGCCTATTTCACACGCATACTGTTGAACCTAAGACCTTGATAGATCTTTGAGCACTCATGGATCGTTAGTTATGTTAATGAATCACTAACACACTAAAAGATAGTCTCTGTAACTTGTATTCTATAGCGGAAACAAACACAAGTATTAACAACTGAATACTAAAAACACTTGATCCTCTATGGATCTTTTAATAACAATGAAAGTGTTTTCTAAAAACGTGTACTCAATACATAATCGTGTGTTCCTTTTATACACAAGGAACCCTAAACCATTTCACAAGAAACATATATTCTAAAACTTTTAAAAGATATGCATTATCACTTCCTAAATAAACTCATGCATATCCTAACTATATTACATAAAATACGGAATAACTATATCCGCAGAAACTAATAATGCTGAAACTAAACTTCAGCAGATACGCTGCTTCAGCAGGAACCAGCTCTTCAGCAGTAACCATCAGCAGAATTCTTACTTAGCAGAATTCCCAACAATCCTCCCCTAATCTTGAATTTGACATGGTTAAGTTCAAGATTCTTGATAGATCTTTAAAATGACAAACCAAGAGGATTGAAGTCGAACAGCAGCAGCAAAGAAGCATCATCAACAGGATCTCTATGATCAGCACATACTTGAAAACTCCATTCTTTGCAGCAACAAATGACCAAATGTACATCAAAACAAATTAGTTTCATACTATTCTCATCACATCCAGGTGTGTTAACTCCTGTGAGAGGTGAATCATTGAAAATAATGGATTTGATGTCTCTTTACCAATAGCCATCACTACTGGAGTAGCCAAATGTTTAAGTTCGAAAACTATGGTACACTGATGACCATATGATTTTTAGCAAATCATCAGCTTTAAACGGATTTGATTTGTCTTTACCTGTAGCCGTTTGCTCAGGACTAGTCAATTATTTGGGTGATTTAATCACCTTGGTCAATTGAATACCAAATATGGTTTTCCACTGCCTTTACCACAAGCCATACACTTGTGGGCTAGCCAATTATTGGGAATCCATAAAGGAAAAACCATGGTCAATTGACAACCATCCAACTCTCAGCGGTTAAGCATGGGTGAGTTGAGTACCCAATAGTTTTTAGCAAACTATTACAGCTATCAACAGATTTGACATGTCTTTACCAAAGCTGTACCCTTTGGACTAGCCAACTTTTTGATGGAATAGTTAACATCAGGTAAGTTGATAACTAGATAAAGTGTGATATAAATCAACACCAGAACCTGTATACAACATACACAATACTATACAAATCTGTTAGGGTTGTTTTTTTTCTTTCTTTTTTTTTTCTTTTTTTTAATAATAAACAAATAAAGAAATATATAACAAAATACCATCAAGTAGAAGCAGCTCTGGAAGTCCTGATCCTGAGTTTGAACACTTTAACCAAAGATTCAGCAAACAACCTAGCATTCCCAGCTGGATCAGGAGGAATCTCCAACTTTTATTGAAGCATTTTCTCTATAAGAGACACTGTCAGAGGATACCTTTTGCCAAGAACCATAAGAAGCCTGAGTCCAGATGTAGTTTCCAACACATGAACATAGGGCATAGGGTAAAACTTCCAACTCTGAACTTTCCACCTCTGATTATTTTTCCACACATCATAACCAGCACCAGTGGGAGTAGAAGAATCCAAAAGCACTCTGAGGTCACCCAATAAATACAATCCTGAACCTGTAGGAGTATGAGTTGCATAATATTTATGAACCAAATCATTTAGAGTGAGCAAGTCCTGATGATCCACAAGATGTAGTATTTCTTATAGGAATGTGAATGATAGAGAAGTTTTATCAAGTCTATAAATGGTATTAATCTGACCATTCTTAGATAATTCCCAATGAACTAAAACATCTCTAACACCCTCTGGCCAATCATCAGGGGATCCTTCTTTGATAAAGGAAGCATCAGGAGCATTCACATCTACTAGTCTTTGTGCTGAATGTGAAGTTCTCACTCTGGCCATTCTCTTGGCCCTTCTTCCAGGAACATAAATTGCGTCATGAGGTAAAGAAGGTTCCTTATGAACTACATCATCAGTAGATACATCTTCTGCAGCATTAGATTCCGCTGATGGAATATCCATTTGTTCATCAGTAGAATCCTGAGGAGAATCAAGTGCAGCAGATGCATATTGTTCATCCATGGCCTTCCTTATCTGTTTAGCCCTAGCAGCTGCCAGCTCTACTTCTCTTTCCTTAAGCTCATGAAATCTTGCCATTTCAGCTTGTTGATCATCAGCTAACCTTTTAGCAGCTTCTTCACCCAACCTCTCCTCCTCCATTTGTTTTCTGGTTCTCTTTCTAGAAGGAAGAGCTTCTGCTACAACTTTAGCTTTACCTTTATCAACACTAGATGAAGCAGCAACAGTTGTCACATCAGCAGAAGTAGCAGGTAAAGATACCTGATCAACAACAGGAACATCCACAGGCATAGTAGAAACCGCATCACCAGACAATGATGGAGACCTGTCAGGCACACTAGAAGAAACAGCTTCATCAAGGGGAACTTTCTGAGAAGATGGTTCTGCATCATCAGCAAGAATGGTAGGAACAAGCTTAGGAGCACTCATTCCATCCTTTTCACATCTAGACTTGATTCTATTATACATAAGAACCAATTGTTCATCTGAAAAAGCCCAAACTTGTTTCCTAGTCCAAGCATTATTAGAGAGAGCACTGCTTTGACTTTTCACATAAGTTCTCATATAATCCCTCTGTTGTGCTTGAGTCATTGGTTTATCCCTTTTTGCTTTGGCTTTTTTCTCGTCTGCTTCTTTCTTTCTTAATTTCATCTTCTTTACTATCTCAGAAACCCAGTCCTTTTTATTCACCTCATTTCTAAGAATTTCTGCAGCTAAACCAGGAGTAGTAATCACTTGTTCTCCAATATGCTACCAGTTTGATTCATCAAAATTTGGAATAGCAGCATCCAATTCTCTCTGTCTTTTAATGGGCAAGGTAGAAATATATCTCTTTGTAGCAGACTAATATTCTGAATCATATTTGGCTTGCTCTTCTTTTTCCCAATCTGTACTCTTCTTATAATATTCCCATTCTTTCAAAAGTCTTTCTTGTTCAACTCTTTCTTCTTCTGAGATAAGTTCATCAACACACACTTCATCATCTTCAGCAGAATCAACATGAGGAATATCTAAACCTTCCATAGAATCAGCAGTTAATTCTTGAACATCAGAATCAAGTAGAGTATCAGCAGATCCTGTAGGCTTTAGAGTTGTAGTGGTGTCCTCAGGAGAAACTTGCTTAATAACAGATGGATCATGGTAAGGTGAATCCATATATTCCTTACCAGCTACAAAGAATGTATCTACTGATGCATTAATCCCATCAGTAGTCTTGTCAGTAGCAATGTCACTAGTAGGTTGTTTCTCCTGAAGAGTATCATCAGCTTCTGCCATAAGAATCTCATCACCACTAGACACCTTAGAAGATTCAGCAGCTTTCTTTGCCAAATATTGTCTTCTACTTCTTCTGCTGAAATGAATTGTCGGTTTAGGTTGTGATACTTCAGCAACTTTGGGAGATGAAGCATGTGTCTGTTTAGCCACTTCAGCCAAGATCTCAAGGAAATCCAAATTACCCTCCTGAGGCACTTCAGCAGCATCTGTCACATTCTTTCTTTTCTTCTGCTGATTAAGTTGTGCCTCCAAATCCAGAACCCTGCTTTTCAGCAAGTCAATCTCACCACCAAGAGTATACTTAGTATCAGCGTGCTCCTTTTGAAGAGCATCAGTCTTTCTAATATACCTGCAAAGCAAATCATGTACAGAAGTAAGAGTAACAGGGTCCTCTGCTCCACCAACAGATTGCTCAGTGGTAAAAGGAGCTTCATTTAACCTAGCAGGAGAAATAGACATATGTACAACATTGGGAGAGCCTTGATCAAATGGCTCTCTCACAGGACTAGGTGTAGGTAATCTAGTAATCTCAGGCTCAAGAGGTGTAGGTACTTGTGTACCAGGAGACTGGATTGTCTCTTCAACCTCAGGAGTTAGCTCAACAGGAGCAACCTGAGTTGGTGATGGAACAGGACTAGGTGACAAAGGTAAAGGGGAAGGTGGAGGTTGGTCAGAAGAAATAGGTAATGGTTCAGCAGTTGTAGATGGCTCTCCCTCATTTACCACTGAAGGATTACCATCAGCAGCAACACCAGAAGATGATGGATTACCATCATCAGCAGCATTTGGAGAGGGCATATGACCAGTAGCATCACCCTCAACCGCATCATCATTGCCATGTGGCAACATAGCAGCTAATAGAGGGCGATGTACCCCATCATAGTTAGTTTGCATAGAGGCAAATAACTTTGAGCTAAGACTCTTAATAGGCACATGAATCCTGTCTTCAGTGGTTATGTCTAAAATTATTGGTAAAAACCTTGGGTACATTAAAAAACTTATGTGTTTGCTTCTCAACATTTTCTAGCATATTATTAAAGATAAACTTTGAGAAATTATAAGTTAACCCTTTAGAAAGACATACAATACCACAGCCTAATTGGGCAGAGAACTGATCCCAGCCACCACACTTATTGCTGATACATTGGAGCAGCAAGTGCACCAAATACCTCCACTTGGGACAGAACTGATTCTTCAACCACTTAGTTGTGTCAGTGCTTTGATAACCAGCTTCCCTTAACCCAACAAGTATCTCTTTAGTATTGGAGTGAAAAACACCATTCTCATCATCCAAATGAAGCTTAGTCCTTATCAAACTTTTAGTCACCACATACTCATTACCATCAATCTCAGCCACGATCTCTGTGTCAGATACTTTCTTAGCAGATGCCCAAAACTGCTTCACCATAGATTCATATATCACATTTGGAGAATGTGTTAAGGCATAATGAATCTTTGAACGCTGTAGAAACTCCACCATTGAATCATACTCTTCTTGACCCTTAGCCTTTTTCAAAATAGCAAACTTGTTATGATCTTGCTTGAATTGAAGTCGTGCCATTTGAATTATGTTGCAAGAGACGATTATGAATTATGAAAAGAATGATGGGTTTAAATGGAGGGATGGGAGAATAATTTAGTTTAGGTAAAGATATGCAAAGTAGGTTATATTTGGAAGTTCCCCAATCGTGGTCAAAATTATCGGAACAAACTGTTGACCATGTCTGACGTGTAAAGTGGAAACCTCCAATTTAAAAATTACCCTTCAGCAGAAATAGAATTCAATCTGCTGATGGATAGTCAATCAGTAGAAACCAATCAAGAGTAAAAATATCTTCAGTGAATATCTTGATTTTTACTGTGCCGCCCAACTCGCATTAATGATCATAAAGCCTAGACTTCGCCTATTTAATAACCCCCAAATCACACTTCTCAGATATCAATTAACCCCCAAATCCTATCAAAACCCTAATTTCACAATTAACCCAAATTCATCACCAAATAATGTCTTCCAAACCCGAAATTATTAACCTGACCTCCTCCTCTTCCTCATCAGATGATCTTCCACCGTATACATCTGAATTAGATGATTCAGATTATGCTAGAGAGTTGGAAAGGCGATGGAATGCTTTGGAGAAGGGGGAACCAAGTAATGCCCCCGTTCCTGCTGAGAGACAATATGTCTCTCCCTTTATCTTTACTTCTGATGAAGACTCTTCAGAGGATGAAGACAAAGATCCATCATTTCTTCCTCCTTCCACACCAGAGAGATCCCAACCAAGGCTAAGGAAGAAAAATCCATCTCTTCCAACATCACGGGGTGTGGTGTTGGGTCTTCCTGCTCCAGGATCTGGTGCTTCATACCATGGACACAGGGGAAAGGGAAAGAAGGCAGAGGTAATGGGTAAAGGGAAAGGGAAAATGGAGTAGGTGATGATGGGATGTTGCCAAGGACCAAAGATGTAAAACTAGGTTCTTGAGCATCTTCTTGCCTTGAACTAAAGATATAAAACTAGGTACTTGAGCATCTTCGTCGTCATCATCATCATTCTTCCTTTCCATTTTCACCTTTAGCTTCTTCATCGTACTGGTCATGCATATCCACCATCCCTTTTGTAATAGATGATAGACGCTTAGTCTTGATTTGGTAGTCTTAGCATAGGAATGATCTTGTATTCCACTTTGAAATTGTATGTAATGTAAATTTTTTCTGAATGAATGAACATCTTTCCTTATTTGTCAATTCTTGTGTAGTTATTCAGTAGAAACAATGTGTTTCAGCATGATTGACTCTTTAGTAGAAACAATACTCATCATACAAGACCATATTCCCTTCGAGACAACTCTCTTGGTGAATATTAAACAATGAGGACATTCTGCAAAACAGACACAGAGTAACAAAACAAACAAATCTTACAGAAACATTAGTTGGTTAGTGTTAGCCAAATAATAATATACAGAAACTATACAAAGTTTACAATCACAATCCTCCCCTGAGGCATATGCCTCCCCTGAGGCTTATGCCTCCCCTCAAACTTTGCATTCAAGGGTTAAGCATACCAATATGGACCACTAAGTGTTGAAACCTAGGTCCATCAAAAGCTTTAGTTAACAGATCTACCATATTATCATCTGTGTGAATTTTAACCACTTTAATTAAATGTTTTTCATAAGCATCCCTGATAAAGTGGTGCCTGATTTCAATATGTTTGGTTCTATTATGAAAAACTGGATTTTTAACAATGCAAATGGTACTTTGATTGTCAATATAAATTGTGGTATTCATGAAATTATACCCATAATCCAGCAATTGATTCTAAATCCATAGAACCTGTCCACAACAATTGGCAGCAGCAACATACTCTGCTTCAATAGTAGAGGTAGCAACAATGGTCTATTTCTTGCATTGCCAAGAAATCAATCTTCTTCCAAGAAATTGGCAACCTCCAGTTGTGAATCTCCTATCCATATTGGCACCAGCATAGTCACTATCACTAAATGCTTCCAGCTTAAAAGGAGATTCTTTTGGGTACCAAAGACCTAATTTGGGTTGGCCTTTCAGGTACTTAAAGATCTTTTTGACAACATTCAAGTGAGAAGGAAGTGGAGTGACTTGGTGCCTAGAACAAGCACTCACAGCAAATGTAATATCAGGTCTAGAAGCAGTCAAATACATCAAACAACCAATCATGGACCTGTACAAATGGACATTGACAGGAAGATCAGGTTTAAGATTGTTCTTTGGTTTGGGAGCTTCATATGGAGTAGTGGCAGTTCTGACATTGTCCATATCAAATTTCTTCAACATATCTTTTACATACTTATCCTGACTGATAAAGATACCATCATGTTTCTGCTGAACTTGTAAACCCAAAAAGAATGTGAGCTCCCCCATGGCACTCATCTGAAATTCTCCCTTCATCAAATCCTCAAACTCTCTACACCATTCTTCTTTAGTGGAACCAAATATGATGTCATCCACATAAACTTGCACTAGAATGATATCCCTGGAGTCTTTCTTAAGGAAGAGAGTTTTGTCAATGGCACCTCTTCTGTAACCATGCTTCAGCAGAAATATAGAAAGCCTATCATACCAAGCTCTAGGTGCCTGATGTAGTCAATAGAGACCTTTAACAACCTTATAAACATGATCTGGATGATCTGGGTCTTCAAAACCCATGGGTTGAGTCACATATACCTCCTCTTCAATCTCACCATATAGAAAAGCACCTTTTACATCCATCTGATATACCATAAAACCCATATAAGATGCATAGGCCAATAATATCCTGATTGCTTCTACTCTGGCCACTGGTGCAAAGATTTCATCATAGTCTATGCCTTCCTCTTGCCTGAACCCCTGAGCCACTAACCTTGCTTTGTTTTTCACCACTATACCCCTTGCATCTCTTTTATTCTTCAAAATCCATTTTGTCCCAATTGCATATTTACCATCAGGGAGAGGGACCAGTATCCAAACCTGCTGATTCTTAAATTGCAGCATCTCTTCTTGCATTGCTTCAAGCCAACTTGAATCTGCAAGTTCTTGAGGAACACTGGTTGGCTCTATTTGAGAAAGGAAGCAAGCAAACAGACAATGGTTGAAGTCTGTATGATTGTCCCTTTGTTGATTGTTGACATAGGAATCGAAAGCAACTTCACCATATTTAGTGTTCTTCACAGTACTTCTAGTTCTAACAGGTGCTTGAGGATCTCCAATAACCTTTGATAGGGGATGAGCAATATTGATCTTCTTTGTTGCTGTGGGGTTTACTTTGATTGTGGTGTCAAGGTTGTTGACAGTGGGTCCAAACTCACTATCATAGGAAGCTGAGTTGAAGATGCCAGCCTTGAGTTGATAATTACCAAGATCAGTAGGACTTGGAAATCATGTAAATGGTTTCCCAAAGTCTGTAGACACTTCAGTAGAAATGGGAGATTGTGCACCAGGACTATCAGCAGTTTTGATCACATCAGCAGGAACATGAGAGCCTTCAGTAGAACTGTCAGTAGCATCCGTGTTTCCACTGACTGCTTGTGCTGATTGTTGAAGTAAGGCATCATTATCTTATGCAAACTTTTCACTGAGTCTCTTAGCTTCCTGTGTAGCTGCATGTTCTTGCTTCTTGAGTCTAGCAAGATCCTCGGCATAATGTGACTCATCTTCATGCTCAGCAGCAGAATGATCACCTGCAAAATGGTTAGGGGAAAAGAAGGTACAACAATGGTTTGTTCATCTTTCTCAGAGTCACTCTCTGAGTCATCATCCAGGGAACCTGCAGGGTTAGTAGGAGACTCTTTTGTTCCTGCAAATTGATTAGAAACATGTCTAGTATAACCCAAGTGATCAGTTAAGTAATCCAAGTCAAAATACCAAGTATGACCCTGTCCTTGAATATTAGGCTGATCTTCTAGGAATCTTAGGTTAAGAGTCTCCTCTATCCTTTTGGCATTCAAATTGTACACTCTATAGGCCTTGCTATGAGCTGAATAACCCACAATATACCCCTCATCAGCTTTCCTATCAAACTTGCCTAGTGTATCAGCAATAATCAAAATGGTCACTTTGCAACCAAAAGGTTTAAGGTAATGAATATCAGGAACTTTCCCAGTGAGAAGTTCATAAGGTGTCTTGACATGAGGTCTAGTGATGGATACCCTGTTCAAAACATAACAAGCAGTGCTTACTGCTTCAGTCCAGAACATAGTGGGTAATTTAGAGTCTACAAGCATGGATCTTCCTGCCTCTATTAAGGTCCTATTTTTCCTTTCAGCAACCCCATTTTGTTGTGGGGTCCTTGGAGTGCTGTAGTCCCTTTTTATCCATTTAGACTTACAGAGTTCTATTAAGATCACATTTTTGAACTCAATCCCATTGTCACACCTAATGCCTTTAACCTTTTTATTTATCTGGTTTTCAATCAGGGTAATGAATTCTTTTAAAATAGGAGTTGTTTCATCTTTAGTTTTCAAAAAGAATACCCAACAAAACCTTCTATAATCATCAGTGATAACCAGGCAAAAGTACTTGTGATCAATACTTCTGATAGGAGTTGTACCAAAGAGATCCATGTGCAGCAACTGAAGAGGTTCTGAAATGGTGCTCACAGCTGTTATGGCTTTGTATGAGGCTCTGTGTTGATTTCCTTTGTTGCATGCAACACAATTAAGTTCATTGGTGAAGACTTTTGAAGGAAGACCCTGAACCAGACCAAGTTTAGAAAGCTTGTTGATGGTCTTGAAATTCACATGGGCCATCCTCCTATGCCATCTTATAGATTCATCCAGGGAAGCTTTGGCCACCAAACATGTTAGATCACCTTCTGGTTTAACATCATTCAGATTGAATGTGTACAAATTGAATGTTCTAGGAACTCTTAGCAAAACAGTTGTATCTTCTGGAAGTTTGAAGTCCTTTGAGAGCACAAGACATTCATCCTCAGAGAAGAAAACTTTATTCTTGGTGTCACATATTTGTGATACAGAGAACAGATTGAAGTGCTGAAGTTCCTTCACATAGTAAACATTCTCAAAATCTAACAGAGGTGTTTTAATAGTGCCTTTCCCAGTGATTTTGCCATCTCCTCCACCAAAAGTCACATTGCCTCCTCCTTCTATAGGCACAAAGTCGTGCATCTTATCCTTGTTCCCTGACATACTTCTGGAACAACCACTATCTACAATACCTACTTCAGTACTATTCAGGGGATGATCCTACAACAACAACAAAAATATATACAAATGTTAGTACACATTGGAGACTCAAGTCATTGCTGACTTGAGCCTGCCTTGTGGATCACAAGAGGTAGGCCATCTAGATGTATTAGATCCACCATTGTTCTTGGGCCTGTATTGAAAATTAGGTCCCTTCTTTGTCCAAGAACAACCTGCTAAGGGCTTCACAGCAGTATCCCAATACCCTCCACCAACATACATAGAGTCAAACTGTCTAGGCCAAGAACCATTATGAAAGTAAGAACTAGTGGGTCGCACATAAGGTCTAGTACCAGTTCTTCTCCATGAAAAATGTTTTTCAGCAGAATTGTGTTTCTACTGATGTGGAACAAAAGATGGTATATCATTAACATTTTTCCACATTTGCCTAGGTTTTCTTTGACTAGCACATACACCCATTCTTTGCTCATGAAAAGTACAATCCTTAATCAAATGAAATTTACTTCCACACACAAAACATTTCTTCTTTTTAGAAGATTTATTCAAAGGGAAAGATGTTCCATAACATGAAAAAGCATTCAAACCACAAACATTGACAGAATTGTTTTTAACAAAACTAGAAACATTGTTTTGCAAAGAATTAAATAACAAGTCTTCAGAAGAAATTGTCTTGGAATCAGCAGTAACTCTAACAGGCTTGTAGTGAGTCTTGGGTGATGTCTTGGGTGTGGTCTTGGGAAGGTCTGAATTTTCACTTGAATCACAACTGGAATATGAAGTAGACCCTTGGTCAGAAGACTTGTCACTGTAGGAACAAGAGACAAAGTCAGTAGATTTAGAATCAGGGTCTGGCAAGTCAATTGACTTTTTTCCATAAAGATGGTGTGATCCATCAAAGTCAACAGGTATGGACAGGTCTGTAGGCATGTGTTCTCCTCTAATAGGTCCAGGTACAGCATTCATTCCCCCTTCCTTAACATATTTTACAGGTTTTTGAAATTCTAGGACAGGTTCAGGGTCAAAAACACTGGATATATCAGGGTAAGTTAATTCCTCAGGATCTATGTATTTATCATACCCTAATGCTTTTCTAGACCTAACAGATTGACTACTATCAATCAATTTATTTAAATGAGAAGCCCCTTCTTACGACTAGCCACTTCATTATCAAACTTCAATTGCAATTCTTGTTTCTCTAGTTCTATATTAGATTTTTCTTTTTCAGTACGCCTTAAATCTATCTTTGTACATTCTAAATCACTTTCTAAAACTCTTATCTTTTCTTCATATTTAAGCTGATTCTTTTGAAACCATACCTTCTGTCTTTCTAAAGTTTTTAAAGCCTTTTTATAAGCCTCAACTTCTACATAACACTCATTATATTTAGGTTTCAATTCATCATACTCTTGTTTAAGTTCATTATATCCTACACTACAGCCAAAAACACAGTTATGTACCTGAGAGATGCCCATCAAGGAAACTTGATCCTTCTTATCCTCTGTGGGGCAGTATGCCAGCATATTCACTTGTTCAAAAGTAGAAGCTTCCTCTTCAGCAGGTTCATGAACAGTCCAATTAACATGTTCATCCATAGTCACCAAAGCTTTGGAAGGTCCAGCTTTAGAAGTTCCTGATTCCAATAGATATGAGCCATATCTAACTTCATCACCAGGCTTTCTATCCTTGCATTCTCTTGAGAAGTGGCCCATCTGACCACAAGTGTAGCACTTAACCTTCCTTCTATCAAATCTTGCTGCATATCTTCCCTAGAAACCAAACTTTCTCCCAGACTTATTCTCAAACCTTTTGATATTAAGAGAAATCATTGCCAACTGCCATTTCAAGTTCATCTCTTCCATCTCCAATGGATCCAACTGTTCAAAATCCTCATAAGCTATAAACTATTGATGTTCATATTCAGCAACAAAAGAGTGAAGAACATCTTCCATTATATTACTGGACTTTGATTTAGGAGTTGGTTTAGTGTGGGTATGAGAAGATTATGCTGAGGTGTAAGAGCTTGAGGCATGATGCACCGGATTGGATGTGGTGCTAACAAAGGCTGAGTGAGTGGATGGAAGAATGGGACTTCTAACATCAGGCTTAAGAGATTTAAGCTTGTTGTAGAGGTCATCAAAAGGAATCATGTCCAATCCACCTTTAGTTTTGAGAGCAATGCTGACTTGCAACCAGGATGGTGGCAAAATGTTGATCCCAGTTGAGCAAACGATCTTATATAGAAGTTGACTTGTATTAAACACTTAAGCTAGAATGCGGAATATAAAAGCTTAACTTAAGAAGAACACTTCACTATCAACACTTCAATATTATTAATACGAGCACTCGACAATGCTAGGGTTTTACAACCTTGAAGTGTAAACGAAAACTAAAAGATTACGTACTCAATCAAACCCTAGGATCCTCCTTTTATAGGCCAAGGAGTCCTACTAGGTTTACAATAACTTTCTATGCACGATAAGAATATTCTAGACGTATATTATATACCCACAATCTATTCTATAATTATCTACTTCGAATACATGCTTATCACATTAGCAGTAGATTCTTTTAGCAGCATTTTCCCTCAGCAGCACTTTGACATCAGCAGCAGAATCATATACCTTAGCAGCAGTTTCATCACAGCAGCAGTTTCACTCAGCAGTAGAATCCAAAACCCAACAATCCTCCCCTAAACTTAATATTTATCACTAAATCATTAAGTTTCTTTAAAACACAATCATACACTAGGAGGATGCTTCCAAACACTCAAGTCTTGAGATGTTTGTTGACCAAGTCTTGAGTAATCCAGCACCATTAACCATCTGATTGACAGTATTCCAGTATCTTACCACTGGGTAATCCTTTTCAGCTAGCATATACAAAGTAATTGGTCCAATTTCCAGAATATGAACTTCAGAATCTTGAAAGAGTCTCCATTTTCTTACTTTGAATCCTACTATCTCTGTCCATTCAGAATCATCCATTGAAGGTTCATACATAAGTTTTAGAGCTCTCCAGAGAACATTGTCAGCCATAGTCTTGATATAATCAAGATTCTCTGTTTCATACTTTTTACCATCAAACTTTTCAGCTCCAAACTTTGCCTTATACAACTTCCATAAATCATCAACATCCTCTCTATCAAAGTAATATAGCATTTGTTGAAATCTAAGAAACCTGTGAGTCTTCCCATCAGATCTCTCAACATCATGAAATGCTCCAATTTTAGTATCATATCCTGTAGTTACTTTGATAATAGGATGTTTGATTCCTATTGGTGTGGCATCAACTACTTCAGGTTCCTCCATCTTACCAACCATAGTAAGACCCTTCAATTGTTCCTTTAAATGCTCAGGTGGAATATGATCATAATCATTCTTAAACTCATCTCCTTCTGGCTTAGAACTGCTTTCTTCTCCTGTTTTTCTCTTCTTCTTTGCAAAGGATTTATGAACAACACCTTTTCTTTTACCACTTTGAACAGATGAAGTTGTCTTATCTGCACTAACATCAAGCTGCTTAACAACATCTGCCTTTTGAACATGCTCTACTTCTGCCACTTTATCAGGTACCAACTTTTTATTCATCTGAGCAATATGTTCCAAATCTTCAGCACAACCCATAGGATAGAAGGTATCTGTTTGTCTCTTAGCTTGTTGATACAAGTCAAAAACCTCTTGATCAGACTTAGGTTTTAACTGCACCAATTTCCATCCCTTCATATTCTTCAGGTATCTTTCTTGCTCTCTTCTTTGTGGAGTTGGACCCCTGAGTACCCTTTTCTTTCTTCTAGTAGCAGCATCTTCTATCTTTTTCTTAGCAGTGAACTCTCTTATCCAAGATTGCACATCAAAAGTTGGAACCTCTTTTTCTTCTCAGCTTGGAGAGTTCAATGTCAGCATCTATTCTTATCTTCTCATCAACCCATTCTTCATACCTCCTTAAATCTTCAGTTTCCTTTTCAACCCTTTCCTTTTCCTCCTGAACCAACTGTTGTTCTTCTTGATCAAGCAATTCTTGTTCTTTCAATGCAACAGCTGTATCATGTTCAACTTGTAATTCCTTGGGCGACCAATGAAAAAGTATTTCAGAGTAATCAATCCCTTTATACATCCACTTAGGATCTTCAACTTGCTTGCCCTTCCCTTTATCAGTAGAAGATGATGAAACAATCTTCTTTTGTTGAGCAGCAGGTTCTCTGATTACAACTCCCTTTTGAGGTATTCTTGGTGTAGATGATGTGATTGTGGTTGTTGGTTGTTGTGATAGTGATTGAGTTGGTAGTGGTGTATGTTTTGAAGATGATTCAGATGGAACTTCAATAGTCTTCTTACTTAACAAAACCATAGCCTCAGCAGCAGCATTGTCACTAGACCCAGCAACAGAGTCTTGTGCATCAGCAGAACTGACCTTTCCACTAGCAGCAGGATCAGCTAAATCCTTAGCAGTAGAATCTTGAGCAGCAGCAGAGTTATCAACCTTGGCAGCAAGAGCAGCATTTTCAACCTCTTTAACCATAGAATCTCCCAAAGTCATAAAAGCTTCACCCATCAATCCTGTTGCCTTTACTAGTTGCTCAGGCTCCAAAGTCTTGAGTTTTTCCATCATCTTTTTTTGAGTATTACATGTGCAAAAAAATAATATTATCTCTGCTCCACATATTATCTTCCACCGACTAAATAATAAAGTCTCGACCAATTAACCTTCCATGTTTTACACATAAATAATCAAGGATCTTCAAATATCATTAATTGTACAAGGTTTGTCGCCAATTTAACATAATACACCACCGACTCACAATTAATTCAACCAATCTCACCGTCCCATGTGACCTTTAAAGAACTAATTGTACCAACCAAACATTCCAATATAACAGATCTTGTCACACCGATCATATAATCTTGTCGCCACATAGAATGAACAAGAAGCAGATTGCTTTAAATAATACGACAAATCCCATTCTGTATACGACAAGAAGAATCGATAGTTTATCCAATCATGATGACAGCTCACGACAAACATCTCATGCACAATTAATTGTAATTAACACATTCATTCAGTACGAGGTTTATGATATGAATTGAAAATCACATGTGCAATTAATATACTATATTCATTCGACAAATTGAAAAACCTATGACCGACCCATTCATGTCACTTTAATTCAGTACGAGAATAGAAACAGAATTTACCTTGTATCACTTTTGTCGCATAGGGTTTTTCATTCATTGTCACCAAAATAACTCTTCACACTACCTTGTATCACAATTATGCTGGGTTTATTAATTTGATGAGACAAAACAACCAAGAATGAAACAATATGGACTTAATATGACAAGAAGGAATTCTACAAAAGATGGGGAAGGACTTGCTTGCAAAAGAAGATTTATATTTTAGTCCTTCGTAGTATTTTTGTAACCCTAATTCTGTATTATATAAACAGAATACATGGAATAGGTTTCATTAAGTCTTTCAATATGTAGTCGACTAAAGGTGTGTGTGTGTGTGTGTAACCTAGACGTAGATTATAAACGTCTAGGATTAGAGTTGTTTCATAACCTCAAGAATCTCTTGATTCCTGTCACAGATTAGGTGTAACCGTATTATTTTGATCAAATAATATTTGAGGCTTGGAGTTTTATTGAATAGAAACCTTGTTCATAATAACATTGATATTTGTTTAATTCCGCTGCATATATTGTTAATCATTGTTATTGTTTAACCCTAGTGCTTAAAACGATCCATGGAGTCTAACAAACTCCACAATTGGTATCAGAGACAGGTTAGCTCGTTACCTAGGGATTCATCAAGGTTTTTATGTCAATGAATTGGGGCA
Source organism: Artemisia argyi (assembly GCA_030686995.1). Lineage (NCBI taxonomy): Eukaryota > Viridiplantae > Streptophyta > Magnoliopsida > Asterales > Asteraceae > Artemisia > Artemisia argyi. Next base: position 68,264,633 of record CM060704.1, on the reverse strand, counting down.
GATTTGATTTTAAGGTTTCGTATTCTGCTGCTATGATTAAATGAAGTTAACTTGGCGACAAAGGTAAAACTGATTAAATTATTGCATCAAAATTCTATTGTTTAATTGTAGCTACATATATACCGTGTCGTCTTGTACATGATTGGAAGAGAGTATATTCTCGTATTATTAAAAGTGATCAGGGTTAGTATGATTTTCATGAAACCTCCATGTCACATGCATTAACTATTAATTGAGGTGAAATCAATCATGGGCCAGTGATCAATATAATAAAGAATTGATTGTGTGATACTGAAGATTTAACCTCGTACTGATATGATCAAACTCATTAAAACGTTTAAGTGGAAGGGTGACGTGGATTGTTGATATGGTTTACATGCGAATATGAATTAATTAATCCTCGTACCATACATTGATCAGGATGTCGTCTACTCAATTACTGCTGAAGTATTTGTCGTCTGGTGCAAGATTCAATAAGAGGTATAGGGTCAAGGCTTATTTAATTCTACTACTGCGTTGAATTTTTGTACTACTTCATCCTGCTGCTACTTAATTTTTATTTTGCTGCTAGTAAAATTTTTATGCTGCTATGATACTACTGATGCGTATATTTGGAGATGTTTTACACACACAAGGAGTTTGTTTATTTGTTCGTAAAAGATTTATGGCTCGTTCTTATTGGATTAATTGGTTACGAAGGAAAATTGTTTATCTCTTATTTGAGATTGAAGTGAGGTTCACGAAGGAGTTTACTTATTTCATCATCAAGATTCTGAATATTGATTGGTGACTTGCTTGGATATATAGTTTATGATTGGGACTTGGTTTATCTAGTTTTCATAGGTCAAGGGGTGGATGGACGAAGACCTAGTTAACTATCACTTAAAGGAGATACATTGTAGTACTCAGTGTCACACGAAGAAAGTCCTTGTGGATAATTTCAAGAGATTTAGAGATTTGTTTTAGCAACACCAAATTCTCTATATCGTTCTTCAATCAACATTAGTGCAAGCTTAAGTAATGAGTTTGGGATATTTTACTTTGGTTTCAAGTTTGGTATATCAAGTTTTCTTCACAAGTGATCATTATATAGAGCCTACAGAATTGAAGATTCAAAAGATAGTAAACATATTGGTTTCAGGGGAAGCTTATTGATTAAATGTTTAACCATCTACATGCACCACTCAAGGGGAAGTTTATATTGCTTACATTCCCTATTTATTGATAACAAAAAGGGGAAGAAATTTTGGAGTGGCATGGCATGGCTTAAGGGGAAGACATAATTGTTTCATTCATGTTGGATAATCATCAACAACCACTTTTGCTGATTCAAACTATCCTGATGATCCAAATATGCCTCCTCCAGAGAATATCTATGATGACACAGATGATGAAGCTCTTGATGGTAAACTATTTGGAGTTGAAGTAGATTATACTAATTTGGAACTCAATATTCCTGTTAGTCCCACTACTACTACAAAAGTTCACAAGGATCATCCAAAAGAACAAATTCTAGGTGATCCTCAATCATCTGTACAAACAAGAAAAATGACTAAAGAGCTCAAAGATCTTCAACATCAAAGTTTCTTTGCAAGATCTCTGCATCAAAGAAACAGTCACAAAGATCTACAAAATTGCTTGTTTGCCTGTTTTCTATCTCAAATTGAACCCAAGAACACTTACAAAGCCTTACAAGAAGCAAGTTGGGTTGAAGCAATGCAAGATGAGCTTCTGCAATTCAAACTACAAGAGGTATGGACTTTGGTTGATTTGCCAAATGGAAAAAGAGTGATTGGCACCAAATGGGTTTTCAGAAGTAAAAGAGATGAAAGGGGTATAGTCATCAGAAATAAAGCTAGGTTAGTAGCTCAAGGATACACACAACAAGAGGGACTTGACTATGATGAGGTATTTGCACCAGTGACAAGAATAGAAGCCATTAGACTATTCTTGGCTTATGCTTCATTCAAAGATTTTGTGGTGTATCAGATGGATGTAAAGAGTGCTTTCCTTTATAGGACCATTACAGAAGAAGTTTATGTGTCTCAACCACCAGGTTTTGAGGACCCTGATTATCCTGACAAAGTTTACAAGGTGAATAGAGCAATCTATGGTTTACATCAAGCTCCTAGAGCTTGGTATGATACCTTGTCAACATATTTGTTAGACTCTGGGTTCAGTAGAGGAAAGATTGACAAGACTTTGTTTCTCAAAAGACAAAAAGATGATATTTTGCTGGTTCAAATCTATGTAGATGACATCATCTTTGGTTCTACAAACAGGGCTATGTGTGTTGATTTTGAGAAGCTAATGAAGGATAAGTTTGCAATGAGTTCAATGGGAGAACTCAACTTCTTCTTGGGACTACAAGTGGTACAAAAGAAAGATGGCATATTTATTAGTCAGGATAAGTATGTTAATGACATTTTGAAGAAGTTTGGATTTGAAGATGCTAAGCCTGCTAAGACAACCATGGATACCAACAAACCTTTGTTGAAGGATGAAAATGGAAAAGAAGTAGATGTTCACTTGTACAGGTCCATGATTGGCTCATTGATGTATCTTACAGCATCAAGGCCTGATATTATGTTTGCTGTATGTGCCTGTGCAAGATTCCAAGTATATCCCAAAGAATCACATCTCAATGCAGTGAAGAGGATTTTTAGGTATCTAAGGCATCAACCTAAATTGGGCCTATGGTATCCTAAGGATTCACATTTTGATTTGGTGGCATATTCAGACAGTGACTATGCTGGTGCTTGCTTGGATAGAAAGTCTACAACTGGAGGTTGTCAATTTCTTGGAAACAGATTGGTGTCATGGCAATGCAAGAAACAGACAGTGGTTGCAAATTCTACAACTGAAGCTGAGTATGTGGCTGCTTTAAGTTGTTGTGGTCAAGTGCTTTGGATCCAAAATCAACTACTGGATTATGGGTACAATTTCATGAACACCAAAATTCATATTGATAATAACAGCACACTTTGCATAATTAAAAATGCTGTTTTTCATTCTAAAACAAAACATATTGAGATAAGACATCATTTCATAAGGGATTGCTATGAAAAGAAGTTAATTCAAATTGTCAAAATTCATACTGATAACAATGTTGCTGATCTTCTCACTAAACATTTTGATGTGGGGAGATTTCAATTCTTAATTGCAAACATTGGTATGATAAATCTTTGAAAATCTTATCTCTTATTGTTTTTGTAAAGTGTGTAAAGGTACTGTGCTGTTTATTAATCTGTTTCTGCTGCTTCTTCAAAAGCATATGCTTACGTTGGAATGTACTCTGCTGCTATTTTTCTCTACTGCTAGTATATATTTTTGTATACTTTGTGGTGTTTGGACTAACATTTTGCAGGAAAAGCTAAAATTGATGATTTGCAAGTTAACAAACAGAAAATAAGCAACTATCATTGATCATCAAAAGAGTACATTCAAACAGGGTACATCCACATCATTCCGAAACAACAAAAGACTGCTACACAACAAGCTAAAATTAAAAGACTTCAAACATCAATTTCTAGGGCATGGAAGCCCAAGTACAATCTTTCTCTCCTTAGGAAGAGGAGGGTTTGTCTTTCTTGCCTTGGCTGATGTCTTGGGTCTTGGCCTTGAGGATTGTAGTCTTTCAGGAGTGGAAGGTGGATTGTTGTGTGGCTCATCCTCATCAGATGAAGTACAGAGGAAGGGGGAAACGAGCTCCATTGGAGATGGTGGTCTTATCGGGATCCAAGCAGGGTCTTCTGATGATTCTGAAGACGATGGAGACTTAGGGGACATCACCTCTTTACCCCTAGAAGTGCTTGGGGTTAGATTCAAGTTTAAAAGATCTTTGAAAAAAGGGAGATCGTGCTTCCTTTTGCGTGCTTGTTCCTTGGTTCTACATCTGTTGTAAGGAGGACGGAAGGGAGGAACATAGGTTTCAAACGGTGCTTCATCCTCAGAAGAAGAATCGGATGAGATGTTGATAATTTCGTGAGAAGATTTCATGATTATTGGAGAGTATGATTGGAGTGATCTGGCTGATGAAGAACCAAACTATTCCTTGGTGGCTCAAGTCAAACCTAAAGTGCATAACTTTGCACTGATGGCCTATGCATCATCATCTTCTGGATCGGACTCTGAGGTATCTAATGATTCTGACTCATCTGTGTGTTCTTTTAAGTCTTGTGCTGACATTGTAGAAGAACTTAAGTCTAGAAATGAGAGTCTAATTAGAGAAGTTGAAAACCTAAAACTTGATAACCTAGGTTACAAAGTAGGTATTCAAAATGTTGAAAGAAGACTTGAGTACTTAAAAGAGTGTGAGCTAGAATATATAGATAGAATTAACCAACAAGATGTTGAAATTTTTAAGAAAAACAGTGAAATTGAGTTTCTTAAGAATAAATTAGAAGAAGCAGAAAGAGATAGGGATGCAGCTCTTGCTGAAAAAGAAAAACATATAGTAAGAGTAAACAAACAACAATATGCTTCTGATTTGGTTAATAAATCTATTGAGAGTACCATAATAAGGAAAGGAAGTGGAATAGGTTACAATGAGGTTGCTCCTCCTGCTAAGAGTGCCTATGCTCCACCAGGAAAAGAATTGTCCTTCATTAGTGAGCTAAACATTGAAAAACCAATAGGTGAGTCCAGTACAAGTGTCTTAGAAGCACCTAAGGTAGAGGGTAGAAAATTTCCTGATGCTCCCATTATTGAAGATTGGTACTCAGATAGTGATGAGGAACAAGAACAGGTTGAATTTGAACAAAGTGTAGAAAAGGAAGAAATTCCTACCAAAGTTGAACCTAAAATTGAACAGGTGAAGTTTGTGAGACCTGTGTTAGGTAAGGGTATCTCTAGAAAACTAGTTGAATATAATGAGATTTCTAGAGATAGAATGATTGGTTTCAATAAAAAGCCTAGGGGAAATCAAAGAAACTTTAATAACCTAGTTTCAAACAAATTAGGTAGTGAGTTTCAATTAAAGAAAAAGGCTTGTTATAAGTGTGGTAGCTTTGAACATTTGATTAATAGTTGTCCTGACCACTAGAAACCTGTTTGGAATCAATATTCTAGGGTGAATCACAAATATGTTAATCAGAATACTCACCCTCATCCTAATAGAAATATGATTCCTAGGGCTGTGTTGTTAAGATCTGGTGCAACTAGATCCATTTATGCTACTAAATCAAATGGTGTTTTTAAAACCACAACTGGTTCTGTTACTGGCTCTACTGCTAGTAAGCATTATGCTGCTAGTAAGCAATCTGCTGCTAGTACAAAACTTTCTACTTCTGGGCCAAAAGTTTTATTAAATACAGTTGTTGGAAATCATTTTTATGTTGTTAAGGCCTCAGCTTGTTGGGTTTGGAAACCAAAATCAACTGTTACAAACAATGTTTCCAAAAACAGCAGTGCATCAAGTGATTTAAAAAAATTTAACTATGTTGATGCACAAGGCAGATCCAAGTCTGTAATGGCTTGGGTCCCCAAGAGAAACTAATTTCTCTATTTTCATGTGCAGGGTAATCTACTGGATGATCTTAAAGATATGGTTATAGTTGATAGTGGATGCTCTGGACATATGACAGGGGATAAGTCTCAGCTTGAAGATTTTGAGTCTTTTGAAGGTGGTTATGTTGCTTTTGGGAATGATCCAAAAGGTGGAAAGATTGTTGGTAGAGGCACTTTAAGAACAGGGAATTTGGACTTTGAGAAGGTGTTTCTTGTGAAAGGGCTTAAGTTTAACCTCTTTAGTGTTTCACAAATGTGTGACAAAAGGAATTTTGTTCTTTTTACAGACACTGAATGTATGATCCTTTCTCCTGATTTTCAGTTGCCAAATGATAAATTTGTGCTATTGAAGGTCCCTAGAAACGAAAATATATACAATGACCATATTAAGAACATTGTTCCCAAAAGAGCTTTAACTTGTCTGATTGCAAAAGCCACTATTGATGAGTCCAAATTATGGCATAGAAGACTTGGGCACCTGAACTACAAGAGAATGAATAAGTTGGTGAAAGGAAATCTTGTGAGAGGCATGCCCACAAAGGTGTTTGAAAATTGTGAGACTTATGTTGCCTGTTAAAAGGGTAAACAACACAGAGTTTCATTCAAGTCTAAGACAGTGAACACAAATACAGAGCCCTTGCACTTACTTCAGATGGATTTATTTGGGCCTGTTTTTGTGAAAAGTTTGAACAAGAAGTCATATTGCCTAGTTGTCCCAGATGACTTCAGCAGGTTTACTTGGGTGTTCTTCTTAGCCACTAAGGATGAAACCCCAGAGATATTTAAGGAATTCATTACAAGAGTTGAAAACCTGCACAACCATAGAGTGAAAATTATCAGATGTGACAATGGTACTGAGTTCAAGAATAGTGTGATGAATCAATTCTGTGTGGGAAATGGAATTTTAAGACAGTACAGTGTTGCAAGAACTCCACAACAGAATGGTGTTGCAGAGAGAAGAAATAGGGCACTTATTGAGGCTGCAAGAACAATGTTATCTGATTCTAAACTACCTATACCTTTTTGGGCTGAAGCTGTAAACATTGCATGTTTTGTGCAAAACAGGAGTAAGGTAGTGAAGCCTCACAACAAAACTCCATATGAGCTTTTTCATGGGAAGAAACCATTGATTGATTTTCTCAAGCCATTTGGATATCCTGTCACTATTTTGAATACTAAGGATCAGTTAGGCAAGTTTGAAGAGAAAGCTGATGAAGGTAATTTGGTTGGTTACTCTGTACACAGTAAAGCTTTTAGGGTATATAACAAGAGAACCAAACATGTGGAGGAGAATTTGCATATCAAGTTTAGTGAGAACACATCTAATGCTGAAGGAAAAGGACCTGAATGGATGTTTGATGTTGATATCCTGACCAAGACAATGAATTATGTACCTGTTATTGCTAGTATTGACACTAACAAACCACAAGAAGACATTGTTTTGATTGAGAAACTGAAGGTTGGTCCTACTTTCTTACCTTTACAGAAAGATCAAGATATACAAGAAGATGTTGTTCCACCAGAGAAACCTAAGGAAGCTGAAGCAGATGTTGAAATTCCTATTGATGAAGAAAAGATACCCAAGGAAGCTCCAAAAGTGGTTGTTGATGATTATCCAAAATGGCCAAAAGACTCTACTGCGGACTTAGAAGACTCTACTGCTAGTCCAAAACAAGCAACAACTGCTTCAATCAATTCTGCTGCCAAGCCTATTAACTCTGCTTCTACATCACAGTTTCCTTCTTTGGACACTCAGGATAGACCTTTTGCTCTGATACCAATTGTAGAGTTTGTTAGACTCCTTGGATTGTTTTGAGCACTAGGGTTAAACAATAACAATGACAATAAACATGATACGCAGTGGAATAAACAAACATCATTATTATTGAAACAAGGTTTCTTCGTCAACATCTCTAACAACTATTAGAAATATGGATGAAACAATTATGTTTCAAAAGTGATACTAGGGTCGCAACTATTACAAAAACTTGATGCATGGGAATTGCACCAGGCTTTACCTCTCGAGGGATCTCGAGAAGCTTACAACCCCCACCAGGCAGTGTACCTGATCGTTGTAGTATAGTATAGTGACAAGTACCGGGGGATTGATCGTTCAACTCAGGAATAGTGTCGCTAGGATTAGAAAGCCTAAAAACTAGGTCTAGAGGTGAGGGATGATTCTTTTTGTATTTTTATATTTTATAAAAGCAAGTAAAAATCTCGGGTTTTAGAGGAGTGGGTGGAATTAGTTGCTAATCAACTAACCCAATAACTAAAGTTGCAATCAAAATAAAATAACAAAAATGAAAATAAACTAAATTAAGATAGTGGTGTGAGCAATATATGGGAGAATTATGTTTACTTAGATTTCACTACTCCCTAGATATCTTTTACAGGTTAATTACTTGTTATAGTTGCGTGGATGACGGATTGTATTCCTTAATACCATTCATGGGGTGGCATACTTACTTCCCCAATTCTATAAGCTCCTACTTCACTCCTATGTCGAGCCGGCTAAGAAGCTCCTAACATGGGATCATTAGAATTCGCTCATGCACTAAATACAGCCATTAAAACCTATTACACATCGGTTCATGTTTCTTAAGACGTTCAAGCAAGTTACACAATGGAGATCTGCCAGTTTTCTTAAGCCTAACATTGAAATCATTCATCCATTACAATTATAAACAAGTAATCAACCTATAATCAACATCTAGGTTTCATTACATCTAAGCAAACACATGATAGATCTAGCCTAGCATGTTAAAATCAAGACAAGCATAAGATATATTCAAACAACACATAGACATATTGAATGAATTGAAAGAAAACTTATCTTAATTGAACATGAAGGGTTTCAAAGGGTGAAAACCCTTGAAAATACTATTACAAACGACCTAGGGTTTATTAGGTTCGGCCCTAGTATTCTCCACACAAGTTCCTCTCTAATGAATGAAAAATAGAAAAGTATATATAGATTTTGTGAGGTGACGGCGTCAAGAGGAAAAATCTGACGCCGTCATCTCGCCGCCTATAAAGTTCTCGGATTGCCTAGATCAAGAGCTGACGCCGTCATGTGTAATTCTGCAACAGGCCATCACCAAATTTACTCTTGACGCCCTACTTCTGACACCGTCACGTTTTCTCTGGGCCGTCATCCATTTTGCTCCTGACGCAGTCAAAAAATCCTTCTTGACGCTGTCATCTACTGTTCCCAGCAAGGAAAATTAAGTCTTTGCCGTTTTCTTCACTTTTATGCTCCAAAAACGTCCAAAATGCTTCCTTTTCCAGAATTCACTCCCAAAGTACCTAAAATCACAAAAGGAACGATTTAGGGCAATATTTGATCAAATAAATTCAATTTCGGGCTTACCCTAAAAACGGTTCATTTTTCGCCTCATCATATACCCTTACACTTGAGATTTGCTTGTCCTCAAGCAAATGCACTTTTATTCTAGTCAAAATACAAGTTAGGGGTCATTTAACACTAATATAAAAGTAATTACAATAAATAATCGTTCCACTAAAGACCAAAGACAAGCACGGAGGTCCTACACTAGCACCTTACAAATAGTGTTTAGATACTCACATCTCTCGGGTGTAATAAAGTATATATCACAATATGGAAATGGAAAACATCTCTCACTACCTGTCATAACAAAATAGATTACCATAGGCTTGGGAAAGGATCAAACCTCCACCACATGGCATCAGCACCTAGGATAAACTATCAAAGAAGTCTTTTTAAAGGGTTGTAACGTTAGGTGTAGGGATATGGAATACACGGTTTTGTTTGATATAGGCAATCTTTACTGGTGGCGAGTTAATAATCTTGGTTAATTACATGTACAATATGGCGTTGTTAAGCCAAGACTAGACTCGACTTAAGCTAATAAATGAAAAATAACAAAAACATAAAATAAACATAGAATGAAACGGGAAGGTAGTCCGTTTTTTTTTTTTTTTTTTTTTTTTTTTTTTTGCATACACTCTTACCCTACCATCCAAAATAATACATCATAGGGAATGTACATTCCCCTTACACTTGAATTTTTACATACTTTACAATAAACTAATCTAACGATTCGAATTAAGATAATCAAAACACATGGAGTACTTTTAAGATTAACGTACATATGGGGGTAATAATATGATGTTCTTCCCAATTACTCCATAACATAAGTACTTTACCCATGAGTCCCAATCGTCCCAAAACAATATGTACAAGGATATGACTCGACTTAGCAACCATGTAATCAATTAGATAATTAACTAAGGGTTTAAACAAATAACAATAATGCACTAAAGATGAGTGCATACACGGAAGGCTAAGGCGATTTAGGTGTACATTTAAGTGGGGTGTAACAAATTCTTCCTTTAAGTAAGATGATTAAAGTTAGAAACGAAAGGATAGGCTCGGAGGGGTGTACTAGGGGTTTCGTGTACTAAAAATGAGTACAACGCTAAGGGTGTGGGAAAAATTAATTGACTTAACTAGCCAAGTAATATGACTTAAATGGTCAAGTAATTATGATACGGGTTTAACACAAGGGTGATCCTAATGCCTCTTATCATGTAGTAAATCCTACCACACGAATGTAGTCTCACTAGCGGTCTCGGGATGCATCACTAACGCAAGTTCTAGAATCTAAATGCTACCGGTACACTCATAAGCACTAATAGTAAATGCTTTTCCTATCAAATCTAAAGGCGAACCTCACATATTTGGGTGGAAAATTTTTCTGAATTATACGGTTTTGTGCTAGTCATACAATCTCCAATCCATGAGACGCTTGCTAAGGCTAAAGTTTCACTCCTAAATGTTGTAAAAAAATTGAAATTTGGCGCTAAAATTACACTAACAAGTATTTCTCATAGTTTTATTACACATCTACCATCAAACAAACAAACTCAAGTGAAAGTGTATCTATAAGGTATCATCATTTTACCCTCCCCTTACACTTAGGATGAACATTGTCCCCAATGTTCAAGTAAAGAATGTAAAAGTAAAACAGGTAAAAAGAATGAAATCAAATACTCCCCTGATTCGCTCGGTATGATTAATATGGTAACCAGGTTAGATCTTCCTCCAAGAAAATGAACAATCAAAGCTTCCCTTCCAGAATATAAATCATCTTCTTGTCATACATAACCTGTTAAACCTGAGAAAACAAACAAGGCAACCTCGTGTAAAATCGGCGGCAATCTATATATGATAATAAATCCTAGAAAACAAAGTAAGATATAATGCTTGTGGAATGAATGTTTGCAGATTTCCTGGAGATTATAAAACTGAAGATTCAACAAAAACTTTAAGACTCCGTTAGAAAAACAAAACTAGCAAAATTTCCAGAATTTTACACATGACGCCGTCAGGAATTTCTTCCTGACGCCGTCAGAAGTGACCTGCAGAAATTCTTATGTTAAGTTTACAGAAAATTTCTGGAAAAACTTGGTCCTACTTCCTGGAAAATCCTGAAAAACATCATTATGACTCGATACAAGCATTTGACTCTAACAAATACGAATATACATGTTCATTTAATATTGTGGAGAATCATGATCAATTTCGTTTCTTAAAAACATATTTGGGGTTTCCCCTTACACTTATCTTTTGCGAAATACCTTTGGATGAAGTTAAGACAAGGCCAAATAACAAAATAAAGTATTTTCATCATTTTAGTTTGAAACATGATCTACCAACAATAAAAATGAAGCATGCATATGGAAACAAATAACAAACAAACAAAATAAAAATCACACAAAACATGGGTTGCCTCCCAAGAAGCGCTTTTCTTTATTTACGAGTCTTGTAGCTAGACTCAAGGTCATGGGTTACTACGTGACCTCATCGTTGGTTTCACTCTCTAGGTCATCTCCTATGTTAGTTTTGTATTCCGGACCTAGTTGCAAGCATTCTTTGTGGAAACCAAGCATTTTATTCATCACATACTCTACTCCTCTACGTCTATCCTCATCATTCCTATAGTAAGCCGCTTGTTTGTGTTCCTTTTCTATTCAATAAAACTCCAAGCCTCAAATATTATTTGATCAAATAATATCAATGTTATTATGAACAAGGTTTCTATTCAATAAAACTCCAAGCCTCAAATATTATTTGATCAAAATAATACGGTTACACCTAATCTGTAATAGGAATCAAGAGATTCTTGAGGCTACGAAACAACTCTAATCCTAGATGTTTATAATCTACGTCTAGGTTACACACACACACACACCTTTAGTCGACTACATATTGAAAGACTTAATGAAACCTATTCCCTGTATTCTGTTTATATAATACAGAATTAGGGTTACAAGAATAATACGAAGGACTAAAATATAAATCTTCTTTTTCAAGCAAGTCCTTCCCCATCTTTTGTAGAATTCCTTCTTGTCATATTAAGTCCATATTGTTTCATTCTTGGTTGTTTTGTCTCATAATTAATAAACCCAAAAATCTTCCCCTATTTGATGATAACAAAACAAACACGAATCTTGTACAAACTTCCCTAGACGAAGTAGAGAAATTGAGATAATTAAATCTCACCATGAATGAAACAATTATGTCTTCCCCTTAAGCCATGCCATGCCACTCCAAAATTTCTTCCCCTTTTTGTTATCAACAAATAGGGAATGTAAGCAATATAAACTTCCCCTTGAGTGGTGCATGTAGATGGTTAAACATTTAATCAATAAGCTTCCCCTGAAACCAATATGTTTACTATCTTTTGAATCTTCAATTCTGTAGGCTCTATATAATGATCACTTGTGAAGAAAACTTGATATACCAAACTTGAAACCAAAGTAAAAAATCCCAAACTCATTACTTAAGCTTGCACTAATGTTGATTGAAGAACGATATAGAGAATTTGGTGTTGCTAAAACAAATCTCTAAATCTCTTGAAATTATCCACAAGGACTTTCTTCGTGTGACACTGAGTACTACAATGTATCTCCTTTAAGTGATAGTTAACTAGGTCTTCGTCCATCCACCCCTTGACCTATGAAAACTAGATAAACCAAGTCCCAATCATAAACCATATATCCAAGCAAGTCACCAATCAATATTCAGAATCTTGATGATGAAATAAGTAAACTCCTTCGTGAACCTCACTTCAATCTCAAATAAGAGATAAACAATTTTCCTTCGTAACCAATTAATCCAATAAGAACGAGCCATAAATCTTTTACGAACAAATAAACAAACTCCTTGTGTGTGTAAAACATCTCCAAATATACGCATCAGTAGTATCATAGCAGCATAAAAATTTTACCAGCAGCAAAATAAAAATTAAGTAGCAACAGGATGAAGTAGTACAAAAATTCAACGCAGTAGTAGAATTAAATAAGCCTTGACCCTATACCTCTTATTGAATCTTGCACCAGACGACAAATACTTCAGCAGTAATTGAGTAGACGACATCCTGATCAATGTATGGTACGAGGATTAATTAATTCATATTCGCATGTAAACCATATCAACAATCTACGTCACCCTTCCACTTAAATGTTTTAATGAGTTTGATCAGATCAGTACGAGGTTAAATCTTCAGTATCACATAATCAATTCTTTATTATATTGATCACTGGCCCATGATTGATTTCACCTCAATTAATAGTTAATGCATGTGACATGGAGGTTTCATGAAAATCATACTAACCATGATCACTTTTAATAATACGAGAATATACTCTCATCCAATCATGTACAAGACGACACGGTATATATGCAACTACAATTAAACAATAGAATTTTGATGCAATAATTTAATCAGTTTTACCTTTGTCGCTAAGTTAACTTCATGTAATCACAGCAGCAGAATACGAAACCTTAAAATCAAATCTGCCCTAATTCATTGACATAAAAACCTTGATGAATCCCTAGGTAACGAGCTAACCTGGCTCTGATACCACTTGTTGATCCCAGTTGAGCAAACGATCTTATATAGAAGTTGACTTGTATTAAACACTTAAGCTAGAATGCGAAAACTAAAACAATACGTACTAAATCTAACCCTAGGATCCTCCTTTTATAGGCCAAGGAGTCCTACTAGGTTTACAATAACTTTCTATGCACGATAAGAATATTCTAGACGTATATTATATACCCATAATCTATTCTATAATTATCTACTTCGAATACATGCTTATCACATTAGCAGTAGATTCTTTTAGCTGCATTTTCTCTCAGCAGCACTTTGACATCAGCAGTAGAATCATATACCTTAGCAGCAGTTTCATCACAGCAGCAGTTTCACTCAGCAGCAGAATCCAAAACCCAACACAAAGATCTTAGAAACTTAGCATTGCAGTCCTCATTATCCAGCCTAGCCTTCAGTTGATTAAGTTGACTCAAGATCTTGTGGAACCTGTCATAACCTTTGTGGATTCCTTCTTCCTCAGATATCTGAAACTCTTGAAACTGTTGCTTCAGCATTGACTTCTTCATCCTTCTTGACTCATCATTCCCAACAAATCTAGCCTTGATGGCCATCCAAATGTCCTTGGCATCTTCCATGAAGTGGAAGTCACCCATGTGGTCATCTGGTATAGCCTGAAGGAGAATTGTTCTGACTTTATTTTCCCTCTGCATGGCTAGAACTTCTTCAGCAGTTTTGGGACCTACAATGGTAACAATCCCATCAGCATCTTTGACATGTTTCTTCAAGCTGTTACCCTTACGGACAACTTCCCAAAGATTCCAGTCAATGTTTGTGATCCAGTTTTGCATCTTCATGGACCACAATTCATACTCCTCAACATTCTTAAGGTATGGGAATTTGGCATTACTGTTTGAGAGAGTAAGTTGTTGGAGAGAAGTGGTGTTTTGGTTCTGAGTTGTATCAGCTTCATCATCTGTTCCAGGCATTGTTTTTGGTTGTTTTTGATTGAGAGGGTGTAAGATTGATGTTACTTAGTATCACAGAGACTCTCCTGAGGCTCTGATACCACTTGTTGAACCTAAGACCTTGATAGATCTTTGAGCACTCGTGGATCGTTAGTTATGTTAATGTAATCACTAACACACTAAAAGATAATCTCTGTAACTTGTATTCTATAGCGGAAACAAACACAAGTATTAACAACTGAATACTAAGAACACTGGATCCTCTATGGATCTTTTAATAATAATGAAAGTGTTTTCTAAAAACATGTACTCAATACATAATCGTGTGTTCCTTTTATACACAAGGAACCCTAAACCGTTTCACAAGAAACGTATATTCTAAAACTTTTAAAAGATATGCATTATCACTTCCTAAATAAACTCATGCATATCCTAACTATATTACATAAAATACAGAATAACTATATCCGCAGAAACTAATAATGCGGAAACTAAACTTCAGCAGATACACTGCTTCAGCAGGAACTAGCTCTTCAGCAGTATCCTTCAGCAGTAACCATTAGCAGAATTCTTACTTAGCAGAATTCCCAACACATACTTACTTCCAAAACCACACATCTCAATGATAACGCACATATATCACATAGCACCTAATACCTCATGCAATCCATGCTATCATACTTGCAAGTCCACTTGTGTTGTGACGCATGTATAATTATGTTAGCCACCATAATTATATATGCCCCCTTTCACAAGTGTACTCCCTCCTATGACAACACATCATGCAAACAATCACACAAACAAAAACAAAAGACGTCACAAACAATCATCTCGCATGGAACAATTCCAATGATCACGTAAACTCCATAATCAAAATCACTTGGATAAGGTCGATCCAATATCCAAGAGTAATCACGCTCCAACATGGCTCCAGACGGCAAAAGACAATATACGAATTCCAAAACATAACACAAAACAAAAGACGTCACATAATGGCTCAAACTCCACTCTCGCACTTATTTCCCCACTCAGATCAATTCAAATTACTACTCGCTGTGGACTCTAGATCCGAATCCACGCCATTCCATCCTAACTCCCCTTCTTCTTTACTCAATCACCCATTCCTGTTTCCTACATGTTGAGGTAGTCGACAACATGCAAAACCATCTCTATTTCTTTCTTCCAATTCCGTATGATTCACAAGTGCATACAACTCACGAGGTTTAGACTAAACCACCTTTCCTTCCTATGTGAAGTGAGGACACTACCAAGGGTATTTGGTAATGGCTCCATCTCCAGAAGTCATCATGGTTCCAAATGTGACATTTCTAAAAAAATTTCATATCAATTATTTTAATGGTTTATTATTTAAATAATCTATTTTAAATTATTTACTTCGTCGGAAGATATCCGCGTACGTTTAAATAAATTCTATCGCGACTAGACTATGCTCAGTCTACGTTATCTATGCACCATTGTTGTATTTCAATCCTATTTTTTTTCTTTTAAAGTCACAATCCATTTTATTTCATTTTTACGTCCACTTTTATTTTTATCGCGCGGTTTAATTTCGTGTTTCACGTTTTAACCTCAAATAAATCCTCCGATAATCTCATCACTCATCTATATTTCAAAAATTCATCATGAAAACTAGTTTTAATATTTTCACAAGTTTTACACTTTATTTAGTACAGTTAAATTTTATTTCTAGCAAACTCGGTACCCGGTATCCCCTAAAAGTAATAATATCTACACTATACACTTAAACTCTTACACTAGTCTTACAATCCCATCTTTTCTTCCTTCCTCCATGTTTTGCCGCCCCCTCCCATACTCTTTCTTACACAATTCTTAAATTTTCCTACTAACTCAATAATTCATGTCTAAAGATATTTTGTTGCATTATTTACTCATCCATCTCACACACTAGCTACATAAAAATATTCTCATCTCTTTTGCTCTCTCTCTAACTCACGGCACAAGAAGGAACCAAGAAGGGGGAGATCAAGATTTTATCAAGTATATAAAACCTAGTTTACTTGTTGTAGTTTTGAAATAAAAACTAGGAAGTATTAGGAAACCTTGTTACCTTAAACCTCATCATCTCACTTGTAAGCTTCAAGTTATATTTTTCATCTTTTCATACTTCCATTTATTCACTATCTTGATGTATTTGAACATTATATAAGTTATAATGCTTAGTTAAGCTTGGTACTTAAGTTAGAAAACCTTAAAACCATAGAAAGGCTAAACATGAAACTGTAATTTTTTTGGATCCGTGTATAAATGTATTAAACTGCTCTAATCAGTAGACAATGGACATAAACTAAAAATATGTAGTTGTAGCCCTATGTCTTGTGGTCATTTTGACGGGTATTTCGTCGAATAACTCCTTACGATGATTAAACTAAAATTATTTTGGTGAAACTAGTCACAATCTGAGCAACAGATTTGAAACGTGAAAAAGTCATTTTTTTGTATATAACTCTCTGTTACTCAAAGAATAAAAGTTTTAGAGGACATCTTAACTTAAACGTGTCCGAAAACGGGAAACAAATCGGGTTAGTAAAACTCTAGAAATCGCACTTTTCGTGAGACCATTGAAAATTTGAAAGCTGAATGGATTGATTGTTTGGATAAATGGACTGTTTTACTAAGGTTATGTAATTTTTGGCCAAGTGGGACCCACAAATCTTGTTAGTACAGAAGTAGACCTTTCCGGGGATATAAAGAACGAGACTTGTGGACTTACGGTTTGCAAATGGTGATTTTTCTAAACATAGACAAGTTATTAAATTTCTAACAGCCCTAGGTATAAAATGAGTATAAAGTGTTTTACACTTTATAATGTTGGACCTTTAAAACATTTTGAACCCCCTAATATATTTTTGAACCCTTAGGCTTAAAGTGAACCTTTTTGACCAAAAACTTGACCCATGGACTAAATTTGAACCTTATAATTAATTTGAACTTTTGCATTGCAATTGAACTTGGGGTCAAATGTAAGTTTCATACTTATATAAATGCAAGAGTACATTTTTAGATAATTTGTAGGTAATTAACAAAAACCTTGTGATGTATCTAGGAGTAATGTACCAAGCTTAAGTAAGATCATAATCTGTATATAACCAAAAGTACATCGATATCTATTTTCATAAACTAAGACAACGTATATTAATTAGGTTCATCGTAGAGCTTTTGCGGCTATTCCTTCACTTGCTTGTTCATTGCTATTTTCTTTGCTCTCGGTGAGTTCATAGCCTCGCCTTTACTCATTTAATTGTTTATAAACCTCGCGAGGGGGATACATGCTAGTTTTTACAAACTGAATACAAGTAATTTTTGGTATGCTGGACCCGATTATATGATTATAGTGATTGAATGCTTCTTGCCAATTAAGTCCCCACCATGAAACCGTTAATTCCGTTGGAAACGCTATTAGTATGGATATGCATATTAGGCTTAGCCGGCTTTGACTGGGTACGGTCACATAATCTTGAGAGTTTGGGGTAAACTGGCAATTTTTACCTCGGGGCACAAAATCATGGTTAAGGTTTCGGTTTCATAATTCTCAATACTATAATCTTTATTACCCGACTTGTATTTGTTACATGTCAACTTAATTATGGGCGTATAACAACGTAGCCCATCGTATTTTAAACTGATTTATGCTTGTATTCAACTTATTACTTATTAAACTCTATGAATTCACTCAACCTTTGTGTTGACTTTTAGCATGTTTTATCTCAGGTCCGTAAGTGACTTTCGGCTCGGATGGGCGGCGCAAGAGATGGATATCAAGATGGCTCATGTTCTAAATAAATTTTCTTTTAAGAAAAGACCAAAACTTTTATTATCTTATGTATCTCTAAACTTTGTACTTATTTGGGACCTCTTTTGTTTAACTCTGAATGGCTTTTGTATGCAAAAGTTTTATTAAAAACATTTTCATTTTGAATTTGTTTACTATATTTGTACAATGTGACTAGTATATAACATCCCATGTCCCTTTCCGCTGCGATCCTAATATGGGGGTGTTATACCAAACCTCTCCACTTCTTCTCCACCAATGTTTCCCATAAACGTCATCTCCTTGTCCGAACATGGATACATGTTATCGGAAACTCGGATTCTTCGGTTAGTCCGCTTCATCCTACAACTTCTCTCGCATCCGATAGAAACAACGGTAGTTCAACGAAGCATCTTACACGCGAAAGACGATATAATAAAGTCGATATATATAATACTGCGTATAGGGGATAGAATAGACGTCCGAACTCAATAAAATAACTCATAAGTTAAGAAAATAGACATGTAAAAGTATTATACTTACAAATAGGTCCTAAATGCAACTATATGAGGGACTCCTAAGCTATAGTCTAGGTTCAACCACCTAATTCTCTATAACCAAGGCTCTGATACCAATCTGTCACACCCCGCCAAGGCAGAAACGCGAGTGTGTAACTTCATGGATATCATCACAACACATGGTGTCTATATAGAGAATAACTACATGCATAAAATAGAGCAAGTACAGACACGAAGTGTCGTAACAATACCCCAAAACAACATAACCAAAACATAATCCAAAACAATACATAAGATCCAAACAAAGATGATAAACCACTTCCAATGCAAATAGGGTCTCGTCTAATCACATCCTTCTATCTTATCCTTTGAAAGCTCACCTAAAAATGATGCTTAAAACGTCAACATAATGTTGGTGAGATTCATAGGTTTAAGACACGCATACACTCTCAAGGCAACCAGTTCACTGTGATCATAAAATATAGCTGGACAAATAATTGAAGTTATCATATAGGCTACATGTATTCACACAAGATAAAGGCAACCAACACACATAAGGCAACCAATGAGACGGAATGTGTCCCCCGCTCCAATATAGACATCAATTAGGTCGCATGCGCGAGCAACAGGATAAGCATCCTCCCAATTAAGTCTCTGATATGCATGTCTGATTTTGACATCAATTAGGTCATATGCGCGAGCAACAGGATAAGCATCCTCCCAATTATGTCACTGATAATACATGCCTGATAATTCCCGATAATCACAACATATAATCATCACACCATAATAATCATCACATATAGCATACACACGATAACATTATAAGTCCAAGCTCTTTTAAATCACACATAATCACAGTAACTCAAAACATTTAAGACAAGCATCATTCCCATCCCAAGTTTAAAACAAAGTAAAAATATGGGACTATGAACTCACCTCAAACCTTGCAGCTTCCACAAAACAAATCACAATCTATAACACACAAAAATAAATCCACATTACACATGGTCAAGCCAAAAGCTACAATCCATGTAATACACATATGATGGATGTCTAAGACTCATATGACCCACCATGGATCTCCTAGACACCATACTAACCATTACCATAACATAACACTCACTAAATCCCTTGCACTTTTAAAATCAGATAACGCAGAATTTTTGGGTACATTCGCCCACATGAAATCATGACAAATAAAGCTCAACAACTCACACCAAAAATTTACCATGGTCTCTCATAAGCATACAAGATAATCCCAGAAGGCCATGGACCAATAACACACACAAGTACTCAAAAGAAAATCAAACTTTTCAACTATCAAATTCGGATCTGAACGCACACCAGAAAGTTTTAATTAGAATAAAATACTTCTATAAGTTTTTATCGCGAATCCTTTTTGTGGTAGTCTAAGATAACCACAGACTTAACTATTCCATAAAGGCTAGTCTAAATACCACTTTTACAACTACCATTCACTATCAAACTTTTACCCAAATTCTGTCCCGGTTTAACAGCTTTGACACCTTAACAAAGAAAAATCAAAAGACTAACTTTCCGACATTGAAATCAATCGTGGCCGGACTTTTTGGAAAGCTCTTTCATTAAACTTCAATTTAGACTAAAAATTAGTGATATAACTCTTCACCATCTGTTAAATACACTCGTATCTTTACAGCCTTACAAATCTGTCAAAACCCTAACTCAATAACTAGCATGTTTTACGCTCAATTCTCTTAACCAGTCACCATACTATTATCATTAATTGATCCCAACATGTTTAATAACATTAATTTACAGAAGTCAACACAAACCCTAATCCATCATATAATTATTACATGAATTATATTAATTAATCAATTAACTAAACATAAGGTTTAAAGATTTTACCTTGATTCTTGATTTAAGCTTCAAAACTATAACCCTAATTTTTCTCCTCTTCTTTTGCCCTTGTGATCGACTCAAATTTACAGAAAATAGGGGTATGGGTCGTTGGTATTGCTTATATGGGTTGGAGGTTGGGCTTGTTTGGGCTGGACTAGGATTCCTTTTAATTAGGTGTAATAATTGGACTCAAATTCTGTTTCCTTTTTCCCTTTTTAAACCCTTTGGCCGATTTTATGCATACATATATATATTTTTTTATTTTTTTATTAAATTTACCTATTACACTCAAAACCTCATACTTTTCATATTTTATAAATTCCCAACACAAAACCTAACGTCTTTCGCGATAAACCTTAACTTTTACGACAACCGGCAAAATTATCATTTTCAAAACAAAGTTTCCAAAAATAGAATTTCACACTCTTTTTTAAATATAACTCATAAAAACAAAACACACATAACTCACTTATGCTCATTAACTTGAACGAAGACTCGTTACGCAAAACCTCCAAAACATCAAAGCTACACAAGTCATTTCTACACAACAAATGTGATAACAATAAACTTTCCAAATTTCAAACTTTCCAAATCACAATAAAACCATTTACGCAAAGGGATTTAGTGCTAAAACTCACCTATATCACACATATATCACTTCAAACACCTAAGACACACCAAACAAACTTCAACTGAGTCAAGACTATCAATCAAACTGACCTGCCAAAACCACGGTTGTTACAATAACACTGAAAATGTTCTGGGCCGTCACGTTATATTTTCCACTTCCACCTCTTTTGCCAAGCTTGACGTCGTCATGTATGAACCCTTGACGTCGTCAGGTACTGTTCCCAGCAAGGATTTTGAGACTTTGCCGTTTTCTTCACTTTTATGCTCCAAAAACGTCCAAAATGCTTCCTTTTCCAGATTTCTCCTCAAAAGTTCCTAAAATGACAAAAGGAACGATTTAGGGCAATAATTGGTCAAATAATCACGAATTCGGACTTAAATGACCCCTTAAAAGCGGTATACTTTTCGCCTCATCAAATACCCTTACACTTGAGATTTGCTTGTCCTCAAGCAAATGCGCTTTTATTCTAATCAAAATACAAGTTAGGGGTCATTTAACACTAATATAAAAGTAATTACAACAAATAATCGTTCCACTAAAGACCAAAAACAAGCACGAAGGTCATACACTAGCACCTCACAAATAGTGTTTAGATACTCACATCTCTCGGGTGTAATAAAGTATATATCACAATATGGAAATGGAAAACATCTCTCACTACCTGTCATAGCAAATAGATTACCATAGGCTTGGGAAAGGATCAAATCTCCACCACTTGGCGTAAGCACCTAGGATAAATTATCAAAGAGGTCTTTAAAAGGTTATAACGTTAGGTGTAGGGATATGGAAAACACGGTTTTGTTGGATAAAGGCAATATTTACTGGTGGCAAGTTAATCATCTTAGTTAATTACATGTACAATATGGCGTTGCTAAGCCAAGACTCAACTCGACTTAAGCTAATCAAAAGTAAAATAACAAAAACTTAAAACAAACATAGAATGAAACGGGATGGTAGTCCGTATGTTTTTTCTCTTTTTCTTTTTCTATTTTTTTTTATTTTTCGATTTTTTTATTGCATACACTTTTACCCTACCATCCAAAATAATACGTCATAGGGGATTTGCATTCCCCTTACACTTGAATTTTTACATACTTTACAATAAACTATTCTAATGACTCGAATTAAGATAATCAAAACACTTGGAGTACTTTTTAAGATTAACGCACATATGAGGGTATTAAATTGATGTTCTTCCCCATTACTCCATAACACTAGTACTTTACCCATGAGTCCCAATCGTCCCAACACAATATGTACAAGATATGACTCGACTTAGCAACCATGTAATCAATTAGATAATTAACTAAGGGTTTACACATGTAAAAATAATGCACTAAAGATGAGTGCATATAAGGAAGGCTAAGGCGATTTGGTTGCACATTTGGGTGGATTGTAAACGAAAAGATAGGCTCGAAGGGGTGTACTAGGGGTTTCGTGTACTAAAAATGAGTACAACGCTAAGGTGTGGGAAAATTAATTGACTTCGCTAGTCAAGTAATATGACTTAAATGGTCAAGTAATTATGATATGGGTTTAACACAAGGGTGATCCTAATGCCTCATATCATGTAGTAATTCCTAACTACACGAATGTAGTCTCACTAGCGGTCTCGGGATGTATCACTAACGCAAGTTCTAGAATCTAAATACTACCGGCACACTCATAAGCACTAACAATGAATTCTTTTCCTATCAAATCTAAAGGCGAACCTCACATATTTGGGTGGATTTTTTTTAGTGGTACGGTTTTTGTGCTAGTCATACAACTCCTATCCATGAGACGCTTGTTAAGGCTAAAGTTTCACTCCTAAATGTTGTAAAAAATTATAAATTTGGTGCTAAAATTGCACTAACAAGTATTTCTCTTAGTTTTATTACACACCTACTATCAAACAAACAAACTCAAGTGCAATTGTATCCTATAAGGTATCATCATTTACCCTCCCCTTACACTTAGGATGAACAGTGTCCCCAATGTTCAATTAAAGGATGTAAAAGGAAAGCAGGTAAAAGAATGAAAACAAATACTCCCCTGATTCGTTCGGTGTGAATTGTGTGTTAACAAGGTTAGATCTTCCTCCAAGAAAATGAATGTTGAAAGCTTCCCTCCAGAAATATAAATCATCTTCTTGTCATATATAACCTATTAAACCTGAGAAAACAATCAAGGCAAACCTCGCGTAAAATCGGCGGCAATCTATATATACTAAAAAAATTCTATAAAACAATGTAAGATATAATGCTTGTGGAATGAATGTTTGTAGATTTCCTAGAGTTTATAAAACTAAAGAATCAACAAAAATTTTAAGACTCCGGTTTAAACAAAACTCGCAAAATTTTTCAGAATTTTAGTACCTGACGCCGTCAGGTTGTAACTCCTGACGTCGTCAGAATGTTCCTGGAAAAATCTTATGTTAAGTTTTCGGAAAATTTCTGGAAAAACTTATGCCTTATTTCCTGGAAAATCCTGCAAAACATCATTATGACTCGATACAAGCATTTGACTCTAACAATTACTAATACACATGCTCATTTAATATTGTAGTGAATCATGCTCATTTTCGTTCTTATAAACAAATTTGGATTTCCCTTACACTTAGCTTTTGCAAAATACCTTTATATGTAATTAAGATGAAGTTAAAAACAAAATAAAGCATTTTCACAATTTACTTTGAAACATGATTTACCAACAATAAAAATAAAACATGCATACGGAAACAAATAAAATCAAACAAATAAAAACACACAAAACATGGGTTGCCTCCCAAGAAGCGCTTTTTTTTATTAACGAGTCTTGTAGCTAGACTCGAGGTCACGGGCTATTACGTGACCTCGTCATTGGTCACATTCTTTAGGTCATCCTCAATCTTAGTTTTGTATTCCGGACCCGATTGTAAATGTTTTTTATAAAGATCAACCACCTTTTTCTCAATTGCTCCTATAATCCTTTTGGCAAATTCCCTATCAACTTTACATTTTGGCCCTAGAGTTAAGCAATCCTTATAGAAAAGACTCTTCTTCTCCCATACATAGTCCATGCCCTTTTTCTTATCCTCTTCATTGATTTCCTCAAAAGCACCAATGTTATCCACATCAAATTGAGGAACAAAACGAAATTCCTTCATTCTATTAGGCATCCTTATTATGATCCTATCAGTTTCACTAGTAAATCGGATCGTCCCTTCTATCCCATCGTATTCTAACTTGGACTCTTCAACAAATGGCTTACCTAATACAACATGGGATAAGCGACAATCTATAACACTAGCTAAGTCTTCAACAACAATAAAGTCAATGATATAAGTAAAGTTCCCAACTAAGACATGTAAACCTTTAATTCTCCCGACAAAACTACAAATTCCGCCAAGGTACTTAGGGTCCCTTCGTGGTTCAAGTCTTGTTTTCACTATATCCTTATAAATACTTGAGGACATAATTTTGATTGGGGATTCAAAATCAATGTAAACGTTGTCAATGTACTTATACCCAATCATACATGGTATCTTAACATTCTTAGGATCACCTCTCTTTATATTAGGGTCAATTCTAGCTAAAGGAGGCCGAGGATTATCAACAAGATTATTATAGTACGCTATTTCCTCCTTAGTAGGATATTGATTAAAATAATCATCCTATTTTGGATCTATCTCCCCTTCCTCAAGTTCCTTCACATCCTCAACAACAACCTCAAAATCATTAGATCCTAGGTCCTCATTTGAATACAAGGCGGTCGCTAGGTCACTAAATGCATGATCAAGCTCAACATTAATCAACCTATTAAGTTCCCTAAGTTCCCTAATCTCATTCCCAATCTGTTCACGCAACAAAGCAACTTCACTAGGGGAAAGGGGTGGATTCGCGTTTTCCATAATGGCCAACGGAATAGTCAATAAACTTAATTTACTAACAAAGGCACGAAGAAAAAGATAGACTAAAGAAAACCTAAAAATAAAAATAAAAATCTTATTAGAAAGGAATCTAGCAAGTAGACCTAATAAAAAGAAATTCTAACCTAGACAATAACTATTCCCCGGGCTGCGGCGCCAAAAACTTGATACGCGGGATTGCGCCCTTGCAACAGGTTTTACCTCTCAAGGGATCTTGAGAAGCTTGCAATCCCTGCCAGGCAGTGTACCTGATCGTTGTAGTATAGTATAGTGACAAGTACCAGGGGATTGATCGTTCAACTCAGGAATAGTGTCGCTAGGATTAGAAAGCCTACTAAATTAGGTCTAGAAGTGAGGGATGATTCTTTTTGAATTTTTTTATATTTTATAAAATCAAGTAAAATCTCGGGTTTTGAAGGAGTGGGCGAAATTAGTTGCTAGTCAACTAACCCAATTAACTACAGATGCAATCAAAATAAAATAAAAATAAATGAAAATAAACTAATATAATTATGTGGTGGAAACAATAATGAGAAAAGATGTGTTTACTTAGACTTCATTACTCCCTAGATATCTTTTACCGGTTGATTAGCTTGTTACACTTGCATGGATGACGGGTTATATTCCTTAATACTAGTTGTAGGGCCGTGTACAATATTCCCTAACTCTATAAGCTCCTACTTCACTCCTATGTCGAGCCGACTAAAAGCTCCTAACATGGGATCATTGGAATTCACTTATGCATTAAATACAACCAAAAATCGTAGTACACCTCCGATCATGTTTCTTAAGACGTTCAAGAAAGTTACCAATGGAAGTCTGCCAGTTTTCTTAAGCCTAACATCGAATACAATCATCCACAACAATTATAAACAAACAATCAACCAATAATCAACATCTAGGTTTCACTACATCTAAGCAAACACAATAAAAACCTAGCCTAACATGTTAAAAGAAAGACAAACATAAGATAGAATCAAACAACACATAGACATATTGAATGATTATTGGAAGACTTATCTTTATTCAAACATGGATGAAAGAAGGGTTTGAAACCCCTACAATATGATGAAAATTCGACCTAGGGTTTGTGGTAAAGTTCCTCCTAATGTTCCACTCTTTTTACAATGAAAAATTGGAAAAATATATATAGAGAATACATCCTGACGGCGTCACGTTGTAGGGTCTGACGCCGTCAACTCGTCGCCAATATAAAATTCGTATTGCCTAGATCCAGTCTTGACGCCTTCATGTGTAAATATACTCTAGGCCGTCACATGTGATTTGACCCTGACGGCCTTGGTGACGCCGTCAGGTCAATAACACTGAAAATGTTCTGGGCCGTCACGTTATATTTTCCACTTCCACCTCTTTTGCCAAGCTTGACGCCATCATGTATGAAGCCTTGACGTCGTCAGGTACTGTTCCCAGCAAGGATTTTGAGACTTTGCCGTTTTCTTCACTTTTATGCTCCAAAAACGTCCAAAATGCTTCCTTTTTCAGATTTCTCCACAAAAGTACCTAAAATGACAAAAGGAACGATTTAGGGCAATAATTGATCAAATAATCACAAATTCGGGCTTAAATGACCCCTTAAAAGCGGTACACTTTTCGCCTTATCAGAAGGCCTGTTAGGAGTGGGAGGAAGAGGAAGGGGAATGAGGAGCATACGGATATTGGTATGTTAATGTAGTATACTTCATATATTTGAGACATTTTTAATTTGCTTATGTTTGATGCTATGTTAATGTGTCCTCATTGGTTAATGTTTCCTGTTTTGTTAATTTGCTTATGTTAATGTGTCCTCATTGGTTAATGTTTGTGTCCTCATTGCTTAATGTTTTGTGATTTGTTAATTTGCTTATGTTAATGTGTCCTGATTGGTTAATGTTTCCTGATGTGTTAATGTGTACTGATGAATTGCAGTTGTATAATTTTAAGGTGTTGTGATGGAATTCTTTGCTTTGTCTTGTATACTATTGATGAGGCAAAAAATGATCCGTTTTTAGGGGGTCATTTAAGCCGGAATTGGAATTTATTTGATCAAATATTGTCCTAAATCGTTCCGTTTGTGATTTTAGGTACTTTGGGAGTGAATTCTGGAAAAGGAAGCATTTTGGACTTTTTGGAGCATAAAAGTGAAGAAAACGGCAAAGTCTTAATTTTCCTTGCTGGGAACAGTACCTGACGGCGTCAAGAAGGTTTTGATGACGGCGTCAAGAGCAATTTTGGTGACGACCCAGAGAAAACGTGACGGCGTCAGATCAAGGGCGTCAAGAGTAAAAGTGGTGACGGCCCAGAGCAGAAATACACATGACGGCGTCAGATCTGGATCTAGGCAGTCCGAGAATTTTATTGGCGGCGAGATGATGGCGTCTGAACTTTCCTCTTGACGCCGTCACCTCATGAAATCTATATATACTTTTCTAATTTTCATTCATTAGGAGTGTAACTTGAGAGGAAAATTTTAGGGTCGAACTTCATAAACCCTAACACGACTTTTACAGTATTTTCAAGGGTTTTCACCCCTTGAAACCCTTCATGTTCAATTGAGATAAGTATCCTTTCAATTCATTCAATATGTCTATGTGTTGTTTGAATATATCTTACGCTTGTCTTAATTTTAACATGCTAGGCTAGATCTCTTGTGTGTTTGCTTAGATGTAATAAAACCTAGATGTTGATTATAGGTTGATTGCTTGTTTATAGTTGTAATGGATGAATGATTTCAATGTTAGGCTTAAGAAAACTGGCAGATCTCCATTGTGTAACTTGCTTGAACGTCTTAAGAAACATGAACCGATGTGTACTAGGTTTTTATGGTTGTATTTAATGCATGAGCGAATTCTAGTGATCCCATGTTAGGAGCTTTTTGCAGGCTCGACATAGGAGTGAAGTAGGAGCTTATAGAATTGGGGAAGTAAGTACGCCACCCCATGATTGATATTAAGGGATATAACCCGTCATCCATGCACCTATAACAAATAATTAACCTGTAAAAGATATCTAGGGAATAGTGAAATCTAAGTAAACACAATTCTCCCATATATTGTTCACACCACTAGTAATTAGTTTTA
Organism: Artemisia argyi; assembly: GCA_030686995.1. Taxonomy (NCBI): domain Eukaryota; kingdom Viridiplantae; phylum Streptophyta; class Magnoliopsida; order Asterales; family Asteraceae; genus Artemisia; species Artemisia argyi. Next base: position 68,236,482 of record CM060704.1, on the reverse strand, counting down.
TTTTCATTTTTGTTATTTTATTTTGATTGCATCTGTAGTTATTGGGTTAGTTGACTAGCAACTAATTCCGCCCACTCTTCCAAAAACCCGAGATTTTACTTGCTTTCATAAAAATATAAAAATACAAAAAGAATCATCCCTCACCTCTAGACCTAGTTCTTAGGCTTTCTAATCCTAGCGACACTATTCCTGAGTTGAACGATCAATCCCCCGGTACTTGTCACTATACTATACTACAACGATCAGGTACACTGCCTGGTGGGGGTTTAAGCTTCTCGAGATCCCTCGAGAGGTAAAGCCTGGTGCAATTCCCACGCATCAAGTTTTTGGCGCCGTTGCCGGGGAATAATTATTGTCTAGGTTAGGATTTCTTTTTATTAGGTCTACTTGCTAGATTCCTTTCTAGTAAGACTTTATTTTTATTTTTAGGTTTTCTTTAGTCTATCTTATTTCTTCGTGCATTTGTTCGTAACTTTTTACCATCCGATATCATGGAAAGTGGTAACATCTTTGAACCCATCAACCCAACACAACAAGACCACCCACAATACCCACCACTAGCTAACCAACCTCTTAGGCCCTGAACCCTAGGAAAGTACTCCCGACCTAGCCACCAAGGCTATCGAAACACTATTGAGCTCACCCAAGGAGCCAATGTGTCTCCCTTGCGATCCGACACCATCCGGTTGGTGCAAAGCGGATGTGCATTCCATGGACTTCGTTCCAAAGATCCTAATCAACATCTCAAGGACTTCCTTAAAATCGTAGATTCTATAGACCTTGATGTTACAACTAGAGAGTCAACCCGATTACGCCTATTCCAATTCTCTCTACGTGATCAAGCTAGTCAATGGCTTGAACGTTTACCCGCGGGATCCATCACCTCATGGGATGATCTCACCACTCGTTTCCTTGCTCAATTTTTCCCACCGGGGAGAAATACCGAGCTTAGAAATGATATATTGATGTTCCAACAACGTCAAGGTGAAACTCTATATGAAGCATGGACTCATTTCAAGGACTTACTCCAAAAAGTCCCTCATCATGGCATAGATCTTTGGCTCCAAGTCCAAATCTTTTATGACCATATCGATCTCTCCACAAGGCAAACCATTGACCAATTGGCCAGTGGCAAGCTACGTGATCTAAGTGCGGAAGAATCATGGGAACTCATAGAAGATCTTGCTCTCTATGACAACGAAAGTTGGAATGATCCCCGTGATTTGAACAAAACGGTCAAGGCAATATCTTTGCCTTCGAACAATTCTAGCACTCCCGACCGTAGGATCATGGAACTCGAGGACCAAGTCAAGTTTCTCATGAAATCCTACGAAGCTCCTAAGCCTTCAAGCCAAGTGAACAAAATCACTTCTTCATGCGAATTATGTAGTGATCCCCACGACACTCGTGATTGCGTGGAACTCCCTGGAACAGCTTTTGCGGACTACGCATCCTCGCGTACCGACGAAGCGGGAGATAAGTGGTACACTTTCAAACCCGAGCCAAACCCTTATGGTGATTCCTACAACCCTTCGTGGAAAAATCACCCAAACCTTAGGTGGAGGCAAAACCAAAACAATTCCTCCAATCCGCCTAATCGTTACCAACCAAACGGTCCACTCTCTAACCGTACTTTCAACAACAATCCTTCTAACAACTATGGTAGTACCAACAATCTTGAAGGATTGATGTCCAAGTTTATGGCATCTCAAGAAGCTCGCATATCTAAGTTTGAAGCCAATTTCAAATAAAAGCAAAGCGAGATGACCACCAAAATTGACACATTTTTGAAGGTTCTCAATGACCGAGAAATGGGAGCACTCCCAAGCGATACGGTCAAGAACCCGAAATTAAACGTTAATTCCATATTATCAGTTTCGTCACCCACTTCTTGTCCGCAATACTACTCGGTTAAATCAATGAGCACGTGTTTCAAGCAAAACCTCTTCAAAAGCACCAATCAAATGAAACACCCGATATCAAACCGGTCAAAAGCATAGTTGAAACACCTCCTACACAAGACCTTGACGATGAATTCAAGGAGATTCACCTTGAACGTCCCGTCATTGATGTCTTAGCCCGTGCTCCCTACTATAGTGCCCTCCTAGAAAAATATGAGAAATTTAAACTAGGTAAAAATGGGACCGCCTTCATTCAAAACAAGTAGCCTAAAAAGCTTGATGATCCGGGTATATTTGTTTTGCCTTGTAAGATAGGAAGATCTGAAGCTTTCGACACACTAGCCGATTTAGGGTCAAGCCTCAACTTGATTCCCTTATCCCTTTTCACCACTCTCAAGCTAGGAAAGTTAGAGGAGACGGAGGTATTAATTGGTCTAGCGGATGGGAGTATTGCCCACCCGGTTAGGATGATCAAGGATGTAGTTGTTCACGTAGGGAAGTTAACTATTTTAGCGGATTTTCACGTCCTAGATATGGTTAGTGACGCTACATGCCCATTATTAGTAGGAAGAGGATTTTTAGCAACCGCTAGTGCTATGATAGATTGTAAGGAGTCTAAGATAGCGGTAGGTGAGGGCGATACTTAGTCGGTATATGATGTTAAGAAACATAGCTATGATTGTGAGGATGAGCCGACACCACATTGGGTAGAGATGAATAGGAGACCATCTAGATATGGACCTTGGATAGAAAGAAACTTTATAGGATCTCAACGCCCATTCTATCTAGAAAAATATTTCATCGATAAAACACATTCGGTGGAACAACTCATAGCTAGAGATGAAGAGCTAGACCCTTTTGAGGACCCCCTAGTCTTTAGGAAAATGATTGAGTTCTTGAGCGTAATGCCCATTAACATAGAGATGAACAAGTGGAAAACAGAGGGGGATAAGTGTAAATGGAGGTGGGACAAGCCACCTAAGGAAGATGACGGATCATGGCATATGAAGATGATTTTGTATGATTCGGATGGAGAAAAGTTTGAAAGGTCATACCGCACTAAGAAAACCGATAGGAAGTTGAAACCTAAGTTTGATCCCAAAGATGTCCTCAATGAGGAACTCACCCATGTCACGTAGTAACCCATGACCTTGAGTCTAGCTACAAGACTCGTAAATAAAGAAAAGCGCTTCTTGGGGGGCAACACATGTTTTGTGTGATTTTTATTTTGTTTGATTGTTATTTGTTTCCGTATGCATGCTTTATTTTTATTGTTGGTAGATCATGTTTCAAAACTAAAATGGTGAAAATACTTTATTTTGTCGTTTGGCTTAGTCTTAACTTCATCCAAGGGTATTTCGCGAAAGATAAGTGTAAAGGGAAACCCCAAATATGTTTTTAAGAAACAAAATTAATCATGATTCTCCACAAAATTAAATGAACATGTATATTCGTATTTGTTAGAGTCAAATGCTTGTATCGAGTCATAATGATGTTTTGCAGAATTTTCCAGGAAGTAGGACAAAGTTTTTCCAGAAATTTTCCGGGAACTTAACATAAAGATTTATGCAGGTCACTTCTGACGACGTCAGGAAGAAACTCCTGACGGCGTCACGTGTAAAAATCTGGAAATTTTGCTAGTTTTGTTTTTCTAACGGAGTCTTAAAGTTTTTGTCGAATCTTTAGTTTTATAATCTCCAGGGAATCTGCAAACATCATTCCACAAGCATTATATCCTACTTTGTTTTCTAGGATTTGTTAATATATATAGATTGCCGCCGATTTTACGTGAGGTTGCCTTGTTTGTTTTCTCAGGATTAACAAGTTATGTATGACAAGAAGATGATTTATATTCTGGAAGGGAACCTTTGATTGTTCATTTTCTTGGAGGAAGATCTAACCTGGTTACCGTACTCTCCACACCGAACGAATCAGGGGAGTATTTGATTTCATTCTTTTACCAATTTTACTTCTACATTCTTTACATGAACATTGGGGACAATGTTCATCCTAAGTGTAAGGGGAGGGTAAATGATGATACCTTATAGGATACACTTTCACTTGAGTTTGTTTGTTTGATGGTAGGTGTGTAATAAAACTATGAGAAATACTTGTTAGTGTAATTTTAGCGCCAAATTTAAATTTTTTTACAACATTTAGGAGTGAAACTTTAGCCATAGCAAGCGTCTCATGGATAGGAGTCGTATGACTAGCACAAAATTGTATCATTCAGAAAAATTTTCCACCCAAATATGTAGCTCGCCTTTAGATTTGATAGGAAAAGCATTTACTATTAGTGCTTATGAGTGTACCTAGGGGTGTCAAATGGGTCGACCCGACCCGACCCGAACCCGACCCGAACCCGATAAAGCCTTATAGGGTCGGGTTCATTCGGGTCCAACTCGGCTTATCGGGTCTATCGGGTCAACCCGACCAACCTGATAGTCTTATAGGGTCGGGTTAGGGTTATATTTTTCATACCTTTTCGGGTTCGGGTTCAACCCGATAACCCGATAAATGTATAAGGTTTTTTTTTTTTTTTTTTTTTTTTTTTTTTTAAGCCAACACTTAACAACCCGATAACACAGCGAATCAGTTCAACTTGCTGTACTCCAGTGGCTAAGGTGTTGGACTTATATACACGGTTTAATATCTACATCTAGTAAAACAAATATATTTTGTAAGATCAAGTATTATAATCGTAAGGAGGCAAAACTCTTTGCAGCTGGCCACCAGTATATTATTAAAATAGAAGGCTTTGATTGACAACTTTGTATTTAGAATAAACAAAAGATAAGCGTTGGTAAAATACACCCATCATAAGGTTTCATGCCATTTCTATAATCAAAACAAAAGACTCCTATTTGTCATGCACATCTAGTCAATAGAGACATACATATTTAATTTCACAAATTATGGGCGTAGAGAGTGACAGTCATTGTATAATTATTGTAGTAGGTATGTAAACGGTGATGATGATGAAGGAGTTGGTCATACTAAATCAAAGAGTTTAATAATCCATGATATTGGTCAATTTGATTATGTTTAAGTTCAAATAATATCACAGTCCCAAAAATCATCTACAGTCCAAAGGCTTTATTCTGTATGTTGCAGGTAGTTAGCGACTTCATGAACACATGATAAAGGCTTTGTTCTGCCTTCCGAAATTACATGATAAAATGTGTACGACCTATTCCTCAAATTGAGATTATTTCCTGAATGAAATCTATAAGGGTGATCTTAATATATTACCAGCATTGTCCGTGAGGCAAAGAGCACACATGAAGTCAGCCTGCACTTGATGAAGATGCTACCAAGGGAAGTAACCGCTCTGAATCTTCCGAGGACAATATCATGAACAGCAGCATCAGGCAAGGAATCAATTCTGTGTGAATAACTATCACACATAATTCAAGATTGCATACAGACTTCAAATTTGACTTACGTTACTAATTCAAGAAACTACAGTGTCGAGAGTACAAAAGCCACTTACATAAGGCATTTAGGTCTTAAGACCTCTAATATGAGCTTCAATCTAGGCAATATTCATATCATGGGTGAAGAAAGTGTCTACAATTTCTTCACTGTGCTTCTCTAGAAAATGAATCAAGCTTTTCTACCAAGTATGCACTAGCTTATCGAGAATCAACTAAAACAAAAAGATTTCCTAAAAACATTCCCTTGACTTCCAAATTTTGTGTTTTGCTCCTACATAGTTCCAAATGACCAAAAACGGCCACAACCCGATAACAACCCGATAACCCAACCCGATTCAACCCGACCCGTTTTGACCCGAAACCTGATAACCCGATATCTTATAGGGCCGGGTTAGGGTCAAGATTTGGGACACCGAAACCCGAATCAACCCGACCCGACCAACCCGATAACCCGACAACCCGACCCGATAACACCCCTAAGTGTACCGGTAGCATTTAGATTCTAGAACTTGCGTTAGTGATGCATCCCGAGACCGCTAGTGGGACTACATTCGTGTAGTAGGATTTACTACATGATTAGAGGCATTAGGATCACCCTTGTGTTAAACCCGTATCATAATTACTTGACCATTTAAGTCATATTACTTGGCTAGTAAATTCAATTAATTTTTCCCACACCTTAGCGTTGTACTCATTTTTAGTACACGAAACCCCTAGTACACCCCTCCGAGCCTATCTTTTCGTTTCTAACTTTAAGCATCTTACTTAAAGGAAGAATTTGTTACACCCCACTTAAATGTACAACCAAATCGCCTTAGCCTTCCGTGTATGCACTCATCTTTAGTGCATTATTGTTATTTGTTTAAACCCTTAGTTAATTATCTAATTGATTACATGGTTGCTAAGTCGAGTCATATCCTTGTACATATTGTTTTGGGACGATTGGGACTCATGGGTAAAGTACTTATTTTATGGAGTAATGGGGAAGAACATCATTTATTACCTCCATATGTGCGTTAATCTTAAAAGTACTCCAAGTGTTTTGATTATCTTAATTCGAGACATTAGATTAGTTTATTGTAAAGTATGTAAAAATTCAAGTGTAAGGGGAATGTTCATTCCCTATGATGTATTATTTTGGATGGTAGGGTAAGAGTGTATGCAAAAAAAAAAAAAAAAAAAAAAAAAAAAAAAAAAAATAGAAAAAGAAAAAGAAAGAAAAAAACATACGGACAACCATCCCGTTTCATTCTATTTTTATTTTATGTTTTTGTTATTTTTCATTTATTAGCTTAAGTCGAGTCTAGTCTTGGCTTAGCAACGCCATATTGTACATGTAATTAATGAAGATGATTAACTCGCCACCAATAAAGATTGCTTATATCCAACAAAACCGTGTATTCCATATCCCTACACCTAACGTTATAACCCTTTAAAAGACCTCTTTGATAGTTTATCCTAGGTGATTACGCCATGTGTTGGAGGTTTGATCCTTTCCCAAGCCTATTGTAATCTATTTTGCTATGACAGGTAGTGAGAGATGTTTTCCATTTCCATATTGTGATATATACTTTATTACACCTGAGAGATGTGAGTATCTAAATACTATTTGTGAGGTGCTAGTGTATGACCTCCGTGCTTGTCTTTGGTCTTTAGTGGAACGATTATTTGTTGTAATTACTTTTATATTAGTGTTAAATGACTCCTAACTTGTATTTTGACTAGAATAAAAGCGCATTTGCTTGATGACAAGCAAATCTCAAGTGTAAGGGTATATGATGAGGCGAAAAATGATCTATTTTTAGGGGGTTATTTAAGCCGGAATTGGAATTTATTTGATCAAATATTGCCCTAAATCGTTTCTTTTGTGATTTTAGGTACTTTGGGACTGAATTCTGGAAAAGGAAACATTTTGGACGTTTTTGGAGCATAAAAGTGAAGAAAACGGCAAAGTCTTAATTTTCCTTGCTGGGAATAGTACCTGACGGCGTCAAGAAGGTTTTGATGACGGCGTCAAGAGCAATTTTGGTGACGACCCTGAGAAAACGTGACGGCGTCAGATCAAGGGCGTCAAGAGTAAAAGTGGTGATGGCCCAGAGTAGAAATACACATGACGGCGTCAGATCTGGATCTAGGCAGTCCGAGAATTTTATTGGCGGCGAGATGACGGCGTCAGAACTTTCCTCTTAAGGCCGTCACCTCATGAAATCTATATATACTTTTCTAATTTTCATTCATTAGGAGTGTAACTTGAGAGGAGAATTTTAGGGTCGAACTTCATAAACCCTAACACGACTTTTACAGTATTTTCAAGGGTTTTCACCTCTTGAAACCCTTCATGTTCAATTGAGATAAGTATCCTTTCAATTCATTCAATATGTCTATGTGTTGTTTGAATATATCTTACGCTTGTCTTAATTTTAACATGCTAGGCTAGATGTCTTGTGTGTTTGCTTAGATGTAATGAAACCTATATGTTGATTATAGGTTGATTGCTTGTTTATAGTTGTAATGGATGAATGATTTCAATGTTAGGCTTAAGAAAACTGGCAGATCTCCATTGTGTAACTTGCTTGAACGTCTTAAGAAACATGAACCGATGTGTACTAGGTTTTTATGGTTGTATTTAATGCATGAGTGAATTCTAGTGATCCCATGTTAGGAGCTTCTTGCAGGCTCGACATAGGAGTGAAGTAGGAGCTTATAGAATTGGGGAAGTAAGTACGCCACCCCATGATTGATATTAAGGAATATAACCCGTCATCCATGCAACTGTAACAAATAATTAACCTGTAAAAGATATCTAGGGAGTAGTGAAATCTAAGTAAACACAATTCTCCCATATATTGTTCACACCACTAGTAATTAGTTTTATTTTCATTTTTGTTATTTTATTTTGATTGCATCTGTAGTTATTGGGTTAGTTGACTAGCAACTAATTCCGCCCACTCTTCCAAAAACTCGAGATTTTACTTGCTTTCATAAAAATATAAAAATACAAAAAGAATCATCACTCACCTCTAGACCTAGTTCTTAGGCTTTCTAATCCTAGCGACACTATTCCTGAGTTGAACGATCAATCCCCCGGTACTTGTCACTATACTATACTACAACGATCAGGTACACTGCCTGGTGGGGGTTGTAAGCTTCTCGAGATCCCTCGAGAGGTAAAGCCTGGTGCAATTCCCACGCATCAACTATAATTGGTTTCTATATAAACCACATTGACTTATTAACCAAACTACAACTATACTTGTATAATTTGTTTCTATGTGGTGAGATATAGAACACTGCATGGCTCTGCTTCACTTGAGCCTGCGTACTTCAGTGTGCAATTGTCTGCATAACTGTTTCATTTAAGTTTCAATGTGGTGAGATATAAAACACTGCATACTTCAGTCTGCACTTTTTGAAGCAGCTGTAGTAGCTCGTTAGACTTGAAGTTTGATTTAAAATGATAAATATGAATAGGGTGTTACTTTAGTTGACTATTGGTCATCAGTCATATCTTCTAATTACTCTCACCATCTTAAATGTCTTGTTAGTTGCTATACAATGTTGCAAATTAGCTTACTGATTGTAATATAGTGATAGCAATAGTCAAGGTGGGTCAACTCTTTCAAATGTCAATTAGGAGTTGTAACACCTCCATTTTTAAAGTTTGTCGCAGCGTAAAAGTAATTTGGGTGTTACGGTGAGGATCGAAGTTTTAACCACATAAAACGGTTTAAAAGAAACGTTTTGAAAATTATTTGTCATTTAGATAATAATTTTGATAAAAGATGAACCATTTGATTTAAAATCTTATGAAAAGATATAAAGACTTGTAAAAATGACAAATTTGATTTTTACACAATTTTAATTTATCAGAGTAATAAATGCCCACTTCGTGTCTTGTCCTGCTCCGTTAAATTACCTGAGATACACATGCTTAAAAGTGTCAACACAAAGGTTGGTGAGTTCATAGAGTTTTAGGAAAAACCCTTTATTTTGTTAGATTTCAGGAATATTTGGTATTAATAAAATACAAACATTAACGAAACAATTATCAAATATAATCACAATTAAATCATATAAATATTCAATCATCTTCAATAAATCATCAATAATCTTAACATGAGCTGGAAACTCATGATACTAAATCAATCAGATAAACAATTCACGTATGGTCAAACCTATACAGCTGTATCTAAATATATGTTGAATACATATATATTTCCTTTATAGATATTGCACCAAGCCTCATGACACGCAAGACGTTAACAGAAGGGGTGTTCTATCAAATCAATGACAGATTTTGCCCTCGTGTAATAAGTGATTTGCCAATTCCTATTTTTACTCAAATATAGTGTATCACGACTAATGCAGCTAACCAATTGCAATTGGCATTCCGTCAAGCATTAGTGGGATCGGAGGTCAATCCAAAACAGGTTTCGAATCTGTCCACTATATTCGCGCTCACTTTACAGTGATTAATGGCTCATGATAGAGGGACTATATGGCGATAAGCTAACTTAGGCAATATCAAGGACTAATGGGCTCAATTAGCATACATCATGAAATCAAGTATCGTATCACAGAAATCCATTTGAAAACAGTATCGTTTGAGTATCAGAAATTCAGTTTGAAAATATCATCATTTGAGTATCATAAATTCAGTTTGAAAATATCATCATTTGAGTATCAGAAATTCAGTTTGAAAATATCATCGTTTGAGTATCAGAAATTCAATTTAAAAATAGTATCGTTTGAGTATCAGAAATTCAGTTTTAAAAATAGTATTGTTTGAGTATCAGAAATTCAGTTTGAAAATAGTATCGTTTGAGTATCAGAAATTCAGTTTGAATATTTCGCCAGTAACACATTTATATCACATACCACAATAATCGAATTGAGAACATTTTCATATGAGTATCAATATTTCAGTCAAATAATTCATCAATAAATATATATTTCACATACCACAATAATCACATTGGAAACATTAACATATTTTAAATCACAATTTATATTATTTTAATATCAATTAGGAAATTGATTTGAATCATGTATTTTATTTTATTTCATATACTTATCAAGTTATCAAAGTATATGTAAGCATGTATCTCCCCCAATGAGTTAAAAACAATTATTTGAAATGGGGCTATGACTCATCTGGATTGATTTGGAAATGATGAAAAGTAAAGTAGAATGAGATTTATGGAAACGATTATAGAAACGTCGTTGATATGGAACCTGATAAATAAATTTATCAGAGAATATAACCAAATACTATTTGGTAATTACGAACGAATAACGAATAATATTTATTCGTTATGACGAATAGATGATGTGCAGTGCAAATATTATGTCATGCATGCTATGTTAAAATACTTTATTTAAATTATCCATCGAAATTTTACCTTTTTAATCGTAAGTAATAATATTAACTTTTTAGATATCGTTATATATTATTAACGTAAAAATAAATAATATATATATAAAACGTAATAAAATGCATATGATGTGATGGTTACCGTAAAATAGAAAATAAAATGAGAATGTCAAATAAATTATGTGTAGTCCATGTCCTTTTCCAATTTTACAATTTTTATACTAACGGTGTTAGCGTCACACCGTTAGTCCTTTTTATATATATTTTACAATTATAGTCCACTACATGTCCAATATTACAATCTAAGCTTGTAACAATCCTATATTATCAATTTTTATCCTTTCTTTCTGTTTCTACATTTTTAGTCCTTTCTTTTCACAGTTTTCACTTTTAGTCCCTATAGGTGTCGTCGCGTTACATTTTTAGTCCAAATTTGCAAAAATGATTATAAAAATTTTATGAAAATTTCCGTGGCTTCCTTTATTAATTTCAAGCTTATTTCAACTGCTTATTTTATAAAAAGCTTATTTATTTAGCTTATGGGCCTTAATTCAAACCAAACTAAAGCCCATTTAAAATTTTAGAGGCGAGGGCATGAAAATTCTTTTGGGCTTGAACTTGGGCTTCCTTTATGATTCTAAAAATATATTTTATGGGCCCAATGGGCTGTTATATCGTGAAGTCTTGTTGGGCCTTAGTTAAGCCCACTCGACAAAATATTAGTTTTTATATAAGTTTTGATTTGAAAAATCTAGTTTGTGTCGATTTACTTTGGCTCGATTAGAGTGTCAAAACGTGATTATTTTTATAAGTTATATAAACGAAACTAATAGTTTTCTAGGTGGTTTATTAGGTCGAGCAAAAATATTGGGTGCTTGTTACGTGAAATTGAAAGTTATACGTAGGTTTTGTGGCATGTTTGAATCGATTTCATTATTTGAAAAATTGGAATTATTTACTAAGTGTTTAGATTATTTATACGTGTGAATCATGGTTCAAAGTAGGCTCGTTAAATGCATGTAACATGAAAATAAACGTGAAGTGTACCTACCAAGATAGAGGCTAGTCACGTTTCGTGTTCTAACAATAAATATGTACGTGTATATATATATACCAAAATGATATACGATGAAACGAATATAGATATGATGCATGACTAATATTTAACGTAGGAATTGAAATAGAAACGAGTTGAGGAGACTTACAAACACCTTAGAGGTGATCAAGAGTCGAGTGAAATAGAATGGAACACAAGGATTTCACGTTTCCAATATATAACCCAAACGTTATATATAGATATAAACCCGATTTCCTTTTCTTGAGTCCAAACTAATATACCATCGGCTTGTGATTTGTAAGGGTGATGTTTAGGAAGAAATGAGTTTGTGAAAGAGTTTGAGAATGGAAGAAAACTAAGTGCATGCATGGTTCGTATATATGGTGCCAATATATCACACGTATATGTGATAAATTTCAAGGAAACCATGCTAACTATTTCATGTCAGTACACTTAGCTGCCTAGGACGAAATATATGAATATATTATGGGATGTGAGAGCATGAAACATGGAATGTGTTTGGGTGACTCATGTAGCAATGTCGACAACCAATATATACATACACGATTTGCTAAATCGTGTAAACCTTGAATATAATTGATCATTCTTAACATGTAAGCATAGAATCATCTTAGAAACATTATTAGGATCATTTAGAAACAAACGAGGATTAAAACGGATAAGAAATGAATAAATTACAAATTGTTTGAATCGATTCATAGCTAAACACTTTGCCTCGTAAAAACGTATCAAAACTCAACGTGTGAACGTGAGATTCGACACACTAATAGTTGGCTAGGAGCTTAACGAGATTGTGCAAAAAGATACATAGGTCGTGTGTAGAAATTGAAAATGAACGAGACGTTTTGGGACATACTTAGTCGATCATATGTGTATTATTAGTATTGAATTTGGGTTTTGTTGTGGGCCGGTTGGGCTTAGGGGAAAAATAGGCCCATTGGATTTTTAATTAGTTTTAGTAACTAGTTTTTATTAATTAGGTTTAGTGAAATTAATATTTTGTTAATTTTGTCGAGAACTGACCATTTTAATATACAAAGAAAATTTTAAATTTTCCCGTAAAAATGGTAATTACTATAATGACAAAGATTATTTATATAATTAACCGAAATTAATTATACGAATTTTCGTGAGGTTTTACAGGAGTTTTACCCGCCAAGTTCTTGCCTTTATATGCAGATGTAATAGCTTCATTTCTACTCAATCAATGAAATAATGTAGTGATAGCTTATCAGTTGTAGTATTGACGTTTGAATTTAAAATGTGGTAGATTTACTTGGTTATGGGGGTGAAGTTGTGTTCCGCATGCACAATAATGGAGTCTTTGAATTTTGTCCATTAAGGTATGTACAAGGGAATGTTTCTACACTTTGTGGCTTTGTCTGTGATAGACATGTCTTTAGCCTAGGTCTGGATGATATGTTTTCACACATTAGGGGAGAAAAATAGGATGTGTTCTTTTGTTTGCCTTGCAAATCAATAGAAGAAGGTTTGAAGCTGATTCACACAGACAATGATGTGCATACAATGATTGAGCTAGGTTGTCGTGCCGGTTTTGTAGACTTGTTTGTTGCTCACACAAAACAGGTGTTATCTCCCTACTATTTAAACAACATTGATGCAGAGAGTGATGGTGGGGAGGTTTTTGGATGGGTAGAAGAAGATGCTAGCTTGCGGTGCTCTATTACTTCAACTCCTTTTAGGACTAGCACTTCAAAAACTTATAAGAAAGTGGATGATGTTGATGCTTCACAACCAAATTTCAGGAAGCATAAAAAGAGGGTGAAGAGGGTGAAAAGGTCTTTGGATAAGGGAAAAGGAAAGATGGTTGATGAGGCTGATGTTGTTAACAAGAACAAACCGGCTATTATTGTCATTAGAGACAGTGGTTCTATGAAGAAGTCAGCATGTGTTGGTCCAGTGAATGTGGAAGCAAGGGGTGGAGGTTTTTTGAGACCAAGAAGTGATGTTAGAATCACTAATTGCGTACTGGGTCTAAGGGCACCAAGATCAATGGGTAACAATGTGGTGTTATTTTGATTAGGTGAGTCTAATGAATTGTTTAGCAAATATTTTGGATACATTGCATTGCCTATTATAGTAACCTCATTTCATTGCATATTTTGATTATGCAGGTATAGTTGCACACCTATCCAGTAGAAGCTTTTGAAGATTGACATATGGGTTTAATCTTTTGGGATTATGTAATGTGTAGAGAACAATATCAGTTTTAATTTGGTTGTATTTACTAATGTAATTTGACTAATGTAACTTGAACTATTTTACCTCCCTTTCGAATACACCAAAGGGTGTGTGGCGGCATTGTGATGGGTTCATCTGTTTTTGTACATGCCGACTAATATTATGTACTTTGAACAATATTTCATATGGGTTAAATTTTTAGTCAATATTGACTACTATCAATACTCTGTTTTGTGTTTCTGCTATATAATATGTTTGTATTTGTTTCTTTGTTTGTGTTTGTTTCTTTTGTGTTTGTGTTATATGTTTGTGTCTTATGGTTAGAATTCATTGTTTGTGATACGAATCGAAAAGTATAAAGTATAAACCAAGAAAATCGGGATCAAACGACCCCTTCCATTCATAACCATACATTTACAACCATAACATAGGGGAAACCACAACCCCTATCTACACCTACAACCTTACGACAAGGGCACCAAAATGAACAAAAGAAACCACAAATGCCCGACCACCTACCACCTACTATCTACATTCATCATACACAACAAACAACCCATCGCAGCCTCCAGCACCTACCCCCTTCACATGTACCTTTGCCTCACAGCAAACTCAATCTTGGAAACAACGCTGTCGTTTGTTTGCCTAAGCATCCTCATCAACCCCCTCATCTTTCTCATATCAGCCGATTGAATCCTCCTAAGCTTGTTCACATTGGCCCTTGCAGCTCTCGAGCCCCTTAAGAGTTGGAGCTCCGCAATCAGGTCCCCCTAATACCCAGCATATTAGACAGCTTTTGGCACCTACTCATCAACTCTTGTGCATGATGCATGTCTTCCTCAACCTCTCGCTGGTGAGATAGCATCATTTCCGATATGACAAACGAGTTACAGGCAATGACGAGATCTAGATAGCGAGACATGTTACCGGAAAAGGGAATGATAAATGTTTTGTTAAGGGTGTGTGTGTTTCTGCTTATGTGTGTGTGAAGCCGTTGTGACAATTTAATATGGTAACATGAGAATAACTTTTCAAAATTAGCCATTGAGGTCATGTCACACTTATACCAAAAGTTTCCCGAGAAAATGCACTATGAAAAGACGAAATTACTCTCGATGACGGGAACTTAATGAGCAAACTAACGGAATATGGCTCTCGGTGGCTATTTTGCATTTTTGCGAAACGTTAGTGGCAAATTTGCACGCCTTTATGACTTGGTCTTATTTTTGCAATTTCGTAATACGCTAGTGACTATTTTTGCAATTTACCAAAAAATTATTATAGATTGTTGAAAAAAAAAACATTATGATATTACTTGGTTAAAGGGTTCAATTCAATATAGGTATCAAATCGTTAATGTTGATGATGTGTGTCTACTTGGTCTTGCTAAGCGTACAGGGTGTGGCGAGGGTTTCGTCATCGTTACATTAGTTTCACGTCATAAAGTTTTATCTTCTCAACTCTTTCTTATAATTTGTTTACAACTTCAGCACCTTCTCTCTTATCTCTTATAACTTTTTTTCATTTATTATTATTAAATATATCCCAAAACACACACTTATACACAAAATAATAAAATGCCATTTCTCTTTCTTTATTTTTTGGGAGACTATAGTGCCGCTCGAAAATATTTATTTGTTTTACCGCAAAAGAAGTTTTTTTTTTTTTTTTCCTCGCTACACACACCTTGAAACCTAAAACAAATATGAACTAAGAACATGCATCTTTCTTGCATTGTTGTCACGTCCCACCCTTAAACAAGTTAAAGATCTTTATCTAAAAGCACTTACAATCGTAATTCAGGTTATAACTTAACTCAGCGCCACGTCAGTGCCACATCAGCTTTAACACTTTAACTTTAACTCACAAAAAAACACCCACAACAATAACTTAACCTTAACTCACTTTAACTCAACTTTTCATATATTTTCAATTTCAACCCTAAACTAAAACTAATACTTCATTTTTTTTAAAACCATAACATTAATTCTTAAAATATATTACATTGGGAGTAAAAAGGTTGAATTTTATTTATTTATTTATTTATTTTTTGTATTTTAAACAATATATCCGTTTATATACGTTTGAGGGGGTAAAGTGTAAATTTTTTTTAAAAACAACGGCTACTTTACCGTTTAAAGGGAGTAAAATGTAATTTTTTTTTCGTTCGTTCATCAGCTTTAACGTCACGTTAGCGTATTCACTTGGCCCGTTAAAGCACAAATAACGCAGAAGCTCATATTGGTTAACGCCTCAATAACGCACGTTAAATCGAGTTTAACGCACCTCGTGCGTTATTGATGGAACTGCTCTAAAGATCAAACACCTTGCGTTTCTCGTTTCCTGTTATTCCCTTTGGAATTGGAAGGTATGTATCCATCAAGATAGCGTTATAGAGGTTTAGGGTTACCTACACTTTTAATTTCACGACCAACAATGATAAACAATTACATTTATAAATGTTAGATGGACATATTTTTAACTCAGCATGATCACTTAAATTTCAACAATCAATTCATCGTATACAAAATTAAAAATAATGATACTTCATCCTGTAAAAGAACCGGACGAACACAAACGGAACATTATTCATGTTCGTTCGTTTTATATTAACCGGACAAATAAACGGGACTGAACGCTTAAATGAACGAATGTTATTATTCATGTCTTCTTTTTTTTTTTTTTTTTTTAATAGAAAATGAGTTGTTTATGTTCGTTCATTAATACACTAAACGAATATAAACAATAAACATAAACTTTATTAAATAATGCACAGTATATTATTTTATAAGTATTGTTTTGTTTAAACAAACAAATTATTATACAATTAAAAGATATGATATACAAAAATCAATAAATGAACATAAACGAACACATAATCGAACGTTCACGAATATAACTGAACGGACGCGACTTTTGTCATGTTTGTTTATTTAACTAAACAAACGTAACATATTGTCCATGTTCGTTTATTCAATAAATAAATGAATATAAACAAACTTTATCAAATAGTTTATGAAATATTTACTGAATGTTCAGTTCGTTCGTAGCAAAACACACTCTACGAGTTTGACTTGGTATTAAAGTTAGAGTTGAAATCAAACCTTGGCAAAACATTTCAAACTTACACACACTATTTCCATCAAACTTTGACTTATAAAGACAAAATAAGGAAACAACTAATTTCAACCAAATAATCAAAAGGATAAATTCCACCTTCAAAAAAAACCAAAACAAACAAACCAAACACGTCACACATATATCTATCTTCCTAACTTCATCTAAACCAAATCAAAAGAACTACCATTACGACCACACTCGTTGACTTCTTCACCTAACTCCTCGTGACTTCTTCACCTAACTCCTCATGTTTAACACCACTTATTAAGTTATTAGCAACCACTTTAATTGCTAGCAAGCATTATTTGACTTTATTTGATTCACATTTATATACAACAACATCAAATTCCAACTACTTAAATAAATTCATTTCTGATCATAAACACACACTACCCAAAATGGCGACAAATCTTAAGAAACTTGGTTCGATATTAACGAAACAATCACATCTTGTCAGAAGACTGTCGTCGTCACCGTCGCCAGCTAGTGACGGTGGAAATGGGAAATCTATAAATTTGTATACTGCGATTAATCAAGCTCTTCAAATTGCTTTGGATTCTGATCCTCGGTATTGTCTCCACCTACCCTTTTATTATTTATTGTTGTTATAAGTTTTATAATTATGTTTGTGAATCTTGGTATATTCTTTGTGTTTTTTGAGTTGCATGATATTTGTTTTGCTTGATAGTTGATACTTGATACTACTTTTTGTGATTTTGGATATGTGGATTGTGGACCAATAGATAAAGCATAAATCCAGCTAAAAAAAAATACCTTGTCCTATGATCACTTTTTAATCTCAAGTTAAAGTTTCTTTCAAAAATGATTGTCCACCGCTAAAAATAGATTATTGTATTACCATTATTTGAAATTACAAACTTTCAAAAAAACGGTAGTAATTATTTAATTAAGGGTAAAACTGTCATTCTTTAAAAGGTAAGAAAAAGAAAGAAGTACAGAAATTATTATGTTTTTCTTAAATCTTGTGTGTTTTGTGAGACGACAATTATTTTGAGATGTAAGGAGTAAAAGTTACGTAGTAATTAAACTTAAGCAACTCGAATTGCTAAAGCTCTAGCTTTTATTTGTAGCTGTAAATTGTGAAATGACATAAAACTGTTGTAGCGTTGTTATGTCATTTCACACTGGTAGCCGCAAAAAAAAACTACTGTGTCAAACACTTTATAGAAATAATGAAATAAAAGTTGTCAAATGTAAACGAATATGTCAATAAGCCGATGGGAGTTTTTTTAGGTAATTAAAATAATACTAAGCACTCAAAAGCTGCACGCTTATACATATCAATATGTAAAGATGTTACATACCGTCGTTACACGAAGATACAACACAGAGTGAGAAAAGTAAAGTATAAGTTGTGTATGGGAAAAGTTAAAAGTGTGGTACATTTTGGTCTAACTAACCCACAAAGCTAATCTTGATTTATAAGAATCTTTTAATGTGTATTGTACTGTAATAAATAGAGCTAGTAAAGCTGTTTTACTGGTAAATGGAGACAAAATCTACATTTAGAAACACGATGTCTAACCAGAAACTACTCAGATTTGAAGCATTTTTGTGGATCAGCTTAATGGATCAGTTATAATCTAAACATTTTCACAGTTCTTATGTGTTTGGGGAAGATGTGGGATTTGGTGGTGTGTTCCGTTGCACGACTGGATTGGCTGATCAATTTGGTAAACACAGGGTTTTCAACACCCCTCTGTGCGAACAGGTACGTTAACCACCATACTCAAATATATAAATTGGACTTGCAAGCTACCAAAGTTTCAGATTCTCTCCTTTTGCAGTTTCATTATCTGATGCTAGGTTTTTATGATTGATTGTGGGTTGCTTTTTAATAATTTATTCTTTCAATAGTTTATTTCAATTTTCAACTTTAAACTAATGCTTATTTACAACAGGGAATTGTTGGATTTGGTATTGGTCTAGCTGCAATGGTAAGTTCTGAATTATGTTATTGCCAAATCTTGTGGTGTGTCTTTTCTTATACTTGCAGCTTGTGGCTTATCATCCTTGCTTTTGTAACAGGGGAATCGAGCTATAGCAGAAATTCAATTTGCAGATTACATATTTCCTGCCTTTGATCAGGCATGTATCTCTACTATGCTAATAGATCACACATCCAAACAGTCAGTTTTCATTTTGTGACTTTTCTTTCTTGCAGATTGTTAATGAAGCTGCTAAATTCAGATATCGAAGTGGTAACGAGTTTAACTGTGGAGGTAAGAACTTCATCTATTACTATGGCACATTTTCTCAAGTATCTACTATTTTTCTTTTTCTTTATCATAAACTTTCTTTGTGGCTTGTTAGGTTTAACTGTAAGAGCACCTTATGGAGCTGTGGGTCACGGTGGGCATTATCATTCACAATCTCCAGAAGCATTTTTTTGCCATGTTCCTGGCATCAAGGTATCGAGTCATTCAGAAATTTTATTTGTCCAACCCATAGAGTCTCATGGTTATCTTTGACGTTAATCTCTTCTAGGTGGTTATACCTCGAAGTCCAAAGGAAGCAAAAGGATTGTTGCTCGCCAGTATCCGTGATCCAAATCCTGTTGTGTTTTTCGAACCAAAGGTCATTGCTTTCTCTGCTTGAGTACAAGTTCTTGTATGAGCTGATTGGGTAAAAGATCAGAGACCCAGGTCGAGTTGGGTTGACCTGTAAACACTTTTCTGTTCATCTGTAATATTTTCAAAATAAGTACTATATACAACAACAATACCCAATCCCGCGGAAGCGAGGTATGGGGGAGGTAGAATGTAGGCAGATCCTACCCCTACCCCAGCAAAACTGGGAGTAGAGAGACTGCTTCCAGGAGACCTCCGGCAAGTGCAAAAGTGCGAGTGATAGAAAAAGAGACCTGCAAACAAAGCAAAAACGCATGAGCCAACAAACAAGGAACAAAAAGAAGACAAAGCAAAGCAGCACACCACACAAACGACAAGAGGCAAAAAAAAAAAAAAAAAAAAAAAAAAAAAACAGAGCAAGGGACAAGCAAGCGGGCAAAAGGGCCTACAACTAAAGGAAAGAGCCCTAAACGAAGGCAAGGCAAACGCACGGGGCCTACAGCTAAGGCAAACGCAAAGGGCCTACAACTAAGGGGAAGAGACCTAAACAAAGGCAAGGCAAACGCAAGGGGCCTACAGCTAAGGCAAACTCAAAGGGCCTACAACTACCACCTAGCCCGAAACTAGTCGCAAACTCTAATCCTGGCTCTCCAAGCTTTCCTATCTGAGATCATGTCCTCGGACAAGAGAAGCTCCTTCATGTCTTGTCTAAGTCTATCCTCCCACCTAAGTTTAGGCCTACCCCTCCTTCGTAAACCGTCGACCATTAGCGCTTCTACTCTCCTTACTGGCGCTGTTTGTGGCCTCCTCCTGACATGACCAAACCGCCTCAACCTTCCTTCTCGCATCTTCGAGATAATAGTTTCAACTTCGAGTTCTGCTCTAAAAACTCCGTTCGGAATCATGTCAAGCCTGGTCTTACCACAAATCCACCTTAGCATTCTCAGTTCTGCCACTTCCACTCTGTTAGCTTGAGCTTTCGTGATAGGCCAACACTCTGACCCGTACAAGATAGCTGGTCTAATCGCCACCTTATAGAATTTTCCCTTTAACTTAAAGGGAACTTTCTTATCACAGAGTACTCCTGACGACGCCCTCCATTTCGCCCAACCTGCTCTAATACGGTGGGTAACATCATCATCTATCCTCCCTAACTTGTGAATCACCGAGCCCAAATATCTAAAAGACTCCTTTGGTTGGAGAATCTGGTCGCCAACCCGAACTTCCATCTCCTCGTTGAGGCCGATCTCGTTGCTACCGAAATCACATCTCATGTATTCAGTCTTCTCTCTGCTAACCCGGAGGCCATTGTCTTCCAGTGCTTCTCTCCAGTGCTCCAGTCTGTAATTTAGCCCTTCCGCCGATTCTGCAACCAACACAATATCGTCTGCGAAAATCATGCTCCAAGGAATGTTCTCTTGAATCCCTCGAGATATCTCATCTAGAATAAGTACTATATGATTACATTAAAATAGATTACAAGGCAGGCTGAATCTTTGGATATATTGATTTACAAGATTAGAAAATAGACTTTGGATGACTTTCAAGTTTCAACCGGTTCAACCTGTTTGACCCTTCCCCTTTTAGCTAAGTTCTTTGATTTGACCCGTTTGGATACAACACACAACCTTGTTTTAGTAAATGGGACGAAATTGCCACCGTTACTCACCATCAATTCATCATTCTTTAGTTCTTTTGTTCTTGCTTTTGTTTTCTGAGACCTATTCATCTGAACTAAAAAATTTAAACTCTTGGCAATTTAGTGGCTATACCGCTTGGCTGTAGAGGAGGTTCCAGAAGGGGATTACACATTGCCTCTATCTCAGGCAGAGGTATTGTAACACTCTTAAATTCCTGTTTTACTCATTAGTGGTTGCAACAACTTTTTCTTGATGATATTCTTGCTTAAACTTTAGGTTATTCGAGAAGGTAGTGACATAACGCTTGTTGGTTGGGGAGCTCAGCTCGCTGTCATGGAACAAGCTTGTATTGATGCTGAAAAGGCAAGGAACTCGTTCAACTTCTAAAGTCAAATTCTTCATGTCTAAATGGAGACAAGATCTAACTGTATGATATATTTTACAGGAAGGCATTTCTTGTGAACTTATTGATCTAAGAACCCTAATACCATGGGACAAAGAGACGGTAGAAGCCTCAGTAAGGAAAACAGGAAGGCTACTGGTACGAGATTTATATTCCTCATTAGAGTTTTAATCTTGACTAGCCATTTGCATCTCATACTCGATGACCACTTTGTTTCTTTATCACATTTGTAGATTAGTCATGAAGCTCCGGTTACAGGAGGATTTGGTGCTGAGATCTCTGCATCAATAGTTGAACGTTGCTTCTTGAGGGTATGTCCTAGTATTTAAGAGCATATTAATTATAGTTCACTATTCAATCATTCGAAACACCGATCTTTAAATATATCAACAACATTTGTATTTTATTATTAATTAAATTTTCATATTAACCGAAATATGCTCAATAAATTTTCCCGAATGCTGAAAAATTGAAAATTTGCAGTTGGAAGCACCAGTAGCTAGAGTTTGTGGTCTGGACACACCATTCCCTCTAGTTTTTGAGCCCTTCTACATGCCCACAAAGAACAAGGTTAGAATGCTCTTACTTTCTACGCTATACATGTGCTAATTAGTAGTTACAGTTGTAGATTGTTTCTGAGACTGATGATGAAATTCTGGTGCAGATACTTGATGCAATCAAAGACACCGTGAATTTCTAATATGATCGTACTTTCTTCGATTCAGTCTCCTTGGTGTCGATTGTCTTCAAGAACCATCAATTTATAAAAAGAAATATGAGCATGTTGTAGTAATTAATTACTTGCAATATACAGATTGTAAGCCTTGAAATTTGAATACAAATGTCTTTTTTAGTGAAAAGATATAACACTGTCATCGTCCATGCTACATCTTGTTGCTGATTTTATCTTAGCTGGAGATCAATACATTAATCAACTAACAAAATGCACTGAAACAAAGGACCTTGCTAAAAAATACATCCCAAATCCCGGCTCTCCCATACTGCTTGTGGGATGAACATGAATAGACTTACCGTGTAAAGCACCATTTATAGAACTAAACCATGTCCGGTGCTGGGGGGCTCTAATCCTTCCTCTCATTCTTTTAGTTAGGCTTGTTTTTTTTAACTGCATTGTTTCTTTTGGTGGAATAATTGCATATATACAATTGTAACGACTTCAATTACAAAATTGAGGATTTAAATCATTACGAAGAATATGTAAAGACACTGCATGGTCGGTTCTTGAAAACTTGAAAAACCATGGAGAAGCCTTTAGTCCTCCTCTGAACCTTTGAGAGGTAACTGAATTTATTGTTCCAAAAACATGGACCATCTTCTGCAAAGAATGACAATGAGTATGGAACCATGTTGGAGGTTTTTCTGGAAGCATTCTCATCATCGTAGTTAGGGTACGACTATTTACAATTTTACATCCTACCTACATATCTTGTTTCTGGAAGCATTCTCATCATCGTAGTTAGGGTACGACTATTTACAATTTTACATCCTACCTACATATCTTGCTTCAGCGAGATCAAGTAATAGGGATGGCAACGGGCGAGAAAAAACTCATAACCTGCGGGTTCTCGCACCGTGATCGGTGGGTAACCCGTCATTTTTTAACCACGGGTGGGTTGTGGGTGAAAAAATAAACCCACCAGCGGGTGCCAGGTAAAGAATACCCACCGTGGGTAAACCTCCACACCCGTTTTAAATTACCCGTGGATATACCTTTCTAAATACAGGTGAACACGTTTTTTTTTTTTTTTTTTTTTTTTTTTTTTTAATAATTTATTAAACTTACATTTATTATATCAACTCAATATTTGTCTAAGTTATTAGTAGATATACTTAATAGTCACTTAGAGCTTGTTTACTAAATTAAGTGCTTTTGAAATATTACTATATAACCACTTAGTTGAGAGAGATTTTAATAGGCCTCCCCATTAAGATAAAACAAGGACTAAACTCACTCATTAAGTGAAAACGAAACACCCCTTTAAACTTATTAAAAACAGAGCATATTAAACGTCCTTCTTGAGATCCAAGACTATTTATACTATTTTATAATGTATTTGAGACATTTTCAAAATAGAATGATAAAATTTTAAATAACACAATTGCTAATAATGGAAAATGAAGTTACATCTAAGAAATTAAGTACCTTAAATTTGTAGACTTGTAATAACCCTTCAATAAATACCTCATAAATATTATTTTTAACACACCCTTACAATGACAAATACATGTTATTATACACTAGCAGGGTACCCGCACGTTGCGTCGGCGGGTACCCTAAAATTAAATTTTAAGCGAGTAATACTTTTAGGGTAGTGACAATAATAATTTTACATATGGTGATAATTTTAGATTGTAATAAATATAAGCAATAGCAAAGTATCTATATAGAAATAGCATGTTACACGTACGATACTAAGACAGTAGCAAATAAGATTATAAAGGTAATATATAAACGGTAGTTGCTACTGCGTGAATGAGGGCCAATTACGTAATTTTGCATTGACAATTTTAAGCACGGTCCAAAATAAACGTTTATTTTTAAATTATACAAAGTTTTGAGAAATCACTAACCATACTTTTCATCAATCAAATATCATCAATACTCACTAACTTCTTTGGTTGGTTAAAATATAAAGTAAACGTTTATTTTGAGATAACTCAAAATAGAAAAGTGGACAATTATTTTTCGAAATGAGTATTATTGTTTTCACATAGAGCAATTTTACATTATATCGTTTGAATCAATCATGTGTCTAAAGTTTCTTCGAAGCATGTGACATGACCAGATGCTATATATCAAGCAATGTGACTTAAAAAGTTTACTTGCAAAGAATATTTCTTATAGTGAAGTAAATAATTTAGCACGATACTATGTTTTGTACACTTTTATTTTAGTTGGTAATATTAATTTATTTGTTTACTTTTTATTAGTATGCTCGTTTGGGCTTTGCGCTTTGGGCCTTGTTAAGTTGTTATTGTTAACAAGAATACTAAATAAAACCCTAGTTGTGTATTCCCTTTAAATATGATTTTGGCACAAAACACTATTTGTTTTTAACTTTCTCTCGATCTCACGCCTCTGATAAAAACCTACCCTTTGAGAAACGCAATCAACTGCATGTCTTTTATGTGATAAATCATAAATCAATTTGGGCTTCGAGGTAGTTGGCATATGATTCATGATATTGTCTGTCGGTGGTCGGATTTCGTTTTCTTTCTTTTTTTCTTTACTTATTAAATATGAGTTAAATTATCAAGGAGATGATGGATCTTATTTCTCTAGTTTGCAATCGATGAAAAATGCAAGCAACAAAGAAAAATATTTGTGATATGTTCTTCTATTTGTTATATCACTGCATGTATTTATTCCAGTTTTCAATCTCTTACAAAATAATAGAAGTCAAGCCATCCTCCGGGAACATTGTACAAATATGTTTTGGAATTGGACTGATGGCCGTGGAAGCAAAAATTTTCTCAGATTTACGTTTTGGAATTGGACTGATGGATTTATGTTTTCTCAGATTGTTTTAGTTTTCTCGGATATATTTTTTAGTACTTGGCTTAATAGCTTGATTAAATTGTACTTTGTGATTAAATGGTTGTATTTTTTGATGAAGGGGTGAATTAAATATTGTATTAATTGTATGTTTTGAATATTGGTTTTTTAGTTGTATGTGTGCTTCAAATAGTTATAAATTATGTTTTCTAACTTGTCTTTACTTAAAATCTATTTTAGGAAATCTTAAAAAATTAATAGGATAGAAGTGTCGATATACATTATAAGTAGTATAGATAGTGTACAAACTAATAAAACATCAAAAGCTTTATACAATTTATATAAAAATAAGTTGATGTTACATAGGGTTTTAGAAATCGGACCAGACCAACGGGTTTAACTGGGAATCGGAGTCACCACCAGTTCAGCTAGCCAATAAAAGCTCTTCAAAAACAAATATGAGAGGACCGTCAGAACCGGTAAAAAAGGATTAATCAGTCTGGAGGGGGATCATTTTCTTCTTGTTTTTCTTAGGTTAATTAGCTCGTCATTGTTATTTTGTTGGTGTCTGGACTTTAATCACAGGGTACCCGCCGCCCCTGCGAGTAAGAATAATATGAATCAAAGTATCAAATTAATATCTTAATTCTCAATCCAAGTCCGTCTATATTGATGTTGTGATTTTAATGCAACAAGTAACCACTGGTCTTAGGCAATAATTCATGACTCACAAAAGTAGAATTTACACTTTTTTTTGTATGTAATAAGGCTATTAGTAATATATAATTAATGGATAGTTGACTAATTGTGTGCATATTTATCAATATGTCGTAACTTATGCATCTTCTAATCAAATTTGATTTCCAAAACATTCAGAAACATGTGTATAAAACCTTCATATTTCGGTTCAAAGAGTGGTGGATGTAAGCATGTTTAGAGGTATCTCAATGGGTACATCTCTCCAACTTTTGCATCTCTTTTATGCAAATTATGCTGTTTTCATAGGTCATTGGAGTGACTCAAACATCGATATTATAGTTCAGGTGTTGAAATGCTTTTACCGTGCCTTGGGTCTACGTATTAACATGAATAAAAGTAAATTAATGGGGATTTCTGTGGCTAATGTTAATGTGGATAAGGCAGTGGCAAAGATTGGTTATGAGACGCTAAAGCTCATTTCTCCTATTTAGGGTAGAAGGTTGGTGGCCTTGTGTCTCGTATTCAGTCTTGGAATGAGAATGTAGATAATCTTGTTGCTCATTTATCAAAATGGAAGATGAAGACTTTATCTATGAAGACTTTATCTTAGGTTCAATGCCCATTTATCATATGTCTTTGTTCAAAGTTCCCATGAAGGTTCTACAGAGAATGGAATCTATTCATTGTCATTTTTTCAATGGTGTAGATCATAATGGTAAGAAATCGATATAGGTAAAATGTTGGCCTCTGATGACGTATAGTCTATATTTGGGCCACAAGCCCAAATGATAAACATTACTCGCGCCTAAGCCCAAATGATAAACATTACTCGCGCCTAAGCCCAATGCCCAATCAAACCCACCGGGTACACGATAAGGATTATCTATTCGTGGAATAGATATCCTTACCTCGGATAAGCACTACGCGTGCGAAGAGTAAGGAGCAAGAAACACGGTTTCCTAGCCCCTATATATAGAATCATACGATTCTCGTTCAAGGTACGATATACAACCCTAACTCTTTACGAGAACCCTAAATCGATTACTTACTCTCACGCCGGAGTCTAATCGGGGGAGACAATCCCTCGATAAGCCTAACGGTGTTGTCTTATTTTCTTAGTATGCAGGTAACAAGTGCTAAGGATCGAATTGGTACGAGAGTATAAGCCCATAACCAGGTACGCCCAACTTTTGTATCAACAAGTGGCGCCATCCGTGGGACCCTACTACGAACTAGAATGACGAAACATAAGAATTCAAGCCAGCGGACTCCGCAGTTAGAAAAACGTGACCATCAGAGGAAGAATCAACAAGATCCAACCTCCAGACAAGTCGCTGGGACAACCAGCACACCGGCAGGAACAACCCCACCTCGTCTAGCAGTAGAACTACCTACAAGAACTACTCAAGTCACACCAGTGGTCCCAAGCGTTGAGGAACTCCAACGCACCCTCTTCACCACTCCTCATCAGGCTACACCCGCAGTGAACAACACTGCGCCGCCAGGTGCGCCTGAACGGAACAGGGCGCCTAACACTGAGGCAGAAATTCTTGCAACAACTGAGGACGCACCGGATCTAACTTTGGGAAACTTTGTATCCCAAAATTATGAAACACTAACCGCCCTCATGCAAGAAGAAGCAACAAGAAGAGCAAGCGCGGGTCTACAAGCCCGACTCAATTTTGGTCCTGAACGCGAACCATCACCATTGCGTCACCCACGAGGAAGACGCGCAGAACGTACCACTATCCATGATAGGTTGGGTACGATATCTGATTCACAATACTCAGGAGACAGCGAGAGGCGCACCAATGTCCACTCCAGACTTGGCAGTCGGGGAATACAAGATCGACTAGGGCCTCAACATTCACCAAGCCAAGGATCTTCCAAACCTGGGAGTAGGAGGGTTCAAGACAGATTGGGGGGAAGAAGATCCCCAAGCAGAGATCCCTCAAGCTCTTCTTCTGAAAGAAGCCGGCGCAAGCGCCGAAAAAGAGACTACCCTTCTTCCAGCGACTCCTCGGACAACGAGGACAAAGAAACAGGACACTGGAAGTCAAGAGGAAGACGTCGCGAGGAAGAGAATGAAGATATGTCCCTCCCATGGCGACGCCAGAAAATTGATGCGTTTACACGGCGCATCAGCGATTACTCAGATCGCAAACGCAGGCGCATGCCCGCTAATGTGAAAACATACGATGGAACAGGTGATCCTGACGACCACCTAAAAATTTTTGAATCAGCCGCAACCATCGAAAATTGGCCACAGCCTGTGTGGTGCCATATGTTTAATTCCACGTTAGTGGGAAACGCGCGCACATGGTTTAGCAAACTCCCACGTAGGAGCATTGGTGGATTCGAGGAACTATGGAAAGCATTCCGCCTCAACTTCACCCAGCGAAAGAAGTGCGCTAAAAACCCTGTGGAGCTAGCAAGAGTGAAACAGCGTCAAGGGGAATCAACCAGCGCTTTTATGGAACGTTTCAAAGATGAGTGTATACAAGTTAAAGCATGTCCTGAAATCCTAAAAATTTCAGGGTTCATGAATGGGATCAATAACCCAGAACTCATCCGCAAGCTGAACGACAAAGTTCCACAAACCTTTGACGAGTTAACAAAGCACACTAGATCCTTTATACAAGGAGAAGCAGCTGCTGCGGATAGCAAAAAAGGTTATTCAAACTATAGGCAACAAGAACAGCCGCGGAGACAATCCAATGATCAGAATAACAACCGCAATAGGAATTATCGCAGTGGAAGAGACAACGACAAATATACTCCTCTCACTAAGACTCCGAGAGAGATATTTGTAACAGAAGGTGCGAACTTCCCAAAACCACCACCGATGCGCACTGCAGAAGAAAAGCGCCTAGGTAGTGGATACTGCGAGTACCACGGCCAAAAAGGCCATACAACTAACGAGTGCGTCCAACTAAAACAACTAATTGAAAAGCTAGTTAGAGAAGGAAGGATGGACCACCTCGTAAAACACATCAAGGAAGGAAAAGATAAACAGAGAAACGGAGGTAAGAAAGAACCCCCAAAGGAAAAAGCTGATACTATATACATGATACAATCATGGCAACGCAAGATAAAGCAAAAAGTCAGCCAAAAATCCTCTCCAGAAAAAGAGATATCCTTCCCTACTATAGTTGCGGACAACGCAGTCGTGGAGCCTCTAACCATTGAGATACATACAGGGGGACATGACATCCACCGCATGTACATTGATGGTGGAGCATCCGCGGACATCCTGTACGATCACTGTTTCAAAAGGCTGCGACCTGAAATCCAAAGTCAGTTGATACCAGCTACAATGTCATTAACAGGATTCACAGGAGAAAAGATTTGGCCCATGGGGCAGTTACGCTTATTGGTGGTCGTAGGAGATGAACAACACTCAACCGCGACATGGATAAACTTTATGGTAATAAAGTCTCCTTCACCATACAACGGTATCATTGGAAGACCGGGAATATCATCCATGCGCGCAATACCATCCACAGCGCACGGAATGCTTAAATTCCCAGTGGAAGGAGGAGTGGTCACTCTCTATAATACAACAGTACCACCAAGAGAATGCATCGCAGTAACAACTGAAGCGAAGACTATTCCAGAACAGCGCACGGAAAAAACGCCAAATTTAAAAGTCGCTATTCACCCAGATTATCCGGAACAACAAGTTTCGATTGGAGGATCTTTATCTGACAAACGTAAAGCAGCCATATGCGCACTCTTGCAAAAGAACCTAGACATCTTTGCATGGGAACCAAAGCATATGACGGGAGTACCGCGCTCTATCACAGAGCATAAGCTACAAATCCGACAAGGATACCCTCCAATACGACAAAAGAAGCGCGGCCAGGCCCCAGATCGTGCAAAGGCTATTCTGGAAGAAGTACATAAGCTCGTGGACGCAGGCATTATGCGCGAAGTATATTATCACGATTGGCTTTCTAACCCAGTCATGGTAAAAAAGAGTGATGGCAGTTGGAGGATGTGCGTGGACTTCACAGACCTCAATAAAGCATGTCCGCAGGACTGCTATCCACTGCCAGAGATAGACTGGAAGGTTGAGTCCTTGTGCGGATACCCTTTCAAATGCTTCCTAGATGCATATAAAGGGTATAATCAGATCCAGATGGCAGCGGAAGATGAAGAAAAAAAGGCTTTCCACACCAGTCAAGGAGTATACTGCTACACAAAAATGCCTTTTGGCCTGAAAAACGCAGGCGCGACATACCAACGACTAGTGGACGCAGCTTTCGAAAAACAAGTAGGCCGCAACTTGGAAGTCTATGTTGACGACCTTGTCATCAAAAGCCATACAGAGGACGAATTGGTGCGCGACATCGAGGAAACATTCAGAACATTGGGGCGAATAAACATGAAGTTGAATCCTAAGAAGTGTACATTTGGCGCAACTGAAGGCATATTCCTCGGATATTTGATAGAGCCCGATGGAATCAAGCCTTGCCCAGAGAAGACAAAGGCTGTTATTGATCTCATGGAGCAGTCAGCGCCGTACTATTGACAGACAGGAACTCCGTCCAGACACCCATATATTTCGTAAGTAAAGCCCTAAAGAAAACAGAGACCAACTACAGCGCTATGGAAAAGCTGGTCTTGGCTCTAGTGTTCGCAGCCAAAAGGTTGCGCAGATACTTTCAAGCGCACCCAATAGTTGTAATCACTGATCAGCCAATTAAACAAGTCATCTCTAAGCCTGACGCATCAGGACGCTTACAAAAATGGAGTGTACTGCTAAGTGAGTATAACATCTCATACAGACCGTGCACTGCAATCAAAGGACAAATCCTAGCCGATTTTATCGTAGAGAAGCCAGACAGCGACAGCCCAACATCTGCAGCAAAAACAGATTTACAGGAACCCTGGATTCTGTTCACAGATGGGTCTTCATGTGTAGAAAGATCAGGCGCAGGCCTTATTCTTACAAATCCAGAAGGTATAGAATTCACCTATGCGCTACGCTTCGAATTCACAGCCACAAACAATGAGGCAGAATACGAAGCCCTACTAGCCGGACTACGTATTGCAATCCAAATGGGTGTTCGCAACCTAGAAGCAAACGTAGATTCGCGACTGGTCGCTAACCACGTGCTAGGTGAATATGAGGCCAAGGATGAACACATGACCCAATACCTGGAAAAGACAAAATCTTTGATCAAAAACTTTGATAGGTTCACAATAAAACAGGTGCCTAGAGGAGATAACAAGAAGGCGGACGCACTCAGCAAGATCGCATCCACAAGCTTCGCACACCTCTCAAAACAAGTATTGGTGGAAACCCTAAAAAACAAGTCAATCTTGGAAAGGGAAATAGCAACGGTGATAGAGGAACAAGACCCTACATGGATGACACCTATCATCGAATTTATTAGCAAGGGAATCCTACCCCAAGATCAAAAAGACGCTCGCAGAATACGGCGCATAGCGCAACGATTTGAATTACGCGACAACGTACTCTATCGACGGTCTTTTTTACAACCATGGCTCAGATGTGTCGGACCCCTTCAAGCAGACTACGTACTCCGCGAAATTCACGCTGGATCATGTAGTATGCACTCAGGGCCACGATCCGTGGTGGCAAGCGCTCTAAGGTCAGGATACTATTGGCCAACAATGCATCGCGATGCACGCGATCTGATCAGAAAATGCAGCAATTGCCAAGTACATAGACCAATTCCGCGCCGACCACAACAAGAGCTAACACCAATTACCACACCATGGCCATTTTACAAATGGGGTATTGACATCGCAGGACCTTTCCCTGTCGCAGCTGGAGGAGTAAAGTTCCTCATCGTGGCCATAGACTACTTTACAAAGTGGATCGAAGCAAAAGCGGTGGTGAACATCACGGGCAACCAAGTCAAACGCTTTGTGTGGGACAACATTGTCTGTCGCTTCGGACTACCGGGCGCGATCATATCAGACAACGGAAAACAATTCTGTGATAACCCATTCAAAGATTGGTGCGCACAATTGAACATCACACAACACTTTGCTTCAGTCAAACACCCACAAACCAATGGCCTAGTTGAGCGCGCAAATCGCAGTCTAGGCGAAGGAATAAAAGCGCGCCTTGACAGACACAAAGGAAGGTGGGTAGATGAGCTCTCGCATGTCTTGTGGGCACATCGCACAACAATCAAAACCAGTACTGGCGACACGCCATTTTCCCTAGTCTATGGAACAGAAGCCGTCATCCCAGCTAAAATAGGAATGCCAACTATACGCACAGCAGAGGTCAACGTCACGACAAACGACGAGGAGCGGCGCATAGACTTAGATATACTGGAAGAAAGACGCGAACGCGCAGCTATACGCGAAGCAAAGGCCAAGGCAAAAATGAAGAAGTATTATGATGCAAAAGTCAAACACACTTCATTCAGACCAGGAGACTTTGTCTACCGCGCCAACGACGCGAGCCACACAGAAGACACGGGCAAGCTCGGACCTAAGTGGGAAGGACCTTACGAGGTCACAGACGCGCTCGGCAACGGCGCATACAGACTGCGCGACATGGAAGGTCACGACCTAGCGCGCACTTGGAACATCTGCAATCTCAAAAAATGTTACTTTTAGACTACGGTCCTTACACAAACACCCTTGCATCCTACGAGGTGCCCAATAAGTGTTTGTCTTTCTTTTCTTTTCTAGGAATTGTATTTTCTATTTTTTCTAATAACTTGCAAGTATTAATAAAATGTTATGGTTTCTAGCTAACTCCATAGCGCATTTTACTTTATTGCATATATGTCAATATTGTTTATCTTATATCTCTGCCTACATGGCGTGCATGCACCATTTAAAGACCCACGAAGGCATAAAGGATGAGTTAACCTACTAATTTACTCGTTGAATAAAAGGGTTGCAAACCCATCAACATTGGATCACGTATCCTTGCTAAGCGCCTTACTCTTGAGACGTCAAGGTAAGTTTCACACGCGCACCCCACGACGGATGCGCATATACTAAGTACACCGTACGAGCTTAGCAATATAACGAGCCAAGACACTTGGTCAAATAATAAAACTTCGCAAACAATGCAAGTATATTCAAGTCACGAACTTAAAACAACAATGTATCTTACTCCACATTTATTAATAACAATTACAAGGACAGATACATAAATATACAAAAAGCCTATATACTATGGCGATGCTCAGGACTCTCCTCTGGAGCGGCAGAACTCCCCGCTTCCTTAAGCTTACTCAAAGTTATAGCATCCTGCATAGATACGGTCGGAACGCTCACAGCCACGCCATCTGATCTGGGAAGGTGTGCAGCGCCAAAGCCACACATTACGGCCTTGCCCTTGATACCCTTCTTCATAGCAACCCTCTGCTCATGACGCTCCAGCACCTCTTTCAAGGGAATCTCCCTTTCAAGAGCAAAAGGTTTGAGGATGTCGTGAGGCCGCGCGAATACAGGAACTTGAAGCTGTGAAACATCAGGTTTTAGATAGTAATCTGATTCCTCCTCCGCATTATCCCCAAGATGGCGCTGCAATGTCAACCCTGCCATCAGCACATCTATGGGGTCATCTTGATCGCGCTCCAACCTCCCAATGTGCGGCAACTCAAGAACCTTCAGCCCCGCCATCGCTTGCAGCAGCTCATCATAAGCCGTAGGGCTGTACCCAGGGACTTCCGCCAAGTCCTTCTCCAGCAGCTTGGCCTCATGAAGATCCTCCATGGCCTGCGATCGACCACGCGCAATCGCGCAATGCACCACCTTCCCAAAAGCATCCACTACCTCTGCGGACTCTAGTGTGCTCAGGGCTGCCAGGCGCAGCCCATGGCTAATCAACCACCTACATTCACAAAGACAATTTGTGTAAGTAAAAAGCGCGGCGATAAAGAAATTATAAAGACAAGTAAAACACAAATACCTGCGCTCAACTATAGTAGACATCAAGTGGGGATATAGCTCCTCGTCATACTCTATGCTGAGGGCGCGCAGCTTTTCCTCTTGCAGCGCAATCGCCTTCTCGATGTGCCCCTAGAACTCCTGGACGCTGGCATGATGCTCAGCCCTCTTCTCTTCAAGATAGGACACCGACCAGGAAGTTTTAGCCTTTATCTGCTCAAGTTTAGCCCTCGCATACCTAAGGTCGGCTAGCATGCTCACCTTATCCCCAGCGATCTTTTCAGCATACGCCCTCGAGGCCTCCAGCTCCACTTGCGCATTAGCCAACTGCGCACGGAGAGTCGTTAACTCCTCATCCTTCTGGGCAAGCGCACTACTCTCCCCGACATACTTCTCCTTTAACTGAGCCACCAGCTCAGCTTGGCGCGCAATGGTCGCAGCCAGCTCATCCATTAGCTGCTGCGCCTCGCCACCATCAGCAACTTTGGTCTTCCCCTCCCTGTTTTCATTCTGTGGAGAGGAAACCCCATCAACGAAGACCCCATCATTCTTCGCAGCATCATCCCTACGAAACAAAAAACAGTTAGTAAATATTACAACAAGTAATATGATAAAAGGGGGGAAAGAGATGATAAAGGCGCAGACACTTACAAAAATGGAGAAGCCTCAGCCGCCTTTTTCCCTGCGCCAGAAGAGGAAGTCTCCTCCGCGGTAGACCCCGCATCCACAATAAGGTGGCGACGCCTCTTCCTGGTACCACTAGTCCCAGCCTCTCCCTTGCGCTTGATATTCTGCGCCACTTCTTCCTTTAGCACCTCCTCGGGCTTTAGGATCTCTACGCTGCTAGACGACTGAGCGCGTGGCTCCTCTAGCGCCACCTCCACATCTGGCGGCACGCCTTGAACGGGCGTCACTTGACGCGGCGGCGTGTCCTCATGAACCACCTCTGGTAGCACGGTCAAGCGACCCTCTATCGCCTCCAGTAGAGGCTGCTCACCTTCCCTCAGAGGGCGCACCCCTATAGTTACCTGCTTCGGCCTGTCCAGCTTCACCACAGCAAATAGATCCATCTCTGCGCACATCAATCAACCAAGAGAGCAAAAAGGGATTAGTTATTAAAAGTGTGAAGATAAGAATAAAAGACTTACAAAGCATGAAGTATAAGGGATGAACACCCACCCCGGCCATCCTCACTCAAGAAAGTAGGAACCTCATCCGCAGCGCCAAAATAAGCGCGGCTCAACCACACATGTACCAAAAACTCCTCGGGATAGGGGTTAATGGCCAGTCGATTGGCATCTAGAATCTGCGCGTCAGCAAGCCTGTAGGATCCGGGTGCGGGGCGCCCATCCCTTGGCAATGTACTCTGAGTATAAAACTCATAGCCAGAGGGAAAAACTACATCGTCAACCCAGAAGAAGTATTCCCTCCAATTTTTTAGGGCATCTACTTTCTCAGTGTAACATTGCAGCGCCCCCTGGCGCTTCGCAAAAGAAACCCAACCATTCGACCACGTTGTGTGGTAAAAGGAGCGGAACAAGTCCACGGTCGGGTCTATCGCAAGTAAACGGCAGTTTACTTCAAGATTCGACACCTTAGCCGCACCAATACAGTGCAACTGAGAGATGTGAAGGCGATAGTGATTGAGCAAATCGCTCAAGAAAATAGATATGGGTAGACGGTGATTTGCGTACTCAAAAAATTTCGCGTAAAGCCCTATTTTCCCTTCGGGGAAATCGGCTATACACGCGTCCACCTCTGGCGCCTATGGATGGACATCCAAAGGCACGAAGAAGTCAGACGAAAATTGAATAACATCCTCAGTAGACATCGCAGAGCAAAAGTCTTCTAACTGAGCGACCATCTTCATCACTTTATGAGTGAAACGCACAAAAAATTACTTACGAAAATGAGTATTTTCTTTGCAATAAGCTTTCACGAAAGGTGAATGAGTGAGGAGTGTGTGTTTTACTGTGTGATTGTAAAAAGTGGGGCGGTCACTCTTATATAGGGAGTGGTAAAAACCCTAGATTAACTCCACGTGGATCCCACTCACAATAACGTATGGCTGAAACTGAACCGGTACATGCACTTTTTCCCGATTCACGAGGGCCACGTGGACACCACCCCCATTTTTCGAGGTATCTGTTTGAAATACCTAGGACTGGGTGCATTGCACTTAGAAAATAGGCGGTAAAATTTCCTTAATTTCCCGCCACGCTTACCGCTGATAATATTAAGTCTAGTATCCGCGGCTACGAGCCGCGCACACTAGACTGGGGGGACATGATGACGTATAGTCTATATTTGGGCCACAAGCCCAAATGATAAACATTACTCGCGCCTAAGCCCACCACGAGTGGGCTACCATGACAATGGTATCGGCCGCAGTATTAATGCCTTGGGCTCACAAAGCCCAATGCCCAATCAAACCCACCGGGTACACGATAAGGATTATCTATTCGTGGAATAGATATCCTTACCTTGGATAAGCACTACGCGTGCGAAGAGTAAGGAGCAAGAAACACGGTTTCCTAGCCCCTATATATAGAATCATACGATTCTCGTTCAAGGTACGATATACAACCCTAACTCTTTACGAGAACCCTAAATCGATTACTTACTCTCACGCCGGAGTCTAATCGGGGGAGACAATCCCTCGATAAGCCTAACGGTGTTGTCTTATTTTCTTAGTACGCAGGTAACAAGTGCTAAGGATCGAATTGGTACGAGAGTATAAGCCCATAACCAGGTACGCCCAACTTTTGTATCAACAGCCTCCAAAGAGAAAAAAGATTTAGGCGTGTCGAGTTTCTATGTGTTGAATAGAGCCCTTTTGTTTAAGTGGGTGTGGCGCTTCCGCACTCAAAGATCGTCGCTATGGGCGAGGGTTATTAAAGGGATTCATGATGAAGATGGAAAACTTGGAATAATGTAAAACATAGTCATCCGTCAATTTGGTTGGACATTATTCGCAAGATGGAGCAACTCAAGAATCATGGTATGGATTTGATTGGTTTTATTCACAAAAAGATGGGTAACGGGGCTCGTGCTTCTTTTGGGAGGACGTGTGGAGGGATGATGTTTCTTTTAAATCCTTTATCCTAGAGTGTATCCTTGGAGTCATGCACGAATGTTACTGTCGCGGTGAAAATGTCTTATGAAAATGTGGGATATTCTCTTTGTCGAATTCCAAGGGGGTTTTGAGCAGGTTCAATTTCTAGAGCTCTTGGAAAGTATGCAGGGTGTTGCTCTTGTTGACATGTGGGATAGGTGGACTTGGTCTTTAGAGGACCCAAGTAAGTTCTCCGTTGCTTTTCTTTAAAGGCTGATCAATGAGCGTTGGTTGCCAGAGGTTTCGACCAAAACTCGTTGGATTAATTTTGTGCCCATTAAAGTAAATGTTCATGCCCGGAAAATAAGGTTAGATTGCTTACCTACTAGGTTGAATATTTCTAGACGATGTATGAATATAGAATCTATTTTATGTCAAATATGTGATAAGGCAGTGGAAAAGGCTAGCCATATTTTCTTCGCTTGCCATTTAGCTAGAGAGGTTTTTCATTAGATCACTAGCCGGTGGGACGTTAATTTTATGGAGCTTTCTTCGTATGAGGAATGGTTAGAGTGGCTTTTGAATCTTCGTCTTCACTCTAAGTATAGAAAGTTGCTCGAAGGAGTTTGCTATATTATGTGATGGATTATTTGGAATTTTCACAACAAGAGTATTTTTGGTTCGGATCTTCCTACGAAGGCGTCTGATTGGCTCCAAACAGTCAACCTAAACTGACCAGGTGAATGGTCAACAAGGTCAAACAGCCTAGAGTCAATGCTCCATGGAAGTATAGTGTTTCCCCGGGTCGTTATGTCCCGACGAGGTGTGATGGTTATTAAACGGGTTTATGATCAGGTGAATTTGGACGGAAAGGGTTTGTGAGTGATTAAACTAAGGAATATACGAAAAAATAGCTTAAATAAGCCATATGAGTGATTACGTGAAGGCTAGATACTTAGAAACGATTGAAATCTAAAAACGCGAACGTTCAGTTTAAAGTTACGTGAACGTACAAAATAAAACGCGAGTTTTGGTAAAATAAAATACTTACAAAGATGAAAATCACATTTTTACAATCCTAATAATAAAATAAACTTTTTAGAAAATTAAAATTAATTTTTACACTATTTAGTTATTTAATATTAATTAAATACTAATTAAAACTAATTATTAATATTTAAAACACTTAAATACAATATAATATTAATTAAATACTAGAAAAATGAAAATAAAATTTCTAAAATTATAAAATAACTAAAAACTAATTTTAAAATTAAAAATAAGTATTTTTGTCTTTTTGTGATTTTTCTATTAATTAATTACTAATTAATTATTAATTACCTAATTAAACTATTTTAAATTATTAAAAATAGAAAATGAACAGTAAAAATTCTAGAAAAATTCCTAAAATTATATTATATTATATAAAATCTAGAAAAAATATAAAAACTAGGTCTTGCTTAATAAAAACTAATTATGCTATTTAAAACTTAATTATTAATTAATTATTAATTAAACTAATATTAAATCTAATAAACACTAAATGAAAAAATAAAAATCTGAAAAATTTACTAAAGTTACTTTAATATAAAAGGAATTTAAGAAAAATATAAAAAAGCTAAGTGCTTAACAAAAATTTAAAAATGAAAATTAAATTTAAATTACATTAAATAGAAACTATCACTTATTTTTAAATTGGATTTTCTTGATTTTTCTTTTACAAACCTATTTTACAATTAAAAACTAACAACTTTAGAAAAAACAACTTTTTTGTAATTTAGAAATAAGCACTGTGGAAGCTTAATTGCTCCACAGTTGACTTTTGTTGACCAAAAGAGAAATTAAGCTCAAATGAGCTCAAGTGGGACCCACAGTGAGTGATTCTGGTTCCAATAAGTTACTAGGACATGATTAAGCAAGAAAAAGCAAGAGTGGACCACTAAATAAGCAAATAAGCAATCAATAAGCACATTGAAACTTAATCAATTCAGAAAAATGGGACAAGGTTCATGGGCAATTCCAAGTGGGGTCCACTGAGTCCAAGGTCAAACCAATGGTCAAGGGTTGAAGTATGGTAGGAGGGGGGGTTGAAAGAACCTAAGAGGTGGGGCTGTGGACCATTGTGGTTGCCAGAAAACCACCACCAAGTGATGGTGGTACTGATGTCTGCTGGTGCAGCAGGGGAGGGCTCAGCCCTGCAGCTGAGTTTGGGGCTTAGTGGGACCCACAATAAAAATCCTAAAAATATAACAAATGTGAGAACTTGAAGACTAGCTGGGGGGCTATCACTAGGATCAAGTTTCAACCCCTAAATCATTGCACAAAATTCTAATTAAATCTTTGAAAAAATGGAAAATCTGAGAAAGATGAAACTTGACTTTTTGTGAAAACATGATAAATTGACTTTTGTGAACTTTGGTTAATCATTACTGGCTAAGAAACATGTAATCAGCAATATTGAAACTATTCTAAGCTAAAGACACCAGTTATAAACTAATTTGAAAGGTTGGTGGATCTCAATTCCCTCACAGTTAACTGTGAGGGGGGGGATTAAGTAGGTTTTTGACTTTTGTAGTGAAATTGATCAAAGTAAAAGCTCAACTGAGCTAATTAAGACCTAAAAAAGGTAAACCAACAAAGTGATAACCTTGTAAACAGTAATGACCAACTCAGATACTTAATTCCAAACACCCCCTTATGAAGCTGAAATGAGAATTTTGAAAGAGTAGAACTGATTCAGGTCCTGATAGATACTCACAAGCTTATAATAAGATGGACAAAACTTTTTAAGGCATGGATACACAACCAATAACTCCTAATACTCATGCATGATTACTAAGAGATTTTGGACAGTTTAAACTAGCACTTATGAGCAATTACATAAACTAGTAACTAAGAGCTATCTACTTAAGCAAGATTTAAACACAAGAATGATGAATAAGCTAAGATACAACAAATAAGCAAAAGTTAAGTGGTGCTACAGTAGAAACTCAAATTTGAAGGAATTTCTTACAAAGTCATCCAAGCAAAGAAACAAGTGCACAGGCTATCTCCACTGTCCTAAAACCTCCCCTTAGGCTACTAGACCCATAGCAATCCAACTTTCACCATAATCCTTGCCTCAATATGCTTTTCTACTGATTTTTTTTATTTTTATCTATTATCTTTGGATTTTTGAATGTTTTTATAGTAAACTGATTAAAAGCTTGATTGAACACTTCATAAGCTTATAAGAGCTTATGAATAAGCTTACTGAACTGAATGGAATAATTAACAATAGCTTTAAACAACTTTATAACTAAAATGAGATTTTGAATTAAGAATTCCATAAACTGAAATAAACTGAAGGAATGAAATCAAAGCTTGAAGTAGGTTTCAAATACACTGATTATGCTTAGTACATCATTCTTAAATTGAAAATTACATTAAAAAGGAGAAAATTACATGAATCGACCTTAAACCTAAATTATGACTACTGCTACCTAATTTTTTTTCCTTCACTGCTTCTTTTTTCACTTATAAGAGTCCTTGTGAGTTTCCTTGACTTTCCCCTCAAATTGGAGCCATTGGATTGGCTTAAAATGATCCAGGCCGTTCAAACTCCTTTTGGCGCCAAAAAGGTGATTTGGCTGTTGGGTATTGCTTGTTAGGTTAGAAGATATTAATTGCTCTTGGAGGGTTGTGGTTTGGAAGGGGGTACAAGTAAAGGTGGAAGAAAGGGTATGTGGAGTGTGGCAGTGAAAGAGCAGGCAAGTTGGGAAGGAGGGAGAAGGGAATGGTCAAAGTTTGACCTGGGGGTGGTATTAAAAAAAACGGGGGAGAGTATTTGTTTGGTGGTGGGCTGGTTTATGGTGATGGGCTGGAGTGTTAGTTTGGGCCAAGGGGATAAGGAGTGGGCTTTGGATTGTTTATTGGATTGGTATTATTTGGTTTTGGTTTTGTTTATTAAGGCTTAGAAATCATAAGGACCATTCATGTACTTTTTCTGAAAATCCAAGGGGCTATTTTGCCATATTCCCAAAGTTAACATGAGGACCAAACCTGCCATTTATCAATTATACAAGGACCATAAAGTGAATTTTCCAAAATTGAGATTTCCAAGGACCAAATATGTCAACTTTCAAAGTACAGGGACCAAAACTGTAATTTCTCCAAAAATTTTACCCAAGGACTAAAAATGACATTTGTGACTTCCCAAGGACCAAAATTGATTTTTTCATCCAAAAATTCCCACCAGGGACCAAATCTGCCAAAGTTTGAAACTCTAGGGACTAATTTTGTAATTTTCCAAAACTTTTCCAATTTTTCACCAAAGGACAAAATATGACAACTTATGATTTCAAAAGGACCTTTGGTGATAATTTTCCATATTTTGAATGACCAGGGACTAGTTTTGTCATTTTATGAAAGTTGGGGGACTGAAACTGCCAATTTTGCAAACTTTGTACGTTTTTCATCTGTTTTTACTCATTTTGCATCTAAAACGTATAAAACACAATTTTGAAATATTTTCAGTATTTTGATGCATTTCTGAGTGCTTTTGTATGTTTTGTAGTTCAGATTTGACCAAAAATGATGAGTGTTTGAGCACTCATCAATCCCCCACACTAAACTATTGCTAGTCCCTAGCAATAACTGTTTTGAAAACTTGATGGATTTTAAACTCTTTACCAAAAGCCATCACTTCTGGAGTAGCCAGGTGTGAGAACTGTGGTACACCTGATAACCGTGTGATTTTGAGCAAACCACCAGCTGTCAACGGATTTGATTAGTCTTTACCAAAAGCCGTTTGCTTCTGGACTAGCCAACTCTTGATGGACTAAGTCAGCATCTTGGTGAGATGATTACCAATTATGGATTTTCCACTGCATTTACCACAAGCCATAATCTTGCGGGCTAGCCAACTCATTCGCTTTATGGGATATGGCGAGTTGAGGTACCATACAATTTTGGGCAAATTGCAAGCCATAAACGGATTTGATATATCTTTACCAAGAGCCGTTTGCTCCTGGATTAGCCAATCCTTTTGTCTTTTAGACAAGGCGGACTGATAACCACAAAAATTTTGAAGCACAAGTGAAAATTTTTTGAAATTTTGGCCAAAAACGGGGGTATAAGATAGTAAAATGTGATAAAATTCGCTAGAATAGCGAATACCCCCCCCCCCCCCCACACTTAGAATGAATATTGTCCTCAATATTCAAAGTCCCGGCTATTATGCCGACATTTTGAACGTAAAAGGGCAATATTACAAGCTAAGCGTGGAAAACACCATTTTGTATTTTCACTTCATTGGTAACCATAGCATGGGTAACTCCCCCACACTTAGGGTGAAAACCCTATAAGCATGCTACTGTTTTTGTTTACCGAGTCGCTAGCTTGACTCGACCCCGAATTCATTTGTCCTTGGGGAAGCATGATGTGGAAGAAACAATCTCAATCGGACTTTCATTCAAGATGTTTGGACAAACATTTGAAGCACGTGAAAGTTCCACACCGATGAGATATAAAGACCCAGGCTTAAAATAGTATAAACTATAAGCGGTGATGCCGGGGTCAAAGATAATGTCTTCATTCCCGAAGGAATGAAGAATAGGAGAAGTCACCCGGTAGGTGAAGAAAGGTAGAAAGATCTTGATGACAATCAAGATTGATTCATCATTATCAGAAAGAGAATTCATGATTGGTGTATCATGAATCTCATCAGTAAAGCTCGTATGATCTAGACATATGATGGGTGGGAGGGTTGGGATTTTGATATCAATCAAATTCTCAAGGTTGAGAATATTTCCCTCCGAAACACAAAGATCATCTTTGTCTAGATCAAAGTGAAAGTTATCATACTCCGGTGGAGATATGATATGAGTGAGTTCACTGGAGAACTCCTCAAAGGTGAATGAATCATACTCGAGGAGAGAAATTTGAGAATGAGAAGTGGTAATGCCACTAATCTTCTCTCCCATATGATCAAAGGTAAAGGCTTCAAACTCCGGAATAGGATCATCGGAGAAAATGTCACTATCCTTAATTAGGATAGGAGATGAAATAGGTTTCATATTGAAAGCCTCGATTTTAGAAATGAGGAGATCGACATTCAATAATGTTGCACGAAGTGCTTCATCCTTGATTTCAGTGTCAATCTCATCATTCTTTTCTTCTAAGCTAACTAGCTTAGAAGGTAATTCTTCCATAAAAACGATGTCTCTACAAGATAACGAATCGTCATCAGTAGAATCGGAGGACATCTCAACATGATCAGTCGGGAAGACAAGAGGAGGAGGAATGTCACACAAATGATCAAGAATTCCCTGTGACTCTCTTGGGATTGGAACAAGGTTCTCAACACTAGACTTTATGAATTCGTCCGATTCCTTATCAGGAATAGTGTCAAGATGCTCGTCCCCCATGCTCAAAGAGTGAGTGGGAACCTCGGATGTGATAAGACTGGGCATCTCAACTGATGGAATCTCATATGATGAACCTGATGAATCTTTATAAAATCCAAGGATATCAAGTGTATCCTCATCATCACTGTCATCAGGAATGAAACGGAATCAAGAGCTAGATCTGACTGCTTTTTCTTTTGCAATTGATTCCCTAATAGATCTTTCATACGCATCTTGGAAATTTATTTTAGCAGCCTGTTTGTCAGCTAACAATTCTTCCATCGATTTTTGTTTTGGATTATCTGGGGTATGGGTGATTCCTCTCAAATCTTTCACTAAATCCAAAAGATCAAGTAGAAGACTTTGAGGAATTGGCTGAGGTGGAGGTTCGTCATAATATGATGTGTCACAATTGTTACAAGGAAATGGATTCCTTGTTTGACAATCGGAGCTGAAGTGTGGACCTCCACACTAATCACAACAGTAAAACTGATGTGGCTGTGGGTTGTGTGTGCTAGAGTCATTATCGTTATCAGGAAACTGCTCATAGACAAGCGTGTTTCTCGATTGACAATCAGAACTG
Organism: Artemisia argyi; assembly: GCA_030686995.1. NCBI lineage: Eukaryota > Viridiplantae > Streptophyta > Magnoliopsida > Asterales > Asteraceae > Artemisia > Artemisia argyi. The sequence goes on along the minus strand of CM060704.1, from coordinate 68,192,603 downwards.
TAGTGTGGACCTCCACAGTACTCACAACAGTAAAACTGCTGAGTCTCATGGTGTGGTAGCTGATAGAATAAATCAGTCGTGTCATGGTAAGAATAGGGATCTTGGTTATAGACAGACCCGTTTCCTGACTATACCATGCCACAACTGGGGCAATTACCACCATTGTGAGGATTACCACACCATTGGAAAATAAGAAAGTGTGGATGAGACATAGAAAGAATCAAAAGGTTTGGGAGGGTAAGGAATGAAGAATCAAAAGGGTAGGAGGGTAAGATGAATATTTTTGGGTTTTTGGAAATACATTTTATACACAAATAAGAAGGAAAATCTTTTTGGGTTTTTTGTGTTCGTTGAAAACTGATTTTAAAATGTTTTCGTGAACAGTTTGGTTTTTATATGAAAATAAGAAGATAATATGAACAAGGGTGGGTAAATATACAATGAGTGTATATCCCAATTCACTAATACGCAAAACCGTTTAAGAATAACGTGCACAACCTCCCCGGCAACGGCGCCAAAAATTGATTGGCTCCAAACAGTCAACCTAAACTGACTAGGTGAATGGTCAACAAGGTCAAACAGCCTAGAGTCAATGCTCCGTGGAAGTATATTGTTTCCCCGGGTCGTTATGTCCCGACGAGGTGTGATGATTATTAAACGGGTTTGTGATCGGGTGAATTTGGACGGAAAAGGTTTGTGAGTGATTAAACTAAGGAATATACGAAGAAATAGCTTAAATAAGCTATATGAGTGATTACGTGAAGACTAGATACTTAGAAACGATTGAAATCTAAAAACGCGAACGTTCAGTTTAAAGTTACGTGAACGTACAAAATAAAACGCGAGTTTTGGTAAAATAGAATACTTACAAAGATGAAAATTACATTTTTACAATCCTAATAATAAAATAAATTTTTTAGAAAATTAAAATTAATTTTTACACTATTTAATTATTTAATATTAATTAAATACTAATTAAAACTAATTATTAATATTTAAAACACTTAAATGCAATATAATATTAATTAAATACTAGAAAAATGAAAATAAAATTTTTAAAATTATAAAATAACTAAAAACTAATTTTAAAATTAAAAATAAGTATTTTTGTCTTTTTGTGATTTTTCTATCAATTAATTAATAATTAATTATTAATTACCTAATTAAACTATTTTAAATTATTAAAAATAGAAAATGAACAGTAAAAATTCTAGAAAAATTCCTAAAATTATATTATATTATATAAAAGCTATGAAAAATATAAAAACTAGGTCTTGCTTAATAAAAACTAATTATGCTGTTTAAAACTTAATTATTAATTAAACTAATATTAAATCTAATAAATATTAAATGACAAAATAAAAATCTGAAAAATTTACTAAAGTTACTTTAATGTAAAAGGAATTTAAGAAAAATATAAAAAAGCTAAGTGCTTAACAAAAATTTAAAAATGAAAATTAAATTTAAATTATATTAAATAGAAACTATCACTTATTTTTAAATTGGATTTTCTTGATTTTTCTTTTACAAACCTATTTTACAACTAAAAACTAACAACTTTTGAAAAAACAATTTTTTTGTAATTTAGAAATAAGCACTATGGAAGCTTAATTGCTCCACAGTTGACTTTTGTTGACCAAAATAGAAATTAAGCTCAAATGAGCTCAAGTGGGACCCACAATGAGTGATTCTGGTTCCAATAAGTTACTAGGACATGATTAAGCAAGAAAAAGCAAGAGTGGACCACTGAATAAGCAAATAAGCAATCAATAAGCACATTGAAACTTAATCAATTCAGAAAAATGGGACAAGGTCCATGGGCAATTCCAAGTGGGGTCCACTGAGTCCAAGGTCAAACCAATGGTCAAGGGTTGAAGTATGGTAGGAGGGGGGTTGAAAGAACCTAAGAGGTGGGGCTGTGGACCACTGTGGTGGCCAGAAAACCACCACCAAGTGATGGTGGTGCTGATGTCTGCTGGTGCAGCAGGGGAGGGCTCAGCCCTGCAGTTGAGTTTGGGGCTCAGTGGGACCCACAATAAAAATCCTAAAAATATAACAAATGTGAGAACTTGAAGACTAGCTGGGGGGCTATCACTAGGATCAAGTTTCAACCCCTAAATCATTGCACAAAATTCTAATTAAATCTTTGAAAAAATGGAAAATCTGAGAAAGATGAAACTTGACTTTTTGTGAAAACATGATAAATTGACTTTTGTGAACTTTGGTTAATCATTACTGGCTAAGAAACATGTAATCAGCAATATTGAAACTATTCTAAGCTAAAGACACCATTTATAAACTAATTTGAAGGGTTGGTGGATCTCAATTCCCTCACAGTTAACTGTGAGGGGGGATTAAGTAGGTTTTTGACTTTTGTAGTGAAATTGATTAAAGTAAAAGCTCAACTGAGCTAATTAATACCTAAAAAAGGTAAACCAACAAAGTGATAACCTTGTAAACAGCAATGACCAACTCAGATACTTAATTCCAAACACCCCCTTATGAAGCTGAAATGAGAATTTTCAAAGAGTAGAACTGATTCAGGTCCTGATAGATACTCACAAGCTTATAATAAGATGGACAAAACTTATTTAGGCATGGATACACAACCAATAACTCCTAATACTCATGCATGATTACTAAGAGATTTTGGACAGTTTAAACTAGCACTTACGAGCAATTACATAAACTAGTAACTAAGAGCTACTACTTAAGCAAGATTTAAACACAAGAATGTTGAATAAGCTAAGATACAATAAATAAGCAAAAGTTAATTGGTGCTACAGTAGAAACTCAAATTTGAAGGAATTTCTTACAAAGTCATCCAAGCAAAGAAACAAGTGCACAGGCTATCTCCACTGTCCTAAAACCTCCCCTTAGGCTACTAGACCCATAGCAATCCAACTTTCACCATAATCCTTGCCTCAATCTGCTTTTCTACTGAATTTTTATTTTTATCTATTATCTTTGGATTTTTGAATGTTTTTATAGTAAACTGATTAAAAGCTTGATTGAACACTTCATAAGCTTATAAGAGCTTATGAATAAGCTTACTAAACTGAATGGAATAATTAACAATGGATTTAAACAACTTTATAACTAAAGTGGGATTTTGAATTAAGAATTCCATAAACTGAAATAAACTGAAGGAATGAAATCAAAGCTTGAAGTAGGTTTCAAATACACTGATTATGCTTAGTACATCATTCTTAAATTGAAAATTACATTAAAAAAGAGAAAATTACATGAATCGACCTTAAACCTAAATTATGACTACTGCTACTTAATTTTTTTTCCTTCACTGCTTCTTTTTTCACTTATAAGAGTCCTTGTGAGTTTCTTGACTTTCCCCTCAAATTGGAGCCATTGGATTGGCTTAAAATGATCCAGGCCGTTCAAACTCCTTTTGGCGCCAAAAAGGTGATTTGGCAGTTGGGTATTGCTTGTTAGGTTAGAAGATATTAATTGCTCTTGGAGGGTTGTGGTTTGGAAGGGGGGACAAGTAAAGGTGGAAGAGAGGGTATGTGGAGTGTGGCAGTGAAAGAGCAGGCAAGCTGGGAGGGAGGGAGAAGGGAATGGTCAAAGTTTGACCTGGGGGTGGTATTAAAAAAAAGCGGGGGAGAGTATTTGTTTGGTGGTGGGCTGGTTTATGGTGATGGGCTGGAGTGTTAGTTTGGGCCAAGGGGATAAGGAGTGGGCTTTGGATTGTTTGTTGGATTGGTATTTATTTGGTTTTGGTTTTGTTTATTAAGGCTTAGAAATCACAAGGACCATTCATGTACTTTTTCTGAAAATCTAAGGGGCTGTTTTGCCATATTCCCAAAGTTAACATGAGGACCAAACCTGCAATTTATCAATTATACAAGGACCATAAAGTGAATTTTCCAAAATTGAGATTTCCAGGGACCAAATATGTCAATTTTCAAAGTACAGGGACCAAAACTGTAATTTCTCCAAACATTTTACCCAAGGACTAAAAATGACATTTGTGACTTCCCAAGGACCAAAATTGATTTTTTCATCCAAAAATTCCCACCAGGGACCAAATCTGCCAAAGTTTGAAACTCCAGGGACTAATTTTGTAATTTTCCAAAACTTTTCCAATTTTTCACCAAAGGACAAAATATGACAACTTATGATTTCAAAAGGACCTTTGGTGATAATTTTCCATATTTTGAATGACCAGGGACTAGTTTTGTCATTTTATGAAAGTTGGGGGACTGAAACTGCCAATTTTGCAAACTTTGTACGTTTTTCATCTGTTTTTACTCATTTTGCATCTAAAACATATAAAACACAATTTTGAAATATTTTCAGTATTTTGATGCATTTCTGAGTGTTTTTGTATGTTTTGCAGTTCAGATTTGACCAAAAATGATGAGTGTTTGAGCACTAATCAGCGTCTCTTTTTGAAGACATTGTGTCACATTCTTTTTATTGGTGTGTATATATATATATATATATATATATATATATATATATATATATATATATATATATATATATATATATATATATATAAGGCTTCTTTTTGTTTGATCGATTAGTTTAAAAGCATTCATCTTGTAATCTTGTAAGTTCTTAGCTCCTTACTAGTAGTCTGATGACCTAATCAATGTGGGTTAATTAGTTTTCATAAGTAGTTTTTTTTAGTTTCTTTTTCTCGTATTTTTATTTTATGCTAGGCTATATATATGAGAGTACTAAGTTCACTAATTATAAGTCAAAGTTAAACATAACTGTCTTCTAACTGTCACTAACGGCTAACATGTATCATATGACATATGGCAAAAGGAGACGCACAAACAAAAATATTAGAAACGAACGTGACTTGGTACGAGCCATAAAAGAGTTGCCACATCTTGCTTGTCTACTCGTTTGATGATCAACACCTAACTTGTCTAGGGTCATTGATCGACCACACGGTTTTTATACTTAAACAATAAATGTCCTTTTATAAAGAAAAGGCATCTCACACACAAAATGGATCTAATTTTCTCTACACATTCTCACAATGTTTCACAAAATAAAACATGTATTTGGTTTGTTTAATAGTTGCCCAAACACTTGATTCTTAATCATATCTGTGAGTCCTTACCTATGAGTCCTTACCGTTCAACACATAAATAAAGGGTAAAAGCCATATATTAGCAATATACTTTCGCAACTTTTTAAATCTATGTAATAAACTTATTTTATTACTAATAGTCATTCAAACCGGCTAATTTGCGACGATCTAGTAAATATGACATGCTGATTTAGTGAACTGACTAAAATACCCTTGTATTCTTCACATAAATTTGCATCGTTAGTCCTTTATACTAACGGCCGTTAGTAAATAACTTAAAATTTAGATTTATTACTTATTCATCCGCTTTCGTCCGTTTTTACACGTTTTCGTCTGATTTTCACGTTTTCGTCCGTTTTTAAATGTTTCCGTTAACCGACTTCGTTAGAAAATTACATGTTTGGTCTTTGAATATGTATAATCATTTCATGCACAGTCTATCACCAAAAAAAAAAAAAAAAAAAAAAAAAAAAAAAAAAAAAAAAATCCAAAAAAAAATTCAAATTTTTTTTTTAATTTAAAAAAATATTAGAAAATTAAAAAATAAAAAAAAATAAATTTTTTTAATTTAAAAAATATAGAAAATAAAAAATTCCCAAAAAATTAAAAAAAAAAAATAAGAAAATAAAAAATTCATGATTTTTTTTTCGAAAAATAAAAATTATAAATTAAAATATCAATTTTTTTTAAAAATTATTATCGTAAAAAAAATTTGGAATTTTTTTTTCAAATTTAGAAAAAATTACTTTTTTTCGATAATTATTTTTAAAAATAATTTTTTTCTAAATTTGAAAATTTTTTCCAAAATTTTTTTACGATAATTATTTTAAAAAGTTTATTTTTCAAAATTTTTTTATTTTCTAATTTTTGTGTTTTGAAAAAATATTTTCGAAAAAAATAATTTGAATTTTTTTAATTAATTAATTTATTTTATTTTCTAATATATTTTTTTAATTTTTTTTTTCAAAAACAATTTTTGATTTTTTTATTTTCTATTTTTTTTAAAATTTTTATATAATTTTTTTTATAAAACGTATGAAACATGAAAAACGGACGAAAACGCATGTATAAATGACTAACTGTGCAAATACTGTTAGTATAAAGGAATAACGGTGAAAATAATAAACGTGCAAATAAGGATGAAAAAGTGTAAAAACAGACAAATAAGTAAGAAAACCAAATTTTAAGTTATTTACTGACGACCGTTAGTATAAAGGACTAACAATGAAAAATATTTACTAACGATCGTTAAAAAAATGACGTGTCAGTCATTTTTCATATTCAACAGATAGCAGGTGACAATATTTACTATATCGTAAAAAATTAGCCGGTTTCAATAACTAGATTAGTAATAAAAAAAGTTTGTTATCTATATTTAAAAAAATGTGAAAGTACATTGCTAATATATGTTTTTAGCCTAAAACAAAACAATACAACCATCTCAACACAATCTTAAACACGTTTACATAGATAGGTAACATGATACTCCCAAATAGACAAACTTTTACCTATTTTTTATTCATTTTCTCACCCAAAGAAACATAAAAAAATTTCTTCCTGCAATTTTTTAATTCAAAACCAACTCTCACCACCTCAAACTTTTGAAGTACCACACAACCACCTCGACCAGTCTCGCTCACACTGAAGATCAGCAGATATTAGAAAACAAGGCTCACCAATATAAAACAATCAGGAGAGGTGCATACAACAATCAATCATGTCAGCTTGCCGAAAACACTCTCCCACCAAGGACCAGTGCAAAACAAAGAAGCCAAGGAGGTTAGAGGTTCAGGAGGTTTGGACGTTTGGACATAGGTTATAAATTATGTTTTGTTGGCCTCAGAGATCTTGGTGGATAAAGAATCATCAAATGAGATAATCTCATCAAGAGTAGCAAATATTATCCTTACATCACTGGCCAGTCAAAACAAACAAAAATATAATCAAAATTTTCTAAAAAACACTTGCAATAACATATGATGATGATTAATGAGTCAGAAATGGAAGATGTTAAGATCACATTCCTCTTTAAATAAAAACTATTATAAAGAGAAAAATCATTGGGAATCCGAATGATTTGTTTCATCATCCTCATTTATCACCAATTTTTCAAAGAAACAGCGAAACAAGTTTTGCAAACTTTAGAGAAAACACTGGTATTTTTGCTCTTCCTAGTGAAAAATAAGTATTTGATAAAAAGATAATTTCAAAAAGGGTCAATTTTCAAAATAAAAATGCTAAAATGTTACGGGAATGTACCCCTAGATTACAAGAATTTTAAATCAAATACTACTATTACTCATTCCTTATCATATTGTACACGCAGATCTCCACAAATTGATCATTATTTTCAATATCAATACAAGATTTGCATAGCATAATTTATAAATGACCAAATAAAGGAGATGCGGGTGTGCAAACAAATACGCAAGAAATTAAACTAATTAATTGAGGATTTTCACAAAAATAGGACATTTTCGGGAATCCTTAACATCTTGTAATGAATAAAAAAAGTTGTTCTAATTCAAATTTTAAGTGTCAGACACAAAGATTTCAATTGCGACAATCACATTTAAAGTCTCAACACTTCACCTAAAAAAATATTTTCCAAACAACAATACAAAAAACTAATAGAAGGCCTCAGAGATCTTGGTGGATAAAGAATCATCAACTGAGATTTACATCTCATCAAGAGTAGCAAATATTATCCTTACATCACTGGCCATAAAAAAAACAAACAAAAATATAATCAAAATTATCTAAAAAAACACTTGTAATAAAAAATGATGATGATGATAAATGAGTCAGAAATGGAAGATGTTAAGATCACATTCCTCTTCAAATAAAAACTATTATAAAGAGAAAATTCATTGGGAATCCGAATGATTTTTTTCATCATCCTCATTTATCATCAGTAAAACTTACTTTATAAAAAATAATTTTATAAAAAAATGTATCTACCTCGTCACCGAAATCCTGTAGCAAAGAGGATTCAGGAGCTAAAGGCAGCCACATATAGAATTCAAAATATATGTGACCAAAGTATTTAGTTTTGCCTAACGATAGATCCCTTAATCTACCGAAAACAATCAAGGGATTTGCAATATTAGGCTTAACTATCTAATCAAAATAAAAATATTAAAAACTAGAAAAAATAATGATTATTGAGATGAAAGAAAACATACACCAGGCGGTGGTTAAGTTGATGTTTAGGGTTTAGAATGCGTATGTTTATATAAGGGTGAATAAAACCCTAGGTTGCTGGGGGGTTGTGGGCTTATTGTTCTTATTTTATAATGGGCTGGGCTTCTTTTAAAAGGCTAGGGATGCGATTAGTTTCAAGAAATTAATTTGCTTATGCAAAAACTTTTTATTTTTATTTATTTATTTATTTATTGGGTAAAGAGGTTTGCCTCGGTAAAATATATTAATCACAAGAAACAGTTTAATACAATGAAATGTGGCAGAAAACAACATTAACCTCAAGCAAACGCTTGAACAACGTCTAACACATTTGCGACATGCTACAAATGAGAAAACATAGCAAACTACGCTAACTAGAACACCAATAAGAAAAAACCACTTCAAAGAGTAAGTATTACCAACACCAACCCACATCCGTAAATGAGGAGTATAGCACGCCAACTAAGACTGCCTCGTTAAAAAACCTTCCCAAGAAAAACCCAGTAGGAAAGACCTTAGAGAAGGAAAAAAAATACATCTCTCAATTGGCACTCCATGCGAAACACATAGCCGAGAAAATAGACTCACTTCCAAGCACCATCAAACCAACAGAGAACCCCAGCTTATGCAAAAACTTATAATGAAGATTTTTGTATGGATACAATTCTTTTATTTTTTTAAATATAGTTTATGATGTTTTCGCTGACTACTTATCGGGGTTTTAAATCACCGAAACATAGACTAAAACCAGGTAAAACCTTCCTATTTCAGGAGGTTGTCGTGGCCACTCAAAAGTTGTTTGCATCTAGCAATAATTGAACTTAAGAACTCACAAGTTTATGGATGCAATTCTCTATTATTGCTAAAACAATTTTAGTATTGATCTTTTAAGTTTTAAGTATACTTGATTGTGTGTTTCAAATGGTTCTTATACGATTCAAAACGATGTAATTCACAAGCCGTTTTGCGCATTGGCAAACCAAGGGCGTTTTCCGAGGTGCCGATGAACCGCATCGATTGTTCTTGCATAGCGTAAAATATTGTCAAATATAACATTTGTTTTTTTTTTAACTTAAAATATAACATTTGTTGGTTTCCAAATCTTTTTGTTAGTTGCCTGTTGGACTCCTTTAATATTAGTTGCTTGTTATCATGGGACTTTGTGGTCCACTGGGTGAAGCTTATTAAGTTAAGCGAGCCTAAGTGAGAGTAGTACCGGATTGAGTGACCAACAGGGAAGTCCTCACTTGGGGACCACAAGCTCTAGTGATATCAACCTGCTACGTTAGAAGCCTGGGCCCAACCATGTGATGTCTTGATCCAACTAAAGGACGCGAGTTCGAATCCGTTCCGCAACATGGTTGGGTATTGGGTGGAGGTATTTCACAGGTGTAAGGAATTAAATATTCCATAGATTTCATAGATTTGATGATCAGAAACAAAAAGAATGAAACATGAAGAATACTGAAATGATAAGCAAAAGATACAGCTGAAGCAGAACAAGATTCTGCTGATAGATTCTGCTGATGAGTAAAATGATTCTGTTGATGATGCGTTTCTGCTGATGAGCCTGCTGGTGCAGAAAAAGAGCCTGCTAGAGCAGAACAAGAGCCTGCTGAAGAAGGATTCTGCTGATGGATTCTGCTGCTAGTATAAATGAAACTGCTGCTGATCAGTGAGTCATACTACTGAATGGATAAGGATGAAAGAAGATATTATGTGCATAAAAGTCAAGTATATCTTTTAGATAATATCTTTCATCAATCATCAAATTGAACACTCCAAGTGAGTTGTAAACATAGATACGTGTGTATCTTAGATGACTTGACATCCTAGTCATAAGCTAGATAGTAGATGACTAAGCTTATCAAATTTGTAATGATCTCCTTTATTCTATAAAAAGGAGATCACACCCCTTTAGACAAGAGTGGTGGTGAGTGCATGATTCACAGTGAAACAAAGTGAACGTCACCTCCAAGGTGCTTCGTACTTAGAAATTACAATAACACCAAGTGTGTTAAAATGTAAAGCATCTAAAATGAGTGTGTGTGGGAACATCAGACGAGGGGTCTGATGAACATTAGACATGGGGTCTTTTGTTGTTAGGTTTGTTTAGCCTCAAGGATCTTTGATCCCTGTTAGATTGTAAACCGTGCTATACTTGATCACATAGCATTGGGGCTAGTTGGAATAACAAACGGTAGAAAGTTGGCAAAACCTTGTTGTGATAGTATTGTTTATTTCATAGAATATTCCGTCAATATTATCATTGTGCTCGAAATAGCCAAATTCCTAGATCAAAGGTGTAACAGCCTAGAGCTCATAAACGGTCACAAAAGCTTATTGTTTAAGTCTTACAAGCTTTTCACAGTTGGTATCAGAGAAGGGGGCTCTCGATATAGGATATTAAAAGGTTTTGGTTTGTCGAAGAATCACGCACAGAAGAGAGTTGGTTCTTAAAAGATAAAAAAAGCTTGTTTATCAAGTTATTATTGGTGAAGAAAGTTATTTGTTTCTTATTTGAAAATGAAGTGAAATTTTTCAAGGTTATGTTCTTATCATATCTTAAGGTGATGTGTACACTTTAAAGATAACTTGTTCGTTCGTTCAAGTGACTACAAATTGACAAACACTTAAAGGAGTAACTTTGTAGTGCTCAGTGTCTCATAGAAGATGAGTTTATTGTCAAGAGATTGCGGTCTCCCTATACCAAAAGATTGGGTATATGTTTGAAGTCAGATTTAGTACAAGATATAAGACACAAGGTTGGTTTCTTTCACTTCAGCATCAAGTTAGTAATGATTGGTTTTTCTTCATCAAGTCATAAAAGCCTACAGATATGAAGATTCAAATGGTTAACATATGGTTTCAGGGAAAGCTTAAATGTTCAAGTGTTCAACCATTTATTATATATGTGCATCACCACAGGGAAAGTTATTGATTCTTACTACTGTTAATTAGTATTGCTACTGATGGTTTAGATTTTTACTGTCTCAAGTTCATTTTTAGTGCGGAAAACTTAATGGAGGGTAATTTGAGATAATAGAAGGATAGATTGGATGTGTAGTATTAGTTCGTAGCTGTAAAGATCATATTTGTAATATTCTCTATTTGTTGATAACAAAAAGGGGAAGAGATGTGGTGGATAGCATAAATTAAGGGGAAGACAGTATAGTTTCATTCATGGTGAGATTTAGTTATCTCAATTTCTCTACTTCGTCTAGGGAAATTCGTACAAGAATGTTTTTGTTTTGTAATCATCAAATAGGGGAAGATTGTAAGGAATTAAATATTCCATAGATTTCATAGATTTGATGATCAGAAACAAAAAGAATGAAACATGAAGAATACTGAAATGATAAGCAAAAGATACTGCTGAAGCAGAACAAGATTCTGCTGATAGATTCTGCTGATGATGCATTTCTGCTGATGAGCCTGCTGGTGTAGAAAAAGAGCCTGCTAGAGCAGAACAAGAGCCTGCTGAAGAAGGATTCTGTTGATGGATTCTGCTGCTAGTATAAATGAAACTGCTGCTGATCAGTGAGTCATACTACTGAATGGATAAGGATGAAAGAAGATATTATGTGCATAAAAGTCAAGTATATCTTTTAGATAATATCTTTCATCAGTCATCAAATTGAACACTCCAAGTGAGTTGTAAACATAGATACGTGTGTATCTTAGATGACTTGACATCCTAGTCATAAGCTAGATAGTAGATGACTAAGCTTATCAAATTTGTAATGATCTCCTTTATTCTATAAAAAGGAGATCACACCCCTTTAGACAAGAGTGGTGGTGAGTGCATGATTTACAGTGAAACAAAGTGAACGTCACCTCCAAGGTGCTTCGTACTTAGAAATTACAATAACACCAAGTGTGTTAAAATGTAAAGCATCTAAAATGAGTGTGTGTGGGAACATCAGACGAGGGGTCTGATGAACATTAGACATGGGGTTTTTTGTTGTTAGGTTTGTTTAGCCTCAAGGATCTTTGATCCCTGTTAGATTGTAAACCGTGCTATACTTGATCACATAGCATTGGGGCTAGTTGGAATAACAAACGGTAGAAAGTTGGCAAAACCTTGTTGTGATAGTATTGTTTCTTTCATAGAATATTCCGTCAATATTATCATTGTGCTCGAAATAGCCAAATTCCTAGATCAAAGGTGTAACAGCCTAGAGCTCATAAACGGTCACAAAAGCTTATTGTTTAAGTCTTACAAGATTTTCACAACAGGCATAAAACATTTGCTGGGTAGGGTTGATGGGTACCATTATAGTACACAGGGTTGAGGTGTCCCTGCCAATCTACACTTTTTTTATCCAAAGATTAGTTGCTTGTTTGTGCTATATAAGATATGGTAATTACTTTTCAAGTTGCTGTAGCAAAAAATAGGTGGTGTTGTGGACAGAATCATTACAAGACATGGTAAAATCTTGTCAAAAATGTAGTAGTATTTTATTTATTTATTTATTTATTTTTGAACATTATTTATTTATTTATTTATTATTATTATTATTATTATTATTATTATTATTATTATTATGAAATGTGGTTGTTCCAGATCTTTTTGTTACGAGTCTTCTTTAGTTTTAATAAGACGCGCCTTGTGACTTTTAGTCTTAAGTCCGCCACTGGTCTTTCCAAACGCATTGCAATTGTTTATGATTAGTTGCTTGTTTGTACTACTGTATAAGATTTGGTAGTTACTTTTCAAGTTGCGGGTTTGGATAAGTTGCCTTGTAGACTGAATCATGGTATAAGACATGGTGTTTCGCACGTTATGGTTAATTATGCATTTTCGCTATACCACCACTTATGCACCCTGTTTGCCTATTCTAGTTGCTCTTTTGTGTGTCATTTAGACGAATATAGTTGCTCACTTGTGGACTAGAAAAAGGCATTACGCGATATTGTAATGATGGGGCATGACGACTTTGTGACTTCTTTGATGAAGCCAAGTATACCATGATGTGATTCGGTCAAGTGTAACCTTTTACATAAATTTTGGAAAAGAAACAAGTTTTGACATTTCTTGCACCACTGACGTGGTTTGGTCAAGTGTAACCTTTTACGACGTGATTCAATCATGTTTTAATTGAATATTTCCCTTGCGTATGGCCTTGTGGCTGAGTCAGAAGCAATGAGACAATATATCCAAACTCTCAGTGCAAATAGTAGACCATGAAATCAACATAAATTATACATTCTAAATACAAAATGCAGGTTCCTTGTAACATCAGGATGTCCAGCTCCAAGCTAAAAACAATTATCATAAACAATTATATCATTAAATGAACATTACTTCAGCAACCATGCAACTGCGGTAGATTCACAACACCCTTTGGGATACACGAACCGGGCTGTTCTCCAATACCAGGCACCACTTGAAAAACAAGTGCACAAAATCCTGTTTCTACCAATAGCTCGTTGCATGAATTTAGTCAATTCTTCCTTTTCAGGTATATATTATGGTATTTGCCATAAAAGACGGGGGCTCAGACTAAAAAAGAACATAAGTTTACGATTCGGTTGAGACGGCTTCGTTCTGGGTCTCAGGATCTGGTGTCGTGGCCACGGTATTTTCTTTAAGGCCCTTGATGAATGTCCTTAGGCAGCCATTGACTATTCGGGGTGCTGATCCATCACAAAACCGTTTTGCAAGATCTACTGCCTAAAGAAACACCATAAATGTTCAAATAAGTTGAATGATGTGTCTATTAGTACACAGATACAGATGTTAAAACAAATTACTTCGAAAGAGTATAAAGATATGAACCTCGTTAATCACAATTTGGTATCGTGTTCCTAATACATCAATTTCAGACATGGCCAAGTGAAGAATTGAAAGCTCCAAGATCCGGCCTGCTGGTTCATTCTGGAAAAAGAAATAAAAAAAATCTTAAACCACGCGTGAATGATATGATACATAATACAATAATTAGCTGCAAGTGGCGAGATCTAACTGATTCAGTTAGAGCTGGAAAAATGGGTCGATCAGGTTGATTGCAAACACTTCTTGTCCATTTACGATAAGTTGCTATAAACATTTTCGTGTTATCTGACTAAAAATAAACTGTCATAAAAATAACGTATATCTTTGAACATAACAATTTAAAAGGCTGCATGCTTAAAAACAGATGTGGGAGACTTTCAAACTGTTTGAGACAAACACATCCAAATTGACCCATCCAAAACTAATTGGGTCGAAAGTGCCACCTTTAAGTCAACATGCAACTCTAGTTTAGAACACCTTAAACATAACATAAGCAAGTTAGAATGGAGTTCAAACCTTCCAATTTTGTGGAGCCACTTTGTCAATGACCAGAACATGACTATCCCACTTTTCTGCTACTGCCACCAATAGTTTCCTTGTGAAGCTATGTTTGAACAACAAAATATCAATACTCTTTGGTCCGGCATTTTTTTTTTTTTTTTTTGGTAACCATGGTTTCCAACCTTTTGGCCGACCAATCCACGGGGTTTGACCCGACCACCACAAAGACTCAAACCAAGTAAAGTCTTCCCCCTTGGGGACGTTGGCTTGGCACTTCAGGGTTGTTTGCACCAAGTAAGATTCAAACTTGAGATCCATCACATTTTGGTGTGATAGCCACAAACTTTACACCACTTGGCCACCCCTGAATAGTTTCGTCCGGCAGTTTATAACAGCTAGAAATGTATCAACTGTTTAACTAGTGTCAAACACTTACCGCAAGATTAATTTACTGTAAACCAACTTTGGAGGGGCTGAAAGGACTTCTGCCTCTGAAATATATAAAACCAAAATTATTCAAAGCTGTGTAAAGGACCATAAAAAGTAAAAATAAGTTGCAGAATTGTGCAATGATAAAGATGGTACAAAGTGCGAGGTGTGAAGAATTATCAAGTGCATCAAGTATTACCAACTTCAGAGGCCTTCTCATCTAATCGCATAAGCTCATCAGCTTCTTCATTTGTCTCGGTTTTTACAGGAGGTCCTCCGAAGCTCATGTGATTGTATTCCATCAATGCTTCCTTATCAAACTCATACCCTATTTCTAGAATCCCAAACATACTTTATGGTGAGATTCTAATATATTACTAATTAAAACCACTTTGAGAAAATTATAAACCATTTGGAGCGAAAAAAAATTAGGAACTGTCATTAACAGAAGATAAACAAGTTCAGAATACAATTTATGTTTCTTGAACCAGAAAACGCATACACACATAAACGCCAAAAAAGAAGACTCACAAGTACATTGAAAAAAAAATCATGGGAACTGCCTATACGTCCTAAACTGATCTTTGTCATATTTTTGCTCGATTACCTTCCTATGAACCTTACTCTTCAAATACTAAGGGGTTGTTTCATATTTGAATGTGCATTTCTGAAAGTAATTATTACGTAACAAACCATGATCAAATAATAAAATACAGTTTATCAAAGTTCAAGATACACATATACATTTACACTCATCTCCATATCAATTCTAAACTTACAACAGTTTCGTCTCTAATAATATAGAATATCATGATCATTACCACTTTTACTCAAACACTCACTTTTGCCCCGATAATCAATTTAATCTCACTTTCAACCACCTCCTACTAGCTTCAACCAAATTTTACTACATTTAACATTTTCACTTCTTATAAGACAATTAACATCAAACAAAAATATATAAAATACTAATAAACAAATTCACAATGAACACATACTCACCTCTTCTAGCATTAATTCGCCTCTCGAACAACCGCACAGGATCCGAACCTTCTAAACAAGCAGCATATATAATTGACCTAACATACATAAAATAAAAATAAAAATCTAGTTATTCCAAACACAACATCAACCATAAGAAATTGAAACAACCAGAATTTCAACGTACAGTGCAAGCTCTCTGGCAGCTCTAGGACTACAAAACCTCCCACTTTTATCAATTTTCGGCATCTGTTCTTTCGAAACCGAAACAGAGCCCTCCAAACCCGATTTCTCCAAAATTTCTCCAACCGCGAGGGCCGAAGTACGGAAAAGAGAAGATTGTGGTAATGAGAAAAGTACAGTGGGTGGTGGTGGAAGTGGGTTCCATTTAAGACATGGGTAGCTAGTGAATGGTGATGAATAAGGTGTGAACTTGGGTTTTGAAGGTGATGGTGATGTGTATGAGCATGTTAATGGTGCATAAATTCGAACAGAAGTTGCTTCCATTGTTGAGGAAGAAGAAGAAAGAAGAGGTGTGGATAAGGAAACAGGGGTTTTTGAGTTCTTTTTTTTATAGGGTTTTTGATAAATGGAAATGTGATATTTAATTGTGGCAAATATTTTGTATGAAAAAGAATGCAAGTAATTCGGCTTTAATCGGGAGCGTCACATCATCATTCAACTTATTATCAAATAGGTGCAATACTGATCACCAACAACTACTAAAACCTATATTTTTAACAAATTTTATTAAAAACCTAATTATACTTTCATTCATAATTAAAAAAAAATTACATTAATGATTAGATATATAAACTTTTATTGTTGTTGTTGATATATAGTTTGTTATTGTTGTTGTGGAAGTATGAATGATGGATTTTGGTATTATGGGTTTTGTGTTTTCGTAAACAAAAGATGGGGCTCGAAAGTTTACCGGTGGTGAGTGACCAAGACGGAAGTTTGAATTGGGTGTTTGGACGTTTAGTTGTTGACGTTGTTTTGGAGCCTTGGAGGTTTATTTTTTGAAGTTTTTTGCAAGGTTGCAAAAATCGTGAATCGGTAGTGAGGCGGTCAAGCACCTTGTAGCTTGTAATCGGTCTAGGCGGGATTAATCGGTGATTAATCGGGTTAGCATTTCTGGCAAATTTTGGGTATTTTCGTCAAAATTTGGGTATTTCTGGCGAATTTTAAGTATTTCTGACGAATTTTAGGTATTTCCGGCAAGAGTTTTTCTAAAAAACAACATGTAATAGATTTAAACAGTTACTTTAAGTGATCAAAATAGGTTTACGGTGAGTTTTGAGTAATTCCGACAAGATTTGTAGGTTTCCGGCAAGTTTGACCACCATTGACCGCCGTTTATCGTCGTTGACCACGGTTGACCTATTTGTTAGACCCAGTTACATAAATCGGCAAGGTTGATGGCCTTGTAGCACCTAAGCGGTGATTAATCGGCCTTGTAGACCTTTTTTTGCAACACTGGTTTTTTGAGACATTACTATATATATTAAATAGAATCACATACGACACCGTTTCGATGCCACTTCCACCCGGTGGGCTCCCCGCTTTTTTTTTGGGCTTACATTGGCCCGTGATCCATTGTTGCGTTCTCAATCAAAACCCAGGGAGGTCCGGTCCAAAAACAATAAAAATATCACCGCCTCTTCTCCCTCGATTTATCCAGAAGCGTCTTTCTCTGTTTGATATCATACATGCATACTCGCCGCCGGTCATTTTTTCTACACTTTTTTGGAACCGACTTTCTTGGAGGTTTATCCATATCTTCTTAGATGTCTCCACTTCTAACCCCTTTTTCGGTTTATCAATATCATCTACGACTTTCTTGGAGGTTCAGTGGTCTTTCCTGTCTTTTGATTTTGGTAAGGTGATATTACGATTACTACACTTGCTCCTTCAATTGTGAGGTAAGTATAGACATGAATAGGTTTATTATTTAAAAATTCTTTTTTGGATTTTTATGAGCTCTTTTGTATTTCAATATTAATATGATTTGTGGATTTTTGGTTATTTTATTAATAATTTGTATAAAATATGAAATCTTGGGTTCGTGTTTTCTTTAAATTTTGGATTTTTTATTGTGTTTTATTTGTTTGGTTCAGTGCGTGAATGGGTTGAAGCTCAGTTGGGGAAGATTCAGGAAAAGGCTAGGCGTTTGGCTACTATTCGTATAATATTACGTTTGATTCTATATCATTGCAAGGTATGTAATGAAGTTATCAAATATTTTTTTCCTGCGTTTTTTGGTATCAAATATAGTTTAAGTATCCATATAATTAAATAATGTTCTGTAATATTTCTTACTCTTTCAATCCCCTTTGCATATTAAAGACTAAAAGTGGTTCAATGTTTGGAACGTCGGGGTTAAGGATTGAATCGTGTACAAGATGATATGGTAAGCGTATCATACAGTTTGCTTTTATGGAATTTTGCTTACAATTTATTTGCTTTATAAGTAATAGGATATGCAAAATTGTTACAGGTGATATGCTCAGAAAGTGATAACTTTGTGTGGTTGAGGGTCTCGTTAAACTCATTTTCAGCGCTGATTTAATGGTCGGTTAGTCGTTTCGTTAGTTTATCATTTATCTTGGTTTCTAAAAAATTTGTGCATCATTACTCACATGAATGGGGTTTCAGATATTATCCTGGAAGGTCTGTTCACGACACCACAACGATCTTCTTCCGTGTAGTTTAGTTGTGCCCCAGGTACATATTTTTATCTTATATTCAATAATGGTTCAATTCATAATGTGAATTTGTTTTGTTGTTTTGCAACCCAATCAGATATTAAAAGTTGCACAAAAATCCTATTCTAAAATAGCCGAAAGCGATTATGATTGTGTCTCCCAGCAAGAATTGTAGACAAACACGTATCCATGGTATCTAATTTAGCGCGTTTATGCTTGATGACCACAAACATTATGCTTCATTTTCTTATTTAATAAATTGTATATTACATGCAAGCAAATACGATCTTTTTGTCTCCAACCCCAAATATACTAAAGCAAGAAACTTTGACAACCCATGACAGGTTTACTTTCTTAACTTAAATGATTGCTCTTTAGGTTCTTTACTTTAATATTAGTTGGGGGTTGGGGTTTGTGCTAAATATTTGTGCTCATAAGCAGACAATTTCTATTGATTATCGCAAAAGAAATAACACAAAAAATAGCTATGTTTTTCTCAATAAGAAACGTCGAGACTGACCGAATTGTTGCATCGTCTTTGTCTGCCAATCCTCCAATCGCACTTGAGGTACTTTGCTAGCTTTTAGTTCTATTTTGTCTATGTGAAAACACGTTGTTCGGTTATGAGATTATCCCACATACTAAGGAACATTAAAAACGGACAAACTAAGTTTATCGACTATATAGCAACATATGTTAAAAATCTGAACAGTAAAAATGAGGGTATTAGTAGTTCTTTTATTGGTTATGCTTTTGACGATGACTGACTATAAAGGGTTATCAAGTTCAAGAATATTTGAAAGGATGCAAAGGATACAGTTTTTTAACGACTTTTAGGTATGACCTTTTTTGGTTGTATGGTCATTCAGTCTATATCAATGTTATCTATGCAATTTTGAATACAAAAGTATACGATAAGCATATAGTCTATACAGAAATTAGGCTGAATTGGGATCAATGGTCATTCAGTCTATATCAATGGTCATTCTATGTTAATAGTATATACACAAATTAGGCCGAAAGAATATGTGATCCCAATTCCCAAACACCATCTTAACCTCTTTTATTTTGCCCATTTCAAAAATAAGGTAACATTTTTTTTTTTTTTTTTTTTTTTTTTTTTTTTTTTTTTTTTATGTTTCAGGTATTACCATTCTTTATGTACTTACGTCGGATGTTATTGCAAACCATGGGAACCATTACCGGCAAAGGAAGATGAGCTAAAGGAATGCTATCTTGAAACTTGCTGTCCAAGTCTAAAATATATGATGTGGTTTTGTTTTTTCAAAGTTACATTTACATTTGCCGGTTGGGACCATCAACAATGAGACAAATTTTTACATATACATCTTTTCATCCATATATATTGGACCTATTTTAAAAATTAGTGTGCAGTGGTCGACAATGTAAAACGACACCCCGCCGCAACGCGGCAGTCCGGGGCCCATCTCGTTTTGTATAAAATAGAATAGAATGGGAGTAAATATAAACATAAAATGAGAAGTTGTTCATAAAAATGATAGGATATGAGGGTACTTATAAGTAAATAAAATGATAAAATTTTATGTTTGAAATTAATTAGGGTGCATTTGGTCGTGATGTTGACCACCAAATATTGGCTAAAAAGGGAGACCGTTCGCAGTTGTAGTGTAACGAGGACCACGCACGGTGGTTGCCACCACCAGGTGGTGCACCACCTCCATAACACCCAACCCCTAAAGTTTTTACGTTTGAGTTTCAATCGGAGATACAAGGCGTGTTATAGTTGTCACGTTAGATTTTCATCATATTATACAGAATATATAATTTAGCACAAACTTTCATCATATTATACAGAATATATAATTTAGCACAAACTTTATACGTAATAACTAGATACATGAATGTATATTACAATGTATTGTAACTTTTTCGTTTTAAATTATTTGTTTATAGTTTTGGTTTGTTTTAAACTAATGTTTACTATTAAAAATAAATACATAAGTTTAATTGAGTATATCATTCTTTGATCAAAAGTGTAGATTGGCAGGGACAACTCAACCCTGTGTCGTGTTATTTGTTGAATCAAGACATCACATGGTTGGGCCCAAACTTCTAAGGTAGTTGGTGGCCAAGTGCGCTATGCAGCTGGTTAAGTATATCATTCTTACTTAAAGTTATTATTACAAATTTTAAAGAAAATATTGATTAATTAATAAGAGCTAAAACTGCATTCTTAAAAAAAAGAAATCGCAGTGTAATTATTATTATTTTCTTGTATACATATACATATATATATATATATACATATACCTATATGTATATATATATGTCTATATATATATATATATATATATATATATATATATATATATATATATATATATATATATATATATATATATATAGTTAGGATCAAATAGGAAGAATAATTAAAATAGGAAGGATAAGAAGTAAACACAACCACACATTCTAGATGTACCTACAAAAATGGATGCATCTTTATTCAAATTTTCCCTCCTATATAAAAATGTGTGGCTAGAATTACTTCTTACCTTTTTCATTTTAATTAATCTTCTTATTGGATCCCTACTATATATATATATATATATATATATATATATATATATATATATATATATATATATATATATATATATATATATATATATATGATAAAACCACTAACAAAATAGACACAAAAATCACTCGCTGACGTGTCATGATTATTGGTTTAATAAGAGAGAGTAGACAGAAACTATCACAAAATGCACCAGTCATCGATTTTTTGTGTGGATTTTGTAAGGCAAATGAAACATATACTTGTAAATGTTTACCGATTGTTGCAATGTTGTTTTGGGCGTCAAAATCATCCTATTATTAGGCAAAATAAAACAAATCATGCTAGATTCATGCCACTTTAGTTCTTTTGAGGTTGACAAATGCCGGTTTGGTTATCCATCCTCTTTTTAAATTATAATTTTATGCCTAGTCTGAGTTAATTTTAATGTTTTGTTTATGAGACTAGAAAAAAATCTTTTAAAATAACAGAAAAAATAATAACTGTTTTTCTAGTGATTTTTTAAAAGGTTTGAATTAGCGGAGAAAATCAAAACTTTGCACACTTGTGATGTCAATTGATCAATCAACAAAGACCAACCGTAAGCAATGTTTAGTTATTTCTCGCTAATAGAAGGAAGTTGTAAATAAAATATTGAACTGATTTGATATATTATAGTAAGTGTAAATTGCAAAAATCGTCCCTGTGGTTTGACAAAATCACAGGATTAGTCCAATCTTTTCGAAAGTGCATGCATAATCCTTGTGAGAAACTTTTGTTTAAATAGTCATCCCTGACCCAAATTAAAATGATTAAAATATCATTATCTTTAACCTCTTTCATTTAACTTGAATTTGTATTTTCCTTTTAATGAAAAATGAAGATAAAGAACATTAAAAAAAAATCTCAATCAAGTTGTAAAACGTAAATAAAAAGTCATAATCAATTTTACAACCAAAATCATTATCATATACACACATGAGTAGAATAAAAAAAAACCCCAAGATTAATCACCTTTAAAATCCCTCGAATCGTAAAACCTAAAATTCCTTATATCATTCAGTTCTATAAACCCTAAAAGAATTTCAATCCTAAATTCCTAACTTATCCAACAAATGGTACACACAATTACAACCCCTAAATGTCTCAATGTTGGCATGAATATTACGATATTTAATCTAAACATTCTCTTTACGTTTTGATGATGACAAAGATGTAAGTTACAACATATAACGTAAAGTGCTTAAGTTACTTGTGATCACAATTCATCTATGCATTCTTACGTCAACAAGCCTCGACATCTCAACGTCTCAAGTTTGCCTCAACAATCACTTAAGGTATGTATAAACAAATGTCTAATACATTTTATGATCAAAGGAATTTTTATCTTTACAAACCTTATATTTTTTATAAAGTGGGACAAACATTTTTAAACTTATACAAAATATTTTTTATATTTATAATAAATATTTTATTCAAAATAAATATTTTGAATTCAAATTTCTACCCAAAAAACGGCCATATTCTTCAAGAAAAACCTTCCCCACAAAAAGACAAAAATTCTGAAGAAAAAATATACTTTTTTATTAGGCGGCCCCATTAATTAATTAAGGGGACCGGCTAGTAAATTAAGGGGACCGGCCACACAATTGAGGGGACTGGCCATGCTCCCAAACAGTATTTTCCCCCCTATAAATACTGGTTCATTCCATAGATTTTTCTCACCTTTTGCACGAAAATTTTCAGTCTCAATCCCTTCAAAACATCCTTCTAAATCCTTTGATCATAAGATTATAAGTCTTTGTTTCAAGTGATCCAATCCTTCACTACTCAAAGTGCAAGAGAAGAATCCTCCCTATCATAAAGCCAAAGATGTATTAGGATCTAGTTAGTGTTTATGTAATGTTGTGAGTTATGTATATGTAATAAGTAGATCAAGATGATCTTACTTAGTAGTGAGTTTATGAGTGAGTAAGAAGTAGTGGGAAGAAGTAGTAGTGTGGAGAAGTCATGAAGTTGTGAAGAAGTAGATGTGTGAATATGTAGTGGAGTATAGAAGAAGTTGTGAAGTCGTGAAGAAGTTATGAAGTCGTGAAGCCATGAAGAAGTCGTGAAGTCGTGAAGCCATGAAGAAGTCGTGAAGTCGTGTAGAAGTTGTGTAGTGATCGAAGTAGTGTTGTGAGATTGGTTCTAGCTACTATTAGAACTCGGCATTTAGCTTAGTGTCATTAAATGGTATAAGAAAAAGTTGTGTACGGTTTTCTCCGCCAAAAGGGAGCTTGTTTAGTTGTGAAGAAAACTCTCGAGTAGGTGACTCGGGGAGTGGAGTAGGGCAAGGAAGGTGTTCTTGTAGCCGAACCACTATAAATCATCGTGTCCGGTTTGCATTTCCTTTCTCTTATCTCTTTTCATTTATTCTTGCATTTATCGCTTTACATCTATGCTTGCCTATATGTCTTAGTTGTTGCTCATATAGTTGTGATGATTGATTGTGTTGTACATAGAAGTTAATATTGTGATTGTGTGTATAATTATATGATATGGTCAAATAGATTATTGTTCACACTTCCCATATTAAGTTTAACTTGATGGATAATTTGATACAAAACGTTTTAAGATTTTAAAAGGAAAACGTATTCACACAAAGACCGACCAAAGCTCCATTCATAAAACTAAGTTTTTCCAAAAGCTTACGTATATAATTGATCATATTGATTATATGGTGTTTTCACACTAAACTCTAATTGAAGGTTTTCCAAACAAACAATTGAATAAATTCGAATCAACATTTTGAAACAAAGTTTTTATAAAATGAAAAAGAGGGGAAAAAATATTCAACCCCCCCTTCTAGTTTTCCACAATTGGTACCAGAGCCAGGTCGCTCAAATTTTCAAAACAAATGGTTTTAAAAATTGAGTACGATCCATGTATCAAATTACCCATTAAGGATGATTAAATATGAAAAGTGTTTTGTTGATTAACTTGTATTAGTTTTGATGATATATACATTAATTATACTAGCTCGAAATAATATTATGCTTAAAATAAGTGTTATATGTTCGGTATCAAAATCAGAAAGTTACACACCTTTCCGAAAAGTCAGAAGACAATTTTTTACAAAAAATGAAATTTTGAGTACCAGATGGGCGGCCCCTTTAATTGTCTGGGCGGCCCCCTTAAATACTGGGCGGTCCCCTTAATTATTTAAGGGGTCCGCCTGTCTGTTCGACAGTTTTTCGAAAACTTTGAAAAATCATATAAAATTAACCGTAACTCCGTAGAAGCCGTGCCACCCGGCGTTTTAAAGGTAATTGAGTCCACTTTCATTTAAAAAATACTTACAAGTAACCATTACAAACTTAAATAAGTAAGAAAGTCAAAATACTATACGGTGGTCAAAAATTTGTGTTTCGTTTTAACGTAAAACTTTTGTTTTACCTTTTCCTTCAAGTCGGGCATTCCTAGTTGATATACTTTTGAAAAATTAAGTATTTATGTTTTCAAAATATTGATCTTAATTAAATTATATAATGGGGAGGAAACTATTTTATTTTCAAATAAATTCGAGCTAAGTAAACATTGGTGTATATAATACACAAAACGACGATAAGTGTTTTATGTGTTATGTAAACTTCTTTGTGATTTTATTTTCTTAATTGAATATATTAAATGATTGTTGCTATTTGAAGTTTAGCTATGTGTATATCTATGCATATGTGCCCTATTAGTTTATAGCTAGTTTTCCGATTTATACTTAACTAGATTTCTTGCGTTAGGATTGTTATAATATGCTTGCATTGCATATAGGTATAGATGGCTTAATGTTACTCAAACATCTTGTAAATGAGTTCAATCTAGTCACCTAAACATTTCAAACAATTTAATCTATTCTTCACAACACACTTAAATATTTTTTCTACAAATTAGCTTGTTTTACCTTAAGATGTTTAATAAGAGAAATTGAATCATTGTAAAACATTAATAGTTATATAAAAGAAAAAGTATTTTCAAAATCTAAGTGTGTTCATAATAAGTAAAAATGAAAAGTCTTTCACAAAAACAAAACATATAACAATCATGAAATAATAAGTCAACTTTCAATCATTCACTAATAAATAATCTTATGATTAATGAAACACACTATCAAAATGTTTATTTATTTCAAATGAGTGTCCGTGAGGGTCAAGAAAGATCTTGATATTATATCAATTCGTTATTCAAATTATGGTTGATATATTTATCAAATCTAATTGACACATTTTTGAGTGTGGACAAGAAATTGGATTGCTATTTGTTTAGCTTCAAGATTATATCAAATTACAACAAAAGATATAGTCTTGAATCTACATACTCAATCACACTAGATTGATATGAAAATAGTTACATCCTTTGTAGATGAAAAGAGTATGCATTGGATCATAACTCACACTTGTGTTGATAATGTCATATTGAATCTACTTGTCCAATAATTGTGTTCCAAATATTAGAATAACATTTTAAACACATTTATAAAATATACAATGAAGTAGGATTGACGACTTGGATGTTTCGTCCAAAATATTCAAGCAATTTACATTGCAATGCAATGGATAAATGTGTCATATCCGAAAAACCAAAAATGAGCAAACTAACAACATATGTAAACTTTGCTCATACTACTTAAAATTATCACCACAAGATAAAATACATATTTAAGAATAATACACACTATATATTCTATATATTTCATTTTCTTTGTAGCATGAATGGTTGTGTTACAAGATAATGCACTACATTTTTTTTAAATAATATAAGTTATTAGAATTGAAAAATAACTTGTCACAATCCATAAACAAGTAAAATTTATTTTTTCAAATACTTGTTAAAGTATGATATATAACATTGGCAAAAATCATAGAAAATAATATTTGTTTAAAAATATATTAATGTCTAGTTTTGATATCATTTGAGAATCACAAACTCATTTAAGATAAATAATCTTAATGAGATTCATTTCACAAGAGATGCTAAGGTGCACTCTTAAGTCTAGCACAGTTATTAAATCAAGTAATATGTCATCAAAACCAAACAACCGGTAAATCCTGAAGAAAAGATTAAAACTTTTTGTTTACTCTTATCTAAACATTCAACACGTCTCTATTAGGATCTTGAATAAAATATATCATCTAGATTTACCTTCATAAAAACATGATGTTTGAGTCACATTAAACCAAGTATTAGTAGCAAACTTCATGTTTGGTAATCTTAGATAGGTAAATTTAGGAACTCAATTTCTTCTAAAAAGAGAATGACTACTGGAGAATCTATTGACTAGAAATTCAATTTAACCTAACGGTTGAATTGCTTCTATGTGAGAAGTTGGGTGTGTGTAACCCGTAAAAATGGTCATGTTTAGCCTGAATTGAGCACCACTAGTAATAGTCTCATACTCATTCTCCAACTTGATTAAATTGCTCTTCCAATATATACCTAACGCTAGTTTACTTTTATGAACTTTGCTTCTCATTAGATTCTTTCATTCCTAGATTTATGGCATATCGCATATATGTTGTTTCTAGATGTTTATTTGCTCCTATGTGATTTGATTGTATGCCTTTACATGCTTAACTCTATGTCCGGATGAGCACGAATTTAATGGGAAGGGAAAACACACTCACTCACATATATTCACTTCTACCTTACACTCAAACCTCATAACCCTTCTTTAGTACATCCTCAAACCACCCATGTGAAATGAAAAACCGAATCATCCTTTATACTACCAATCTCGAGTAATCCACCATTTCCATGCCCTCAAAATTTACCTTCCTAAACCACATCTTTCCTACATTATAAATACATATCCTTCATCCTTAATGATCATCCAACCAAACATGTCATCCCCCAACAACCCAAGATCTTAACTCTCAAGAGTTGCTAAGATCTCCGTAAAACCCATTTGGAGGAGAAAATTTGACTCTTGTCAAAGCTCAAGTGATGTTGTTCCAAATCAACCAATACCCAAATCTTATGCTCATACAAATAACCCATTTGACAACCAAAACCTAACACCCATGCTTGGTTCCACCAATGCTTCTTCTCATGATGAGCATGCACAATCCCAAAACAACAATCCAAACCTCATCACCAATGCTTCACTTGATGCTCATGCAAAAAAAAAAAAAAAAAAAAAAAAAAAAAAAAAAAAAAAAAAATCCACTCATGAAGCCTATCTTCCATCCATCCCTAATTAAAACCACAATCCACCATCATCACCTTTCTCCAAACACTTGAAGTTCATTGAAGAACTCAAGGAAGCCTATGAGCATTAGTGCTCTTCTTGCCTTACACCTTGCTCAATGCAACTTGGAATAACTTCCCTCTAGCTCTCCTTCATCACCCCACAACTTGAAACAAGTTGCAAAACATGTCAACAATTTTCCTTGTTGCATCTTTCCCCAAAAACAAACCATTTCATTGAAGGAACACTTCACTTGGATTGAGTATCTTCTCGCTAGTTCTCATCCAAAACCCTCGCTTGAACAACATCCAAAACCTCAATAAACCTCTTCCGCTCCTAGCTCTACACCTCTAAACTCTCCAACACTCATGCACCCAAACATATACCTCCATTAATCCATCAAGAGTATCATCACTCTTTCGCTTCCACCTAGTCATCTCCACTTGACCCTCATTTCCCATCTTCACTAGAAGATTCCACCATGTAACCATTCCCTACATTCTACTAAATGCATCATCACCACCAAAACTTTAATCCCTAAAAGTCAAGTGAATTTCTTCATTAAATGCATCTTTTCCACTTCCTAGCAAGTGAAGAACACAAAGAAGATATCCAAGCTTCAAGTGTTGTCATGTCATCACCACCTCATTCACATATCCATCTTCGGTCGTCAACCAACAAAACACCTAAAAATCCCATGATTCCCAATCATCCACCCTTGTCAAACGATATATTAATCTAAACCATATTTGTCAACCTTTTGTTATTACCTTCCCTTTTCATTCACGCTCATCCTTCTTCATTTTTCTACGTCTTTAAAAGAACGCATCATTATCATCTTCATTTTTTTTCCTAACTCTTTTAGAATATATATTTTGGCATCTTTTGCCAAAATACGTCGGTAGAATCTTTGCATTAGGTTCTAATCATTATCATGTCTTAAGCTTTGGTCATGGTAATTTTTTTGGGAGTTAGGTTGTTGTTTTTAAAACAATAATTGCATGTGTCATATTTTTAGTGCATATACCTATTACGTCCATATATTGTTCCCCTATTAGTATCATGCATATACCTATCATCATCATTATATATATTTGCACTTGTCTACTAAATTTGTTTTGAAGGATTACTTCATCGCTCGATTCTTTGGTAGCCAAAACAAGTTTTGAGCATACACCAAGGGGGAGTATACACCAAGAGGGAGCATACACCAAGGGGGAGCATTAAGGTTGATAGGATCAAGGCTTCACTTACGATGATGCAAGCTCGCCTTTTACATTCTTTCTCAAGGGTTCAAGCGTAGTTGAAGTCTCGTCTTAGAGTCCACCTTTTTGCTTCGACAAAAGGGGGAAAAGAAGTGTAAAAAAGTAACTTATACATTTTACTATGAGTTATAGTTTACATAGTTTGTCATCATCAAAAAGGGAAAGATTGTTGGCATGAATATTACGATATTTAATCTAAACATTCTCTTTATGTTTTGATGATGAAAAAGATGTAAGTTACAACATATAACGTAAAGTGCTTAAGTTACTTGTGATCACAATTCATCTATGCATTCTTACGTCAACAAGCCTCGACATCTCAACGTCTCGAGTTTGCCTCAACAATCACTTAAGGTATGTATAAACAAATGTCTAATACATTTTATGATCTAAGGAATTTTTATCTTTACAAATCTTGTATTTTTTATAAAGTGGGACAAACATTTTTAAACTTATACAAAATATTTTTTATATTTATAAGAAATGTTTTATTCAAAATAAATATTTTGAATTCAAATTTCTACAAAAAAAACGGCCATATTCTTCAAGAAAAACCTTCCCCACAAAAAGATAAAAATTCTGAAGAAAATTTTTTTTATTAGGCGGCCCCATTAATTAATTAAGGAGACCGGCTAGTAAATTAAGGGGACCGGCCACGCTCCCAAACAGTATTTTTCCCCCTATAAATACTGGTTCATTCCACATATTTTTCTCACCTTTTGCACAAAAATTTTCAGTCCCAATCCCTTCAAAACATCCTTCTAAATCCTTTGATCATAAGATTATAAGTCTTTGTTTCAAGTGATCCAATCCTTCACCACTCAAAGTGCAAGAGAAGAATCCTCCCTATCATAAAGCCAAAGATGTATTAGGATCTAGTTAGTGTTTATGTAATGTTGTGAGTTATGTATATGTAATAAGTAGATCAAGATGATCTTACTTAGTAGTGAGTTTATGAGTGAGTAAGAAGTAGTGGGATGATGTAGTAGTGTGGAGAAGTCATGAAGTTATGAAGAAGTAGATGTGTGAATATGTAGTGGAGTATAGAAGAAGTTGTGAAGTAGTGAAGAAGTCGTGAAGTCGTGAAGCCATGAAGAAGTCGTGAAGTCGTGTAGAAGTTGTGTAGTGATCGAAGTAGTGTTGTGAGATTGGTTCTAGCTACTATTAGAACTCGACATTTAGCTTAGTGTCATTAAATGGTGTAAGCAAAAGTTGTGTACGGTTTTCTCCGCCAAAAGGGAGCTTGTTTAGTTGTTAAGAAAACTCTCGAGTAGGTGACTCGGGGAGTGGAGTAGGGCAAGGAAGGTGTCCTTGTAGCCGAACCACTATAAATCATCATGTCCGGTTTGCATTTCCTTTCTCTTATCTCTTTTCATTTATTCTTGCATTTATCGCTTTACATCTATGCTTGCCTATATGTCTTAGTTGTTGCTCATATAGTTGTGATTATTGATTGTGTTGTGCATAGAAGTTAATATTGTGATTGCGTGTATAATTATATGATATGGTCAAATAGATTATTATTCACACTTCTCATATTAAGTTTAACTTGATGGATAATTTGATACAAAACGTTTTAAGATTTTAAAAGGAAAACGTATTCACACAAAGACCGACCAAAGCTCCATTAATAAAACTAAGTTTTTCCAAAAGCTTACGTATATAATTGATCATATTGATTATATGGTGTTTTCACACTAAACTCTAATTAAAGGTTTTCCAAACAAACAATTGAATAAATTCGAATCAACATTTTGAAACAAAGTTTTTATAAAATGAAAAAGAGGGGAAAACTATTCAACCCCCTTCTAGTTTTCCACACTCAACATAATCGATATTGATTTGCCTTCATCGGACGTCACTGCCACCGCCTTTACGTTAGAAATCGAAAAGCGTCTGTCACTGCCAATTGTGTGTCGGACGTTGCAAAACACTATGCCTGTTGTCGCAAAATCATTCTTAGTGGTTTCATCGAGGTTGAGTTGTTGTAGTCGTTTATTTTTAGTGTGTGTTGTGAGTGTGTGGATAGAAATTATAGATGATTAAGAATTAGGGTTCCTTTTTTTTCTTTCTTTCATGTCTATTAACCAAAAAATATTTACATGGATCTGCCAAAAATAAGTAAATAAATAAATAAAGAAGAAAAAAAGATGGTTATAAAAGTCATATTAAGTTGTTTATGTTTCGGTGTTCATAAATTTTGTTTAAATAGAAATATGAAATTAAGTAAAATGAAAGAGGTTGAGAAGATGAGAGCATTTTAGTTATTTTAGTGTGGACCAAGGATGAAAATTTAGTCAAAAGTTTTTCACAAGGACTCTATGCTTGGACTTTTGAAAAGATTAGATTATTCTTGCGATTTATTCAAACCACAGGGAAGATTTTTGCAATTTAATCTTTTAGTAATAAAGCATGAAATCAAAATAAAAAATTATTTCAAAAAGGGTAAAACTATCATATTAGGGGTGTACGGATAATAACAACCATTATATTTTTATTTAATTTCTTTTCTTTTACCATAATTTTAATATAAAAAAAACACATAAACTAACTTAGAGCTCTAAGTGTGGAGCTAGTTGAAGCTCACCGTTCCAGCGTGGCAAGCTCGCTGCCCTTCGCCACCATACCCTCTACCTTTGTCGTTGCTCGCCTAAGGAAGACTCGTCGTCTGCACGACGAGGCTCCAACTTGTGCTTGTTTCTACTTTTGTCAGAAATAAACGTTTTATAACGTTTATAAATTTCAAAATTTAGCTATTTGGTATTTTTATTTTATTTTTTATTTTTTTAAATACACATATTACACACTATAAATATTAACACATTTTAATCAAATGCTACACACTTTTCTTTCAAAATACTTACATTAAATTCTACACAACTTTTATTAGATGAGTATTTACAAATAGGGGAACATAGTGCACATGCGCCCTACGCCAATTGGTGTACGACATATCGATTGATGCATTAGATGAGTATTTACAAATAGGGAAATATTATGCATGCGATTGTCTAGATCATTTTACTATGTGCATAATCCAATTGTTTATGAAGGAGTTTCTAAGAAAACCAGACGTGAATGACATTCACAACTTATACTACGTACATAACGCGGTTTATAAGATACCAGGAATGTTGGACAGCATCGATTGTATGCATTGGGAATGAAAAAAATTGTTCGGTCGAATGACAAGGGTAATTTCACATGGATGATAAAAAGTATCCAACTATAATGCTTGAAGCCGTTGCGTCATACGATTTGTGAATTTGACATGCATTTTTTGAGGTAGCGGGTGTGAATTACGATCTTACTGTTTTGAATAATTCTCCGTTATTCCACGACCTGCTTGATGACATCGCCCCTGAGGTTCCATTTGAAGTAAAAGGGCGTACATTTAAACACGGGTATTATCTAGCTGACGGAAATTACATAGAGTGGTCATCGTTTGTCAAATCATTTACGGTTGCACATACCCCCAAGAATGCTGATGCATTATGTATGTCAGTGTAGCATAGGTTAATTTTACCTAATCAAGTTTTAAATTTATATTTAGCCGACTTATTACTAACACACACACACACACACACTTAAAGAGCAGTGTACCCAATCAATATGTATATAGTGGTAAGTAGAGTGTCGAACACTAAGAATTGAACGTAATATCTAGTTGATTTGATCAGTATTTTAATATCTAAGTTAGTTTTACAATCTAATCTAATAAAAAGGGGGGTTTTAGCCTGAGAGACTATCACGGATTTGAATTAAACAGAAAAGTAAAACTAATGAGAACAAATCAGTGAAAATCAAGTACACAGATAGATAATAGAGACACGTAGAAGACCTGTCCTATGGTTTAAGTAGCTTGTCACTTGTTTTATTGCTAGTTTTATATGATGAGTATCGTAATCTAATCTGTTTATCCTACCTTCTAGACGCTAGATAAGTAGGCGAGGAACAGGTATGGTAGCCCAAAAGACTCAACTAAACACAGAGGTTATCAATGCACAAATACAATTCACCAAAAAAATATCATATAAACTTTAATCGATGGGAAATAAATTTTAAGGGGAGCAGTATGGTGGCCACAAGCCCATCAATCTTGATGGATTAAAGCTTACTAATACAATAAAACAAAACTACTTAATGAATTATACACATGCATGACCTTCTTACGGCTCCAAGATCTCTGTTTAGGGCGTGTCTTGTGATGCTTCTTCAACTGAATTCGTCTACTTAGGGGTTTTTTTGCACACACAATTCGTATCTGTCTTGGGGTACTTATAGCTTCTGTCTGAGGGATCGATGCGGCGCATCTTGATGATAGATGCAGCGCATCTACTTAACTTGGCATAGGGTCCAAGATTATTATATTCTGGAATATTCGTACACCGCCTTCAGATGCGGCGTAACTTGTTTCTCTATGCGACGCATGTCCTTTAATGTCTTGGATAGTGTCTGGTGAAGTCTTTAGCTGATACGCCGCATGTTGTAAATGAGATGCGACGTATTTGGAGTAGAGCAAGTTGGTTATCCTTCGTTGACCAAAGTTTCATATGCGGGGCATGTTGTAATAAGATGCAGCGCATTCTTCAAAGTCAGGCAATGGCCTTTGAATTCATCTAAGTATGATGTTGCAGCGTATCTGTTGAGAATGAAATGGCGCATCTCCTGGATTTTAGTAGACTTTTCTAATCTTGATCATTTAGCTCCATAATTCGTCCAAAATCATCAACTTTCACCAATTGCTTGTTTTTACCTGAGAATTACTAAAGTAAACAATTAAGTATCGATTCTTATACAAAGCAATATAAAACAAGTCAATTAAATAAGATAAATGATGGCAATAATATGTACTTATTTGATCTCATCAAATTCCGAATTTAAATCGAAACAAGAATGTTATATTTAGTCTTTATTTTAGCTTATATGAATGTATAGGGTGTTAAGTGTTAAGTCTAAACTTATTAGCCTAGTATGTCGGTTTGTCCAGCCCAACCCATTTCTTATTTTTCAGCCGACTTACAAATCGGTTTTGTATTAGGATTCCCCCTCATTCTCTATAAATAGAGATGAGGGGGGAAGGGTCTTGTAAGTCATTCTTTCAAGGTTTAATAGACGAGCGGTTAAACCAACTTGTGTGTTATTTACTTTCTTGTCGAATATATTAACTGCTGTGGTGTGTGTTAGTCTTCAAGATCATCCTATCTAGTAACTAGGTTGTTTGTCGACAAGACTTACAAGTGGTATCAGAGCTCGGGTTCGCGGGTTTTTCTAGTATACTAGGTTCGATCGTTTGAAGGTTGCTTTGCTGTTCGGTTTTTCTGAAAGGAGCAGGAGGGTATTTTCTTCTTGGGCTACCAGTTAATTGACAACAAAGGTTTTGGTGTTCAAGGTTCTTTGGACGTCAAGGTTGCCGCAGGTTAGTTGACAAGTAAAGGGTTCTTTAGGTCATCGATTGTCCGGGTTTGTGACAAGGTGTAGAGGACTTAAAGTTTAGTCGGTTTTTGGTTTATCAAATATCAACGAAGGCAACTCTATTTTGTTTTTCTTATCGAAGTTCTAAACGAAAAAGGAAGATAAACAGTGCAGTTGTTGGTTTTTATTTAAAAGCTAAATATTACACTTCAAGGATTATTATAATCGAATTTATTATTCTGGTGGATATCCTCTATTCTTAAATATTGGATTTGTGTTTTGCTTTTGTTTTTAATTATTTAGAAAACAAAAGGTTAATTATTTGAAGGGTATTATTTTTGCACAAGGGACTTTATTGGTTTGTAATTGTGAGGTTTTTTCACAAGATTTAGCAAATTAATAAAGGGATTAAAGAATGACGGGAGCCAAGTTTGAAATCGAAAAATTTGATGGAACTGGTGATTTCGGGTTATGGAGAGTCAAGATGCGTGCTTTATTAATCCAACATGGATGTGATGCAGCTTTGGAGGTTTTACCCGCGAATATGGATGCTACAGCGAAAGCTGAGCTAAACAAGAAAGCTCACAGTGCCATGATTTTGTATTTAGGTAACAAAATTCTGTGAGAGGTTACCGGGGAGACGACAGCAGCGGGGGTTTGGACCAAGCTTAAGACTTTGTACATGACAAAGTCCTTGGCCAATAAGTTGTAGCTAAAGAAGAAGTTGTATACATTCTACATGCCGGCTGGACGTACGATTTCCGAGCATATAGATGAGTTCAACAAAATTGTTCTTGATTTAGCAAATATTGAGGTAAAATTCGAGGATGAAGATCTTGCTTTATTATTAATCACTTCTTTACCAGCAACATACGAACAGTTTGTGGATACCTTGCTTTATGCACGGGAAGCTTTGACTTTAGAGGATGTGATGGCCACACTGAATCCAAAGGAAATCAAAGAAAGATCTAAGGCGAAGGGGGATGATGGTGAAGGGTTATATGTGAGGGGAAGAACTGATCGCAGGAATTCACATCAGTCCAGGGGAAAGTCAAGATCAAAGTCTCGAGGTGGAAGACTCAAGTGCTATATTTTCCAGTCTGAGGAGCACTTGAAGAGAAACTGTCCGAAGAATAATTGCAAGAAGTCAAATGGTTTCATCAAGAAAGAAGATCAACCAAGCTCCAGTGGTTCGATTTATGACGGTTCTGAGGTGATGATGGTGATGAGTGCAGAGGCTCTGCTAGATTGGATCATGGATTCAGGATGTTCATACCACATGACACCCAGGTTAGATATATTTTTTGATTTTCTGGAATGCGATGGGGGCAGGGTACTGTTGGGTGACAACAGGGAGTGCAAGATCAGAGATATTGGCAAGGTAAGGTTACAATTGAAAGATGGGTCAAGTTTTGTATTACACAATGTCAGGTATATTCCTGAATTGAAAAGAAACTTGATATCGATGGGAACTCTTGAAAAAGAGGGATATACCGTAAAAATGCTGTCGGGCAAAATCAAGGTGATTAATGGTTCTAGGGTTATTTTATCTGGAACCCGAAGGGATAATTGCGTATACTCTTTGGATGGCCATGCAGTGGCGGGTGAGCTTAATGCTAGTGTTGAAGAAAAGACAATCTTGCGCAGGTTTGGCACAAAAGACTGGGACATATCAGTGAGGCGGGACTACTGGTGCTGGAAAAGCAGGAGTTGTTTGGCAAGAAAAGTCTAGGTAAGCTCGATTTTTGTGAGAATTATGTTTTGGGTAAGTCACATCGAGTCAGTTTTAGTGTAGGAAGGCACACTACTCAGGGAGTGATAGACTATGTTCATTCAGACTTATGGGGTCCGTCTCAGGTGGAATCATTGGGAGGTAAGAGGTATTTCTTATCTATTGTCGATGATTATTCCAGGAGGGTATGGGTTTATATTCTCAGGTTCAAACACGAAGCATTTGGAAAGTTCAAAGAGTGGAAGCAGTTAGTAGAGAATCAGACTGGAGGACGGTTCAGAAGCTAAGGACAGATAATGGTCTTGAGTTCTGTAACCGGGAGTTTGAGCAGCTATGCACTGAGAGTGGGATTGCTAGACATTTGACAGTTGCCGGGACGCCGCAGCAGAATGGAATAGCAGAACGGATGAATAGAACTCTCATGGATAAGGTACGCTATTTATTAATTCAGTCTGGATTGCCAAAGACCTTCTAGGCGGAAGCGACATGTACGGCCGCATATCTTATAAATAGGTCACCATCGACAGCGATTGAGAAAAAGACACCTATGGAGATGTGGTCGGGACATCCAAGTGATTATGGGATGTTGAGGATTTTCGGCTTTGTCACATATTCACACATTAAACAAGGTAAGCTCAAGCCGAGAGCGGTAAAATGCGTTCTTTTGGGGTATCCTGAAGGTGTGAAGGGGTACAGGCTATATAGGCTTGATAATGAATCACCTAAAATAGTCACTAGCAGGAACGTGGTCTTCAATTAAAGTTTCATGTACAAAGACACGTTGAAGGATTCTGGTGCAGGTACTGATAAGTCTGTTGAGGAATTACAGGTTGAGGTGGAACTGCAGAGGTTAAATAGTCATTCGCTTGAGGAAGATCTGATTGATGGTCAGGAAGATGGCGATGGTGAAGATGTAGGGGATCAGGATCATGATCAAACACCGGATCTCACATATTATCAGTCGGTTTGGGATAGAGAGCCAAGGACAAGAACGAAACCGTTGAGGTTTCGGGATGAGAGTAATATGGCTGCTTACGCGTTTGCTGCAGCAGAGGAAGAAGATACTCATGAACCATTGACATACAAGGAGGCAGTTACTTATAAAGATAGATCTAAGTGGAAAGCTGCTATGGATGAAGAGATAGATTCTTTGAAGAAGAATGAGACCTATGAGTTAGTAGATCATCCAGCTGGGCAAAAGCTGGTGAGCTGCAAATGGCTGTTCAAGATTAAGGAAGGGATTGAAGGTGTTCAAAAGCCTAGGTACAAGGCAAGGTTGGTGGCTCGTGGAATCACACAGAGGGCAGGTATTGACTACAATGAAGTATTTTCGCCGGTAGTTCGACACACATCTATTCGGGTTATACTTGCATTGACTGTGTGTAGAGGTTATGAGCTGGAACAGCTTGATGTAAAGACGGCATTTTTACATGGGAATCTTGAAGAAGTGATCTACATGAGGCAACCACCGGGTTATGAACAAGGTAACAAGGTATGTTTGTTAAAGAAATCCCTTTATGGTTTGAAGCAGTCACCTAGGCAATGGTATAAGAGGTTTGATGAGTACATGCTGAGTAACGGGTTCAAGCGTACCAGTTACGACAGCTGCGTATATTACAGGAGTTATGCACCAGGTGAGTCTATATATCTACTGTTATATGTAGACGATATGCTGATTGCTTGTAAAAGCAAGGCTGAGATTGGGTCTATCAAGTTTTTGCTTAAAAAAGAGTTTGACATGAAAGAGCTCGGGGAAGCAAAGAAGATTCTTGGTATGGAGATCATCAGGGATCGGAGTCGCAAGATTCTGAGGGTGTCACAATCCGGGTACGTTTCTAAGATTTTAAATAATTATAGAATAGACAATGGGAAATCAGTTAAGATGCCATTGGGTGGGCACTTCAAGCTGTCGTTGAAGGATTGTCCTGTTAGGGATTGTGATGTTGAAAGGATGAGTATGGTGCCATATGCAAATGCGGTTGGGAGCTTAATGTACTTGATGGTGTGCACGAGGCCAGACATAGCGTATGCGGTAAGTGTAATTAGTAGATATTTGGCGAATCCAGGTAAAAAGCATTGGGAAGCAGTGAAGTGGATTTTGAAATATTTGCGGGGTACTGCAAACGTGGGTTTGGTGTATGGGATAGATCGTAGCAACCATGTGGACGTAACAGGTTTTGTTGATTTAGACTACGCTAAGGATCCGGATAAAGGCAGGTCAATCACAGGTTATGCGTTTTTAGTACAGGGATGTGTTGTAAGCTGGACGACAATGCTACAACACGTGGTGGCTCTTTCAACTACAGAGGCGGAGTATATGGCCCTTACGAAGGCTGTGAAGGAAGCTATTTGGCTAAGGGGACTCTTGGAAGAGTTGGGTGTAGAACTAAACACTGTGGCAGTTAATTGTGATAATCAGGGCGCGATTCACTTATCGCGGAATCATGTTTTTCATGAAAGGACTAAGCACATCAATGTGCGTTACCACTTTATCAGAGAGGTCTTGGAAGCTAAGACGGTCGAAATTCTGAAGGTGGGTACTGAACACAATGCTGCGGATGCCTTGACGAAGGTGGTACCTGGATGGAAGCTTCAACACTGCTTGGAGTTGTTGAGCGTTGGTATAGACTAATATAAAGCCTAAGGTGCAAAATTGTTATGTTTAGTCTTTATTTTAGCTTATATGAATGTCTAGGGTGTTAAGTGTTAAGTCTAAACTTATTAGCCTAGTATGTCGGTTTGTCCAGCCCAACCCGTTTCTTATTTTTCAGCCGACTTACAAATCAGTTTTGTATTAGGATTCCCCCTCATTCTCTATAAATAGAGATGAGTGGGGAAGGGTCTTGTAAGTCATTCTTTCAAGGTTTAATAGACGAACGGTTAAACCAACTTGTGTGTTATTTACTTTCTTGTCGAGTATATTAACTGCTGTGGTGTGTGTTAGTCTTCAAGATCATCCTCTCTAGTAACTAGGTTGTTTGTCGACAAGACTTACAAAGAAAGTGCTCAAAAAGATATCAAAAGAGCTTTTGGTGTCCTCCAAGGACGTTGGCATATTATTACCCAACCGGCGCGTGCATGTACTGAGGGCAAGTTACGGAGAATCATGTACACGTGCATCATATTGCATAACATGATTTTGAAAGATCAAGAATTTGTGATATCCAAAATGAGCTAAATGTATATTTGTCCATGAATAAATTTACAAGTGGCATGGATTGAGCGATGTGAAGTGCAACGAAAGAAATCCAAAGAACTCCGCGATAAACGCAAACACACATCACTTCAACGATGTCTCATCGAACATGTTTGACAACGACATCAATGGGAACAATTTCAACAACAACAACAGTAACAAAATAATTAGTTTCTGTATAATTTTATGTATTTCTTAAGCTGCGTATGTTTTTTATTTTCATTTCTTATTTTATGTTTCGTAAGGTTTTTTTAATATGTTGTAATGTATTTTTTAATCATGCCGCAGATGGGGACCTTTGGGGATTAAGTGTTGATGAAGCTCGGGAAACCATAGAGAATTGTGCCATACCTGCCAAAAAAATGGACAACCCAACAAACGTTGTTACGGATCAATTGATAGCAAGTTTAAGGGAACAAGCAAGAAGATTGTTTGGGATAAACCTATAGATGAGATAACTGGGTGCACGGGGTGGTTTGATTTCACCACAATACAAGCTGAGCACATTGGTAATCTTGATAAGATGGAGGATAGAGTTGAAAATTTAAGCCCACTAATTACCCCACAAGTCCTACCATCATTTGAAGTATACACACCGCCCGTGACTTATTCAGATGAAGTAGATGAGACTTCAGGAATCCCAATTGAGGTAGAACCTTTGAACCAGACACAACTAGAGGATATAGGTTTGAATACTTATAATGATAACCTTACTCTTTGTAGGACCTTATATCTATCAACTTTAACACAAATATAAGCACTAGAAAGATGGAAAGATGGTGACTTGATGAGATATGTGTGGCGTAATATATGAAGAAATAGAGATAAGAGATGAAGAGAACTTTTATTAAAAACACACACAATACACACACAAGCACACCTTACAAATCAGAGGTAAGGTGCCTTTTATAGTTCCATACATAGGCTTTGATGGGCTTGGGCTTGGACTTGGTTTACATGAATAATAAAGGCTTATGAAACATAACTAATAACATATTAGCTTACCAAGACCAAGGCCTATTGACTATTCTTATTACACAAACTAAGACACATTACAAAGTTCCTAATATGAGAATGACCATCACTTCTCAATACATATTTTTAATGCTAACAATCTCCCCCTAAGGGGTGGTCATTCGAATGATGCTCCACGTGATTAGGTCTTCTTTGTTCTTTGTTGTTGACCATTGTGTGTCATAGTAGAATAGTCTTTAGTCTTTGTTCCTTCATGCTTTGTGATCTTCGATAACTGATTTTCATCGTTCTTTGTTCCTTTGTGATGTGGAGTTATCTGCCTTTCGTCACTTCTGCGTCTGTGGTGGTTGTTCGCCATTCCAACATGCTCATACATCTTTGGACATTGATATTCATATGCACGTAGTTCCCTTTCTTTCACTTTGATCTTTAGTCTTTATACTTTTTAGATTCTTCTTTTTGGCGTAGAATCTTTCTTAGAACTTTGTGTTGTATAGATCTTTGAGGGAGCTTTCTTTAACTTCCAGATGTATGTATGAGCATGTGGAATCTGTCGCCATGGAGATGAAGTGTCCCTGCATATAAACAGTTAGCAATAAAACATCCGGTACTTACAGATAAGGAATTAGAGATCGTCAACAGCATAGTGTGAAGACTCCTTCTAACCCTTACCAAGGCCGTTCCCATGTCAGATACTCTCGAGAGAGCTTACAAGACCTAGTTAGTAGCTCAATGACTGGGTGAGTCGCTGGGGATCACTCCACGACTGTAGACCGTCTGAAACCACCACGAACACTAAG
Source organism: Artemisia argyi (assembly GCA_030686995.1). NCBI lineage: Eukaryota > Viridiplantae > Streptophyta > Magnoliopsida > Asterales > Asteraceae > Artemisia > Artemisia argyi. Next base: position 68,151,812 of record CM060704.1, on the reverse strand, counting down.
CGTAACCCATAAAGAATTACCGAAGTGACCTGCTGTCAGGGCTGCTTGATGTTGACCCTGGCAGGAATTTTCATTCAATCATTGAGAATCACAAAAGTGAATCCTCTCATAAATGTTTTGGCAGATTGCTATGATCTGCGTAGGACTCTTAAGTTTACATCTGGCGTACTTAATGTTGAACAACCAGTGTAGAAATATCATGTGTTCCTATGAGATCTTTTGATGAATCTCGAGGCTCTAGACTCGATAAGTGCACATTTGGTTTCCTATGCGGAGATTAGGGAGAGGTCTCCTGCTTCAATATCAACCATCTCTAAGAGACAGGTCGATAGATTACACCGGTTCCCCGTGAGAATGAAACAAGCTCTTTTAAGAGAACTTGAGTGGTTAAGAAGGTTTAGTGCAGTGCGTCACTGGGTCCATGACGTCTTTGTCTTCAATACCGGTGTCACCTTGGTAACAGCCAGTAGCATATGAGTTGAACCCGGTGTCTACCCTAAGGTTGAACATTTGGAGGGCTATTTCTTTTCACCCTTTTTCATAACTTTTCTTTTTAATTCTTCAACCCCTTCTTTCCCCTTTCTCATTTTCTCCTTTTTTCAATCATACCTAAGGACTTCTAATTCTAATCTATTGGATTTGTCCTTGGGTAGATCCCTCCGGCTCTGGCGGATCATAGGACGGTTTTTCCTAACCTTAGTCACCTTATAACTCCATGACTATCCTATCATTGCCATGAAACCATTTATTGAAAATCTCTCAAAGTGTTTATGATAATGAAACACTTTGTTGTTACCACTTTGAGAGTTTTGCAGCTTTTGAAGGACTCCCCCCTTCACATGTGCTCATGAATATTTAAGAAATTTGCACATGCGGGAGGAGTTTGCACTTTTTGAATTGATCCACTTTCAGTGAACATGACCGATTCGAGACACGCTTACATCACTAGTTAGACTAGCTTGAAATTATTACCCGTCCTGGTCAAGTCCAAAGAAAGTCTCTCAATATGGTACACTCTACTTAGACAAGTCCTATTCGAGACACGCTTACATCACTAGTTAGACTAGCTTGAAATTATTACCCGTCCAGGACAAGTCTTTTCGATTACTGACATTTTAAGCTTCGTCAATTCATTGGTACTATCTGAGTCGAGCTCTTTTGAGATTCAACCACAATCTTTACTCATTTTGATCACATTTTAATCATGTCTTCTCCCCCTCAAAAATAGCATATCGTGATATTTTTGATATCAACTGATTAATAAAAAGCTTTTGGAGAGAAAGACAGATTTGATTTTGCATGAAATCGGAACATTTTTCTTTTTGTACTCCCCCTTAATGATTGCATATTTAAAATTAATTAAGGGTTTTTATGGAGTTATCTTGAGCACTAATTTTGAGAGATTTTGAGAAATCTTTTGAACAATCTTGAAAAGGTGCTCAAGAATTTTGTTTTGAAAAACGAGTTTATGTTTGAAATCCTTTTCGTTTGTTTATACTCGAACTTTTGAAAATGATTTCATCTTTGAATGTACGAGTCCTTGATTTGAAAATAATCAGAAGTCATCATTTAAGCACGGGTTTCGTACTGAAATATACGAAAGCCATAGTGAAGAAAACATTTGAGAAACGACATGTTTTAGAAAAACATTAAAAAGAACTCCCGCTCAAGCATCTGTACATGTCCGTATCATTTTTGAATGACATTTCTAGAAACGTACAGAATATTGATTTATACGAGAGACATGTCGTGAGAAGAATATTTTTTGGATTTTTTTGATGGCTATGGCACTTTTTGAGTCACAATACATAGGTATTCTGTCAAAAGTAAAGCCATAATCTGTGAGCTGTGTCCGCATCCAAAGAACTTGGGCACAACACGCAGATAGAGACACATACTCGGCTTCGGCGGTTGATAGCGCAGTACAATCCTGTTTCTTTGACGACCAGCTTACTAGCTTTTCACCCAAAAATTGTGCTCCACCTGATGTACTCTTTGCTGTAACTTGATCACCAACATGGTCTGCATCTGAAAATGCTGTTAGATTAAACCCCGAATCCTTCGGATACCAAAGTCCCATGTTAATGGTGCTTCGTAGGTACTGAAAGATCCGTTTAACCTCTTTGAGGTGAAGTTCGGTAGGCTTTGCCTGAAACTGTGCTAACAAACAAACAACAAATTGAATATCGGGTCGGCTAGCAGTTAGGTACATGAGAGAACCGATCATGCTCCGATATTTTTTCGGATCGATGGGTTTCCCAAACAAATCAGCACCTATTTTTGGTGAAGTGACCATTGGTGTACCAACAGAATCACAGTTTTCCATTCCATGTTTTTTCAAAATCTCTATCGTATATTTAGCTTGATTGATAAAAATACCACGAGGGGATTGATGTATTTGTAAACCATGAAAGAATTTTAGTTCCCCCATCATGGACATTTCAAATTTACTTTTCATGAGATTTTCAAAATGTTTTGAATGGTTAGGATTGGTTGATCCAAAAATAATGTCGTCCATGTAAATTTGAACGATCAAAATGTCATCTTTGAATTTTTTGATAAACAAGGTGTCATCAACCGTTCCTTTTGTGAAATTGTTTTTGAGCAAGAAAGATGATAGTTCGTCATACCACGCTCTTGGAGCTTGTTTTAGACCATAAATGGCTTTCTTAAGCTTGTAGACGTAGTCTGGATGATCTCTGTCGACAAATCCCTCTGGCTGACTCACATACACTTCTTCTTTCAGAGTTCCATTCAAGAAATATGTCTTAATGTCCATCTGATAGACTGTGATGTTTTTGTGAGCTGCATAGGCTAAGAAGATCCGGATTGCTTCAAGTCTAGCTACAGGCGCGAATGATTCCTCGAAATCTATCCCTTCTTCTTGTGGATAACCTTTAGCCACGAGACGAGCTTTGTTGCGAATAACAGTCATTTCCTCATCCAGTTTGTTCTTCCACAACCACTTGAGATCAAGAACACGTTTATCAAGTGGTCGTTTAACAAGTTCCCAACTATCATGTAACAGGTATTGAAGAAATTCTTCCTGCATCGCTTCAATCCAAGGGTTTTCTGCCATTGCTTCCCGAATGTTCTTTAGTTCTTTGAGGCTGATTGAGCAAACGTAGATGCACAATTCGAGATCGGTGGCAAGTTGTCTCCTTGTCTGAACTGGCTTTGAAGGTTCACCAATAATATGTTCTATTGGATGGTATTTTGTCCATTGAAAACGTAGAAGGGTACCTTGGGTGTAACGAATGTGTGTTAGATGGTTCTTGTAACCTTGAAGAAGATTCAGCAGAGTCTGTTGCAAACGGGTTTTCAAATACTTCTTCTTCTTCGTCTAACGTAACATTGTTTGAATTATTGGTTGGTTCTTCTTGAAAATTTGCGTTTTGGTTTTGCTCATCAACTCTTGGTAGAACAGTTTCAAGTACTGGAGGTGCTTGAGTAGATGTAGATGATGTTGATGTAGTTGGTGCTTCAGCTTCGATTGTTGTGGATGCATCTTGTGGTGGTGGTGGTTGATGGTTTTGAGCGGGTGCAGCGGAATGTTGTGGAGATGCATTTGTCGAAGTTCCACCATAATATTCATCAAACATTAACTCGAAGAAATTTTCCAGTTCTTGTTCTGAAGGTTTATCCGTGTTTGTTGACTGAGCTCCTTGAGGCACGAGTCCTGAACTGATGTGTCCAGAAGTCTGATGGTTTGGTGCGGGTCCTAATCCATTTTGATTAGAAGCCATCGGATTAAGCGCGGGTTCTAGAGCGTATCTCTCAGAAGCCATTTGTGAAATCTCGTCAAACTTCACATTCATCGTCTCCATAATCCTTTTTGTTCGTCTATTATACACCCTGAATGCCCTCGAGTTTTCTGAATATCCAATGAAGATTCCAATATCACCCTTAGCTTTTAACTTCCCTAGATCTTCTCTGCCATTCGTCGGATAGCACAAAGCGCCAAACATGCGAAGGTAAGAGATGTCAGGTTTACGGTTGTTCACTAGCTCATATGAGGTTTTATTGAATCTCGGATGGACTAGGGATCGGTTTTGAGTAAAACAAGCAGTGGCTACAGCATCAGCCCATAAGAATAGTGGTGCACTAGAAAAAATCAGCATTGTGCGAGCAGCTTCCACAAGAGTTCTATTTCTTCTTTCAACTACCCCATTTTGCTGTGGAGTTCTAACAACTGATGTTTGATGTGTAATTCCAACATCTTCGAGGTAAGTTCTTAACTCCTGATTTGTGAATTCTGTGCCATTATCTGTTCTTATAATCCTTACTGGAGCTTGAAGTAGAACTTGAATACGCTTCAGAAAGGTGATGATGATGCCTGGTGCTTCGTCTTTTGATCTCAAAAACTTTACCCAAGTATATCTTGAATAATCATCAACAATAACGAGAATATACTTCTTCCCATTAATGCTTTCAACTCTCATTGGGCCACATAAGTCCATGTGCAACATATGTAACCTTGCTTCCGAACTAGGTACGGTTTTGGGTTTATATGATGCTCTTTTGCTTTTTCTTTGTTCGCATGATGGACATAGGTGTTCCTTGGTGTATTTGAACTTAGGAAGTCCGGTGACGATGTTGTCTTTGGCTAACTTGTTGATGGTGTCGAAATTGAGATGGGATAAACGTCTATGCCACAGCCAGGACTTAGTTTCGGTTGCCCTTGTCATAAGACAAATTGGTGATGTAGAAGCCATTTGGTTGATGTCGATAGCATACAAGTTTGTACTATGATTACCAGTTAAGAGATCATCACCAACCAAATTTCTTATAAAAACCGTGTTTCTCCTGAATGCCACTTCTAAATCTGCATCACAAAACTGACCGACTGAAAACAAATTGTGTCCCAACCCTTCGACGTAGTAAACTCAAGTGATTAAAACATTCCCAAATTGAAGATCTCCATAACCCTGAATAGCTGCTACATGATCATTTCCAAAGCGTACAGTTCCTATGAATTTCCAGATGAAATTGACCAGTAGCTTTAAATTCCCGGTCATGTGCTTGGAGCAACCCGAGTCGACGATCCAAAGACATATTTCGATAACCTGCCAAGAACAGAAGAGTTTGTATTTGGAAACCGTTGTGAATTTGGTTCCATGGGGTTAGGAGTAAAAGCAGAATCACACTCATCAAAGATTGCACCATTTTTATTTTGAACAACTTCCAATTTGCCATCCTTAAGAGTGAACTCTCTACCCGTCGGAATCCACATACAATACTTAAGATAGTTCCTAGGCATTCGACTAATAGTGGTAGTCCTAAATCGTGCAACTAATCTTTCTATAGATCTGGATCTAACACTAGGTCTTTTTGGAACATTCTTCTGTTCAGGCGTAGCATTCACATTCTTAGAAACACATTCATCATGAACATCATTAATTAAACATTTCTTGCATATTAAACAAACAGAGTCATTACATGCATTAGAAACAGTACTTTCGACATTACATTCAGATGAATCATGTTTCTTATTACAAAGCGATAAATTCCTAGGGTGTTCTTCTACATCTTCAACTTTATTCTTGCTACTACTCTTAGAGACAGGCGAGACTCTATTGTTCCTTGTATTGCTCCTAGGCTTTAGTCTGCTGCTCCTAGAGGTGCTTTCTAATCCTGTAGAAGGTAAGGCACACACATTAGGATTTATATTGTTGTCATTTTTAGCATCCCTAGATTTTTTAGAATTATCCTTAATGCACTTGTCATTTGTCTTAGATGTTGAGGCAGACGCACTAGTGGGACTAATCCTAAAAAGGCCAGGTGCTATCACTTTTGGTGTTTCGACAACCGCTTTTCCTTTATCAACAATCTTTTCATTTTCACTTTTCTTGGGCAAGGGTGTTGGAGTGACTGGTGTTGTCAAATCCTTTTTCTCATCGACTTTTGGAGCAAACCGTGAAATTGACATTTTTGGTTTTTGAACCGTGTTTGAAACATTTGGTTTCTCCGAAGTCAATGGTTTTGCAAACTTAGTTTCTCACCCTTTCCTTTTTGACTTTCAAGTTGAGTCCTCAAAAGATCATTTTGCTCATTCATTTTCTTTAAGTTACGCTCATACGACAATTTGTCATACTTGCATTCTTCCTTTTTTCGATCAAGTTGTTTAAAATATGACACATTTTCTTTTTCAAGCTTTATAAGAGCATTTTCATATTTTGAAACAATTGCGGAGGTCTCAGCTCTTAGTCGTTCATCGTCTTGAACAGAATATGTTTGTAAAATGATGGACATAATGTCAGTGGTCATAACAGCTTCGAAGAGAGAATCATTTAGGTTTTCCAAAACATTGATTTGCTCAAAAGATTCATTAGCCTTCTTTATCAGGGATTTGTGATCCGTGACGAAGTCAGCTGTTTCTTTCAAAAATGCTTGTTCAAAGTGAATTACACGAGCATGAATGTTATTAATTTGAGGAGCAAATTCATTTTCAAGAATCTTTTTAAGCTGTAAATGAACCGTGGAATTCCAGTTAATCTCATTAAGTCTCGTTTTTGATTCTAAAGTCATTTTAAGTTGCCCAATTCTTGTTTTAAGATCATCAAGATATCCTCTGGCAGCACTTGAGTTAAAAGTGTTGTTTGAAGACATCTGTTCCATGTTTGAAAGCGATTTAGAAGCAACTACTTTCTTAGAAAACATTTTCGAGAATGGTCTTTTTATGGAAAACACAGATGGTTCTTTTTGTGGAACAAAAGTAATACCCGAAAGTTTGTTCAATTTGTTATAATCAATGGGTTTCAAATCCTTTTGTTTCATTTTAATAATGCTCTCTTCGACATGTTCTATCGTTTGCACAGAATCCCGAACGACGGGAGGATCATGTTTGGTGTAAAAAACACTACCATTATACAAAACATTCTGTTCATCCTGAGCTTTCTTGAGATTACAAGGATTGTTGTTACCGAGAGCCATTTTGTGTTTCGTATGGTAAATCGGATTAGTTTGGTTTGAAATCATTTTCATAGTTTGACTTGACTGACCCGACTTAACCACCAATTCTTCTAGATGTGCAATCTTGTGTTCTGACTCTACGATTTCTTCCAAAAGTTTATCTTCTTTCTTTGCAAAGTCCCTTTTCAACTCATCCCGTTCTTTTTCAAGATTGGTATAAGCTGTTTTTTGTTTTGAAAGTTGGTTTGTTAATTCAGAAATTTCTTGTTTTAAAGAGTTAATGGTTTTTGTTGAACTTATTTCAAGATTAGCAAACTTGTTTTTCCATTCCCTATCTTTAACAAGTAATTTCTTATAACCAATTTCAAATTCTGACTCGCGTTCTTTGTGAATTTGAAAACTTTTTGCATTTTCCTTGTATCTCTCAAGCTCAGTGGTCAATTTCTCATTCGCGGCCTTAACATCGCGATTGACCTTTTTCACTTTCTCGATTTCAATACCACAATTATTTAATAATGATTCAAATAAAGCACGTGTTTCCTCATCATTCTCAGCATGCTGTGAAACAAAGCCTCCATTATGATTCACATCTGGAGTTGCTGAAGGAGTATTGCTACTACTTGGCGTGTCCAGGTATGTATCATAAGTGGGTGCTAGCTTCTCAGAATGCTGTTCCTCATGAGGAGACATATCAAATATATCATTATTGTGACATGTGTTGAAATTTGGTACCTCAGATGGTGCATTGGTGTCATAAACAGGAAGTGTGTCAGAATCCATGTCATACTGAGCTTCCTGAAGATTCGCCATGAATATGCAGTTCGCATCGATATCCTCTCTATCTTCCATGTCATCCATAAGAGCCATAAAATCATTCTCCTCTGCGTTCAACTGAAACCCTGCCTTAGCCTTTTGTGCCAACATCACTGCTTTCTGCAAGTACTCTAGATCTTTCTTGTTGGGCTTAGTAGGACAGTTCCTTGCCATATGACCTACTCCTTGGCAGTTGAAACACTTTACCGGATTACCCTGATTCACATTTCCATAATTCCCAACAACTGGAGCTGCCACATTCCTATTCTGATTACCCATTACCTGATTACCAACATTCTGACCCCTCTGATTTCCAACATGCTGACCCATCTGATTCCCTGCATACTGACCATACTGATTCCCTACATACTGACCTGCATTCTGCATATTCTGATTACCCATGTTAATTCCAGTAGCATATCCTTGCTGATTCCCATAAACTCCAACCATTTGGCCTTCATTACCCATATTGAAACTCGGCTGAGCGATCTGCCTGTTGCGAGTATTTGATGAAATCCTTTGGTTGTTGTTTGTTGGTGTAGAATAGCGTCCTTGGAATGCTTTTGTCAGAAAAGCAAACGCTTGTGTTAAGGCTGCAGTAGCTTCATCATTGTCAGTGAATTCTGGTTCTTGGAAATGTGGGTATTGCTGTTGTGGAATAACATGTTGTTGCTGTGGGTAGAATTGTTGTTGGTAGACCGGTGTTGGTTGTTGAATGTAGGATGGTTGCATGTAGTTGTGAGTGGAAGATGATGGTTGTTGTTGTGTGTTCACTGGTATAGGTGTTGGTGTATCAGCCATTAATGCTAGAGGATCATGTTTTTTAGCTAGTAATTCAGCTCTTACTTCATTAGCTTCATCCTGATTTTGCTTCAAGAAATCATACACCTGATCATAAGTCACTTCATGCAAATTCTTTGTCTGATAAACAATAGTGACATATCTTCCCCATTCTGGTTGTAACTCATTCAGAAAATTGGTGTTGTTTGCAATATTTGTCTGACTGAGGTTGTGTCTCGATAAATCATTCATGATCTTACACCAGGGTCTAGTACTTGTGGTGGGGTACCATTTGGATCACCAGGGTCTAGTACTTGTGATGGTTTGAAGGGTCCATCCATAATGGATTTGATGAGAAGAATTCCATTTGTTTTGCTCTTAAGATAGCGCATCATACGACTAGCCCACTGTGAGTATCCACCCTTTGACAGCATGGGAGGTCGGTTTTCGGCACCGGCTGCATGAATGTCTTGCTGAGTTGCCATTGATGATTTGTAGATGGATAAAGTTGATTCTTGGATCGTTCCAACGAAGTAGGAGTTGTGTTTAGTGTAAGTTGATGCAAGTTTTTATGGTAAAAAATTTGATCTAAAACCTTAAAATCTCAATAACTTCTTCTCGGAGCGTTTTTAGGCCTCGAAACTTCGCCTAAATTGATAAATCGTTTAGCGTGTCGTTCTCCTCTGTCACGGTCGTTTTGACAGCTGATTCGTCGAAAACGGAGTTACGGTTCAAAAGTTATGGCCGTTTGAAGTTTGGTTGTCAAAAAGTCAAATTCTTACGCGTAAAGTCCTGAACTTATGCGTAAAAAGTGAATCTTAAGCGTAAAGGGTAAACTTATGCGTAAACAAAATCTTATGCGTAGGAAATGTTATGCGTAAACAAAAGTTATGCGTAAACAGTAAACTTATGCGTAAGAAAAATACTTATGCGTAAGATTAGTAGTTTATGCGTAGGCTTTGTGTTTATGCGTAAGATTAGTTACGCGTAAGGTTTAGCTTATGCGTAAGAATTTTTTACGCATAAGGTTTACAAACCAAAATGATCTCTCAAACTTATCCAAGCTTGAAAGATATCCCGTGTCGAAGTATTCCACAAACTTATCCAAGTCAGGGATGTACTGAGTCACAACTTATGCGTAGGAACTTCTGCATAAATCTTATGCGTAAGAAATTGTGCGTAAGATCTTCTGCGTAAACTCCAATCTTAGGCGTAGAATCTTATGCGTAGACTTCAACTTATGCGTAGGATTTGCAACTTAAGCGTAAAAAGAGGGTTTTGACCCTAGTTACTCGTAGGAAAAGGGTTTTGACCTCAAACTTACGCGTAAACAGTACTTTTATGCGTAAAAAGTACCAAAATGTACTATTGACAGCTTTGAAATCGTACTATGCTCAAAATCTTACGCGTAGAATGACCCAAACAGCCAAAAAATCCGATTTTTTCAACCAAAAACACTTTTTCCACTTGATTCTTTTGATCAAATCTTTCCCAAAACATTTAGAATCACTAAAGCTTCAAGAAAAACAACAACTTTAACGCTAAAACACTTAAAGATCAAGATTTTTTAAAGAAAAAGTGCACTTTTACAAGAAAAAAATGCAACTTTTTAAGAAAAAACTTGAAAAATACGATTACCACACACTCCTAAATCATTGTTAGGCGATTGATACCACTTGTAGGACCTTATATCTATCAACTTTAACACAAATATAAGCACTAGAAAGATGGAAAGATGGTGACTTGATGAGATATGTGTGGCGTAATATATGAAGAAATAGAGATAAGAGATGAAGAGAACTTTTATTAAAAACACACACAATACACACACAAGCACACCTTACAAATGAGAGGTAAGGTGCCTTTTATAGTTCCATACATAGGCTTTGATGGGCTTGGGCTTGGACTTGGTTTACATGAATAATAAAGGCTTATGAAATAATAACATATTAGCTTACCAAGACCAAGGCCCATTGACTATTCTTATTACACAAACTAAGACACATTACAAAGTTCCTAATATGAGAATGACCATCACTTCTCAATACATATTTTTAATGCTAACACTCTTAGTTCTAGGGAAGTTCCTAGTTTTGAAGAACCGGAGTCTCAACTAAAACCGTTACCTAATCTTCCATCCTTGGATGATAATTTAGGAATTGAAATAGGTCCCGATCCACCCATCAAACCATATAGTCCGGGTAGTCTTAGGATAAAGGTAGTGGACTCTAAGCCTTGTAGAGAGGAAACCAATATAGGAGTGGAAAATGACCTTACATGCTTACATCACCCATTTATGTTTGATCACAAGAAACATTATGGGTTTAAACCGGGTTTATTAGGTCAATATGGATCCCCAACTAGTAATCTCTTGAAGTTAATTAAAAATGATCCCTTTTTAGGAGAAAATCTTAATCCACCCATTAACCCGATTGAATTAGGTAAGGTTATGATGATAGGAGCACACCCTTTTGAGCATATAATTCATCCACCACTCTTTCCTCACGAGGCATATTTCCACCCTAAGGGTGTGTATCGCTACTTCCACCCGCACTTAATCCTAAGTGTAGGGAAAACCTCCCCTATTTCCGCTAAATAAGGGTAGAGTCAGGCTCGTGACTCGAACAAAAACAAGCACTTCTTGGGAGGCAACCCAAGCTTTATTTATTTGTTTGTTTATTTGATTTTATTTGTTTCCATATGCATGCTTTATTTTTATTGTTTGTGGTTCATGTTTCAAAGTAAATTGTGAAAATGCTTTATTTTGTTTTTAACTTCGTCTTAACTTCATATAAAGGTATTTTGCAAAAAGATAAGTGTAAGGGGAAACCCCAAATATGTTTTTAAGAACGAAATTGAGCATGAACCACAACAATATTAAATGAACATGTGTATTAGTAATTGTTTGAGTCAAATGCTTGTATCGAGTCATAATGATGTTTTGCAGGATTTTCCAGGAAGTAGGACATAAGTTTTTCCAGAAATTTTCCGGAAACTTAACGTAAAGATTTCTATAGATCACTTCTGACGGCGTCAGGAGTTAATTCCTGACGGCGTCATGTGTAAAATTCTAGAAATTTTGGTAGTTTTGTTTTTTTAACGGAGTCTTAAAGTTTTTGTTAATTCTTTAGTTTTATAAACTCCAGGAAATCTGCAAACATTCATTCCACAAGCATTATATCTTACATTGTTTTCTAGGATTTATTAGTATATATAGATTGCCGCCGATTTTATGCGAGGTTGCCTTGTTTGTTTTCTCAGGTTTAACAGGTTATGTATGACAAGAAGATGATTTATATTTTGGAAGGGAAGCTTTGATTGTTCATTTTCTTGGAGAATGATCTAACCTTGTTACTGCACTATCCACACCGAACGAATCATGGGAGTATTTGATTTCATTCTTTTACTGATGAGGCGAAAAATGATCCGTTTTTAGGGGGTCATTTAAGCCGGAATTCGAATTTATTTGATCAAATATTGCCCTAAATCGTTCCTTTTGTGATTTTAGGTACTTTGGGAGTGAAATCTGGAAAAGGAAGCAATTCGGACGTTTTTGGAGCATAAAAGTGAAGAAAACGCCAAAGTCTCAATTTTCCATGCTGGGAACAGTAGGTGACGGCGTCAAGAGCAATTTCCTGACGGCGTCAAGAGCAAAATTCCATGACGATCCAGAAGAGATTTGACGACGTCATGAAGGTAGGGCGTCAAGAGTAAAAGTCATGACGGCCTGGAAAAGATTAATGCTTGACGGCGTCAAATGTAGATCTAGGCAGTCCGAGATTAGTTTTGGCGGCGAGGTGACGGCGTCACAAGATTTGTCTTGATGCCGTCAGACCCCTTTTCCTATATATAGTTTTCTAATTTTTCACATTGAAAGAGAGAAGTTTTGGGAGAAACCCTAAGTACGATTTTGGTGTAACTTTACAGGTTTTTCAAGGGTTCCAACCCCTTGATACCTTGCATGTTTAATCAAGATAAGTGTTCTTCTAATTCAATCAATATGTCTATGTGTTGGTTGTCTATATCTTGTTCTTGTCTTAATTCCATCATGCTAGGCTAGATCTATCTTGTGTTTGCTTAGATCTAATGAAACCTAGATGTTGATTATGTGTTGATTACTTGTTTATTCTTTTCTTGGATGAATGATTTATATGTTAGGCTTAAGAAAACTGGCAGATCTCTAATTGGTAACATGCTTGAACGTCTTAAGAAACATGAACCGACGCGCACTAGGTCTTTATTGGTTGTATTTAATGCATGAGCCACTGTTTACAATCCCTATAGTTGTGCTGGGCATGGTGTAGGAGGAGATAAGAGCTCATAGAATTGGGGAGTTAAGTGTGCCACCCCATGAATGATATTAAGGAATACGATCCGTCATCCATGCAATTATAACAAGTAATTAACGTGTAAAAGATGTCTAGGGAGTAGTGAAATCTAAGTAAACACATTTTCTCCACTTACTGCTCACAACTCTAGTATAATTTAGTTTATTTTCATTTCTAGTATTTTATTTTGATTGCATCTTAGTATTGGGTTAGTTGATTAGCAACTAATTCCGCCCAAATCCTTAAAACCCGAGATTTTAATTGCTTTCCATAAAATATAAAAACACAAAAATAATCATCTCTCACCTTTAGAACTAGTATTTAGGCTTTCTAATCCTAGCGACACTATTCCTAAGCTGAACGATCAATCCCCCGGTACTTGTCACTATACTATACTACAACGATCAGGTACACTGCCTGGTGGGGGTTGTAAGCTTCTCTAGATCCCTCGAGAGGTAAAGCCTGTTGCGATTCCCACGCATCAAGTTTTTGGCGCCGCTGTCGGGGAATAGTTATTGTCTAGGTTAGAATTTCTTTTTATTAGGTCTACTTGCTAGATTCCTTTCTAGTAAGATTTTATTTTTATTTTTAGGTTTCCTTTAGTCTATCTCATTTCTTTGTGTCTTTGTTCGTAACTCTTCACCACCCAACATCATGGAAGGTGGTAACATCTTTGAACCCGTCATCCCACCACAACAAAACCCACCATTAGAACCCCTTAGGCCCCGAACCTTAGGAGAGTATTCTCGACCTAGCCACCAAGGCTACCGAAACACCATTGAGCTCACCGGAGCCAATGTGACCCCCTTGCGATCCGACACCATCCGGTTGGTGCAAAGCGGATTTGCATTCCATGGACTTCGTTCCGAAGATCCAAACCAACATCTTAAGGACTTTCTCAAAATCGTAGATTCCATAGACCTAGGTGTTGAAACTAGAGAGACTACCCGTTTACGCCTATTCTAATTCTCTCTACGGGATCAAGCTAGTCAATGGCTTGAGCGTTTACCCGCGGGATCCATCACCACATGGGATGATCTCACCACTCGTTTCCTTGCTCAATTTTTCCCACCGGGGAGAACTACTAAGCTTAGAAATGACATCTTGATGTTCCAACAACGTCAAAATGAATCTCTTTATGAAGCATGGACTCGTTTCAAGGACTTACTCCAAAAAGTCCCTCATCATGGCATAGATCTTTGGCTCCAAGTCCAAATTTGTTATGACCATATCGACATCTCCACGAGGCGAGCCATTGACCAATCGGCCGGTGGTAAGCTGCGTGATCTTAGTGCGGAACAATCATGGGAACTCATAAAAGATCTTGCTCTCTATGACAACGAAAGTTGGAATGATCCCCGTGACTTGAACAAAATGGTCAAGGCAATATCTTTGCCTTCGAACAATTCTAGCACTCCCGACTGTAGGATCATGGAACTTGAGGACCAAGTCAAGTTTCTCATGAAATATTACGAAGCTCCTAAGCCTTCAAGTCAAGTGAACAAAATCACTTCTTCATGCGAATTATGTAGTGGTCCCCATGACACTCGTGATTGTGTGGAACTCCTCGGAACAGCTTTTGCGGACTACGCATCCACGCGTACCGACGAAGCGGGAGATAAGTGGTACACTTTCAAGCCCGAGCCAAACACTTATGGTGATTCATACAACCCCTCTTGGAAAAATCACCCAAACCTTAGGTGGAAACAAAATCAACCCAATTCTTCCAATCCGCCTAATCGTTACCAACCTAACGGTCCACCATCCAACCGTACTTTCAACAACAATCCTTCTAACAACTATGGTAGTACCAACAATCTTGAAGGATTAATGTCAAAGTTCATGGCATCTCAAGAAGCTCGCATATCTAAGTTTGAAGCCGATTTCAAACAAAAGCAAAGCGAGATGACCACTAGAATTGACGCATTGTTGAAAGTTCTCAATGACCGAGAAATGGGAGCACTCCCAAGCGACACGGTCAAGAATCCGAAACTAAACGTTAATTCCATATCTTCAGTTTCATCACCCACTTCGTGTCCACAATACTACTCGGTTAAATCAACGAGCACGTGTTTCAAACAAAACCAAATTCTTCAAAAGCACCAATCAAATAAAACACCCAATATAGAACCGGTCAAAAGTATAGTTGAAACACCTCCTACGCAAGACCTTGACGATGAATTCAAAGAACTTCACCTCGAACGCCCCGTCATTGATGTCTTAGCGCGTGCTCCTTACTATAGTGCCCTCCTAGAAAAATATGAGAAGTTTAAACTAGGTAAAAATGGGACTGCCTTCGTTCAAAACAAGTTGCCTAAAAAGCTCGATGATCCGGGTATATTTGTTTTGCCTAGTAAGATAGGAAGATCCAAAGCTTTCGACACACTAGCCGATTTAGGGTCAAGCCTCAACTTGATTCCCTTATCCTTATTCACCACTCTTAAGTTAGGAAAGCTAGAGGAAACGGAGGTATTGATAGGGCTAGCGGATGGGAGTATTGCCCACCCGGTTGGAATGATTACGGATGTAGTTGTTCACGTAGGAAAGTTAACTATATTAGCGGATTTTCACGTCCTAGACATGGTTAGTGACACTACATGCCCATTATTGGTAGGAAGAGGATTTTTAGCAACCGCTAGTGCCATGATAGATTGCAAGGAATCTAAGATAGCGGTAGGTGAAGGCGATACTTGGTCGGTGTATGATGTAAAGAAGCATAGTTATGATTGTGATGATGAACCGACACCACATTGGGTAGAGATGAATAGGAGACCGTCTAGATATGGACCTTGGATAGAAAGGAACTTTATAGGACCTCAATGCCCATTTTATCTAGAAAAAGATTTCGTTGAAAAGACACATTCGGTAGAACAACTCATAGCTAGAGATGAAGAGCTAGATCCATTTGAGGACCCCTTGGTCTTTAGGAAGACGATTGAGTTCTTGAGCGTAATGCCAATTAATATAGAGATAAATAAGTGGAAAAGAGAAGGAGACAAGTGTAAATGGAGGTGGGACAAGCCACCTAAAGAAGGTGACGGATCATGGCATATGAGGATAACTTTGTATGATCCGGATGGAGAAAAGTTTGAAAGGTCATACCATACTAAGGAAACCGATAGGAAGTTGAAACCTAAGTTTGATCCCAAAGATGTCTTCAATGAGGAACTCACCCGTGTCACGTAGTAACCCATAACCTTGAGTCTAGCTACAAGACTCGTAAATAAAGAAAAGCGCTTCTTGGGAGGCAACCCATGTTTTGTGTGATTTTATTTGTTTTTTTTGTTATTTGCTTCTGTATGCATGCTTAGTTTTTATTGTTGGTTGATCATGTTTCGCAATTAAAATGTAGAAATATTTTACTTTGTTGTTTAGCCTAGTCTTAACTCCACCTAAAAGTATTTTTGCAAAAGATAAGTGTAAGGGGAAACCCCAAATATGTTTTTAAGAAACAAACCGATCATGATTCTCCACAATATTAAATGAACATGTATATTCGTATTTGTTAGAGTCAAATGCTTGTATTGAGTCATAATGAAGTTTTGCGGGATTTTCCAGGAAGTAGGACCAAGTTTTTCCAGAAATTTTCCGGAAACTTAACATAAGAATTTTTGCAGGTCAATTCTGACGGCGTCAGGTGTAAAAATCTGGAAATTTTACCAGTTTTGTTTTTCTAACGGAGTCTTATGGTTTTTGTGAATTATTAAGTTTTATAATCTCCAGGAGATCTGCAAACTTCATTCCACAAGCATTATATCTTACTTTGTTTTCTAGGATTTAGTAACTTATATAGGATGCCGCCGATTTTACGCGAGGTTGTCTTGTCTATTTTGTCAGGTTTTACAGGTTATGTATGACAAGAATATAATTTATATTCTGGAAGGGAAGCTTTGATTGTTCATTTTCTTGGAGGAAGATTTAACCTGGCCATCCTATTATCCATACCGAGCGAATCAGGGGAGTATTTGATTTCATTCTTTTTAACTTTTTCACTTTTACATTCTTTACTTGAACATTGGGGACAATGTTCATCTTAAGTGTAAGGGGAGGGTAAAAAGATGATGCCTTACATATGCACTTTCGCTTGAATTTGTTTTGTTTAATGGTAGATGTGTAATAAAACTATGAGAAATACTTGTTAGTGTAATTTTAGCGCCAAATTTAAATTTTTTTACAACATTTAGGAGTGAAACTTTAGCCATAGCAAGCGTCTCATGGATAGGAGATTGTATGACTAGCACATAACCGTATATTCAGAAAAATTTTCCACCCAAATATGTGAGGTTCGCCTTTAGATTTGATAGGAAAAGCATTTACTATTAGTGCTTATGAGTGTACCGGTAGCATTTAGATTCTAGAACTTGCGTTAGTGATGCATCCCAAGACCGCTAGTGAGACTACATTCGTGTAGTAGGATTTACTACATGATAAGAGGCATTAGGATCAACCTTGTGTTAAACCCGTATCATGATTACTTGACCATTTAAGTCATATTACTTGACTAGTTAAGTCAACTAATTTTTCCCACACCCTTAGCGTTGTACTCATTTTTAGTACACGAAACCCCTAGTACACCCCTCCGAGCCTATCTTTTCGTTTCTAACTTTAAGCATTTTACTTAAAGGAAGAATTTGTTACACCCCACTTAAATGTACAACCAAATCGCCTTAGCTTTCCGTGTATGCGCTCATTTTTAGTGCATTATTGTTATTTGTTAAACCCTAAGTTAACTTTCTAATTGATTACATGGTTGCTAAGTCGAGTCATATCCTTGTACATATTGTTTTGGGATGATTGGGACTCATGGGTAAGTACTTATTTTATGGAGTAATGGGGAAGAACATCATTTATTACCCCCATACGTACGTTAATTTTAAAAGTACTCCAAGTGTTTTGATTATCTTGATTCGAGTCACTAGATTAGTTTATTGTAAAGTATGTAAAAATTCAAGTGTAAAGGGAATTTTCATTCCCTATGATGTATTATTTTGGATGGTAGGGTAAGAGTGTATGCAAAAAATATATATATAAATATATATATATATATATATATATATATATATATATATATATATATATATATATATATATATATATATATATATATATATATATATATATATATATATAAAAAGAAAAAGAAAGAGAGAAAAACATACGGACTACCATCCCTTTTTATTCTATGTTTATTTTATGTTTTTGTTATTTTTCATTTATTAGCTTAAGTCGAGTCTAGTCTTGGCTTAGCAACGCCATATTATACATGTAATTGACCAAGATTGTTAACTCGCCACCAGTAAAACTTCCTTTATCCAACAAAACCGTGTATTTCATATCCCTACACCTAACGTTACAACCCTTTAAAAGACCTCTTTGATAGTTTATCCTAGGTGCTTACGCCATGTGGTGGAGGTTTGATCCTTTCCCAAGCCTATGGTAATCTATTTTGTAATGACAGGTAGTGAGAGATATCTTCCGTTTCCATTTTGTAATTTACACTTTATTACACCCGAGAGATGTGAGTATCTAAACACTATTTGTGAGGTGCTTGTGTATGACCTCCGTGCTTGTCTATTGGTCTTTAGTGGAACGATTATTTGTTGTAATTACTTTTATATTAGTGTTAAATGACCCCTAACTTGTATTTTGAGTAGAATAAAAGCGCATTTGCTTGAGGACAAGCAAATCTCAAGTGTAAGGGTATATGATGAGGAGAAAAATGATCCGTTTTTAGGGGGTCATTTAAGCCGGAATTCGAATTTATTTGATCAAATATTGCCCTAAATCGTTCCTTTTGTGATTTTAGGTACTTTGGGAGTGAAATCTGGAAAAGGAAGCAATTCGGACGTTTTTGGAGCATAAAAGTGAAGAAAACGCCAAAGTCTTAATTTTCCATGCTGGGAACAGTAGGTGACGGCGTCAAGAGCAATTTCCTGACGGCGTCAAGAGTAAAATTCCATGACGATCCAGAAGAGATTTGACGGCGTCATGAAGGTAGGGCGTCAAGAGTAAAAGTCATGACGGCCTGGAAAAGATTAATGCTTGACGGCATCAAATGTAGATCTAGGCAGTATGAGATTAGTTTTGGCGGCGAGGTGACGGCGTCACAAGATTTGTCTTGACGCCGTCAGACCCCTTTTCCTATATATAGTTTTCTAATTTTTCACATTGAAAGAGAGAAGTTTTGGGAGAAACTCTAAGTACGATTTTGGTGTAACTTTACAGGTTTTTCAAGGGTTCCAACCCCTTGATACCTTGCATGTTTAATCAAGATAAGTGTTCTTCTAATTCAATCAATATGTCTATGTGTTGGTTGTCTATATCTTGTTCTTGTCTTAATTCCATCATGCTAGGCTAGATCTATCTTGTGTTTGCTTAGATCTAATGAAACCTAGATGTTGAT
Source organism: Artemisia argyi (assembly GCA_030686995.1). Classification (NCBI taxonomy): domain Eukaryota; kingdom Viridiplantae; phylum Streptophyta; class Magnoliopsida; order Asterales; family Asteraceae; genus Artemisia; species Artemisia argyi. Next base: position 68,132,576 of record CM060704.1, on the reverse strand, counting down.
TATGTGTTGATTACTTGTTTATTCTTGTCTTGGATGAATGATTTATATGTTAGGCTTAAGAAAACTAGCAGATCTCCAATTGGTAACATGCTTGAACGTCTTAAGAAACATGAACCGACGCACACTAGGTCTTTATTGGTTGTATTTAATGCATGAGCCACTGTTTATAATCCCTATAGTTGTGCTGGGCATGGTGTAGGAGGAGATAAGAGCTCATAGAATTGGGGAGTTAAGTGTGCCACCCCATGAATGATATTAAGGAATATGATCCGTCATCCATGCAATTATAACAAGTAATTAACGTGTAAAAGATGTCTAGGGAGTAGTGAAATCTAAGTAAACACATTTTCTCCACTTACTGCTCACAACTCTAGTATAATTTAGTTTATTTTCATTTCTAGTATTTTATTTTGATTGCATCTTAGTATTGGGTTAGTTGATTAGCAACTAATTCCGCCCAAATCCTTCAAACCCGAGATTTTAATTGCTTTCCATAAAATATAAAAACACAAAAATAATCATCTCTCACCTTTAGAACTAGTTGTTAGGCTTTCTAATCCTAGCGACACTATTCCTAAGCTGAACGATCAATCCCCCGGTACTTGTCACTATACTATACTACAACGATCAGGTACACTGCCTGGTGGGGGTTGTAAGCTTCTTGAGATCCCTCGAGATGTAAAGCCTGTTGCGATTCCCACGCATCATTTACCTATTTCACTTTTACAATCTTTAATTGAACATCGGGGACAATGCTCATCCTAAGTGTAAGGGGAGGGTAAATGATGATACCTTATAGGATACACTTTCACTTGAATTTGTTTATTTGATGGTAGGTGTGTAATAAAACTAAGAGAAATACTTGTTAGTTTAATTTTAGCGTCAAATTTAAATTTTTTTACAAAATTTAGGAGTGAAACTTTAGCCATAACAAGCGTCTCATGGATAGGAGATTGTATGACTAGCACAAAACTGTACCACTCAGAAAAATTTTCCACCCAAATATGTGAGGTTCGCCTTTAGATTCGATAGGAAAAGCATTTACTATTAGTGCTTATGAGTGTACCGGTAGCATTTTAGATTCTAGAACTTGCGTTAGTGATGCATCCCGAGACCGCTAGTGAGACTACATTCGTGTAGTAGGATTTACTACATGATAAGAGGTATTAGGATCACCCTTGTGTTAAACCCGTATCATAATTACTTGACCATTTAAGTCATATTACTTGGCTAGTAAAGTCAACTAATTTTTCCCACACCTTAGCGTTGTACTCATTTTTAGTACACGAAACCCCTAGTACACCCCTCCGAGCCTATGTTTTCGTGTCTAACTTTAAGCATCTTACTTAAAGGAAGAATTTGTTACACCCCACTTAAATGTACAACCAAATCGCCTTAGCCTTCCGTGTATGCACTCATCTTTAGTGCGTTATTGTTATTTGTTTAAACCCTTAGTTAATTATCTAATTGATTACATGGTTGCTAAGTCGAGTCATATCCTTGTACATATTGTTTTGAGATGATTGGGACTCATTGGTAAAGTACTAATGTTATGGAGTAATGGGGAAGAACATCATATTATTACCCCCATATGTGCATTAATTTTAAAAGTACTCCAAGTGTTTTGATTATCTTGATTCGAGTCACTAGATTAGTTTATTGTAAAGTATGTAAAAATTCAAGTGTAAGGGGAATTTTCATTCCCAATGATGTATTATTTTGGATGGTAGGGTAAAAATGTATTCAATTCATTCAAAAAAAAAATCGAAAAAAAAGAGAGAGAAGAAAAAAAAAGGAGAGAAAAAACATACGGACTACCATCCCGTTTCATTCTATGTTTATTTTATGTTTTTGTTATTTTTCATCTATTAGCTTAAGCCGAGTCTAGTCTTGGCTTAGCAACGCCATATTGTACATGTAATTAACCAAGATGATTAACTCGCCACCAGTAAAGATTGCCTTTATCCAACAAAACCGTGTATTCCATATCCCTACACCTAACGTTACAACCCTTTAAAAGACATCTTTGATAGTTTATCCTAGGTGGTTACGCCATGTGGTGGAGGTTTGATCCTTTCCCAAGCCTATGGTAATCTATTTTGTTATGACAGGTAGTGAGAGATGTTTTCCATTTCCATATTGTGATATATACTTTATTACACCCGAGAGATGTGAGTATCTAAACACTATTTGTGAGGTGCTAGTGTATGACCTCCGTGCTTTTCTTTGGTCTTCAGTGGAACGATTATTTGTTGTAATTACTTTTATATTAGTGTTAAATGACCCCTAACTTGTATTTTGATTAGAATAAAAGCGCATTTGCTTGAGGACAAGCAAATCTCAAGTGTAAGGGTATATGATGAGGCCAAAAATGATCCGTTTTTATGGGGTCATTTAAGCCGGAATTTGAATTTATTTGATCAAATATTGCCCTAAATCGTTCTTTTTGTGATTTTAGGTACTTTGGGAGTGAATTCTGGAAAAGGAAGCATTTTGGACGTTTTTGGAGCATAAAAGTGAAGAAAACGGCAAAGTCTTAATTTTCCTTGCTGGGAACAGTAGATGACGGCGTCAAGAAGGATTTGATGATGGCGTCAAGAGCATTTTTGGTGACGGCCAAGAGAAATCGTGACGGCATCAAAACAAGGGCGTCAAGAGTAAAAGTGGTGACGGCCAAGAGCAGAAATACACATGACGGCGTCAGATCTGGATCTAGGCAATCCGAGAAGATTTTTGGCTGCGAGATGATGGCGTCAGAACTTTCCTCTTGACGCCGTCACCTCATGAAATCTATATATACTTTTCCAATTTTCATTCTTTAAAAAGAGAACTTGTGTGGAGAATTTTAGGGTCGAACCTAATAAACCCTAGCTCGTTTGTAACAGTATTTTCAAGGGTTTTCATCCCTTGAAACCCTTCATGTTCAATTGAGATAAGTATCCTTTCAATTCATTCAATATGTCTATGTGTTGTTTGAATATATCTTACGCTTGTCTTAATTTTAACATGTTAGGCTAGATCTATTGTGTGTTTGCTTAGATGTAATGATACCTAGATGTTGATTATAGGTTGATTGCTTGTTTATAGTTGTAATGGATGAATGATTTCAATGTTAGGCTTAAGAAAACTGGCAGATCTCCATTGTGTAACTTGCTTGAATGTCTTAAGAAACATGAACCGATGTGTACTAGGTTTTTATGGTTATATTTAATGCATGAGCGAATTCTAGTGATCCCATGTTAGGAGCTTCTTGCAGGCTCGACAAAGGTGTGAAGTATGAGCTTATAGAATTGGGGAAGTAAGTACGCCACCCCATGATTGGTATTAAGGAATATAACCCGTCATTCACGCAACTGTAACAAGTAATTAACCTGTAAAAGATATCTAGGGAGTAGTGAAATCTAAGTAAACACAATTCTCCCATATATTGTTCACACCACTAGTTAAATTAGTTTATTTTCATTTTTGTTATTTTATTTTGATTGCATCTTAGTTATTGGGTTAGTTGACTAGCAACTAATTCCGCCCCTCCTTCCAATACCCGAGATTTTTACTTGTTTTCAGAAAAACATAAAAATACAAAAAGAATCATCCCTCACCTCTAGACCTATTTTTTAGGCTTTCTAATCCTAGGGACACTATTCCTGAGTTGAACGATCAATCCCCCGGTACTTGTCACTATACTATACTACAACGATCAGGTACACTGCCTGGTGGGGGTTGTAAGCTTCTCGAGATCCCTCGAGAGGTAAAGCCTGGTGCAATTCCCATGCATCAGCCTCCAAAAGCGCACAACAAAACAAGGTGAAAAGATCAAAAAGTTGAAAAACAGACTTCGATATTTGGAAGGTCAACAAAGCTCAAGAAAAACTCAGTTTAGACGTTTGAAGAAGGTGGGCACAGCACACAGGATGAGTTCTTCTAAGGCTGCTAGTTTGGAGGATGCTCCGAAACAGGGGAGGAATGAAAGCAGAGTCTCAGGGAGAAAACAACAAATGTTGAAGGTGCTTGTGCTGATATGCATGTGGATATGGATATTGGGATTGATAGTGGTGATAATATGGATGATGACTATGTAGTTGCTAATAATGAGAGTAATGAGACGGTTTTGGAAGATGTAAATAAAAAGCATGTAGTGGAATTTCCAAGTGAAAATATTGTACAAGCTTCAAAGATCATGGTGGAGACTAATACTAGTTTGGGAGAAACTGCTGCTACTAGTAATGTTGAACAACTGGCTAAGGTGGTACAAGATGTTTCTGCTGCTACAACAAATCAAGTTTCTACTGCTGAAGAGGTTGCAAAGAGAGTTGATGAAGCTGAAATAGCTAACTTTATGGATGAGAAAAGGAGATCTAAAGTGTCTAAATTTGAAACAGAAGAGCAAGTAGCATTCATTCTTCAAGAAAATTAGAAAAAAGAGCTCATGCAGAAAAAATGCAAGCTTTTATTGATGAGGATGAAGTTCTACAGGCTAGAATTGCAGAACTTTACAAAGATAAGACTTTAACTAATGATAACAGAGTACAAAGACTTGTGTCACACCCCCAAAATCGGGTCCAGCGGAAGCATACATGTAGCTGGGGTGTAACTCAATCGGTATCACAACACAAGTACCAAAAATGGTTTTCACTTCAATTATATAGAATAAAATAGTTAAGTCAAAAATGTTGAATTTACATTTTTAAAAGTAGTGTGGAAGTAGGCCCTTAAAATGGTTTAAAACGGTCCCCAAATGAATAATCAGAGTCTTCTATGACCATGCCATGCCCTGCCAAAACCTCTTGTAGCGTGCCATTGCTTAATACCTGAAAATACATGCTAAAGTGTCAACACGAGGTTGGTGAGTTCATAGAGTTTGTTTAACAAATAATGCCTATAGAGAAATGATCGCCCAGCAAAGGCATTGTAAATCCACTCAGTTGCAAGTCCCGCCATAAGAGACTTGTAACCTGTGTGTTTACAACCCACTGCCAAATGTGTTAAAGTCTACGTGAACAAAAGTAATACTGATATCCAAATTCCCAGATAAATATAGCAAAACGGCTATATAAATAATTCAGTCAATGAGGCCATATGATAAATCAGTCAAGCGGGAAAACCCGTAATAAGGTTGATGCAAAGGCATCTTAATTCAGTCAAGTAAGGAAATAGCAATATTACGTTTGACATCACAGCCAAGTGGGGAATACCACAATACGTTTGACATCACAGCCAAGTGGGGAATACCACAATATTACAATGAACATATAGGTCAATCAAGTAGGGAAACAGCAATATTACGTTTGACATCACAGCCAAGTGGGGAATACCACAATATTACGTTTGACATCACAGCCAAGTGGGGAATACCACAATACGTTTGACATCACAGCCAAGTGGGGAATACCACAATATTACGTTTGACATCACAGCCAAGTGGGGAATACCACAATATTACAATGAGCATATAGGAACAATTGGTGACTATAAGGTCATATAAACAAGGATAATCAATCCCTATGAAATACAGGAAATCAAACATACCAATGAATGCAGGTGATCAAACATATATTTAGGTAACATTGGAAATATTTGAGAAATCAACCAGGTATAACAAGTAATGCGTTTAAGTAAAACGAGCATGTATTTTCCCCCAAAGAGTTTACAAAACAATTAAAATAGTAGGGGCTATGACTCACCTGGTGCGATAGCTATGATGACCAAAAGTGGATACACTGAAATGAGACACGATCTCTAACCGCAACCTAATATGAATGATATGATCTAATGTAAGAAATGAAATGACGCTACACATGCAAATACGTATGTTATCGATACCACTTGTTAGTTTTGAAAATAGCGTTTATCGTCGAAAAATATATTTTTGACGTCTCGTTAGTTAATAATCACTTTCCATGTAAATATGTTGAAACGGTACTCCACGATCCTTGTTTGGCGTTATATCGGCAAATATAAGGTTTTCGTCGCAAAATAGCATTTTCGTTACTTGAAAATATGCCTAATATGGCCTCGTAAAACTAGTCGCGAATTATTGTACGTTAAGTGTTAATGGTCAAGCTCGGCGTTTTTGAAAACCTTGTAACAATATTTTGAAGTCGTGTTATTTAACTTTTGGCGATACGGGTCTCGATTGATGAGAAAATCGACTCTTATTGTTGTTACTTGAAAGTATTATGTTCAACACTTAGAAAATTTCATTATAGTAAAAGCTGTCAAAATATATATAGTTTATCGGGTATATAGATGAGGTCGTAGTTTATTCGTTGTAAGTCTATTCGACGAACGGCCAATTGATTTGAAAAGCTTGTTGGAAGATCTTGATTTCATAAAACTACGGCTCGGACTCAAACTGATCCGATCATAAAGAAAAACAGCCGAGAAAGTGGTGTCTTGCAAAGACAGTTTTGCGGCAAAAATAATAATAGAAAAGCTGATGGAAAAATACATATATCGTCGGATTTCAATCACTTGTATCTTTTTCGTTATAAGCCCGTTTTCTATGTTCTTTATATCCCCGCGAAGGTAATCAAGTATCCTTTAGGTTTTTCAAGGTCTCGGCTAGTTTAGATATCATTAAATCTTAGTTTTCCTAGCTAGAAAAATCGGGACAGATTCAATATTTCAGAAAATATAGTTTTTGTCTTAAATCTTGAAAATAACATATCTTTTTCGTCGTAACTCGGATTTTATCCCCGTTTTCGGCCATAGTTTCGTCTCGGAATGTATTTTCTAAATCTTTGGTCCAAAGTTACCCAAAACCCACTGATTTTCCCACGTTTCACAAAAATGGACAGTAGCTTTTATATAGTTGTAAAAATCTACTTTTCTAGTTCAAGGCTTGTTCAAAACTTAACCAAACTATCTCAAATCAACTCCACAAGTACTCAATCCTATCATACACCTTCTTAGGGTGTCATGGGTTCCTAAACATCACCAACCTTGGTGGGTTTCATGGGAATAATCATAGGATAAACAAAAACCCATTATATGTAGTAAAAATCAATTAAAGTGGTATGGATCATAATATACTTGCATGTTTTGCTACTAGCTCATAAAAATACATCAAGTAATAGTTTGAAAGAGTAGAAAAATGATTAGTAACTTACTTGAGTGATTGAAGAGTTTTGTAGCCAAATATACTTAATTAGCCTAAAGATTTTTATTTCAAAATCTTGTATGATAGGACTAATGGAACTAAATAAGAAATTTGCTACATCCACATAAAAACCCCACAAAAAACTCCCACTCGCTGACGTGTCAGCGGGTGATTGGTTTTTCGTGGGTTCCACATCCCACTAAAAACCAATCACCCGCTGACACGTCAGCGAGTGAGAGTTTTTTGTGGGGTTTTTATGTGGATGTAGCATCCCTCACTAAATAAACACTTGAGTTTGAAAAATTGATGATGTTCTTCTTCCTCTTCTTATTTGAGCCGAACCACAAGGATAGAGAGAAAATAAATTTGCTAGTTATCTTGTTTTGTAAAA